>CM031624.1:27381609-27391609 GCA_018398815.1 Conus ventricosus | reverse complement strand
TTGTGCCGTCCACTATAGAGTACTTCCGTAGGAACGTCATAAATGCATAAAGAGATTTTTTTTAAACGGGACTACATCCATCATCTTTTTTAACGTAAGTAACATGCACACAATCATACATTCCATCAAAGCATTTCTATGCCTCACCCATGCCTTCACTCAGATGATTTGCCAGTAAAACAATTTTTCTTAACAATGTAAGGCAGTAGGAAGAACTTAGAAAAATTTCCAGTAACGTCATTCTTTTTTCTTAACAAGCTAAGGTAACACGGTACTACTGTTTATGAAATCAAAAGCCTTCTCAAAATCAGTAGAAGCAGCATGAAGCTAATGATTTGAGCAAATTATTTCTGCCAACTGCAGTTTAAAGGTATGGGTCCCATAGGCTAATGTTAGGAGGAGTAGTGAACTATTAAAGATTCGCTGTGTCTCAGTCACAGCATGGTGGAGGGTGTAGCCCTTCCCTCTCCTACTACCGCGTTTAGTCTTCCCTGATCTGAATCAAGTGCTGTTTACTGCCAGGTGAACAGAAAGGGTTTTCAATTCCTAAAAACTCCAATCCACCAAATGGTTTGAACTCACAATCGTCTGCTCTGCCAGCAAAATCTCTGACCACCTGACTACATAACCCTCAAAGAATATTGTTCAATAATCATGATTCAAACCATCCTGAGATTTTTGTTGTGTCATTTACGTTTACCCACTTTGGAGTCTGAAATTAATAATGGCACAATATACCTTATTGATATGCTTTTAAAGTGTTGGAAATATCCTCACCAACTTTCTTATATAATAATGATGATAATAATAACAATAACAATGGTAATAGTAATAATGAAAAATATTATAATAATAATAATAATAATAATAATAATAATAATAATAATAATAATAACATTAATGATGATGATGATAATAACAACAACAACAACAACAACAACAACAATAATAATAATAATAATAATAATAATAATAATAACAACAATAATAATAATAATAATAATGATAATAATGATGATAATAAACAATTTTAAGTGCCTTGCCAAAGGTTTTAGGTGCTGACAATCCACACTCTCATGTACACAAAGGGCTGTCTACCTGGGTAGTGCCGACTAAAGAGCAGCCTGCCGGCGCTTCATTCAATCGTTTCCCAGGTCATCCAGTCAATATTGTTCACTCAATTTTCTTACTTTCTTCATTCTTTCAATTTCTCTTGCAGCGTGTCATCCATACCAACGGCCAAAAAACCCCATCTCTTCCGAAAGTTGGTGATGGGTTTTACGTGTGTACAAGATATGCATCACACACGGAACCTCGGTTTACAGTCTCATTCGAAGGACTGTTTGGGAAATGGGGTCAGAACAATTGTTAACCCGATGGAAAAATTCCCCTGTACCGAAACGGCCCGTTGGAGATTCGAACCCGCAACCCCAGGATCACCAAGATTACGAGTCCGGCGTTTACGAACTGAGCCATTCGGCCCCACCAACTGACCTATTCCGGCCCTACATATAAGAATATAACAACAGATTCAAACCAACATTGAGGAACAATATCATTACCAAACAAAGCATTAGAGAACATCAGGACCAATGCACACATCACATTAAAGCATTTTCTTACAATTCACAAGCTACTCCATCAAGAGGAGCTGCTTCTGAGTTTTCAATTTTCTGACATTAAAAAACAAACAAAAAAACAAAACAAAAACAAAACAACCTTTGATATTGTGACACATCAGTAAATGCATTATCTGTGTCCACACCAGAACCAATACTGAGCGAATGTCTGTCTTGATGAAATTTTCAAAGTGGTGGAACAATTTCCTGAAGGATGTTGCATTTAAGGCTGCTTTCTGTTCAAGGAATTTCTTTGGCTAGTATTCCCGATCCACATATTTTTCATTTATTGAGCTTGTCAACTTTGTCAATCAATGCCCTATAATTTTACTCCTCTTTAATCGTACTTTTTTAATGTTTGCTTGAAAAAAACCTTTTCTTCTGTTAGAAGGGTTCATCTACACCAGCTTTCTTCTTGCAAACATCACACTTAAACCAAGCACTCACTCTTTTTACCTCATAGATTGTGACATTCCTTTTCGTACATTCAGCTGCAATTCTATGACAGACATTTCATATGTTCAGCTGCAATTCTATGACAGACATTTCATATGTTTAATGCAGAATTGTTCAGAATGTCCAGTGCTGTTTCAGCCGACATGCCCATGTCTTGCAACATAAGGTATCAATGTGCACATCCCAAGAATTATCATCCTGTAATTTCTTTTCCTGTTGAAAATAAACTAATTTGCTTGTTTCATTTCATTGCATCCACAACAATCTGCATTCAAAATACTATAGACACATGATCTACTGCAATGCGATAACCGACTTCAAAGTCACAACACTCGTATATTGCTGCCTGTAAGTGACACAACATAATGAACAGAATATCTCAATTGCAACCAGAGTCAGAAAAGAATTATGATATCCACATAAGACAGCAGGGAAAAAAATAAACTTGTAAATATTAAACTGTACACATGCTAAGCAGTAATTTACTACAACGATTTACTGTATAATCCTCAGAATTCTGATCTTTACCACGTGGGCAACAACCCAATCTTAGTTCAGAGTCATTAAAATGGCCTTGATAATTATACGAAAAAGAAATTTAATGGGGCTTGTGACACACATCATCTGTCAGTGTAAAGTGTTTCATGAACCCCTGTACAATTTTTGGCACACACACACACACACACAACACACAACACACACACACACACACACACACACATACACGCACGCACGCACGCACGCACGCACACACACACACACACACAAAACACACTTCTCTCTCTCTCTCTCTCTCTCTCTCTCTCTCTCTCTCCCCTCACACACACACACACCACACCACACACACACACACACACACACACACACACACACACACGAGAGAGAGAGAGAGAGAGAGGAGAGAGAGAGGGGAGAGAGTGAGAGAGAGAGAGAGAGAGAGGAGAGAGAGAGGGGAAAAGAGAGGAGGAGAGAGAGAAACAGACAGACAGGCGGCAGACAGACGGACTAACAGACAAACAAACCGGTCTCTGACCACAGTCAAGCATGTTTTTCCTCAAAAGGGAAGGTACTGCCCAAACCCCCGTTCATCACTTTTTATCACACCTCTGGACCCCAGTCCCCACCGGGCCCGTAAGGAACATGTTCCCCTGCCCGCTTGAATGAAAATAGGGGGGCGCTTTGTGTGAAGGAAAAAATTACACATCGGGGTTAAGGGGACATGCCTCTTTTTCTAGCTTAGGGTTTTTTAAAAATTTGAAGGGTTTTTTATCGGGTTTTTAGGTAACTAGAACAAAACAGAAAACCCATTAAGTCTTTGTTTGTCAAAACATATTTTACACTTTATAGGGGGTGATGGCCCTTTCATTTTTAAAAATAAATCCCCTCAAGGTAGGGCTAGGGGCTAACGGAAATTTCATTTTAAAATTTCCCCAAGATCGAAAGCAAAATTTTGCACCCAAAAAAATCCCATGGCCCTTTAATTTTGGGGGTTTGCCCAAAAAGAAATTGAGGAAAAAAGTTGATGGGAAAAAATTTGGAAAAAGCAGAGTGAGAAAATATGAGTTGAATGTTGACATTCTTTGTGAAAACCAAGCTATATCAAAACGAGGTTGCCATTTTGCAACACCCCCTGAAAAGACTCTGAGCCCAAAAAGTTTTTGAGAAAGGACAATATAAACAAGGATTTTTTAGAATGGGCATTTTAGAATTTTGGTCTTTTGGTTTTTTCTTACAGACCCCTGTTTACCCTTTTTACGGGCAGGGAAAGAGAAGGGGAACTGCTCGATGAATCAGGAAAAAAGGGGATTACATTTTCTTTTTTGGGTCCTTTTCCCCCCCTTCCCATTCCGTATTCCCTGCATTTCAGCATTTCGGGGCTGACCCAAAGACCGGGAGCCAAAGCAAAATTTCCTTCAAGTTTCAAGGTCAAGCAAATTAGGGAATTCAAAAAAAAGTACAGAAATCTAAACAAGTTTTTTGGACATAGAAAAAAATTTCAACATTTTTTTTATTGGTGTGAAAATAAAAACTCCCAAATCGGGTGCACCGCCCTCCGTACTAGAATGTAGCAATTGAAATACTCTAGGGGTCTCCCTCCTGTTAATGATCGACTCCTTAATACAACGTTCACACACCCTTTTTTCTTTTTTAAGGTTGGGGCCCTACAATTTAAACTCTCTCCTCTCTCTCTTCTCTTCTCTCTCCTCTCCCCCTCTCTCTCTCTTTTCTCTCTCTCTTTTCTTGGGTGTGTGTGTGGGGTTTTGTTTTGTGTGTGTGGTGTGTGTGGGTGTGTGTGTGTGTGTGTGTTTGTCTCCCCTTCGTTTTGAAGTAAAATGCCATACCCAACCCGGGCCGGGGAAAATTTTCCATGTCTTTATGGGGGGAACCTTTTTTCCCTTTTACTCCAAACGGGGAACCCCCCGGGGCAAATCCAATGTAAAAATTAAATTAGCCGGATTTTTTTGTGAATTGTTGGCCCAAAAACCAGCAAAAATAGTCTATGAGCCACTCATTTTATTTTGATGCCCTTTTATGATTTAAGGAAAAAAGAAATTGGGTTCCCTTGGAACCTCCCCCAAGGGCCAAAATTTTTGCTGCCAACATAGATTTTTGTTTTTTTAACTGGTTCAGTACACAGCCCAAAAAAAAACCAAACACACACCCTAAAAAGAATTCCGGCCCGGGAAAAAAAAAACCTTAAGAGCCCGGGCCCCCAAATATTGAAGGGATGTTTCAAGAAACTTGTCTTTCCTTGGTCTGACATGTCATTTCTGGCGTAAGGATCATTATCTTTAAACAATAAAATTCTGTTAAATTTTCAAATTTTAGGGAGGCCGAAATTTTTTCCCATTTTGAAATGGGTCACATGCCATGGGAGTTTTTCATTTGTTTTTGGGTTTTCATTAGATTTCATTTTTGGTGTGGTATAATCATCATGAAAGGCCCAAACCCGTCATTTTAAATTTATGCATCAAAAGTTTTTCTGGACTGATTTTTTTCCTCTCGTCTTTTTGATTGAGGATAGGTTATCTTGAAGGAAAAAAAAAAAAAAAACCCAATCAATTTTCAATTTGTCCCTTTCAAATTTTCAAAAAATTAAAAGTGACCATTTTGGGGTCTGTGTGGCGGGGTGAAATTACAGGGCCAAGTCTTTCCCCTTTAAACCCCACTAGGGGTACTTTCTGTTCCTCTGATCTCTCCCCCCCCGGGTTTGCTTTCCACTGCTGCGGAAAGTAAATTTCCGTTCCTGAAGAAAAGATAGCGAAAGCATTTTTCTCAAAGGGAAGCAGCCGGGTGATTTTCAGTTTCTCTCCGCTTCTTTTCCCTGTTTAAAGGGTTTTTTTTTTTTGTCTGATTGTATACCCTAAATAAAAAAGTAAAATGCCCACTTGCCCCAAGCCCCGCAGGAATTAAATTAAGAAGTTTAATCAATGTATGTACCTGGCCCCAAAGCTCATAATTTAAAGAAATAAAGCAATGAGAAGACACCAAAAACCTTTACACCCCCCCCACCCCTAGTTTCCCCCGGGAAAATACTGATGTAAAATTTTGGGGGTTTTAGGGTTTAAAAGTTTTTGTGTGTCTGGTTTTCCCCCAACCCCAAAAAAAGCGAGGTAAAACCGAAAGTGAAAAAAACCGCCAAAAGAAAAGGCCAAAAATGCGGGGTTTTACTAAAGGGGCCCCCCTTATCAGTCGCTACTCGTTTTCCCCCGTGTATTTTGTTTCATCTTAAAAGGGAATGCCAAAATTTCCTTTTTTTTGTTTTGTCTGGGGAGTAAAATATTTTGGAGGGCCCGATTTTAAAAAATAAACACCCCAAAAACTGGGGAAAAACCTTAGAAAAAAAACCTCCCTGATACAAAAATTTTTTACTTCCCCTTTTTTTTTTTATTTTGAAATGAATATGAGGGAGACAGAGGGGATAGGACATGGGGGGGGGGAGGAGGGGGGGCTGCCCAGATAATACTTTTTCCCCAATGAAGTTCTTTTTTTCATTGTTTTATGGAACAGTGCCCTGGATAAAAATTTGGGCCATTATGTCCTCTAAAATTCATGTTTCATTGAATATGGAACAGTGATGGGTGAAAAACCCGAGTTATTTTATTCCCCTTTATGGTGTACACATACAAAAAGGGGAAAAACATATGTAGAAAATTTTCATTTGGACGGAACAAAATCGGAAAATTTTATTGTAAAGGCCCCGGGGGGGAAAATTTAAAAACAAACTAACCCAAAAAAAAACGACCCTATTGCGTTTTTTTTTTGTTTTTGCTGCAAAGGGAAAGGGACTTTTTTCCCGGTGCTGTATTGGGGAAATTTTTTTCCCAATTTTTTTTTTTTTTTGTGGGGCCCCTTCAGTGGCCGTTTTACCCCCGTGGGTGCTCATTCCCAAACCTCCCGAGCCCCGGGCTGAGCTCATTCGGGCTCAGCGCAGCACCAGGCATCCCAAGGGGACTCTGATATGAATGTTTAGGTTTGTGTGAGGACACCCCCCCCGAAAAACACCCCGCCCCCATGCTGCTTTGTCATTTTGATGGTGTTCGTTTGGGCCTGTTTTTGATTTAAAAATACGCAGGGCAAAACCCCCGACCCAATTCCCCCCTTTTTTAAAACAATATAATTTTTTGAGACAAAATAATTAGCTTAGTCACGGAACCAGACTAAAACTTTTTGATCTCCCGTAGCCCAGCAAACCGTCACCCGCTTTTTATTTTAAAAAAGCCCCGCCCCATGGGGCCCTCCAGCCCCCGAAGATTCTGAAAACCCAAAATTTACCACAGGTATTAAAAAATAGTGAAAAGGGGAAAGAAGGAAAAAACGAAACTGAGGTCCCCCATGGGGAGCATTGGGATGAAAAAGGGTACACAAACCCAAAAGATTCAAAAAAAAAAAATTTGTGATGGGGGGGTGAAAAATGATGATGCCCAACCCGCAATCCGTACAGATTTGAGATTTTCATGAAGGGCAGTACTGTACGCTTCCTTCAAACCCCCAGCGTCAACCTGGCCCGCATGTTTGGGCAGGGAAAATTTTAAAAACAATCCCCTATTTAGCAAAAGTACAATGGATGGGCTTTTTGGGTTTTGGGGGGTCCCAGTCTTTTCCCCCTTTGGCCTATAGCACCCTCAACTCTGGATAGGAGCCAAACGATCCAAAAAAACCCACAAGGGATTTTTTGTTTTTTCCCCCTGTGGGATTCAAAACCCCCCGGGTTTCCCGATCGAAGTTGTGGCGCTAACCACAAGGGGCCCCCCCCCCGGCCCGTTTTGGGTTTTGTTTGGGGTTTATGTTATTTTTGGGGGGGTTTCATTGTATTTTGGGATTTTTGAAAGAAGAAAAATCAAAAAAAATATTGATTTTTAAAAAATAAACGTTTTCCCATGCAATGATGGATTTGGGGGCCCAAAACACTGATCATGAGTCCATGGTCTTATCAATGACAACCTGGGCCCCTGAAGTCGGGGTTGAAAAAAAGAAGTTTTATTTTAAATACTTTTTTTTTTAAAACTGTTCTTTTTTTGTGTTTTGCAAAACTTCCCTTCCGTTCTTTTTTCAGTCCTTTTTATTTTTACACAGAAAATTTAACCACATTTTTTTTTTCTCCATTTTTCTATTATTTGGTTTAAAACACTATTTACATACCCCCTGGGTGCCCAAAAAACATAGTCAATTTCACCAAAGTTCTCCCCCTCACACAGGTAATGGGCCACAACACCCGATATTTACATTGGGCATTAATTTTTTTTTTTTCCAAAAGCGTCATAGGAAGTGTAATCATGTTTTTAATTTCCTTAAAAAACAAATTTTTATATAATAAAAACGTTTTTGTTTCACCAAATCCCCGGTTTCAGTTTTTAAGCATAACTTCAAGATTTAAATCCATGACCTTTTCCCCCAAAATCCCCAGTTTACACGGAACAATTTTGGGGAGGGACATGGGTTTTGCCCGCGAACCTACTCTGAATAGAAGGGAAAATTTTTCAAGTATGTTTTTTTTTGTTATGTTTTGGGTGTGCTCTACCAGCCAAGAGGGGCAAAAGGCAAACGAGACTGCAGAGGCCCACCAATTGGGAAAACAGCAGGTCCCTTCGCGGTACCCGTTTTGGTGGGGTTTTTTAAATCAAATTTGGTTAAAATACGAAGGCCGGGGGATCTGGCATATAGAAAATCCTAGGGGAAACCGGGGGGGGATTCTTTTGGGTTTTAAAATTTTTTCTTGGGGGGGGGATGGGTGCTGCTTGATAAACAGGTGATGGTGGATGACCAATACAACTAGTGTTCTCAAAAATTTGTGCAAGTGGCAATTTAGTGATTTTCAGATCTTGACTGACTGAGTCATAGCGGAACGAAAGGTGTATGTTGAATTTACCTATCGCATTCGGAAAATGCATGAATTGATAACCCAAATACAATCTTGCCTAACTCAATTGCTACTAGTTTGTATAATGCCTATCTGAAGTAATAAACTTTAAATGAGAAGATCAGGAATAGAGTTTTAGAACTTACCGCCAATGACATTGACAAACAAAGCACAAGACAAGACACGATGCATTTCAACCACTTGGGTCTTCATCAGGCGAAAAATAAATCAAATTTAACATGTGGGACAGTACAAATACGAAAAACAAAAAGGGGAATGAAAATGACTTATCTGTAATTCTTCATGAAGGCGGAAATGACATGAGGCCAGGGGGATTATGGGAGAGGAAACAGAGGGGGGGGGGGGGGGGGGGGGGGTTTGCGTCAGGGGAGGTGTGTGTGTGGTGATATGATAGGGTTTGTGTGTCATAGTTTATTAGGATGGTATGATATCTTTGTGATGGTTGTGGTAATGGTGGATAGATAATGATGGGAAAAAAAAAAAAAAAAAAAAAAAAAAAAAAAGGGAGAGAAGAAAGGTGTGTGTGTGTGTGGGGGGATTTAAGGGGAAGGATCAAAACAAAATTAAGATTAGATAGATGGAGGGTTGCTGTAACTACTGTATGAAGTGAGTGAAGAGGATTGGTGGTGGTGTATGTAAGTGTGTGTGTATGTGTGTGTGTATGTGTGTGTGTTGGTAGGGGATATTGCCAACTGATGTGGAAGAGGTGGGTATGTGTGTTTGGTTATTGTTGGATATTGATGCCTTGGGGGTGTAGTGTGCCCAGTTTGGAAATCTCATTTCCAAACTGGGCACACTACACCCCCAAGGCATCAATATCCAACAATAACCAAACACACATACCCACCTCTTCCACATCAGTTGGCAATATCCCCTACCAACACACACACATACACACACACATACACACACACTTACATACACCACCACCACATCCTCTTCACTCACTTCATACAGTTAGTTACAGCAACCTCCATCTATCTAATCTTAATTTTGTTTTGATCCTTCCCCTTAAATCCCCCAACACACACACACCTTTCTTCTCTCCCTTTTTTTTTTTTTTTTTTTTTTTTTTTTTCCCATCATTAATCTATCCACCATTACCACAACCATCACAAAGATATCATACCATCCTAATAACCTAGACACACAACCCTATCATATCACACACACACACCTCCCCTGACGCAACCCCCCCCCCCCCCCCCCCCCCCCCCCCCTCTGTTCCTCTCCATAATCCCCCTGGCCTCATGTCATTTCCGCCTTCATGAGAATTCAGATAAGTCTTTCATTCCCCTTTTTTTTTTTCGTAGTTGTACTTCCCATTTAATGTGATTTTTTTTTTCGCCTGTGAGACCCAAGGGTTGAAATGCATCGTGTCTTGTCTTGTGCTTGTTTGTCAATTCTTGGCGGATTCAAAATCCATTCCTATCTTGCCTTCGCCCCCTTCATCTCCAAAAAACCCCCCCCCCCCCCCCCCCCCCCCCCCCCCCCCCCCCCCCCCTTTTTTTTTTCCCCAAATTTTTTTTTTCCCCTTGGGAAA
>CM031624.1:27317625-27380609 GCA_018398815.1 Conus ventricosus | reverse complement strand
GTTTTTAAATTTCCCTTCAAAATAAAACCCGAGTGGAAAATCAGCAGAATCAGAAAACACTGAATCAGGTAGAGATAGTGAGGAGTGAAAAGCAAAAGCACCCGGGGGCGTGTTGCACGGGGAAAAGAGAAAGCAGATTTAAAACGGGACAAAGAAAATTAAAGTTCAATCCAAATAAAAACTCATAATGAAAACATACACCACCAACACCAAAACAAGTTGTTTTAAATTGCCGCCCCCGAACAAGGGGAATTTAAATTTTCAAGGGCCCCAAAAGTCTTCTTTGGAATTTTAAAACAAAAAAAACTGTTGCCTTTTGGGGGCGCCATTGCTGTTGCGGGGGGCAGTTATTACTTTATTTTTAAAAAATTATAAAGAAGGGCAAAAAAAAACAAAAGCACCCAAAAAAAAATCTAAACCCATAAAAAACGGGAAGAAGAAAACAGCACGCAGCACCGCCAATAAAAAAAAATTTCTTTTTTGACCCTTTTTAAAATTTAAAAAATTTAATTTTAAAGGAATTTAAAATTTTAATTTTTTTTTAAAAAAACCCATGGCGGTTTTTTATTTTTTTAAAAAGATGAAGTAATAAATAAAGACATGGAGTTAAAAAAAGGCATTTCCATAGCCGAATTGTAATAAAGGGCGGTTGTTTAAGGATGTAAGAAACTTCTTTTAAAATCTATGCAAAAAACCAAATTTTACACCAAGGGTTTTTTAAGCAAGACACCCTTTCAAAAATGACGCGTTTTTTGAGGGTTTTGTTTTACTATTTTTGCTCTACTATTTAAGTTAAAAACAAAATTTTTTTTTTTAAAAATTATAGATTTTTTGAATAAAAAACTTAGTTGTCTTAGAGGTGATTTTGAGGATGCCCTTGAGGTGATTTGAGAGGGATTTGAGGATAAATTGAGTAAAAACCTTAAAAAGTGACTTAAGTGGGAAAACTTAGAAGTGATTTGGGGTGCCCCTTAAAGGATGACTTGAGGATGATTTGGGAGGACAACTTGAGGATGACTTAAGAAAGAACTTAAAAGGGGACTTGAGGATGATTTTGAGAAAAAACTTGGGGCAAAAAATTAAAAAGTGACTTGATTAAAAATTAACTAAGAACTTAAGGTGGCTTAAGGTAACTTAAAAAAAAATTTTTTTTTTTTAAATTTAAAAAAAAAAAAATTGTTTTTGTTTTAAATTTTTGTTTTTTTTTTTTTAATTTTTTTTTTTGTTTTAAATTTTTTTTTTTTTTTTTTAAACTTAGGTGACTAAAAAGTGATTTATCCCCCTTTAATTATCCAAAAAAAATAAAATTTACCCCCAATGAATAAATTTCTTTTTTATGACCCAAAGTGAGAGAAAATTGTTTTTAAAAAAAAGTTGGTTTTGTTTTTAAATTTTGCAAAAATTTTTTAATTTTAAAAAAATTTTTGTACAAATTTGCTACAAAAAAGTATTTTAAAAGGGCAATTTGGTTTTTTAACCCTTTTAAAAAATTTTTTTCTGTTTAAATAAAAAACAATTTTAAAAAACACCCCCAATTATGCAAAAAACAAAAAAAATTAGGGAAGGGCTTTCGTTTTTTCAGTATAATATTAATCCTAAAAGTGTAAAATTTTGGGGAAATTGCCTGCGGTGGTTTTGTGCTTGTTTGTGGGGGTTCTAAAAATTTTAAAATTTTGGGCCCTCTTCCCCCTTTTAAGTGCCCCTTCCCAATTTTTTCGTGTTTCGTCTAGGTCACTGGCGCGGCTAAAAAAACCCCCGAAAAAACACAATGTGTTTTTGGGGCCCTTGGCATGGCTATAAACCCCCCCGGAAAAACCACAAGGTTTTGTTGGGTTTCACGGGCCCGTGGCTATAAACGCCCGAAAACCCACAATGGTGGGGCCTGGGAAAAGGGCCCCCTGAAAAGGGGGGTAAGAAAATTTCCCCCAAACTAGAAAAAAATGAAAGTAGGCAAAAAAAGTGTAGTAAATACCATTTTTAGGGGCAAAATTCCCAAAAACTTTTTCCATTACCCACTTTTAATTGTGACCCTTTGGATTGGTTTGGGGCCCTAGGGCCCCATAGGGTCTCAATTTAAAGCCCCATGGGTGATAGTAATGGGGCCCTAGTCAAAGGTTTTGAAATTTTTTTTATTGAAAAGTTTGTAAAATTGTTTTTGAAAAAGGGGGATAAAAAATACACAGTATGTTTGTTTGTAAAAAAAAAAGTTATTTTTTGGTTATTGAAGTCTTAATTTTCAGAGAAAAGTAAAATGCCCCTTTTAGGCCCCTTTCGGGCCCCAAAACTTTTTTGAGGGGGAAAGGGGAGTTAAAAAGCGGCATTTTACTGTTTTCTTACTGTCTCTTTTTCGTCTTTATTTTAGCAGGTGGCGGGAAAGGACGAACTGGTGGATGGAAAAGGCGGTTGGATAGACAGACGACAGCAGACAGAGGGGGCAGGTAGACAGACAGACAGAAAAAACAGATAAAAAGAGAAAATTTTCAGACAGACAGGGCGCAGGGCAGGGTGGTAGGGGTCTCTCGTTGGGCGTTAATTGGTAGTGGTGGAGGGGTCAGCATAGTGTGGGCGTGGGTTTTTCGCCCCCGGTTTAAACGGTCGAGGGGGGCCTCCCGGCTTTTCACTCTGGGCCCCTTTGGTTTTTCCCCCCACGTTCAAATGTTTCCCCCTTTTGGGCGTCCCGGGGGCTGATTTTCTCCCGGGGTTCCCCCCCTCCAGCTCTGTCAAAAACTTTCATGGAGGGCCCCCCTGGAAAAAATCAAGGCTCTCGATCATTTTTTGAAAAGTGATGTTTTAGCCCCCCTACAGGTTTATTTTTTAAAAGGGGGACGTGATTTAAGAACAAACAAGCAAAACAAAAGGGAAAACACTATCGGCAACCCAAAGGACAAACAAGCCCCAGGCTTTGGGGACTTTGAATAAAGGGCACAAAGGTTTTCTTGCGGTTCCATGGAAATGATTCAGTTACCGGGCCCCCTTGGGAAAGTGGTTTCTGCGCGGAATCCTGGCTTTGGGGATAAAGGGTTCGATTTCCCCTCAATTCCTTTCGTTGTTTATTGAGGAAAAGGTTTTCCCAAAATTTAAAACCCCGAAAATTTTAACCCCCCTTACAAAAAAAAATTCCCAAAAAAAGGGGAAAAAAAGGGGAGGGAAAAAAAAAAAAAAGAAAAATTTTAAAAAAAAAACAAAAAACCCCCCCAAAAAAAACAAAAAAAAAAAATCTTAAAATTTTTTTTAAAAAAAAAACCCCCCAAAAAACCCCCCCAAAAACAAAACCCCCCCCCCCCCCAAAAAAAAACCCCCCCAAAAAACCCCAAAAAACAAAAAAAAAAAAAACCCCCAAAAAAAAAAAAAAAAAAAATTTTTTTTTTTAAAAATTTTAAAAAGAAAAAAATTTTTCCCACTTAAAATCCCCCCCCCCCCCAAAAAAACCAAACCGGGACAGCGTTTTTTTTTTAGGGGGGGTTTTTTCCCAAAAGGTTTTTTTTTAAAAAAATTTTTTTTTTTTTAAAAATTTCCTTTTAAGGGGTTTTTAAAAGTAAATTTTTGGGGGGTTGCTTTTTTGTAGGGGGCCCCCCTTTTTAAAGGGGGTTTGGTTTTTTTTCCTTTTTTTTTCCCCGGGGGGGGTTTTTTTTTTTTTTTTTTGGGGTTTTTTTTACCCTTTTATTTGTTCCGGGATTTTTTTTTTCCCTTTTTTCAAAAACTTTTTTTGGGGTTTTTTAATTTTTTTTAATTATTTTTTTTTTTAAATTTTTTTTTTTTTTTTTGGGGGTTTTTTTTTTTTTGAAAAAAAAGGAAAAAAGGGGGGAAAAATTTTTTTAAAAATTTTTTGGAAAATTTTTAAAAAAAATTTTTTCCCAGGTTTTTTTTTTGGGGTTTTATTTTTTTTTTTTTTAGGGCCCCCAAATTTTAGGGGAAAAAATAAAACCCTTTTTTTTAATTTTGATTTCATTTTTTTTTATTGAGAAGGGTTTTCTTTTTCCCAAATTTTTTCAAGGGGAAATTTTTTCTGTTTTTGGTCATTTTATTTTTTTTTTTTTTTGTCCAAATTTTTTTTTTTTTGTTTTTTTTTTTTTGGGGGCCATTTTTTGGTTTTTCCCGGGGGTTTTTAAAAAGGGGGTTTTTTTTCCCTTTTTCTTTTTTTTTTTTAGGGTTTTTGTGGCCCTTAACCCGGGTTTTGTTAAAAAAAAAAGGGGCCCTTTTTTTGGTTTTAAAAAAAAAAGGTTGGGAAGTTTTGGTTTTTTAAAAACCCTTTTAAAAAGGGAAAGGGGGAAAAAATGAAACAAATTTTAAAAAGGGGGGAAAAAAAAAGGGGGTTTTTTTTAAAAAAAAAAGGGAAAAGGGGTTGAAATTTTCTTGATTTTAAAACAGGGGAAAAAAAATTTTTCATTTTTTTTTTAAAAACAAAAAATTTTTTTTTTTGGGGGTTTTTTTAAACTTTTTTTTTTTTTTTTTTTTTTTTTCCCCCCAAAACCCCCAAACCCTTTTTTTTCCCCCCGGGGGAAAAAAAAAAATTTTTTTTTTTTTTTGGGGGGCCCCCCAACCAAAAAAACCCCAAAAAAAAAAATTTTTTTTTTTTTTTTTTTAAAAAAACAACCAAAAAAAAACCCCAAAAACACCCCAAAAAAACCCAAAAATTTATTTTTTAAATTTATTTTTAAACCCTGTTTCAAAAAAAACCCTTTCCCCCACCCCCAATTAAAAATTCCCCAAAAAAAAAAATTTAATATGGGGGGAAACCCATTTTTTTAAATTTTAATTTTAAAAAATTTTTTTGGGTGAAAAAACCCAATAAAATTTTTTAAAAAGAAAAAATTTAAAATAAAAAATTAAAAAAATTTTAAAAGAAGAAAAAACCCACTTTTTTGCGACCTTTTTCCCCCAGGTTAAAAGGGAAACCAAAAAGGGGGTTTGGGGGGTGCTTCCTTGCGCTGGGGCACCCCCAATTTTTTTTTTGGGGGCGGGTTCGGGGGGTCGTGGCCAAAAAAGGGTTTTTTTGGGGGCCTGGGGGGGGCCGAATTTTTCCTTTTATTTTTTGGGAGAAGGGGGGTTTACTTTAAATAGGCCATTTTTTTTAAAGTTGTTTTTTAGAAATTTTTGTAGGTTGTTCCTTTTTATAATTTTTGTATTTTGTGCTTTTTATATTTTTCCAAATATTTTTCAAAATTTTTTTTTTTTTAATTTTTTTTTTAACTTTTTTTTTTTATATTTTTTTAAAAGGGGGCCCTTTATGTTTCTTCCTTTGTTGTTCCGCCCTTGTCCAAATTTTTTGGGGGGTTTTTTACCGGGGGCCGGCCCTTTTTGTGTTAAAGATTTTTCGCCCCCTCTTTTGTAAAAAAATTTTTTTTTTTTTGGGAATAATTTTTTTTTAATTGGGGAAATATTAATATTTTGGGTGTTTTATTGAAAAATTTTTAAAGTGTTTTTGGGGAATTGAAAAATTTTTTAAAAAATTTTTTCCTAGTTAGTTTTTTCCTTTTTTGGGGGGTTTTCCAAAAAAATTTTTTTCCCCTGTTTTTTTTTTTTGTTTGTTTTTTTGGGGGTTATTTTAAATTTGGTTTAGAATTTTTTTCGGCCCCTTTTCCCGCATTTGAAAATTCTTTTCTTGCATGAATTTTTAATCTTTTGTTTATACCCTTGGGAAAAATTTTTAAAAAAGGGGGGGGGTTTTATTTTTTTAGTAACGTATTTTATTTTTTTTTGGGTTTGTATGTTGGTCTTTAAGGTCAGTGTTATGTCTAAAAAATTTACTTTTTTTTGTTGGTTTACTGTGATTTTTAGGTTTTGGGTTTTTAAAAAGTTTACAAAATTCTTTTTTTTTGTTTTCTGATTTTTTGGTTTTTTGTTTAACATGGCAGGGCCCTCATCTCTGATAAGCCCAAACCCGTTTACCAATATTTGCCCCTATTTGGGCAACATAAAAGTCCAAATAATTCACAAAATTTCCGCCCACATAAGATCCCATCTGACTCGAATGTGGAGTTTTTTTTTCCGTTTTTTTATTTTTAAGTTTTTTTAATGGAAAAGGGTTTCTTAGGTTGGAAAAAAATTTATTGGGGAACTTATTTTGAGTTTTTCAATTTGGGTTTTGAAATTTCCCCATCAAAAAAGGGGGAAAAAACCCCTTTTCAAAATAAAACCTGATTTTTTTTTTTAATTTTTTAAATTGGTAATTTATTTTTTTCCAAAATTGTTTGTTTTTTTTTGCCCTTTTTTCCTTTTGGGTTTTTTTTTTATTTGCTAATTTCGGTTTTGAAAGGGTTTTTTTAGTTAAAAGGGTTTTTTTTTTTGGGGTTGGTTTTTCTTTTAATTTAAAAGTTCTTTTTTTTTGCGTTTTCCTAACCCATCACTTTTAAGTTTTTTTCTTTTTTTTTAAGGGGTTTAAAATGTCTTATAGTTTTTTTATAGAAATTTCTTTTTGGCCCCTTTGGTTGGGTTTTTTAAAATAAAAAATAAAATTCAACCCGTTTTTTGGGGTTCATTTTTTTTAAAACCCAAAAGGGAAAACTTTTCCATTTTTCCTCATAGGGGACCCCCAATTTGAAATAAAATAGGGAAAAATTTTTTTAGTGATTTCCCCCAAAAAAGGGGGTTCCCCCCCTTGGAATATAAACTGCTGGTTTTTGGGAAAATTTATTTTATTTTTTTTTCCCCATCCACCCACTCAAGCACATATTTGTTAGTTGGGGCAGAATCATCGGGCCCACGAAGGTATGAATGCTATCCCCCCTTATTTCTTAAATCAAAGGGACAAAGAGCAAGCTTTTTTTTTAAAATTTAAATATTTCTTGCATTTCTTGAAAAAACCCAAGGCCCCTTCTGTAAGTTGCTGGAAACGGGCTGGGTTTCTTACCCTTTGGGAAATTTTTATAGGGTTTTTTGTATTTTAGTCCCTTGCGGTTATTCCCAAAAATTTGGCCCCCCAAAAGGGACTTTTTTCTTTGAGGATATCTTTTTATATTTTTTACTTTTCACAAGAAAATGTGCTTGTTTTGCTTTTTTCATGATTTTTTTTTGCTTTTAGATGGCCCCCCTTTGGTTGGTTTTTTTTTTAAAAACCCCCCCCCAACCCAAAAATTTCTACGTATTGCACACCAGCCTTTTCTGGGATTGCATTTCTTTTTTTAAAACTGAAAAGGGGGAGAGGAGGGCAAATTACCCTTTCCCCGGTCATGAGGAAGAAAAACCCCCAAATTTTGAAATATGGTATATGACCAGGAGTTTTTTTGTTAGTGAGGGTTTTTTTCCCTATTGGAGGATGTCTCTCCCCCTTTGGGGAAAAATTTTAAACTTGCTGAGGCTATTTTGAGAAGCATTTTAAATTTTTTTTTTTTTTCCCCCTACACCCACTCAAGCAATACTGTTAGTTAGGCAGAATAAACTGCCACTGCAGGTAGAATGGTATCTTTCCCCCTTTTTTTCTTCAATTAAGAATAAGAGCAAGAATTTTTTTTATAATTCAATATATAAAATTTTAAAAATTATATATATTTTAAAAATATATATGTTTTGTGTGTGTGTGTGTGTGTGTGTGGTGTGTGTTTTGTGTTTTGTGGTGTGTGTGTGGTGTGTTTCTTTTTTTGGGACAGTGCTGTGGGGGGCCCTTTCCTGCCCCGGGTTAAAAAGTTTAGTTTTGACGCTTTTATACCCAAAATTGGGGCTCCGATAAAAATTTTTAAAAAGTTTTAAAATTTCCCAGCTTCTTTCAATTTACAAATTGTTTCGTAGTGATACATCAGTTTAAATATGCGTGTGAAAAGTCTTTTTCCAGAAATGAAATTAAATTTTTCTTTGGGGCTCAGCTATTTAAATGCATTGGAATAGGGCGGGAAAACTAGTGGCAAAGTTTTTAAAATACATTTCCCGAAAAAAAGTTTTAAAACATGACTTTGTACAGGGGTAGTTCTTTGCTGCAACACTTGGGGCCCCTCCCAAAAATGTTCAAATTCTACCTGTTTGATATGAATGTCATTTTGCTTTTTTATTTTAAACAAAAAAGAGGAAGGGGAAAAAAAAAACTTCATTCTTTGTGCTGGTCCCCAGTCCATGTCATCACTTTTTTTTTGGTTTTTGTTGAAGGGTTTTTAGACTTTTAATCACGCTGGGATCGTAAAATCAAAAACTTGGTTTTTGCTAAGGCATGCCAATGCATAAACCCCCTCAACAATTTTCAAAAACCACGGCAAAAAATTTTTTTTCCCCCCAAACGCTGAAGAATAGCCGTTTTCTTTCAGGGTGCAGGGATTTTTTTTTTTTCTTTTGTTTCCCTTTTTCTCCTTTCTTTTTTTCTCGTTTTTTCTCCCCCTTTTTCCCTTTTTTTCTTTCCCCGTTTTTTTCTCACTTTCTTTCTTTCTTTTTCGTTATTTCTCACTTTTTTTCTTTCTTTCCCCCGTTAAATTTTTCACCCTTTTTTTTTTCTTTCTCGTTATTTCTCACTTTCTTTTTTTTTCTTTCCCCCCGTTATTTTTCACTTTTTTTTTTTTCATTCTCGGGTTTTTTCTCACCCTTTCTTTCTTTCTTTCGGGTTTGTTCTCGTCTTCTTCCCTTTTTTTTCTTCTTCTGACTTCAATTGCATTAACTTTGGGCTTTTTGTTCAATATATGTCTGCTGTTCAAGGGGGCAAATTTAACCAACGGCTTGAGTTTTAAATTTACGCTCATGTTGTGGTTTGTTTTGCTGTCGCTTACTGGGGGTAAGTGTCATCGCACCCCGATGTACCCCCCTCCCCCCTTTTTGGGGTTTGGGGAACTTCCTGACGGTCTCAGAAACACCACCTGGTTTGATTTTTCAGTGGGGAATTTTCCCCACGGGGAAAGGCTCTTTGAGTGACAAATTTTTTAAACCAAAGCATAAAAGGGCCCCCCCCTTCCCCTTCCAGGCAGCTTTTCCCACAAGAAAAGAAAGAAGTTGCAAGGGGCTTCCCTTTTTCCGGCATAGCAAGGGGAACCGTGGGACTTTCTCAGCCATCTTACCTGCCACTCTTTCGACACGGCCCCACACACACCAAAAACCGCAGAACCCCGGGAAAAACCCCAGTCAGCTGGGAAAGAGGGAAATTTTAGGGGAAAAAAAAAAGTTTTTCCCAAAAATCATCGAACTTTCCCATTCTCAATAGATTTTAAAGACAGCCAGGGGCCAGACAACTGCAGCTAGGGAAACCCAACAACCAGTAGGACGGCATGAGTGAAGAATCACTGTGGTTTTGAAGTCTGATGTTTAGGGGTTGCCTATTGGTTATGGTAATCTTGTCATTAATTATTTTTTAACCTTTGAATACCTACCCACAACGCATTTTGGAATGTCAGAAACCCCCCTCCCTTTTTGTTAATGACAAATTTTGTTTAAAAGGGGTATTCCCAAAAACTTGTCCCCAAATCACATTTAAGAAAACGCACTGAACTCACGTCCACCCCGCGTATTTCTGGTACTGGTTGTTAAGTTTTTAAATAGCCATTAAACCCCAAATTTAATGTTTTTAATTCCGTGTTGTTTTAAACCCTTCCAAAAAAAAAACGTGTGTTCTGTTGTTAAAATTCCCTGTTTTTGTTTCCACCACAAGCACTGAGTGTACTTTGTTAAAACCCCCTTGTTTTACCCGGGCCCCAAAACCCTTTTTGTGTTTTGGTTAATTCCGTGTTGTTGAAAACCCGCCACAAGCACTGGTGTATGTTGTTAATCCGTGGGTTTTTGGGACTAGCCCAAGCCCCTGATGAAAAAATTTTAAATTCCGGGTTTTTGTACAGCCGAAGCCCCTGAGGGACTTTTTGTTAATTCCGGTTTTTGGGGGTTTCCACCACAAGCACTGATTTTTAAATGTTTTTAAACCGTGTTTTTGTAAACCCCCCCAAAAAAGCACGGGGTGAAATGGGTTTTTTTCCGTGGTTGTAAACCGGGCCCCAAACAAACCCGGCCCGTGTACCCTGGGTCCGTGCCCCCGAAGGGAGGTCACAGGGGAAGGGTTTAAGCGGTGACGTCGAACTGGGGGGCTGATGACGGGCGACTTTATTTGCCATCATTCTGTAGAGTCTCCACCTTTCACGAATCTCTTGGGGCGTTTCCCACTGCAAAAATCAGACCCATGGCCCGTATGGTTCCGGGAGAAGATGGGGCGTGATAATTTTATGTATGTATTTGCGGGGCGTTTTTTGTTTGTTTTCCCCTTTTTTTTTCTTTTCTATTTCTCAAAATTTTTTTAACAATTTTTAAAAAACAGTTTGGGTTGGAAAGAACTTTGAAACCCCGGGGAGCGCAAATCGCAGCCCTGGGAATGTCCCAATTTTTTCTGAAAAAATTGATGAAAGGGAAAAAGAGTACGAAAGGCAGTCTGTTTTTTCTTTTTTTTACACAAAAAAATTTTTGTAAAAAAAAAAAGACATAAAAAGACATTATACAGCAATTTTAAAGAAATTTAAAAAAAAATATGTTTTGGGTTAAACCACCCGGGGTTGTGGAATACTTGGGGAAAACATTCAATTTGTTTTTTTCCTTTTTTGCATCATTTTTTTTTTTTTTTTAAAAACGAATCTGACCTATACATTTCATTTCTTTTTTGTCACAAAAAATTCTTCTGAATCATTTGGGAAAAGGATGCATCATCATTTCTTCTTTTTTTCTTCTTCTTATTTTCTTCTTCTTCTTCTTCTTCCCTTTTTTCCCCCTTCTTTTTCTTCCCTTTTTTCTTTTTTCTTATTTTTTCTCCCTTGTCGTCTTCGTTTGTCCCTCGTCGGCGTTTGGTTGTATTCGTATTTGTACCCCTCAGACAGAAAAACCCCCCGGCATTGATGAAGGGTGCCCAAAAGGAAAAGGCCACCCCAAAATCCATAGAGCCCCTCTGCCGGAAAGTTTTCTTAGGGGGCAAATTGCAAAACTGACCGGATTGTCAAGACAAAAGGACCCAAACCCCGAAGCAATTTCTGGGGAAACCCGGTTTTAAAGAAATACCAGCCCCATTTAAAAACCAAAACCCAAAAAAAGAAAGACCTCAATTTAGAAAAAATAAGAACAAAATCAACAATAAAGGAAAAGAGTTTTTCCCTCAAAAAAAAAGTTGGGCCCCCTTGTGAAATAAAAATATTCAATGTTTTTCAAGTTATTTTTCTTTCCCCCAGTTTTTTGTTGCCTCTCGAAAAGAAATTCCTTTCCCCCCTGTCACCCCTTTCAGACCGCTGTACGGGGCTGTAAGGTTTATAAAGGGGGATGTCACCTTGCCCGACCGGTGCTACGCTGGGCTGTATGGTCAAAAGGGCCCTTCACCCCTTTTCGACCGCGTGCTACGCGGGGCTGTAAGGCATAAGGGGCCCTTTTACCCTTTCAGCAGCTTTCTACGTTGGGTGTAAAGGTCATAAGGGGGGGTTTAACTTGCAGGGGCAGCGTGTCGGCGGGGCTGTAAAGGTCAAAAAGCGGCCCCGCCCCCCCGCAGATAATAAACATGCTGTCCAGTTTTCCATGGAAACGTAAATAGTCATCAACTTTTTTTAAATAGTCACAGCCTGTTTCTTTAAAAATTGTCTCAGCTGTTTGTAAATAGTCAAACCTTTGTAAAAAGGTCCCCCTCCGTTTGAAAAAAGGTCATCAGCTGTTTTTTAAAAAGTCGTCAGTGATTGAAAAAGTCATCAGCCTGTTTCTTTAAAAAGTCCCCAACTGTTTTTAAAAAACTGTCAGGCCCGTTTTTAAACAGTCATTTAGCTGTTTGTAAAAAGGGGCCAGCCCCGTTTTTTTAAAAAAGTCCCCTCAGCTGTTTGTAAATATTTATAACTGTTTTTTAAAAAGTCGTCAGGCCTTTGTAAAAAGCATCACCCGTTTCTAAACAGTCATCAGCTGTTTTTTAAATTAGTCATCAACTGTTTGTAAATGGTCATCAGCTGTTTGTAAATTTGTCATCAGCTGTTTGTAAATGGTCTCAGGGCCCGTTTTTTTAAACAGTCCCTCATCTTGTTTTTAAATATCAAACAGCGTTTGTAAATGGCATCAAACTGTTTGTAAATAGTCAACAAACCCGTTTTTTAAAAAGGTCCTCAGCTGTTTGTAAATAGTTCCCCAACCAGTTTGTAAATGGTCATCAGCCTGTTTCTAAAAAAGTCCCTCACTGTTTGTAAATAGTCATGCCTGTTTTAAAACCCGGGCCCTCAAGTTTGTAAATAGTCATCAAGGGCCTTTTTCTAAAACAGTCCTCAGCGGGTTTTTAAATGTCATTTAGCCGCTTTTTAAAAAGACGGTAAGTTGAAATACCCGAGACTTTTAAAAATGGGGGTCAATGAGGGGTAGACTAATAATACTACACACTTTTAAAAAAATTTTTCTTTAAAGAAAAAGTAGGCTGATATAATGCAGACGTTAGCATGGCGTTCAGGGAAGTAGGCTGGTAATCCCCCCAAAAACTTTTTAAAATGGCGTTCAGAAGGGAGTGACCGAAATACTGTAGACTTTTTCCCTGGGTTCAGAGAGAATGACTGAAAATAAAATTTTAAATTTTAAAAAAGGCGGGGCCAAAGAAAAAATGGGGTAATTCCGTAGGGGTTTTTTAAAATGGGTTCAATGGAAGTAAAGGGTGGGAATTCTGCAGACCTTTTAAACATGGCGTTCAAAGAAATTAGGAGAAAATACGC
Organism: Conus ventricosus; assembly: GCA_018398815.1. Classification (NCBI taxonomy): domain Eukaryota; kingdom Metazoa; phylum Mollusca; class Gastropoda; order Neogastropoda; family Conidae; genus Conus; species Conus ventricosus. The sequence continues at coordinate 27,368,007 of CM031624.1, read as the reverse complement.
GACTGTTAACAAGGCGTTCAATGAGAAGTAGGCGTAAAAAATGAAGGAAATTTTTAAAATGGCGTTCCAAAAAAAAAGTAGACTGAAAAAAATGTAGGGCTTTTTAAAATGGCGTTCAATGAGAAGTAGGTGGTAATACTGTGACTTTTAACCCTGGGTTTTAAAGGAAGTAGGCTGGGAATACTGTTATTTTAAACAATTTGGGGTTTTAATGAGAGGTAGAAATGGTAATTTCTGCAGCTGTTTCCAATGGCGTTTTAATTTAGAAGTATCCATGCCTTTTTTCTAAAACATCATCAGCGGTTTGGGAAAATTTAACAGCCCCCGCGAAAAAAAACGGAATTGATAATACTGCAGACTTTTTAAAATGGCGCCAATGAGGAGAACAAAAAAAACTACCCCTTTTTTAAAATTTGGGGTTCAATGAGAAGTAGGGAAAAAACGCAGATGTTGCATGGGTTCAAGGTGAAGTAGGCTGGAAAAACTGGCCCGACTTTTAAACCCTCGTTTTTAGAGAGAAGTAGACGAAAATACTGTAGCCTTTTTTTAAAAATGGCGTTTAAAAAGAGAGAGGAACCCGAAAATACGTAGACTTTTAACCCTGGCGTTCAAAGAGAAGGGGGCGGTAAAACTTTAGAGTTTTAGCAAGGCTTTTAATGGAAAAAAGTAGGGGTTGGCAATACGTAATGTTAACATGGCGTTCAATGAGAAATTTTGGTGGTAATACTGGATTTTAACAAGGCGTTCAAGGGGGGGGGAAATAGGCTGATAATACTGTAGACTGTTAACAAAGGCGTTTTAATGAGAAGTAGGTATAAAACCTGTAACGTTTTTCATTGGGGTTCAAAAAGAAGTTTGACGAAAAAACTGGGAGACTTTTTAAAAAGGCGTTTTAAAGAAATAGGTGGAAAAACTGCCTCCCTTTAAAAAAGGCTTTTAAAAGGAAAAGAAAGGGTGATAAAACCGAAAACTGTTAACAAGGGGTTTTTTGAAAGTTTGAACCCGAAAAAACGGGAGACCCTTTTTTCATGGCGTTCAAGGGGAATAGACGGAAAAAAACTGTAGACTTTTAAAAAGGGGGTTCAATGAGAAGTTTGGCTGGTTAAAAGTGGCCCTTTTAAAAATGGCGAACAATTAGAGGAGGCTTTGGAAAAACAGCAGCCCGTTAACATGGGGTTCAATAAATTTGGCTGGTAAAAAACTGGGGAAACTTTTTAACAGGGGGTTCAATGAAAGTAGACTGAAAAAAATTTTTGGAATTTTTAAAAATGGCGTTCGATGGAGGAAAAATGGTAAAACCGGGAGAGTTTCCCGGGGGTTCAATGAGAAGTAGGCTGGGTAATACCCGCAGACTTTCAAAAAGGCGTTCAATGAAGGTACTGGGAAAATGCAGACTGTTAACCCGGCGTTTAAAGGAATAGGGGTAAAAACTTTCCCGCTGTTAAACATTGGGGTTCAGGGGAGACGGTAAGCTAAAACCCCCCTATAAATTTTTTTAACAAAAACGCCCGTAGTTGGGTTTTACGTGTGTGTGTGCATTTGTGTGTGGAGAGGGGAGGGGGTTTCCCGCACGCACCGTGTGTGTTTGGGGGGGTTTGGTGCGTGCGGCGGGGCGTGCGGGGCCCCGCGCGCGTGTGTGGGTTGTGTTTTTGTGTGTGTATTGGGAAAGTGTGGCTAGTGTATGGTACTGTTTTCGTGGAATTTTTTGTGTAAAATTGTGTAAAAGTTTTGGCCCTGGGTTTTTAAATTGTGTGGTGTGTGTGTGTGTGCGCGTGCGTTTCGTGCGTGCGGGCGGCGTGCGTGGTGGTGGGGTGTGGTGTTTGGGTGTGTGTGTGTGTGTGTGGTGTTTGTGTTGGTGGTGTGTGTGTGTGGTGTGTTTGTGAACACTTGACACTTTTGAAATTTGACAAATTTTTTTTCAAATACCCAAAATGGCTATTTAACCAAAAGGGGGGGGGGAGTAACAATGTCTCCCTTTAAAACGACAATTTAAAAGATCTTTAAAAAAAACAGTTTAAAAAAATCAAGAAAATTAGGTTAGCCCCCCCAAAACATTCCGCAAAACCCCCTTTCCAAACATCCCTACAACAAAAACGAAAACATAACCCAAAATTTAAAAAAGAAAAAAAAAAAAGTCCTTGAAAGGAAAAAAAAAAGATAAAAAAAATTGGTATGGGGGCAAGGACTCGACCATCCACAAAAACAAGATGCCCCCCTGACTAATTTCCAAAAAAATCCCATAAATTCGAAATCATCAATTTAAAAAATTTTCAATTTTCCCGGGGTTTTTTCTTTAACTGGGTCTGTCTATTTTTTTGGGGCCTTTTAGCTATAAAATTAGCAAAATGATTTTTAAATTTCAGTCCCCCATTTGCGGACATTAACAGGAAGCAAAGGGCTTTCCTCTTAGCACGTTCTAAAAATTTTCAAAAATACCTTTTTTTTTCCTCAACCCCCTATGTGAACAAATTGGGAAAAAAAAAGTGTTTTTTTCATCAAACAAACTGAAACCCACAGAAAGGCATGGTGGTTCCCGAGGGCGTTCCGGATTTGGGAAAAAAAATGTCTTTTTTCCAATTTAAAACCCAAATGTACGTAGCCAAAATCTTGAAAAATTTTCTCTATGCCATTATAGTAATAACTTTAAATATTTTTGGGGTTGAAATACGTTTTAAATGAAAAAAAACACTATATTTTTCTTTACTTCCATGTCTGAATGCCTGTTCTGTTTAAAGGAACAAATAAGTCTGTCTTTAAAGTCTGCAACAAATTGCTGTTCATTTCCTACCTCTTGAAATATCCATACAATGCCAAAACCATGTTCCGACAGAACTTTCTTTACTCTGTAAGCCCAATTTTCTTGATCTAACTCTAGCTGCATAAGCAGCATGTCAAAACGCTTACCTACATAATCGTAACTGTGGAAGTCTTAATAATTTCAGCCAATACCTTGTACACTTAAACAAATGTTCTTATATATATGGTGGGTACCTGCCCGTTTCCCCATACAACAATGTATTTGACGAATGGATTGGCACGAAATAGAAAACGTTTTATGGTATAGGTATGTACTTTTTCGATTGGCAATTTTCTGCTTAATCCCCACACTTCAGCTGGATATGTTAGTAAGGTTCTATTTGTGCGAGAAATAGTTTCCAAAATAAGCTACAATCAATACTGTTAAGTTTTCTTAAACAGTATACCAGACACTCTCTTTTCAAAATCAGATTTCTTCTATCTGCCGTGCATGCTACTTGCTACTTGGAGCTTCGGCGAATCAGTTCTGTGCCCCAAACCTTCTGTCTGAAGAAGCCACCCAAGACTCTGGTTTCTGCTTTCATTCTTTCAAGACTTGACTACTGTAATTCTCTTCTTGCGGGCTGTCCACAGAATCTTCTTGCAAAATTGCAGAAAGTCCAAAATAATGCTGCTCGCCTTGTCTCGAAATCTCCGAAAACCTCTCATGTTTTCTCCCTTGCTTAAATCTTTGCACTGGCTTCCTGTTGATAAACGCATCAAGTACAAACTTTCTTTGCTCTGTTACAAGGCATTGGATGGCCTCGCTCCATCTTACCTCTCTAAACTTCTGTCGACCTATACTCCTTCCAGACAGCTTCGCTCTTCCTCTGACACTCGCATTATGCAGATCCCTCGTTTTCGGCCAGAACAACTTGGTGAACGTTCTTTTACTTTTCAGGCTCCTTCCTGCTGGAACAATCTCCCTTCTGCACTCCGAAACTCAAACAGTCTTTCTTCTTTCAAGTCCTCCCTCAAAACAACTCTCTTCAAAACATAATTTTTCTGCTCCTTCGCTGGTGTGTGTGTGTGTGTGTGTGTGTGTGTCTGTGTGTGTTTGTGTGTGTGTGTGTGTGTGTGTGTGTGTGTGTGTGTGTTTGTGTGTGTGTGTGTGTGTGTGTGTGTGTGTGTGTGTGTGTGTGTGTGTGTGTGTGTGTGTGTGTGTGTGTGTGTGTGTGTGTGTGTTAGGCTTTATTGCTGTAAGCGCTTAGGGCTTTTGTTTAAGATTAAGCGCACTAAATGTTCCTTATTATTATTATTATTATTATTATTTCAAAATTCCATGACGCCTTTTCTGCCTTTTCTGCAAGATTCTTCCCATGTGTAATTCAGACTTAATTTGTTGAAAAAAAACATTCTCAAATATTTATATGAGTTAACTATATTAACTCCTGCATTTCCATAAACCATTTTTTATGCACAGATAAGTGATCACCCATTCTGAATACCATGATATTTGTTTTATTTTAATTCACCGTCAAACCTAAGCGATCTGCTTCGTGTTTCAAATTCTTAACTGGTTTTGTAATCCTATAGCAGTCCCAGAAAGAAGAATAACATCATCAGCAAAGAGTGATAAAAGCAATTTGATAGCTCCAGGAATCAACTGAATACCATGTTTATCATTTCTTGATAATTCTACTGCTAATTCGTTTATGAAGATTAAGGAAAACAACAGGGGACTTAGGAGACATCCTTGCTTTACACCATTTGGGCACTGAAAATAATCTGAATACACGCCTTTCACACAGACACATGCAAGCACCGAGTTATGAACACCTCTAACAGCCGTGTACAGTTTTACCATTTCACCTCTTTTTTACACAATACATTCCACAACACATTTTCGATTAACCGAACCGAAGGCCTTCCTAAAATCTACAAATGCTACATACAGTTTCTTGTTGCCAAGTAAGTATTTTTGTATACGTGAATATAACATGAATATATGATCCATCGTGCTATAAATAGCTCTAAAACATGCTTGTTCTTCCATTATCTTTCCTTTATTTTCAGCCCATTTGTCAATCGTCTGTTCAGAATAAAAGTATAAACTTTACTTAGAATACTAGAAAGTGAAACTCCACGATAGTTATCAGGGTTGTTAATATCTCCTTTCTTGTGTATTGAATGATTATAGATTCGCCCATTCCAAAGGAAATTGTCCATATTGAAAAAGTGTGTTAAATAGTTGAATATGAAAATCAATTACTGCTCATTAGCATGTTTCAACATTTCTCAACAATTTTGTCCGGTCCTGAGCTTTTTCCTTTTTTCCGATTTTAGATGTTTAATACCAGCAATAACATCTTCTTTACTTATAGGATTATTAAACAATGGTTCAACTTCCTCTTCCTCTTCCCCTAACTTTTCCTCTTGAATTATATCATTGACTGATTCATGGAAAACATTAAAGAAAATGATTTTCGCCATTGTTGAATAGAGATTTTGTTATATATAAGACGGTTTTTTTTTGTTTTTATTATTAACACGTATAATTGACCAAAATGCCCTCGAATCATTTACTGAGTCTCTCAACTTCTGTTACCTGTTTTCTTCAAACTCTCTTCTTTGATTTTCTTAACTGACATAGTCTCTTTTCGTGATGTCACATAGGCTTCTCTTTTTTCTTTCTTATTTTTAGCCGTTTTACATCTTTGAATTCTCGTGAGTAACCTTTTGACCTCCTGCTTTTTTTTCTGTTCAACTATCAGCATAAAACCAGTCATTAAGTTCCTTTTTTGCTCCAGTCCCAAGTTCGCACCATGCACGCAGCAGCTCCACACAAAGCAATTAGCGAAACTCGTTAAACACAAACCTATCACTTAGTAGTCAGTGTCTCTTGAAGCTTTGTGGACCACTGTCCTGAAATGCGTCACTGTCAGCTCATTCTTAACATTTTCCTCTGACCTGTTTGACTCTCATCCCCGATATTTAATAATCACACACATTTCTCCATGACATTCCAGTGTAGGTGCCACGAATCTACACAATCACCAAGATGCAAATCACAACACTCGACAATAAATCACAATGGATCAAAAATATGCGTTCACGCTGCATCATTGGGGACAAATAAGTTTACTCTCCTTCTTATCACATCACAGAAACCATTCTGATTAATCGATCAAACAAGAGAAATAGATAATCTAATAATGATTACTGAAATTATTAACAAATGGCATCTTTGGAACAAACGTGTAGAATTTTCTTCTCAATTTCTAACACTCCCCTCCCACTCATAGTTAACCATACATCGTAATCAGCTTGATTTCTGGCCTGTTCTGGAATTAAGATCCCCATAATCATAAAATAAACTTATCTTTTTTCCAAAATGTTGTAAACAATGTTTCTAAAATTATTATACCATCTTTAACATTTTATCACTGTACACAGGGGCTCCTTCCGGAACACATTGCAGGCAAATAAAACAACATCTTTATCTGTTCCAAATACATTATTGTCAACTGTAATGGCAATAGCATTATCGCCTCTAACTTTATTTCAGTTTATTCGTTTCTAGTTGCTTATTTACTAACAGTAATACCCTCCGGAATTCCCTGCCATGATGAAAAGAGAACTTTTTGTGGCGCATGTAAAATGAACTTAATGTACTTCCGTAAACACGTTACTAAAATCAATGAAAGATCAAGAAATGTTTCGGCGGGGAAAAACACAGTCAAACATATTCAAATAATTAACAAAAGAAACATCTTTAATTTGCCTGTACAAATTCTCAACTTTTATAATTAAAAAAACGTCCACTTGTTTGGATGGTCGAGCCCTGTTCACTATAGCTTTATTTGAAACGCTTTTTTTGTACGTAAATTCTCTCCTTTCTTCCACTGCCGCAGACCCCCCCCCTCCCCCCCCCCCCCCCCCCCCCCCCCCCCCCCCCCCCCCCCCCCCCCCCCCCCCCACCCCCCCCCCCCCCCCTTTTTTTTTTTTTCCTTCCCCCCCCCCCCCCCACCCCCCCCCCCCTAATTTTTTTTTTTTTTTTTTTCCCTTGAAATTGCTGAGGCCTTCGGGATGGTTTCAAGATACGCATGCCAAGCCCCTGATGCCTTGCCTGACAACGAGTCCGCTACAAGCTGCACGTGCGTCACTTGCCAACGTTGCCCACACCCACCCACCCCACCCTCCCCCCGTGTCACAGCACGCGGGAATTCCCGCCGCCACTGGCTGGACACATGTTGTACACCCTCCATGTCGTTTCTTTGAACATTGTCCTCCACCACACTGCTACTTCACGGCGGGGCCTCAACCTGGGTGGCAGCATGCCACGGGGAATGCGGGGAGAGGGAGGACTGCCGCTGCCCTTCTCTTGCTGCATGGAGGTGTTGACCTGGACGGCGAGGGGACGCCCTGTCGTTTGATCGATGGTATAACGGCAAAACACCCCTCTCTACGCAGCTCGAGTGACACGTACGGTGTGTTTCCCCTTGCATCATACTGCCGGCAACTTCGGCCATATGTGCGGGAGTCTGGAAGTTTGGGCCACACAAGCTTTCCCTTCGTGAAGAACGACCCGTTTTCCCTTCCTTTCTGGCCACTGGCGACGATTCTGGGCCTGCGCTCTGGTCATCTCGTTGGCAAACTTCACACCCATTCATCATTTTTTGCCTAGTGTCACTGTCAGAGATGATGGACACTTTGTTTTTCCATCTACTGAAGTTGACGATTCATTGGGGAGGGGCTTGGCCGTCTCGTGCATGGGACTGTCCGGGTTGTTGCTCGTGCAAGTGTGGTCGTCTATCCCCAGTGCTTACGATCGTCAACACTATATAGGATGCCGATACTGCACTGAACACATGTCAAATGTTTCATTGGGCTGCATTGAGGGATCCAAAGAAACGTAGATTGTCCCTCCTAGAATTAATCTTCCTAATCTGTCTGTGTAAAACTTTAGTTTGTGCAAACGTCTTGTCCATTGTCGTGGTTGTTTCGGAGGAATAGTTGATGCAAATTCTTTTTTCCCTTCATCTGGACATAGCAAATCAGTTCTTGAATTTCTACTGTCATATCTGTCACTGTCTCTGTCTAATGCATGTAATCCTTTTCTAGTCCGTCACATCGTAGATTAATCTCTTCGCATTGATGTTGTACTTCGCTCAGGGTCGGTCTTTAATTTCTCCAAGATCGTTTCTTAGTAGTGGTTTGCTCTTGATGAACTGTCGGTGAATGGCTTTCGTCAGTCTGTCAAATATGTCTTTTTTCTGTCTTGACTTCGTCATATTGTCAGTATCTTCCTTAGCATGATCGTGTTGGTCAGGGTTGGGGCAGGGTTTGACCTCAATGTCACCACTGAGGACCAGCCTACACAGCAAGACCACTGCAAGCCACAGCAGCAAGCCTGAGAACAACCCCTGCTGGACGTGCGTGCAAACTGACAGACAGGCGTCGACCACACAATCCTTCCTCCTGCCACAAAATAGTTCCTTGTTTGCATTACTTGTCCTTTAACCACGTATTATCGGAGATGCCACACTGTGAATGTTTCCAACGAAAATGACCATTCAGGACCACGATACTGAGGCACACAACAAAACCCCCACGACAACATCGGCTGACGTACGATGTGGTGCATTACCTGTGTCATCGCTCACCTGGGAACACATTCGAATCAAACGTGACCCTGATTGAAATTTTGCACAAAAAAGTTTCCAATAGCGGCCCTCCAGGTCGCATAGTCCACATTTCTCCACAGACTTCACTTTCACTTCACTGTTATTGACTTTAGTGTTCCAGCAACCTAATTCGCACAGTCTAAATAAGTCAACAGAAAGCAGAAAATGTCCGCACACTTCACATGAGCTGCTATCAGACGCATTACCCGTTGTGCCCCCGAGTGTGATTGTGTGAGGAGAAAGAGAGAGGAGAGAGAGAGAGAGAGAGAGGAGATGAGAGAGGAGAGAGAGAGGAGAAGATCAAGTGGTGGAGGAGAGAGACGGGAGACGAGAGAGAGAGACGAGAGGGGGGGGGGGAGGAGGGGGACAGAGACAGAGGACAGAGAGATGTGAGATGATGATAATGTTTTTATTGTTCGTGATTGTGTGTGTGTGTGTGTGTGTGTGTGTGTGAGTGTGTGTGTGTGTGTGTGTGTGTGTGTGTTGTGTATGTGTGTGTGTGTGTGTGTGTGTGTGTGTGTGTGTGAACATTTTCTGTCGAGTCGGATATCACTGCGGATTCAAACCTAACAGCACAGTTGAAATCATGTGAAACAAAATGGAAGATTCAGACTTGGTTCACTGTAACAATCGTTATCTTTTTCATTGTCAAATTCTCTCATCGATTGTGCGTAACTAAGGCCTGTGTAACATGAGCTGTATGAGTTATGAAGATGGGTTTCTTTGTTTCTGTGGCGTTTCTGTCGATGGTTGAGGTAGGTATCAGGAACGGGTTTTTTTTTTAACGCGGTACAAGGGAAGAACAACTAATCCCCAGTGTGCTACACTGATCTCATGGTTTATAGCGAATCCTGCTTGGGCCAAGAGTCAAAGACACCAATGGGGAACCAGCACAGAAAGTTGACCTGGGCAATGACCATTGACTAGGAGACGACGAGCATAATGGTCAGCTCCATAGGATTGGATCTGGTTCTGTCTTTGGCACAGTGGTGGCTTTTATCATCTAAACCCATGTCTGAACATAGTGTTCGATCTGACATGACCAGTGATAAGTGCCCTGACCGATGCATTCAAGGGACATGATTAGGTTAACATATAATCATGAAACTGAAAGAGTAAAAGCGACGGAATGTCAGCTTCTGGTGACGGGCAGAGGGATGCAGATCTGTTGGGCTGTAGAAGGCCCAGTGGGAACGTCACAGGGAGTAAAGGTACTGAGGCCTGGATCAACACCTAGTCCCAGCTGACAGTGTGCAGGCTACTTGGGCTGACGTTGATTCCAAAACGAAAAACGGCTGAAAAGGAAAGCAGATGACCAGAAAACTATTAGTGATGAGAAAGATAAGGAATGATGATACTCACAGGAAACAAAGGGAAAGAAACCCTGCAGAAGCTGCACACTGCACTGTTTTTCACCGTCTTTTCTCCATCCATAGGTATCGGCTGCATATATATGATCAGCTACTCCAATCACAACAGGTAGACCCATCAGTAAAATCTGAACACAGACAGATGAATGACACAACACAGCAGAACCAGTTTTGCTATTCTTCCCAATCAACGTCTGCATGCGATACACAGACACTTGAAGTTTCCAGCCTAGAGCAAGACCAGCAAAGACAGCGATGTTTATTTTGTCATATGCTCGTCGTTAGACAGATGACCGCCCCGAGGCCATTTCATCCACAGGTGTAAACATTTTCCTGTGTCTAAGGTAGCTGGCAACACATATGAACAAACACTACCTGTAGTGTCACCTGAAGACCTGCTGCAAAATCTTCCTTTTCTTTCATGAAGTCAGGACTAAATCAGTGGTGGGACAACCACGCTGATTTGAGAACATTCAGTGACCGAACAACTGTTGTCCTTTCAGTGAGTCCAGTCCACTGTGGGACAAATCCAATAATATCTGAATTTGAGGCATGATTTCCGACCTTATGTTGTAGTTTCAAGTTGATTCCGAACTCGGGAGAGATTACAGTAACACTATTGATGTTACCTTTGTACATTCGGTTGAAACTAGAAATGCTAGTGGACAGAGGAGTTTGCCGCATGAACTATCGCCTTTGAGATTCTTTAAGCTGTAGGAGGGTATCTGAATCTGACAACATTGCAGTTGGTTATCACTGTGATCAAGCGTGTGAAGATTAAGGTAATAGCATGTAAGTAAATCTGTCAACCCACAGGCACCAACCCGAGGTAGATCAGCATGGTTTTACCAGGATTATATTGGGGTCACATTGTCCCTCTGGCTTCAGAAATCCGGAGATGTAGAGAGGGTTTCAGTCTGATAGAAGTGATTTCCATACACACACACTTGTCAGGACACGATTCCATTTCTTTGACATGAGCTCGTCATCGGAGTGTGAGACAGCTAGGCACACGTCATCAGAGATGGTTTATGATGCATCAAAATTGTTTGTGTCAGTAACAGACACCCGGTTATAAAAACCCAGGGCATGTAATAATGTATCACAACCTATTCGTCTCATGACATGGACAATCTGCTATGTTCCATTGCACCGAGTGTAGACAGGTACAACAGTAGCCCTTGACCAGGACCAACCATGATGTGTGTTCCTGGACACTGAGTAGTGTTGCTAGGGAGAGGAATCACAGTGAAACTTCCTGGCTTGTCAAAATTGACCAGAGCTGGGTGCATTGATTCTTTAAAACTTCTTTTCATCGTCTTCTCACATTTTTTTCTCGTTTCGTTATGTGATTGCAGTTCTCTTACTCACATGCAGTAATGTTTGTAGATATGCACTAGAAGACAAAATATGCAACCCAACCATTTTTCGCATTGTTTATCAACATTTATTTGCTTACACCAACTGCAATAACACAACAACAACTACAACAATTATACTACTACTACTACTACTACTACTAACTACTACTTACTACCAACTACCCATACTGCTATGCGCTGCTGCTACTACATACTACAAGGTATTAGTTGTTCTACCATTTCTGCTGCTGCATGCTGACTGCTCACACCAGACAAGTGGTAAGATGAAATTCAGTGACAAACGATGCCGTGGTGATAACAAGTTATAACAACATCAATAAAAATGATGACGGATTTACATTTTTCTAACATACATACCAGTTGAAAAGGTAATCCTTCTTGTTGGCAGCCTAAATTAGTAAACACTATACTGTTTGAGAAACCGCGCACGCATCCCCTACCCTCTCTCTCTCCTCTCTCTCTCTCTCTCTTCTCTCTATCTCTCTCTCTCTCTCTCTCTCTCCTCTCTCTCTCTCTTCTATCTCTCTAATAACCATTGCAGTAGTATTCATTCATAAGATTTTTTTATATGTTTCAGAGATGTGTCAGATAGAAACAAGAATGTCAAACCATTTCATGTCTGTTTCAAAATTAATGTCATGGGATCTTTTCGCCTTCATGATTTTCGTACAAAATATCAGGTGTGTGTGAAAGAGTCTGGGATGTGGGGTAACATTGAATTCTAGAGGGGCAAAAGTTGCCGGAGAAAATACAAAACAGTGATAATGACAGAAAATTTAATGACAAGAAGAAGAGCATACAGATTTTACAAGAACAACAGCAAGAGTTGTGTTATATCATATAACAGTAATGGATAATGGTTGAAGGATTAAGATACAAATATAGTAAGATAACAAATTAAGGTAGAAGATAAGATGCATTATGTTAACAACAGAACAAAACAACAAATTGTTGCTCAATCATGTTAATAGTAATAACACTAATAGTTACTGTCATTGTTATTGCTAATTAGGTTGTTGTTGTTGTTGGTGTTGTTAGTTTTGTTTTGGTTTGGTTTTGTAATAAACATGTCATTGCGTTTTTTAAAGTAAAACTAAAACGCTACGCGCACACCAGTATAATGAAGAAGAAAAGGGGAGAGGGTTTAAGAGGGTGTGGTTGGTGGGGGGGAAAAAAAAAGGGGGAAGGGTGGCACATAATTGGGAAGGGGAGAGAATCAGAGATTATCATAACCCTAACAACACAACATCAACAGTAATAATATCCAAATAATAGCTATAATAACAACAACAATGACAAGAACAACTTGTCGATCAAGTTAGAAAGAAAAAAAAAAGTGGCGAAACGCATGCGCATGTGCATGGAGTTAAAAAACATTTTGACTCACTCTTACGATAGATGATTGGTGCCAATATGTATCCCTATACAGTGACGTGCAAAGATGGTATAGAAGTTCCACTCTGTAGTAAACCTAGACACTTTATCATTTAATATTGCATTATATTAGTTATATCATGTATATTTTATTCAGATGCCTTGAAAGCTGTGAAGTTCGGTGGGCGCAATTTTACTAATATACATCTGTTATATATACTGTTTGGCAACAATTAAAAAAGTCGAAAATACTATCTTATTAGGACTGGTTATTCACATTAAAAAGTACGAGTTCACGTGAACTCTTTAAATCGTAAACATTTTAATCTTTCATTGATTTTTTTTTTTCCAAGAGGTCAAAAAAAATCTATCATAATTACAGATCCAGAAAGAATGTTTCAATATAATCTCTTGCGTCTTTACATAGCGAACAGTTTTGCCGTTGCACTTAAAACAACATTTTTGCAAGAATTCTGTGAACAATTCTAGTCTGTAGCCACTTTAATCTAACGTCTTTAGTTCAGTATTTTAAAGAATACCTCTTTCCAAGGAATATCACATCAGGTTTTTGTGTCCATTTAAAATGACAATTAGGGAACCATCGCAATCCCTTTAAAGGGCAGATATATTGTATTCCCTTTGCTCCGAGGCAAGAACAGGAAAACCTTCATTCTGGGCCACCTTCGCCCTCAAACTAGTTTTCGGGCGAAAGGGCCCAGAATAAAGGTTTTCCTTTTCCCTTTTGACTGTAAGACTTCAAACTATGTTTTCTTAATCTTTTCGCGCATACAGTCATTTTCAATACTATCATTTTTGCAGAGACAGTCACTAAACTAAAACTTGGCTGAGACCCTCGCGAACACCCCTAATTAGAGGGCTTGGGGTTTGTGGCAGGCAGTACCCTGGACGGATCCAAAGGCCTGTAATTATGGCGCCATAAGGTAGGGCTGGCGTCACCTGGCCGTTGTGGCGAATTCCCGCCTGGGGTAAAACAGATATAGACATGTTTCTTACATTCACCTATCATAAGTCAAGATTTAATCATGTGATAGTTAAAAAGACGTCACATCCGCCCAGCATTAGTGTTGTTGACAACGGGCCTTAATTTATCTCGTCATTTGGTGTTGGGGTGCTGTGGGGGAAGGGACGGTTTCAGTGATAGAGTGTTTTGCTGGTAAAGATTTTGCTTAAACGAAATATTATCTAGTCTCAAGACAGAAATTTCCTCAGAATTAGAGAGAGAAATTCTGGAATCGCAAGTTTGCTCATCAAAATCTATTAGATTTCTCAACACAGCCATAAACTTTAATTCTACCTGACATGGATCAAGCTCAAAATCTTCCATTCCCAAACCCCCAAACACCAACGGAATTGTGGACAGAGGAAGAAATGCTCATTTTGCAAGAGAATCAAGACTATTTAAAAAGGGACAGAAATAATGAAAAGATTAAAAGGAAGGACCGCAGGATTTGCCAAAGAAGCCTAAAAGAAAGCTTGAGCAATTTTTAAAAAGAAAAGAAAGGAGACAAAAAAGGAGAACAGATCTTCAACGCCACAAGAATTACATGACTATCTATGGCAAATCAGGCTGACATTCAATCAGCTATTCCAGAAAAGCTTTTACTGATCAGAGTTTTCTGAAACAGCAAATGAAGCTGAAATTGTAGAAAGACTACAAAAAGGGATGAAAATTTGAGGGGGCCCAAGATGCACAGCCCTTGTTAATTTACGTTCAGTTTGGTAACTCTTGATTTTGTGTAAACAATGCAGGAAATGAAAGGAAAGAAGGGAGAACGAAGGAAACATGGGCTGTTTGGTTGAAAGAAAAAACCGGGTATTCCGATGTTCACGCACAAAATTACGTGCCGTTGCAAGTGTTCTTTATGGATACACGGGGTTTTATGCTGTAGGCCTTCCCTTTCGTTTCATTTTTGGCAAGCTAAATGAAATCAAAGCCATGCTGCAAGTGCCAGAATTTGCGCAGGTCTGGAAACAAGATCCATGCATACCAAGCGAGCTCCAACAGTCCCAGTAAATAGAACCATCATGCGGGACGGCTGGATAGAATCGATATGCACATAGTATAGACCTGGCAAGTTCAGACGCCCAGTTACTAAAAATACGACCGTTCACGCGTGAACGCTAGCCTGCCTGCCTGCCTGGTAAATCGATATGCACTTAGTATAGACCTGGCAAGTTCAGACTCAGTTACTAAAAATACGCCCGTTCCACGCGTAAAACGCTAGCCTGCCTGCCAACATTCTTACTCCATGTAATGACTTTTTTGCTGTTGTGGTTGCCTGCTTCTTCACCTCTACCCCGCCAATGCTCCGCCAACACCCTGCTACAAACTTTTAGGCTGCCTTTCAGGCGGCCGCCGGGTGTATTTTAAATACAATTGTCTTGTTTTATTTAATCAGGCTTTTGTTAAATGCATTTGGGTGGCTGTTTTGGGAACTTGCAACAAAAAGCCAATGCATAAACAAAAACGCAAGCACTGTCTTGCACCAAGTGGTGTTACACATGACAAATAATAAAGCTCTGTGTACACCACACACACTCCACCCCCAAGTCACCCCCAAAGTCTTAATTATTTTTTAATTAAGTCACCCCAAGTTTTTAATTAAGTTACTTCAAGTTCTTAATAATTCTTGATTAAGTTTTTAATTAAGTTCTTGATTAAGTCACCTCAAGATAATAACTAAGTCATCCTTTAAAGTACAACCAATTTCTTTTAAGTTATCTTATAATTATCAAAAAAAATACAAGCTATGTTTTTATCTTAAATAGTAGATGTCTAATATAGTACACCCCGCCTCAAAAAACTGTCATCTTTGAGGATGTCTTGCCAGCGTTCTCTGCATAGATCTTAAGGAAGGTTTTACATCCGAAGCAACCGCATTGATTACAATTCTGGTCTATGGAAATGCCTTTTATAGACTCCATGTCTTTATTTATTGACACCATCATTTTAAATACGCCATGATCATTTTATTAAAAATTTAAAATTAATTTCTTAAAATATTAATTCCATTATAATGGATCAAAATGACGCTTTCTTATGGCGGTTTTGGCGTGCGGGTGTCTTTTTCTGCATTTAGTGGCTCAGATTTTTTTGATAGCTTTCGTTTCTGTTGCCTTTGTGTATATATTTAAGCCATAATAACTGCCCCCAACAGCAGCAATGGCGCCAAAAATGCAACAGTTTTAAGTTCAATATTCCATGAAGATTTTGGGGGCCCTTGTATCACATGGAGTTTTTTAAGCGGGCATTGTATCACTTTTTTCTGGCGTTGGCGGTGTTATTTTTTTCATTATGAGTCATATTCTGTAACATTAATTTTTTTTGCTGTTCCACTCTGCTAATTTTTTTCCCTGCTTCAACACCCCCAGGATTTTTAATGGCCTCCACCTGATTCAGCGTTTTCTGCTGATTTTTGGCTTGGTAACTTTCTCCCCCTGATTCATGTTTCTGGCTCTGCTGATTTTCCAGATCGTTCATTTTGAAGGGAAAATAAAATCTATATGATTAAAAGTTATTAATCCCATGATTAATGGGATAACAATGTTCCAAATCATAGTATAAAACACACCCTAGAGACTCTATGACTTTGTTAAAACTGGATCTTGCTTTAAAAATCATACGTAAGATCTTGTTCAGAAATCAATGGGAGCAATCTACTGACTATTTTTAGTGTACAAAATAAGAACCGTTTGCCCCACACTTTTTACCATTCTAGACCCCACTCCCCTTCATACCTGTTATGATACTTTAAATGTCTTGTGGCGACATCTGTTGAATCTGTTCAATGCTGAATTCAGTTTTCCGAGGAACTGTTTTGTTTCCCACATGCTGCCAAAGAATACAACCTCTCCTTTTGGGCATAATAGCTTGGTCTTTACTTGGTCATTTATAAGTTCAGGAAGGTTTAGGCTGCCTTGTAGCTGTAGGAGATCATCACTGTTCATGTTTTTTAATAATTATAATTATTTTATTTTCTAAAATGAGCACCGAAAAAACTGTTGCTAACCTTGTATACCATTCTGCTGTTTTTGGTGGTCTAAGTGTAGGATACTCAATGCTTGGTAAGCTTGTTAAGAATTAAACCAGCAGATCTTGGCAAACCCAGACTTTGAGGATTCAGCAAAGCTAATTGCTATCATTGCAGCTTCGGTTGCTACGAAAGATTTCTAGTTAAGCAAGAATAATTCCAGACAAAATAATATGTAAAAAAAATACATTTATAAAAAATGGCTTCACTCGCAATAATGATAGGGGGGGCGCTGTGGTGAATGCGCTTGCTTTTTAGCGGAAGGATTTCGCATTTATAAACTGCAGGATGACGGCGAGAAAAAAAAGACATAACAAAGCTATGGAGGAACTAGCAGCGCACAAGACGCCTATGAAAAGCAGAGACTTGAGCAGTTAGATTTATTAATGACACACTGAAAGAACAGGGCAAAGCAGCTTACATATTTAAAGATGTTGATCAAGCAATAAAACAATATTATCTAGTAAAAGGCAAACCAGTCCCAGAAAATTGCCCCCACCAAAATTCAGTGACTTTTATCAACCATCAGAAAAACAAAAGATGCAAGAAATCGGGTTTTTTTGTCGTTGGTATGACCGTTGTGTAATTTTGTTGCACATAATATTTGGGTGAATAAAAAATGAACAAAAACTATTATTCCGCCAAAAGGATATTGGAAGGGTATCACAGCAATACAAAAGCTAAGCCAAGCGGCGGGAGTCAGTGAACAAACAGCAAAGGAATGGTTATCTAAACAAGCAATTGGCAAATTTATTTACCTGCCCCTAGACGAATACAGAGACCACACTTTGTCAATACAACTCCAAAAAGACACTCATCCAATGGATCTTCTATATTTACCCTCTGATAGGATTAGACGAAAAAGATTTAAGTACGCACTCACAGTCATTGACATGGCTTCAAGATACAAAGATGCGGAGCCATTAACACAAAAGAGTGCTTCTGCTGTTGCTGTTGCCATACAACTGATATACAACGAGGTCCTTTTAAATTATCCTCGCATGATTCAAGTTGAAGATGGAAAAGAGTTTAAAGGCCAAGCGAATCAATTATTGTTGAAACACAGAGTTAAATATTAAAAGAGGCATTCCAGGAAATTCACAGATCACAGCTTTGGTTGAAAACTTTAACAAACAGTTATCTGAAAGGCTTTTCTCCTACCAGTATCACAGAGAGCTGATTGACAATTCTCGCAACACAGAATGGGTTAGAAGACTGCCCTCAGTTTTGCGGGGCAATGAATAATGAAGAATTAAAGGGCTAAAGCCAGTACAAGCAATCAAAAGAAAAACAATAAAGTTCTGAAGGAGAGGCTTCATCCGGCAAACTATTACCATTTGGGTTGAAAGTAAGGTACCTTTATTTGCCGGGGGAAGCAGAAGGGGACACTCGCATCAGGGCAACCGATCCAGTTTGGAGTGTTGACCCATATGAAATAAAAAGAATTGTAAAGATGATCCGCCCGTGTATTATTTACGAGAAACTGACACAACAAAACAACCACTCCTCAAAGATCTTTTGTAAAAGAAGAACTGCAGATAATTCCGCCAGACACAGTTCCGCTTTAATTAATTTTTCGCAAACATATTGGTTTAAAATGGAAGGCCAGAAGGAAGCGCAGAACGAAACAAGAATGGTAAAGGAAGAGACCTTAAAAAGATACGGGAATCATTTCAGGCGTGTAATGCTATTAAGGAAAAATTTTCGGGGATTAATCAATGCATGCTAAAATCATCCAGATCACCTACAACTCAACCCCCAAATTGGGAAAAAGAATATCTTGAAATAATAAAAAAAATTCGAACGCATCAAGCAAACATGAGAAAAGATTTAAATGAATTGGATGAAGCTATGATTGATCTTATAACAAAAGTTGATGAAAAATATAAACCCCCCTGTTTATGCGGTCCTCCAGTGCCCGATTGCATATGAAAACTCTGGATTAACAAACACCCGTTTTGGTGTTTGTCTATCTAATGACTTCTTTGTTAAAACGTTGTGTTGATCTCATGTAGATTAGATCGCAGTTTTACGTTGTCATGATGAAAAGTCTTATTGCCAAACAATGCTTCTTTTTAGTTGTCATGTGATATGTTTGACTGCACAACGCTGCGAGATATTCCCTTTGCTTTCTTAATGATTTTCTCCTGGCTCGAAATACTGTACATTTTTGACCTTAACCCCACATACTCCCTTGATTACCTTTCCAGATAATTCATCCTCATCTTTCCTAAAACCTTCTTGTTAGTAATTTAATGTAAAGGCGAGTCTTTAGATAATCGGACGTGTCATACCATCCTGCATGACCTTTAGCTACTTTTATTTCCATGTCTTTATAGATGTCTTCAGTGGGGATATCTATAACAAAAATGTCCCGTAATCTGTGTAAAGTACTCTGGACTCAGGATACGAGGGCTTAAAGCAGTCATAAAGAAACTCTAACATCAAAAGCTTTGATAATTCTAAAACAGTAAACCCAATAAATACAGGTTTGTCTAATTTGACTTTCTTTTTTTCATCATTATACCAAAAAGCTGATCATGAAAAAATTTTTTGAATCCTGATAATTAAAGGTTTTGAAGTCAGCTTAATTGCTTCATTCTCTCTGGGACCAATCTGACATCTTTACGCTTGTGCGGGTTCTCCATAGTCCTTTCCAAAACAACTGTGTTCATCAACTTGAAAAAATCTTTTTTTGAAGCATCTGTGGATTTAGTTCTGAGGTCAGTGTTTCATGATGTATGGTTTCATGAAAGTTCTTGTCAAAGAAATTATGCGTTTAAACAGCTGTTAACTTCAAACCATGTCTTAAATAAATTTGAGAAGCCCTGTAATGACGACATAATTTTTTTTCCCCTCGAAGATTAGGCACAAGTTTAGGGGGCTCTCTTGGACCCCTCTTTGGGGCTTTCTGTCTAAGGATAGTCATTAGCAGGTCATGGGTTCTGGGGATATTCTAAGTCAACTTCTGAATAAAACCACGCTGTGATCAGGCGTTAAAACTCCCCAAACCCATTTTAATGCCTTTTGAATATTTTTCGTACCTGTGTACATCTTGAAGTTACGTAATGGAAGTGATTGTGCCATAGCCTCCATACAGATTTTTTGCATCTAAATACATGAGATATTAGCCCTTTTACTTGGACATATTTGCCCCCAAAGTATTTTTTTTTTGCTTTACAAAATGACGACCATACTAATTCCTCCCGCAATCCGTTTTCAATCATTTAAATCTTTGGAAAATGACAAAAAATCAATCTGTACTCCAGTAAATTTAAAAAAGCGTCCCAACCACCCCGGGGGGAAAAATGAAATCCCGCGGGATCCAATCTATAATGTTTAAGCAGGTCTTTCTATAATTTTCAAAGACGCCCCCAACAAACATACATCTCCCTTTAAATAGAGTCATGTAGTCCCCATCGTTTTACAATCTAACTTTTGCCAAGCATCTTGACTGCTGGTAATCGGGTCGCTGATGTCCTTTCCTCTAAGACTAAAAAAACGCCCCTTTTAGGGGGGAAGTTATCTTCATAAAACCTTTTTCCCAACTGTTCAGTACTCTAAGGGGGTAAAGCCCCTTTCTAAAAAGGGTTTGAGTCAAAAATTTTTCCGTTTTTTGGGCAGATTTTAAAGGCATACCCAGTGCCTCTAAGGGCCCATATGTGTGCATAGGTCTTTAAAAACATGTTTTTTTAAAGGAAACACTTATTTTTTCTGATGATGTGCATGCACTCCCTGAAGGCGCTGTTATGCTTGCATTTATAATAAAGGGGTCATAACCTCGCAAGTTGTAAAAAGAAACAGGCACTTCCATTTTTTTGTTCAACTTTATTTTGAAGATTGAATTTTTTGCCCGCCCTCTGAACTTTCCGAAATGTGATCAGGGTCTCTTACTGGGGGGTTTACACCGGGGCTTTTAGCTCTAAACCGCAAACCAAAATGCGTGGCGAGTCTACTGTTTTTGGTTTTCAGGGCCTTTATGATTTCAGATAATTTTAGATTATTAGAACGGGCGTTACGCACTTGCTGATGCGTTTAAAAAAATGTTTCTGCAGCATCTGGTCCTCTATATAATTCTGGCTCTGAATAAACGCCATCCACCTAACAAAATGAAGGCAAAATAAAAAATCTTATTACTCATTAAGACTTTTTTTGAAGTTTTTGGGCTGGCCCCTTCAAAGGAACAAAAAACACTCGAAGTCTCTAAACTACGTATGGACTTTTCACCGTTTCCGTTCAAAAAACAACTTTAGATCCTGGCGGGGGCGTAGTTAGTTCTGTTTCGTCTACAGAACTTTACAATGTTTTTTATTTTTAAACGGGGCTTAGCGGTTGGAAATTCTTTTAAACTTTTTTTCCCTACAGAATTCTTTTTTATGTTCTGCTTTGAGTATGCGCTAATTTAATCTGCTCATTGTGCATATCAAATGTGTAAGGGGGCAGCCCGTGGGGGAAAACTTTGGAGAAAGTCCAATACTTTTTGGCTGGTTCCCCTATTGTTGGATGTTCTTGGACATTTTTAATTTGGGCACCAAATTTGTTTCCTCCCCCCAGTGTATACATTAACATTATTGGTTGTTTTGTTCTCAAACTGATAAATTTGGTCTAAACTAACAGAAAGGATATTCATTGAAGTTAAGATTTTGGCGATTCCCAAGTTGTCATCTCTCTGCGTTTTCGCGGACATATGCAGCCTTGCAAGAACGCCCCACATGAAACATTTGTTGTCTGAATTTTTTTGTTAAAAATGCTCTCTTTAAAACCAACTCCCGGGGTAGGGGAATGAAAGCCTTCCCTACAATCGGTGCATACTTAGCCTTTTTAATTGATCCTAAGCTTCGCCCTTGACCAACCAGAGCCCTCATTTTAGCTTCTTCAGGGGCAGCGTCAAACTGTGTAAGCAGTTCGTCTCCCAACCGGGTTTAAGTCATTAGAAAAAGAATAGTCTGCTGTTAGTTGAGCCCAGACCGATTTTTTCTTTATTGTTCTATCGTTTAAAACGCAAACTTTTTTTAAAACTGGCGGGTCTTTTGTTATTTTACTTGGAAACTTAGAAATAGCATGAAAAAATTTTTCCCTGTACGTTTTTGGGTCAAGACTTCAAATCAAATCATTCGTGCTCTTGTAAACGCCCTCCCCCGGCATTCCTTCAAACAATTCGTCTTGTCCTTCATAATTTAGCCAGTTGTCTTTTTTTTTCTAACCAAAAATATTTATTTAAAATTTTAAAAAAAAAATACTTAATCAAAACCCAAATTTAAACGTTTTTTTTGCGCTTGGACTCATAAACTAAAGTAAAAACACCCTTTGGGCTTGTTAATGGAGCGTTTAGAACGGGTTTTAAAGTCTCGTTTACTTTTTTTTAAGCATTCCTTTTTCTGCTCGGCGTCGGGGGGGGAAAAAACTTGCCCTCCCCTTTTTTTTAAAGATCAAATTTTTTGTCTTTTGTAGTCAAAAAAATCGGCCTTAAACGAAAAATTCTTCTCCGGAGTTTGATCAACAAGCCTTTATTATTGTCATTTTTAAACGAACTAATTTTAGCTGTTTTAGTTGAATATAGCTGGTGCTTTTGGAGTTGTTTTTTTTTTTTGGGGCTGCAGCACCTACAGCTAATGAAACAGGCCGGAGCTAAAACAAACCCCTAGAGGAAGCGCGGGGCGCCTATCCCGTTGCAAAAGAGACCAACACTCGTTCCTGCTGATAGGGTGCTTGTAGCGAGCCCCGTATTAACATATGTAACGCTTAAAGGCAGCAGAATACCTTCTTTTGGTTTTGCTGTATTTTAAAAGGGTCTCCAGTTTTTGTTGCTTTTTGCGAATGTTTGTTAATTAAAGGCTTTTACTTCGGGGGCTTCAAAAAACGCAGAATTGCCTCTATCTTTTCTTTGGGCGGGCGTAGGCACATTTGGAAAATGTTTAACAGACATGCTTTTTATAAAATAAAATAATTTAGTATTGTATATCTTTTAATCTGTTATTTCAATATTCACCCTGCGCATCTTTTAATTAAAAAAAATGTACATTAAAGCGGTTTTGGGCTTTTTTTCTTTATCAATTTAAATGTTTATTACGTCCTCAAGTTCTCCCCTTCCAGTAACTGATTACCTCCGTTACCTTAGGTAAACCCATAAACCGTTTTTGTTTTTAAAATAATCATCAAGTCTTACACTGTGAAGGTGTAATTTTACCACAAGGTCAACTGTTGGTTTTCCAAACCCCTCCCCCCTCCAAACATTTTTTTCTTATTTCATAAAAATGGATAAGGTTAACCCCCGTAGCTTTTTTGGTTAGGATTTGCCCTAAATCGAACTTGTATTTTCGTTATTTTTGGATTAAAATTTTTTCGCTTCCTCTTTGAAGGTTCTTCCTTCAACAGCAATAAATACCTTAAGGTCTTGCTGAACGCTAAAACAAAAATTCCATTAGTGTCTGCCCTTCTGGGTTATGTTTATGATAATCACTCTTTCGAAATATATTGCAATTTTGATGTAGGCCTCAATCAGCCTTGCTAAATTGGGGTTTGCTAACAACTCAAATCTAACGAATGTCAAAATGCTGTACTTGTTTTCGGGTCTGTTGATTTGTAACCCTTTGTTTTCTTAAAAGTTAGTTCTATGACAATCTGTCTTTTATGCCCCTTGAAATAGGGGCGCATGCGCTTTTAACAACCAAAATCAAAGGGGAAATGGAAAAGCGATTTCCAAACGCAAAATTTACAGCCACTTTTTTTTGCCGTTTTAGTATTGCGGCACCATTCTATTTTTTAGTCTTTTTCATTTTCTTTTCCCTTAGAAAAATCAGCCCTTTCGCCCCGGTTACCTAGATAGAATGGGTTTAAAAATATGCCCCTGCATTGTGTAAGAAAATATTTCTTCCCCCCTAAAGTTTTATAGAAATTTTCATAACTACACAGATTAAATCTTTTTTGCCCCTAAGTTTATAGAAATTTTCTAAACTTCACATGATTAAATCTTGATTTTATGATAGGGAAAATGTAAAAACATGTCTATACTTTTTACCCCAGGCGGGAATTCCCCAAAAAGGGCCCAGGTGACCCCAGCCCTCCCTTTATGGCGCCAAAATTTTACAGGCCATGGGATCCGTCCAGGGTACTCCCTGCCAAAAAACCCCAAGCCCTTAATTTAGGGGGGGGTTCGCAGAGGGGGCTCGCCCCAATTTTAGTTTAAAGTGAGGGGTTTGAAAAAATGAAGTATTGAAAAGACTTATGGGCGGAAAAAATTTTTTAAAGAAAATAGTTTTTTTTCTTGTCGGAACAGAAAACCTTTATTTGGGGCCATTTCGCCCCAAAAATATTTGAGGGAAGGTCCCAAGAAGGTTTTCCGTTTCTCCCTCGGACGGGAATCAAGCCCTAGTCTGGAAAATTTTTTTACATAAAATTATTATAATTAAAAGGGGGTTTTTTAAAAGAAATGCCGTTTTTTTTGAAATTTTTAGTTTTTTTAAAAATGTGTTTTGTTTTTTTTTTTTAAAAAAAAAAAAAAAAATTAAATTTTTTCCAAGGATTAAATCAAATTTTATATGTTTTTTGATCTTGGGACGAATGAGTGAAATGATCCTTTGACACAGCATCGCTCAACCCGCCTCAATGCGGCGTGATTAACAGAAAGTACGGTCGAACTTTTTACAAAAGTTTGGGCCAAAGAACCTCCAAATTTTTAGACCCAAAGTTTTTGAATTAGAAAGGTATTTTTGTAAAAAAACGACCAAGGGCAACTTGTTCGGCTTACAACTAAACCAACCCATAAATTTTTTTAGCCAAGAGTACAATTTAAAAGACTCAGTGTGAAAATCAAAATCCCCTTTGGTTTTGTTAGACCAAAATTTAAAGGCGGAGGCAGTTTCTAAAAACTCAAAAACACTGGGGGAACCCCCAAAAGCTAACCAAAACAAAAATGGAACTGAAAAATTTAAATAAATCGGCAGATGAAATAAAAATGCAATAGAAGCAGAAACCTTTTTTTCAAAAGAAACAGCTTTAAAAGACTATACCGTCCCGCACCCATGCGAGAAAAAAAACGGCCCTTGATCTGCTTTAAAACCATTAGGGCGAATTAACAAACAATTTAGCAAAACTATGAACTAGATGAGCATATAAAAAGAGAAAAAAAAAACCGTTGGGGTGATACGCCAAATTTGGGGGCATTATTAAAGAAAGAAAAACCCCAAAGACTAAAAGATCTTGAAAAAGAAGACGCAAGACTAAAGCGCTGATACTAACCGAGACAATTACGAACTCAAGTAAATAGAATGAGAAACTACGAAAAAATTTTATATGAAGACACAACACTAGCAGAACGAATAAAAACACTGTTTAGGAGCAAGGCGTCACATTAGAAAGCGTTAAACGGCCTTAGGTTTTTGCAATAAGTACACTGGTGTTGGCTATTCAGGGGGCGGGGCCCAAATTTCGTACCCCCGCCGCCATCGCCCCCACCTGAAAAATCAGGGGTAAAAAAACAACTTATCACTTGGGGGTTTAAAAAAAAAAATTTTGCGGGTAAAGCTATAACTCTTTATGGTATATTAGGAGGTATGTCAGCGGGCTTTTGTCTACTGCAAGCAAAAGTAGTTGGCTTTTTGGCCGAGCCTTATGGGCATTAGCTCTTTTATAGTTG
This sequence comes from Conus ventricosus, assembly GCA_018398815.1. NCBI lineage: Eukaryota > Metazoa > Mollusca > Gastropoda > Neogastropoda > Conidae > Conus > Conus ventricosus. The sequence goes on along the minus strand of CM031624.1, from coordinate 27,342,771 downwards.
GGTTAATATTTAGTAAATAAAACCAAGTAATCCTTGATTTTAACCCAAGAACAAGCTGTCTTTTCATATTCATGGTCACGCGAACAGAGCCCCGCGAGTTTTTGTGATCTTCAATAATTTTGGGGGGTTGGAAACTTCGGGGATTAATCCTTAATCTTGGTGTTCTTTTATTTTTTGTAATATTACTGGCTCAGAATTTATGTCTTTTTTTTCCCAAACCTTCGTTCTTTCCCTGCTTAAAAATTTTCATTATTAAAGTTTTTTATTGACCTATCTGGAGGGAGGTCGAAGGCAGCAGTAAAACCGTGCCAACAGCAAAGTCTACTTTCGATCGCGTATTGAAAAACTGTTGGTCCTTTAAATATTTGAAGGAAAATCAACTGTAAATTAAGGCGCCTCTAAATTTCTAAGTTTGTTTTTGTGCGTCAAAGCCAGTAGAAGGACATTGCTCATCTTGCCTGTGTTTGGACCCTGCAAACCCCAAACGAAAGTACGAATAGGTCGTTTATTCGTTCTATTCCCCCCCTAGTTGGGCCCCCTTAGAAGGTCAAAATTAAATGTTGTCCATGCGTTTTATTCTCCTGTAGGGACCCAGGCTGAACATTTTGCCTGAAAAAAAATTTTTAAAAGGGAGGACCCAATATATTTTATACTTTCGTGCGGCCCCAAAAAAAAGGTCCCCTTTCCAGTTATGATCCAACTTTTGTCTAAAGCCTGTCTTGAGTTAAATTGATTTCGTTACAAACCTTTTAAAAACCCCTTCGTCTATTCTGTTGTGAGGGGAAAAAGGGTTTTGTATTTGGTAATGGCGCTTGCAGTTCAGTCAAAATACGTCTAAAAGGTGTAATAAAAATGAAACTTACACTGACCTCACCCAAAAAATCATGGTGATTTAAATGACAGCATACCCTCCCACCCATTGATCGCAAAAACAGCAAAGTTTAACTGGGTTTTGATAAAAAAGGGCTCGGATGACTAAACCCGCTTTTTTGATGTGGGCGTTTTTTTAATAGGGGGGGGAAGATCCTTTTTAATGGAGTACTCACCTTTTTAGAAAAGAGGCAGTCCCGGGTCCAGCAAAAGTCGAGTATCAGTTGCTATATTTTTAAGATTGTAGTGCGGCCAACAGAATATTTTGCGCCATATTTTGAATGCACTCATTTTTATTTTCGTTCAAAAAAAGTTTGTAAAATAACAAAACCCCGACCCCCCTTCTTTTTTGAACTCTATTAAAAAAACAATTGCGGGGCCAAAATGGGCGCGCTCCAGAAATATTCTACAAAGCGTATGGTTTTAAAATTTAAATGAATCCAAAAAAATAATGCAGTTCTAAAAAATTAATAAAGAAGGGAAGGAGTAAAACCGGGGTTTAAACCCTACCTGATGGTTATTACGGGTTTTGTTTGCTAAAAGAAGCAATGGTAATTTTGACATTTCCTCAAACTTAAAAAACAAATCTAAAAACAAAAAAGTTAAAATTCAAAACCCGAAGAAGAAGTAGCACATTACCTTTGGTAGAGCTACTAAAAAAGTTAGGTTTGCAGATGACAATCTAGATTTTTGGTTGGCCCGACAAAAAATCTTATGAGGGAGAAAATCCGCCGATCTTTCATTAAAATTTATTCTCTATGTTATTTGGGTAGCTAAGCACTGATGAAAATTTTAAAGATGGAACCCTCAACTGTTTTAAGAGCTCTTCCGTCAGGGAAAGCTGCAATTGCGATTAGAAATTTACAATTCCCTAATTTACAGTTTAAAAGTTTGTTTGTGGGAGGGTCGGGCATTTTAAAATAAAAAACAAAGACAAAAAAAGGGGAAAATCGTGAAATTTTATAACCTGCACTTGTTTTGGGAAAAAAAATAATTCGTTATAAAAAAAAATGTCGCGTGGGCCAGAAGAACCAGGATTACATTACGCCTGTAGGTGTATAACTTTTTAATAAAAAAACCCTTTCAGACTTGCGGACTTTGGGCAGAAAGGCGAGATAGCCTTTTATGGTTTTGAGTACACTAAAGATGGTGATTATAAAACCCAAAAAGGGTTGCGACAGCAAAAAGTTTCCCAAACTAAAAAACTGCGCAATCTAAGGGAAAAATGTTTTGGCCCCTATGAAATAAAATAGTTCGAAAAACCCGACCTCAAAAGGCACTTAAAACCATATTTAGAAGGGACATAAAATTTGAATTTATACCCCCTTTACATTTTTTGGGGTTTAAAAAGTTTCAGAAAAGCATTTTAACTCGGCCCTTTACATGTAAGTCTTTGCCGGGCGACAATAGTCGGGAAAAAATTTAAAAAAACGCCGTTGGAAAAAACAGTACTCCCCACAGAAAAGAAACGTTGTAAAAAAAAGCTTCTACAAAATTACAGTTCTTTCCAAGCAGAAAATTGGGGACACGTTCACAATGATATTTTAATTTCTGTCTTTTAAAAATGTGGGGAGGGATGGGTTGGGGGTTAGTGACGCCCCTTAAAAAAGGAATTTAAAATTTGCTGGCAAAACTTAGACGTTTTAAACGCCTTAACGTTGTTGTCGTCTTCTTCACAACGGTGAGGGGTTTAAAGGTTATAAAAACCACGACAAAAATTAATTGTCTAAATAGAAACGATCTTTCAGGGCTAAAATTGGGTTAATCTTAACACTTTTTGGCCCCGTAGGGTTTTTTTTATAAACAAGTTTTTTAGGGAGTAGATAAAATAATACTGATTTGATTTAAAATCTGTTATAAAACTATGGAGCAGTTAAACTTATGACAAAAAAATCCTCTTCTCTTATTTGTGGGCCGACTGTTGTGGAAAAAACAATATTTATCCGACCCGTTACAAACGTTTTCGTTATAATTTTAAAACTTTTTGTGGTTTTCTGTCCCAAACTTAAATGGAAAAAAGCAATCAGATAGAAGGTTTATATGGACAGATGAAAAATTTTTATTGATCCAGAAAAAAACTGGTGATGTTTTGAACATTTTTTTTAGACTGTTTGAAGGAACGCAGACCTATTTATTATAGATGACTGTTCGGCAAAAGAACATGTTTAAAAAGAGAAACACTTTGTCGAAACTAGCTTTCAGCGGAAGACTGCTCGGGTAAGGGGGGATTTTAGTTTAGAAATTAATCGTTTTAAAAGACTTTTGAGAACATTAAAGATTAGTTTTATTTCACATGAAAGAAGAGACTCATTTGAAAGAATGTTTGCGTAAAATGATGTTATTGAAAAAGACAGGAAAAACATAGGATTAAACAAAAACGAAATCGAAAAGTTTTGTAAATTATTTTAAAAAGGGTAAACCCCACACAGAGGTTTTTTTGAGATAACGTTATTTTTTAGTTATTGAAGTCTTAATTGCAAGGGAACAGGGAAAAAATTTTTTTGGCCACTTTCCCCGAAAGGTTGGGGCAAGGGGCCCAGAATGAAGGTTTTCCCGTTCTTGAGGGGCCTTTTGCCCGTGGACGGGACCACAGGGGGAAAAAAGGTGGTTGGTCTCGCTCCCGGGGTCAAATGAGACACACCCCAGTCCATAATACTGTGGTGTTCTCACCACCATGGTGCAAAAAAAAATCCAAAAGCTCCCCCGAAGCCAGCGAAGGTAGTAAATGCAACCAAACGAAAAAGGGGAGGAAAAAAAGTTGCTGTAAAACTAAAGACATTTGCAAATAATATCAAAAGTAGGGGGCAGCTTTGAGCTACGCCTGAGGATCCACCTAAAATGCAAGGGAGATCAAAAAACAAACACACAGAGGACAGAAACAAAAACAAAAAACCTCAATTTAATCAAAGCAAATCGAAATGAAAAAGGGTAGGGAACAGTAAACGATAAACAGTAAAAAAAAAGTGGGGTATGTTTTGCTCCTGGAAAAACCACCGAAAAACTTTTATTCAAGATGGCACAGCCTTTTTAAAATTGAATAAAGTCAGACAAAATAAGGACGAACAATCTAATGTGGGGGAAAAACAAGCGCAGGCCCCAACTGAACTGTCTGGCAAAGATTTGGACTTGAGGGGGGGAGAGGGGAGTTTTAAATGGAGAAACTGGAAAATGAAATTAAAAAAAAAAAAAATGTTACAGATATGAAAACCTTTACTAGCTGCGAAAGGGGAACCATCGAATCCCTTTGAAGGCAGATAATTTTTTTATTTCCTGCTCCGAGGCCTTTCGCCCGCTGGATGGGACTCTCAGGGGGGACACGGTGGTTTTGTCTGCGCTCCCGGCGCAAATAAGACACACCCCGTCCTAATACGTGGTGTTCTCACCACCATGGGGCAAAAAAAGAAAACCAATGCTCCCCCGAAGCCAGCGAAGAGTAGTAAATGCAACCAAACGAAAATGTGGGAGGAAAAAAAGTTGCTGTAAAACAAAAAACTTATGCAAAAAATATCAAATGTAAGGGACAGTCTTTTAGCTACGCCTGAGGATCCACCCAAAGATCAAGGGAGATCAAAAAACAAACACACGGGACAGAAACAAAAAAAATAAACCCCCAATTTAATCAAAGCAAAACGGAAATGAAATGGGTAGGGAACAGTAAACGATAAAAAAGTAAAAAGTGGGGTAGTTTTGCTCCCATAAGGAAACCAACACAGAGTAACTTTTATTCAAGACTGGCACGCCTTTTTCTAGTGAGACAAACCATAGACGAAAAATCTAAAAGGGGGGAAAAAAAAGCGCGGGCCAACAATGAACTGTCTGGCAAAAATTTGGGGTTGAGGGGGGGAGAGGGGAGTTTGACGAGGGGAAAGGGGGGGAAAAGAAATTTAAAAAAAAAAAATTTTCAGATTGAAAAAATCTTCACTACGCATAAAGGGGAAACCCTCGCAATCCCTTTTTTAAGGCAATATTTTGTATTGCCCGCTCCGAGGCCTTTCGCCCGCTGGATCGGGACTCACAGGAGCACGGTGGTTTTTGTCTGCGCTCCCGGGGGTCAAAAAGAGACACACCACAGTCCATAATACTGGGTGTTCTCCCACCTGGGTGCAAAAAAGAATCCCTGCACTGGCTATTGTTATTATTATTTTTATGTTATCATTTTTATTTCTTACCATTTTGTTGTCATTGTTTCATTGTTTTTCTTCTTTTTTTCTTCTTCTTCTTTTTCTTCTTTTTTCTTTTCTTTCTCTTCTTCTTATTGTTATTTTTGTTGTTGTTCTTCTTCTTTTTGTTTTTGGTTGTTTTTTTATTTTTCTCTTATCATTATTATTATTATTTTTATTATATTATTTATTATTTTTTTATTATTATTAATTTTTATTATTTTATTATCTCATCAACACTTTTTTTTTACTATTTTTAATTTCCACATCATCATCATAGTAATCATAAATTTTCCCAAACCCTCACGCTCATCATCATTTGGAAGTATAGTAGTAGATTGTAGTAGTAGTATAGTAGTGGGAGTATAGCGTAATAAAATATTTTTATTGTTATCATTATTAATTTTATTATTATTTTTATTATTATTATTATTATTTAAAATTTTTATTATTATTATTATTTTATTCTATCACACATCTCATCATCATTAATTATATTTTTTTAAAAATTATTATTTAAATTTTTAAAATTATTATTATTATTATTTTATTTTTATTTATTTTTTTAAATTTTTATTATTTTATTATTGTACTTTCTGTAGTTGTTATCATTATTATATTTTTTACATCTCATTGGACACTCACATCATCATCTCATTATTCTATTATTTTTATTATTATTTCTTGATTTTTATTATTTTTAGGAATACAGGAGGATCAGGATTATTGCTTTTTCTCATTATGTGGGGATTTGTACTTTGCAGCCATACTGGGGACATACGTTTGTGTTCAAATAAAAAAATTTTGGGTAATCCTTTTTAAAAAGTATGTTTTTTGGGTTTTCAATTTATGTCTTGTGAGGATCATGAACTCTGTCAGAAACTAAACATACAATCCACTGAGCCCAGCGCTGGGGTTTGGTTACTCCCCTATTCAAAAAGGGGTTTTACATTTTACATAAAAACAACATCCCTGCTCCGACCCCATAGAACCTCCCATAACACAGCCTTTTTTAAAATTGTTACTTTAAATTTAAGAATTAATGCAGATCTTCAAACCTTAAACTGTTTCCCAATAACTATTTCACTTTGAAAAAATCATTTGTTGGATATCATCTGAAAGAAGGAAAAAAAATAAATTTAAAAACATTGTTAATACGTTTTGTGCCCTCACTCTAGAGTATTCTGTGGCGTCAAAAATGCTAAAGAGATTTTTTTTAAAAGGGACTACATCCCTCACTTTTTTAACGTAAGAACAGCCACATCATACATTCCATCAAAGCTTTCTAGCCCACCCATGCCTTTACTCAGATGATTGCCAGTAAAAAAATTTTTCTTAACAAAGTAAAGGGAGTAGAAAAACTAGAAAAAATTCCGTAACGCCCTTTTTTTTCTTTAAAAACTAAGGTAACACTCTTACTGTTTATGAAAACAAAGCCTTTTCAAAATGAGTAGAAGCAGAGAAGCTAATGATTTGAGGGAAATTATTTCTGCCAACTGCAGTTTAAAAAGGGATGGGTCCCTGGCTAATGTTGGGGGAGTTGAAAATTAACGATTCACAGTTCTCAGTCACAGCATGGTGGGGGGTGTAACCCTTCCCTCTCCTACTACTGCGTTTTGTCTTCCCTGATCTGAATCAAGTGCTGTTTCTGCCAGGTGAACAGAAAGGGTTTTCATTCCTGAAAACTCCAACCACCAAATGGTTTTAACTACAATGTCGCTCTGGGGCCCGCAAAATCTCTGACCACCACTCATAACCCCAAAGAATATTGTTCAATAATCATGATTTTAAAACCCTCCTGAGATATTTTTTGTGTTTTACGTTTTTCCCCCCTTTTGGGGTTGAAATTAATAATGGCACAATATACCTTATTGATTGCTTTAAAGTGTTAGAATTATCCTCACCAACTTTCTTATAAATAAAAATAAAAACTTAAAAATTGGGGAGTAAAAAATAAAAAATTTTATTTTTAAAAAAATAAAATAAAATAATAAATAAATTTTAAAAAACCAAAAAAGAAATAATTTAAATAATAATAATAATAATAAAAATAATAATAAAAATAATAATAATAATAACATTAATAATGATAATACTGATGATAATAAACAATTTTAAGTGCCTTGCCAAAGGTTTTAGGTGCTGACAATCCACACTCTCGTGTACACAACGGGCTGTCTACCTGGGTAGTGCGACTAAAGAGCTGCCTGCCGGCACTTCATTCAGTCGTTTCCCAGGTCATCCAGTCAATATTGTTCACTCAATTTTCTGATCATGATCGAGCTCACGGTGCCATATGAGAACAGAATGGAGGCAGCTCAAATCTACAAGACTGAAAAGTATGCTGATCTGGCAAACAGCCTGAGGAGAGAAGGCTATCAGGTCAAAGTCCTCACTGCAGAAATTGGAGCTAGGGGGTTTGTAGGAACGTCTGCATACAGCCTCATGAAACAGCTCTCAGTTGCAGGGAAGGAAAAAACCAGAGCCCTGAAGCAATGGCAGAAGCGGCAGAGAGGTGTTCAAGCTGGATCTGGTCAAGGAGGAACAAAAGTGAACTTCATAAGGCTTATTTCCCTACAAATATCAGGTGTCCCTGTGGCTCAGTGGTTAAAGCGCGAGTCATTAAGTAGAAAATGAGCATGTCCAGAGGTCATGGGTTTCGAATCCCAGCCATGGCTCGTCCCAAGATGGGGAAAAAAAAAAAGGGCAGCAGAGGGACATCCGGAGTCATGAACCGGGTGTGGCCCAACCCCCCTAGAGTGTCAGGAGATAAGGGCCGAAACACTTGCTTGAAGGGGGCTTCTCTTCTGAGGACTCTCTGCTGCCACGCTCTCCATGAGTTTCTTTCTACTGATGCATGGGTAAACCATTGACTTCCGGGAATAGGCCGGAGGACGTCGGGAAAGACCGGAGGACACTGGGAAAGACCAGAACCAAGGGCTCTGTGGGCTGGCCCCACTTTGCCTTAAACATGTGGCTACTAAAAATAAAAGGAAAAGATGCTCCCAGGATTCACCGAAAGGGGGAGAGAATGATGAATCCATCGGTGCTCAACCAATCACGACTGCAAAATCCCAAACGGACTATGAACATGGACCAAATGGAATATCCATGTGTCTGTGGAAAGCGTTTCGCTACCACCCGTGGCATGAAGATCCACAGAACAAAGATGGGATGTGTGAAGACTCATCTGAATGAGCAGCAGCGCACTGCTCAGCAGATAAGACGTCGGAAGACCAAGGCCAGGATTTAAACACAGTGCCAAGGACATCCACGCTGTTGGTTCGGATGAGGAATTTACACATGGCCCTCGATGCCAGGCGCCTGAAACTCAACCTGCCACGAGCAAACGAAACTGAAGATTGGGAGAAACTGGATGCAAAAATCGTCCAAAGACTCGATGCACTGATAGGGAAAAGCACCCTGGAACACAAACTAGCCACATATGGGGACATTGTGTATGCCACATGTAGAGACGCCTATGGAGTAAAACTACCCAAAGAGAAAACACCTCCAAAGAAATCCAGACGCCAAAAAAAGATGGACAAGATCAGAGTCCAAAAGAACAACCTCAAGAAGAAAATGAAGACCGCACTGCAGCTGAAAAACAAGGCTTGGAAAACTGGGGGAAGACCTGAAAGAAAAACACAGCGCCCTCAGCAAAGCGGAAATCTGCGAGGAAGAGGAAGAGCAAAAAGAAGAAGACACAAGAGCGCTTCTTCAGAGACCCCTTTCCCAGTTTGCCAGAACACTGTTTGAGCAGCCAAAATCTGGGACCCTAAGTGTGGACAAAGGAGTTCTTGAGCAGCATCTGAGGAAAACATACTCTGACTCACAGAGCAAAGCACCACTCGACATTCAAGATCTGGTGTGGCCAACCAACCCTGAGGAACAGTTCAATGGCAAGCCTCCAACGTTGGCGGAAATCAAGAAGGTGGTCGACAAAGCCAGAGCCAAATCATCACCAGGGCCAAACGGAATACCTTACCAGCTTTACAAGAAATGTCCCAAGGTGCTGGAGTGGCTCCACAGGCTGCTGCGATCGGCTTGGAGAAACCAGAAGATCAGCGGCCAGTGGATGACGGCAATGGTGTGTACATCCCAAAGAGCAAAACTCAAGTGACATCAGCCAGTTCAGGCCAATATCACTACTGAACGTCAAAGGGGAAAATCTTCTTCTCTGTCATGGCAGCAAGGCTGACCAAGTACCTGATGGAAAACAAGTACTTGGATGTGTCAGTCCAGAAAGGTGGCATCCCAGGCGTGGCTGGCTGTGTAGAACACGCCACAATGATCTGGGACGCAATCCAAAAAGCAAAAACAGAAAAGAGAGACCTGGACGTAGTGTGGCTCGATCTGGCAAACGCATATGGATCTGTGCCCCATGAGATGATACAGTTGGCTCTTGAGATGTACCATGTGCCAAAGAACATCCGCGACATGCTCAAGAAGTACTTCAATGGCTTCTCAATGCGGTTCTCTACCAAGGACTACACAACTGATTGGATCAACTTGGAAGTGGGCATTGCAATGGGCTGTGCAATTTCCCCGATACTGTTCGTGCTGGCAATGGAACTCATCTTGAAAGCAGCAACAAACAACGCAAGACAAACAGACCTTGGCGATGGATACAAGATGCCCCCTCTCAAGGCCTTCATGGATGACACTACAGTGATTTCATCCAGAGAAGACGAGACACGTCATGTGCTGGAGAGGCTGGACGACATAGTTGCTCATCCAGAATGAAGTTCAAGCCAAAGAAATCACGGAGTCTCTCACTGAGGAAAGGAAAAGTGGCCGAATCTGTGGTCTTCAGTGTTTGCCAACCAGGCCATTCCAACAGTCACAGAAGAACCAGTCAAGAGCCTTGGAAGATGGTATGATGATACGCTGAAAGACACACAAAGAGCAAAAGAAACCAAGCAGATGGCGGAAGAAGGCTTGGAGACCATTGACCAGTGTAGGCTCCCTGGCAAATACAAGGTCTGGTGTCTGCAGTTCATGCTGATACCAAAGCTCCTATGGCCTCTGATGATATACGACATCTGCACCAGCACAGTGGAGGCAATGGAAGCCAAAATCAACAAGTTCACAAGGAAATGGCTTGGTGTCCCACCCTGTCTGACTGACATCGCGCTGTACTGTCGCCAAGCAAAGCTCAAACTACCACTGAAATCCATCCTGGAGGAATACAAAGCAGGGAAGATCAGACTTCAAAGCATGCTGGAGGACTCAGGAGACAAGGTGGTAGAAGCAATCAAGCCCCAGCTGAAGACAGGCAGAAAATGGAAAGTTCAAGAGGCGATGGATTCTGCAAAAGAAAGTCTCAAGATCAGAGAAATAACAGGACACACACAGACCAACAGACAAGGACTGGGGTGACCAAAACTGAATGGTGGTCAAAGGCCAAAGGAAAAGCCAAAAGAGACATGATGATTCAGGAGATGAGAAAAGAAGAAGACCAAAAAAGACTCCAAAAAGCAGTCCAGCAGAGCCAGCAAGGGCAATGGACAACGTGGGAGAATGCACTCCAAAGAAGTCTAACTTGGAATGACATTTGGCACATGGCCCCCTCTCAGGATCAGCTTCATTCTCAGATCTGCATATGACCTTCTGCCCTCAAATGCAAACCTGGTGAAGTGGGGGAAAACAGACGATCCTGCATGCCCCCTCTGCCATAAAAAGCAAACAGTGGAGCATGTTCTAAGCTCATGTAAGTAGCCCTGGCTCAAGGAAGGTACACATGGAGGCACAACCAAGTGCTCAAAGAAATTGTACAAGTAGTCTGGGCTAGTACCAACACCACTAAAGGGAGAATCAGGACTCCAAAAGCACCCGCAACATTCTTCACGGCAGGAGGCAGCAAATCATGGCCAAGAACAACAGTGCCACTCGAAACATGCAGGCAGAGTCTGCTGGATGGGGCAGATGACTGGGAGTGCACTGCAGACCTCCCAGAATGGAAGAGTCACCCAGAGATCATCAGCAAGAGTGGCATGAGACCAGACATAGTAGTCCACTCTAAGTCAACCAAGCAGCTGATCATGATCGAGCTCACGGTGCCATATGAGAACAGAATAGAGGCAGCTCAAATCTACAAGACTGAAAAGTATGCTGATCTGGCAAACAGCCTGAGGAGAGAAGGCTATCAGGTCAAAGTCCTCACTGCAGAAATTGGAGCTAGGGGGTTTGTAGGAACGTCTGCATACAGCCTCATGAAACAGCTCTCAGTTGCAGGGAAGGAAAAAACCAGAGCCCTGAAAGCAATGGCAGAAGCGGCAGAGAGGTGTTCAAGCTGGATCTGGTCAAGGAGGAACAAAAGTGAACTTCATAAGGCTTAATTTCCCTACAAATATCAGGTGTCCCTGTGGCTCAGTGGTTAAAGCGCGAGTCATTAAGTAGAAAATGAGCATGTCCAGAGGGCCATGGCTCGTCCCAAGATGGGGAAAAAAAAAAAGGGGCAGCAGAGGGACATCCGGAGTCATGAACCGGGTGTGGCCCAACCCCCCTAGAGTGTCAGGAGATAAGGGCCGAAACACTTGCTTGAAGGGGGCTTCTCTTCTGAGGACTCTCTGCTGCCACGCTCTCCATGAGTTTCTTTCTACTCTTACTTTCTTCATTCTTTCAATTTCTCTTGCAGCGTGTCATCCATACCAATGCCAAAAGAACCCTTCTCTTCTGAAAGTTGGTGATGGGTTTTACGTGTGAACAAGATATGCATCACACACGGAGCCTCAGTTTACAGTCTCATTCGAAGGACTGTTTGGGAAATGGGGTCAGAACAATTGTTAACCTGATGAAAAATTCCCCTGTACCGAAACGGCCCGGTGGAGATTCGAACCCGCAACCCCCGGATCACCAAGATTACGAGTCCGGCGTTTACGAACTGAGCCATTCCGGCCCCACCAACTGACCTATTCCGGCCCCTACATATAAGAGTATAACAACAGATTCAAACCAGAGATTCGGTGAGTGACAGCCATGCCGAGGGAGTGGCTACTTGCCCCCGCCCAAACCGAATGGAGTTTTGTTTACTACAGCTTTTCCCTGCCTACAACTCTTGTATTCCGACTGAGCCGTTCGAAATTTTTTTCAAACAGTACAGTATACTTTTTCCGATTTATTTTTTTGGTTTTTGTTCCTTTTTCGGTTTTCTTTTTCATTTGTGGATATGGCCCGAGCGTTCGACCTGTTTTTCATAAAATCAAGAGACTTCCGGACACTGCGATAACCGCCCAGCCACTGTTCGGGATTGTTTACGCAGAACGCCAGCCGACAAGGGTCAGTTGTTGGGGTCAGCGATTGGGGGGTTGTGAAGTTCCCCACTACTGAAGAGGCGAGGCCCCTACTTTTTGCAAGGTATCCCTCAGAGGTTTTGTGGACAGGTAAAAAACACTAACCCTATGTTTAAGGGGAACCGACGGAGAAAGAACCTCTACTAAAGTCTCATTGAAAATATTCCAATTTCTGGGGTGACAGTGAAAATCGAGCACCCCCCTTCTCAAAAGAGGGTTTCAACTTCGTTCCATTTTTAAAATGCAAAAGAGCGCGGGACAACGATAAAAACTGACAAGATTTCACAGGACGCGATTTTTTTTAAACATCCCGTCCCCCCCCTAAAAAAACCCTTTAAAATCGCTTTTTCACACCCAAGGATCCCACAAAGAGCAAAAAACTCGTAAAAAGGGCCAGGGGTATAGTGTAGTAATATAGTATGCAAAGGGAGGGCTTTTTGATACCCCTAGCCATGAGGTAAAAATTTTTGCCCCCTTGGTTTTTGGTTCTTTTTTTTTATCTAGTTTGGGTCGTACCTAAGGGGGTTTCAAAATCGCCTACCCAAAAAATAATTTCTAGGGGGGGGGCAGTTGTCGATCAGGTTCTTGAACTCATTCACAGATTTGCAAATTAACTGATAAAGGTAAGTTTCCCAGGGGTTAACAACTCTGAAAGAAAATGAGAATTTGCGCTTGTTATTTCTGGTGCTTTACAAAAGTTTTCCCTCGGGTTTTCCAGAAACTTTTACAGGTGCATGGGAAAAAAAGAGTGCAAGTCAAACATCATCATATCCCGGGAAAAAATTTTAAAATCGTATAAATCCCCTCGTAGTCTCTCCCCTTTTATGAATGAGGTTAAAAAATTTTATCGATAAAATAGTTCATTTCTTGTTTTCCTTCAGCTTTGGGTTGCACCCCCTTAACTCTTCGTCAGGATGGAGCCTTTTTTGGTTTTGCAGGACACCAGATAATTTTTGATTTCCCAGAGTGGTCTCACTGGACTTGTATAATTTTGAAAATATCTTTGTCTAAAAATGTGAAGGCTCTCTTTTAAAACCCTTTCCAAATTGGGTTTTCCTTACAACAATTTGGTTTATGTGTGGGTCCCCAAAAACAAGGGTTTTTATCAAACGTAACACCCAAAACCCTTTTCTTCGTTGCATCTTGTAATCTTTGAACATTATTAACCCACTTCCCTTTCATACTCATTTACGGGATTTTTATTCCCCTTGCATATTTTTTGGGGGTGACCCTTCTTGCTATAATCATGGTTTTGGTTTTAAAGCAATTCTACTGTTCAGTTCACTTTTTTTTAAAGGGAACCATAATCGAATTTGAAAAAAAAACTTTTAATTACTCACCCTTTTTTTTTCCTTTTTTTCCTTTTTTCTTTCGCTCTCCTTTTTTTCGCGCTTTCTATTTACACTTTGTCTTTTACTTCCATCGCATTTCTTACACTATTCATATTGGGTATTTTCATTGCCTCCGGTTTTCCCCCCCCCCGCGAGCCGAGTGGGGGGGCCCCCCAGTAACCCCCAAACAGGTTTTCACTCCGCACATCCAAATCATCATTCTGTTGTTTCCCTTGGGTTTTCCTGGTTTCCTTTTCCCCGTTAAACCCGGGATGTTCTAAAAGTCTGGGAAAACATCACCATGCTCAGTATGGTGAATGAGTGGGGTGCAGGGCTTGTAAAAGACGAGACCAAAGGGAGACCCTGTTGTGTCTTACTGCTCATCAGGAGCAGGGAATTTTGTAGAGTGATGAAAAGAATGAGGGTAAAGTGAGAGGGAGGAGACGAGGGGGAAGAGAAAGAGGAGGTGTAAATTTCAGAGAGAGGGAAAGTGGAGGGGGGAAAAAAACCCCCGAACAGAGGACGATCCGGCACAGTCGGCCACGCTGGACCTCCTGGAGCTGCACGTCCGCCCGCCACCGCTCGGAAACCCCTAAGCGACCTGGGTTTGAGAGGGCGCCAGTCTCCTGAAAAAGGAAAAAGCAAAGCAACAGAAACAAGGGGGGCGTTCCCCCCGCAATAAACGTCACGGGCATTCGTTTTTCCGGGGTAGACAACGGCCAATGTCTGGGATTTTTTAGAATGTTACATTACGATAGTATGATGAAAATGGATTGTGATTTGAAAAACCCCATTGTGCAAACATGACGATTTCCCCTACGAAATTTTGTAAATTACTAAATTCGTAGGCAAGGGACATATACATTTTCATATAATGATAAAATCCGGATAACGTCACTGAATTGTAGAGGACTAAAAAACAAATATAAAAGAACGTCAATTTTTCATTTCTTTAAAAACGGAAAGTTTGATTTGATCCATCTCCAAGAAGCTCATATAACTGACAGTGATGAATCTATATGGAAAAAGAATGGGGAGGTAAAAATTTTTATAACGGAGGTACCAACAGGAGCAAGGGAGAAGTCATTTGGTTGCAAAACATTTCCCGGGAAAAGTCACGTTAGCAATGGAACAAAATAGAATCTTGATTGTTTCAGTCACATGTGATAAACATGACTTCTACTTCGCAAACATATATGCTCAAATAATAGTACTGAAAAAGTGGATTTTTTCAAACTATTGAAAGAAAAATGTAAAAAGCACAGTGACAAAAAATTAGGGTGTTTGGAGACTTTAACTGTGTTCATAGCAATGCTCTTGATATAATATCGGGCAAGCCTCACCGTGAAAATGAAGTTCGAGGTCTTAATAAGTTAACAAAAGACTTAGAACTGAATGACCTTTGGAGAGTATTTCATGCTAATGAACATGATTATACATGGCACAGGTGCAGTCCATTTATAGCTCGTAGGCTTGACTATTGCTTTACAATAGATGATGTATTAAGTGATTGCGTATCATGTGAACATCTGACCATTCCAAACTCGGACCATAAGGCTGTGACAGTCGAGCTGAATCAGTGTGATTTCATTCGTGGTCCAAGTTATTGGAAATTCAACAATAGTTATTTAAAAAAAAACATTATTTTGTACAGCAATTGAATAGTCTATTTAGATAAAGAGCTTAACGACAATATTAATGACAATTTGTCCAATATTGATAAATGGGAAATGTTGAAAATTGAAATAAGAAATTTTTGTAGCGAATTTGGAAAAGAATTGGCATGCCAAAAGAAAAACGATTAGCTAAAGCTAAACCTACAGATTTCAGAAATGGAAAAAAGCTCATTAGGACCCCTCAAATGAAGAGTCACAAGCCACATATATGCATTTAAAGCATAAATTAGAATTAAAACAATGCATGACGCTAAGGGGGCACAGATAAGATCGAGAGGTAGATGGGTCGAAGATGGGGAACGAAACACTAGGTATTTCTGCAATTTAGAAAAAGCTAGGGGTAAACGAAAAGTCATAACAAGGTTGCGCAGAGAAACAGGAGAAGTATTATCTAAACAAAGTGATATTTTACAAGAGCAAGTCTCGTTTTATAGAAATCTGTACAGCCAAACAACGATCGCAGAAAATGTTATAGAGGAGACTAACAAATTCATAGAGGCAGAAGTTTTTCCATGTTCAGATGATGATGATGCTGCCTTATGTGAAGGACTGGTTACCTTAGAGGAAACAAACAAATGCGCTAAGTAAACTACGTAATGGGTCGGCACCTGGTTGTGACGGAATTACAGTAGAATTCTTAAAATTCTTTTGGAGTAAATTAGGTAAATTGGTAACAAGCTCTTTTATTAAATCTTTTCATAAAGGTGAATTATCTTACACTGAAAGACAAGGAATCATTATTTTATTACACAAAGGAAAAGACTTGGAAAGAGATCAGTTAACAAACTGGAGACCGATTACCTTGACTAATACAGATTATAAAATCCTTGCAAAAGTTCTAGCGGAAAGACTTGGTAACGTTATTCATAAATTAATTAACAACGATCAGGTTGGCTATCTGAAAGGTAGAAATATTGCAACAATTATAAGGTCCACTGATGATGTAATAAACTACTTAAATACACGTAATGAGGGTGGACATCTACTAGCAGTAGACTACTGTAAAGCCTTCGATTCAACATCCAGAAAATTTTGTTACATACATTTGATATTTTTTTGTTTTGGTGAGGACTTTAAAAGGTGGGTATATGTTCTAACCAACGGTAATTCTAGTAGTATTAATCATGGAGGTTGGATTTCCGAACCTTTGATATTTCCTGTGGTATCAGACAGGGTTGCCCCTTTTTACCTCTCGCGTTTGTACTGGCTATAGAGCTGCTTGCGATAAAAAATAGAAACAGTTCCATAGAGGGCATTGAAGTTCTAATTGCCCATTGCACAAGCCCAGTTCATATTAAAATAAAACAAATGGCCGACGACACAACACTTTTTCTGACAAACAGAGCAGACATACTTACAGCTTTAGAAATATTAACTGAGTTAGAAAGAATTTCTGGCCTTAGATTAAATACACAAAAAACTAAGGTTTTAAGAATGGGTAATAAGAATTAAGATGAAAATATTCCATTTACTTTGGTCAGTAAAATAAAAATATTGGGCATTTTATTTTGAAACAAACAAAATGGCACGAGACATTGAAGACAACTGGTCTCATAGATTAGATTAATGAATTCCATCATTAAGGAATGGAGTAAACGGGACCTGAGTATTCAAGGTAAAGTTGTGGTTATAAAAACCTTTTTGATCAGCCAATTTATATATGTAATTACAATCTATAGGTCTTCCCCATAGTGTACTAAATAAATAAATACAATATTGTATAAATTCCTCTGGCAGAAAAAAACACAGTAATAGGAGGGCATTTGAAAAAGTAAAACGAAAAGTGATGGAAGGTGAGTATGGAGAGGGGGGTTTTTAAAATGTTAAACATGCTCGAGCTACAAAAATACTTTCATTTACAATGGGCAGGAAAACTGTTTGACACGACTGAAAAACATAAGTGGATGTGACGAGTTATGCGAGGGATGTGTGTAGGTGGGTCCTCTAGGGAAAGGACTAGAGATAATTTCTCAGGGGAATTATCTTAACACTTCACCTACAAACCCCCTCTCTTACTAGTGGTGGAAGGAGCAACTTTCCGGTACTAGTCATCAAAGAAATTTTTATTTAATTCCGGGACTGGGTAAAATACTAAATAGTGGCTCTGAGATAATTTTTCCTTAGGCCTGTTACTCATAGAAGTACTTGTAGCTCCGAAGGACAGAAGTGAAGAGAGAAGTTCAAACATTCAACATTTTGATTGAACAACAGAAAACTGACACAAGTGCTTTTTCACACATCAACTTTTATTGTTTACATATGGGTAAGTATTGGCATGTCAACTCTGAATAGGCTAGGGATTAATTCTCATTGGACTACCACCATGAGGGCCCTCCCTCTCTCCTACTTTACTCGCTTGCACTCAGTGCAGCAAGTTTTAAGTTGGCATATGGGGGGGAGGGGGGTGTTCAGTCTAAGTTACACTGAATGTATAAGATTATTATACATCCACTTTGCTTGCAAATCACCCAGTGATTGTAGCCAGAGTGGTACTCATAGACTGGTTCTCCCTATGTCATCATTAAGAGAGGGCAAGGGTCTGATCGTTTTGAGTCCAGGTGGTAAGCTAACTTAGCTTTGCTTCAGAGAGAGTAGTTGGTCTCTCCTGTGGTTGGTGACTGCCCCACTGGTGTAGCTTGGTTGTCTGGTGTCGCCCTGGTGTTGGGCGAGGTCCCAGCTTCTGGTACAGCTGCAATGTGTAGTGTGCCCAGGATAGGTTGACCAGGTTAACCTGACCAGGATATCGTGTCCAGGATCCCAGTTTTTTCCTGGGAATGAACAGTGAATGACTGGAGATCAACGAGGATACCAGGATTGTCCCATGACTTCTCTAGTTGTCTCTTTTGTCTTCTACTGGTCCGGTCTACAGGCAGTCTTGAGGGGTCAGTGAAATTATCCTTGCTTTGATGGTGAGATAACGTCCTATTGGCCTGAGGCCCTTAAGGACAAGGTTCTGCAGACAAAGGTCTGCATATTTGTGGCAACTGTTGTCGCCTGGCAGTAGTGGGTAGTTTCAGTGAGGGTCGTCGGATTTGTCTCCCAGAGCTCGCGTTCCTCTTGAACATTGGCTCAATTCTGGTCATTATCTTCTTGAAAGTTGGTTCAAGTTTGGTGAAGTTGGTCTTGAACGTTGGTTCAGTTTCAGGATCTTGGTCGACCGACGGTAGGCGTCGGTGTGTGTTGCCTGCTGTCCCCCAAACATCAGGCTGTCTTCAGGACCACCGGGCGGCCTTCTTCATGCTCGGGTGGCGATGGTCCTGTGCCGCGTGAGGCCGCCTCAAGGAGGGAGCAGGACGAAAGTCGCTGGAGCGCTGCACGAGTCCCTAAAACTTGGCGGGTACTCGCTGACTGCGGCCGAGAGGGCAATTTTTCAGCCCAACCCCGTAAGGAGTGCCCCCATGTCTGCCTCCCCACAAAACAGCACGGTATTCCAGGCCACGGTAGTCGCAGTCAGGCAGCGCTCCTTCGTCAATCGCCCCACACCTCCAGGAGCCGCCCCCGGCGACACAGGCTAGACCCGTCGTCACCCACATGGCTGGAAGGTTGTCTGTCCGCCCAATGACGCTGACCTCTCACGTCAGCATCCTTCAAAGGAGAGCTGCCACCTCTCCCCTGGTGTTGACTGCTAATGCCACACTCGCAGTGAAATTATCCCCTGTGTGTCTGGTATATATGGAGTCTAACTGCGGACTTCGAGTTTGACAACCTGTCACTCATACCTCAGGGGTGAGAGGGGGAGGGCTCTAGTCATATTCGCTAGTCGCCTCAGGAACCGTTTGAACTTAATCGGCATATTCCATGGCCAGTTTAATGTATGCGTCCGTGGGAGGGGGGGGGGGGGGTTGTATTGGGAGAAGGAGGGAGGTTTGGCGATTGCCTCCGAGTCACTGGGTAGAGAGAGAGAGAGAGGGGGGGGGGCACGGCAGTGGAGTCGCGCTTTTGTTTCACGGGATAGAAGGGGAAGGGGAGGGGGTGAGTGTGAGAGGGTCATTCCACAAAATGTAAATGAAATCTCCCGTGTCTGCTCAGAGTGGGGAAGGAGAGTAGGGGGGGAAGGGGGGTGGTGGTGGTGGAGAGAGCGGCACGCCTTTGTGTCGTGGGACGGGAGAGGGGAAAGGGGGGGGAGGCCGGCGAGAACGAAAGGCGTCACGCGTTTACCGTGACGTAAAATATTCCTTCGTCAGAGCATCGTGTCAATCGTGCGATATGCGCCGTCCTAACTGAGAGAAAGGGGGGGGGGGGGGGGGGGGTGGGGTGTTGGGAGAGGGGAGTGGGCTTAGATTTGAAATGTATTTGTTTGGTTTGGGGTTTTAGTGGGACGGATCGGATGGGGTTGTCAAGCGTTTCGTCACATAGGCCCCCGGAAAAAAGATTCTCTCTCGAGAGAAGCTCCTGCTTGACAATTCATTTCGATCGTGGTCCATTAAGCTGGTGCCACGAACTCTGGAGTCACCAAGACACCGATGGAGCCTCGGAATACATTATTGGGCTCCGGTTGGCTTGCGTCTGGATGGTCCGGCTTTCCTGGGGACAAATCGCCCCCTTGGCTGGATGACCTGTGTTGGCAAAGGGGGCAGGAATCGACATATTTCTTTATGTCCTCTGCCATCCCTGGCCAATAGTACTGATTCATCACCCATTGCACTGTCTGCCCTACATTGATATGTCCTCTGCCATCCCTGGCCAATAGTACTGCTTCATCACCCATTGCACTGTCTGCCCTACATTAATATGTCCTGGCAAACAGAGTGTATGTCCCACTTCCATCACTCAGGTCCGGTGTGGCGCCGGGACAACAAGTTGGGAATGATCTTTATTTAGCTTACGATACAAAAGACTGTTCCGCCTAAAGAATCCACCTTTGCGAGTGGGGTGGTGGGTGTGGCGCTGCCTCTGGAAGCATGCAGCTAATGTTGGGTCAGCTCGCTGAGCGGCTTTCATCTCCTTTTTAGGAGGTTTGAATTGCTTTAGGGTCTTCACCTGCACTGTGGATACAATGACAGGTTCAGACGGGTTTCGGAGAGTGACATAGTGGCCTCCAAGTAGGAGATCATGGATCAGATTGTCCATGACGGCTGCCTTAATCTGCCCGTTGACGTACCTACTTTCGACCATAATTGTGGCAACAGATAAGGTGGCAGTGGCAAAGTCAGGTCAGCCCTTGTAAAGGCACAGTCTCTTCGGTGATAGCAGCGGGCTCCACAAGGGAAGCTCTTACAACTGCCTCATATGACAATCCTGTGTCATACAAACATGTGGCAGGTTGGTTATTTACTAACACCTGCTCACTGATGGGGGGGGGGGGGGGGGTGCAGTGATGTTAGGCACCATAGATGGTGTGTCACCGCTTTTGGGTGTAGACACTACCTGGTACGCAGCAATAGTTTGGAGTCTTGGTCCAAAATATTTCCTGCACTCTGCGGTGTTGTGAGAAGTCATTTTACAGTGCGCGCAGTTACGCTTCAGTGCACTGTTTTGACTCACAGGGACTGAGTTACCACCTTGTGGCTTACCAGTTTGTGTTCTCTCACTGTGTGGTGGTTTTTGGTTTTGAGATGGCTGTGATGGTGGGGGGTTCTAATCCCGATTTGGCTTGTCACGCATCTTTTTGTGTGCATTTGCTTCATAGACAGGATCTAAAGAAAGCGACATGGCTGAAGTTTGGAGGGGTGGCTGAGAATTTTGGCTGGCCAGGTCAGAAGAGTTAACAGTCTCAGCTGGCTTTCTAATCTTTTGGCGAGCTAATTCCTGTCCCAGGTCTTTGATGCGCCAAGCCTCTTCAAACTCTCTTCTTTCCTTGGCCCATTTTTCGGCCCATTTGATTTCCTTTTTGAACTGGGTAGTGACAAATGTGTCTAACTCTTGACCAGAGAGGCCCATGGATTCTCCCCACTCCTTGATCTCCAGTCTATGATTTACTGATCCTTCCATGATAATGAACTGTTATACAATTCTAAACAATCAAAGATCACTTCTTAGCAATCAAATGTCCACCAAGTACAACAAAAGCAAATAATCACACAAAGTAAATATCAAAATGAATTGATTATATCAACCACATGTACTCTTATTATTTGCTATGTAAGATAAGCATTCACACAACAAACATAAAATGTTTCCTCCTGGACTCAATTCAATCAGCCTATTTGCTCTTAATTCTGCTCTTTGTCCAAATTGTTGGACTAGCCAAAGGAAATAAAATTTTGAGTGAATTATTTTTAACAATCCAAATTGTATTTTACAATCCCGGACGAGCCCCCACTTTGATGTGATGAGTTATGTGAGGGATGTGTGTAGGTGGGTCCTCTAGGGAAAGGACTAGAGATAATTTCTCAGTGGGAATTATCTTAACACTTCACCTACACCCTCTCTCTTACGAGTGGTGGAAGGAGCAACTTTCCGGTACTAGTCATCGAAGAAATTTTTATTTAATTCTGGGACTGGGTAAAATACTAAATAGTGGCTCTGAGATAATTTTTCCTTAGGCCTGTACTCATAGAAGTACTTGTAGCTCCGAGAGACAGAATTGAAGAGAGAAGTTCAAACATTCAACATTTTGATTGAACAACAGAGAACTGACACAAGTTAAGTGCTTTTTCACACATCAACTTTTATTGTTTACATATGGGTAAGTATTGGCATGTCAACTCTGAATAGGCTAGGGATTAATTCTCATTGGACTACCACCATGAGGGGCCCTCCCTCTCTCCTACTTTACTCGCTTGCACTCAGTGCAGCAAGTTTTAAGTTGTCATATGGGGGGGGGGGGGGGGGTGGTTCAGTCTAAGTTACACTGAATGTATAAGATTATTATACATCCACTTTGCTTGCAAATCACCCAGTGATTGTAGCCAGAGTGGTACTCATAGACTGGTTCTCTCTATGTCATCATTAAGAGAGGGCAAGGGTCTGATCGTTTTGAGTCCAGGTGGTAAGCTAACTTAGCTTTGCTTCAGAGAGAGTAGTTGGTCTCTCCTGTGGTTGGTGACTGCCCCACTGGTGTAGGTTGGTTGTCTGGTGTCGCCCTGGTGTTGGGCGAGGTCCCAGCTTCTGGTACAGCTGCAATGTGTGGTGTGCCAGGATAGGTTGACCAGGTTAACCTGACCAGGATATCGTGTCCAGGATCCAGTTTTTTCCTGGGAATGAACAGTGAATGACTGGAGATCAACGAGGATACTAGGATTGTCCATGACTTCTCTAGTTGTCTCTTTTGTATTCTACTGGTCCGGTCTACAGGCAGTCTTGAGGGGTCAGTGAAGTTATCCCCTGTGTGTCTGGTATATATGGAGTCTAACTGCGGACTTCGAGTTTGACAACCTGTCACTCATACCTCAGGGGTGAGAGGGGGAGGGATCTAGTCGTATTCCCTAGTCCCCTCGGGAACCGTTTGAACTTAATCGGCATATTCCACGGCCAGTTTAATGTATGCGTCCGTGGGGGGTGGGGGTGGGGTGGGTGTTGGATTGGGAGAAGGGGGGGGGTTGGATTGGTTTGGCGATTGCCTCGGTGTCACTGGGTAGAGAGAGAGAGAGAGGGGGAGGGGGGGGGGGGGCACGGCAGTGGAGTCGCGCTTTTGTTTCACGGGATAGAAGGGGAAGGGGAGGGGTGAGTATGAGACGGTCATTCCACAAAATGAAATCTCCCGTGTCTGCTCAGAGTGGGGAAGGAGAGTAGGGGGGGGGGGGGGGGGAAGGGGGGGGGTGGTGGTGGTGGAGAGAGCGGCACGCCTTTGTGTCGCGTCGGACGGGAGGGAGAGGGGAAAGGGGGGGGGGGGGGGGGAGGCCGGCGAGAACGAAAGGCGTCACGCGTTTACCGTGACGTAAAATTTCCTTCGTCAGAGCATCGTGTCAATCGTGCTATACGCGCCGTCCTAACTGAGAGAAAGGGGGGGGGGGGGGGGGGGGGGGGTGGGAGGGGGTGGAAGAGGGGAGTGGGCATAGATTTGAAATCTATTTTTGGTTTGGGGTTTTAGTGGGACTGATCGGATGGGGTTGTCAAGCGTTTCGTCACTGTGGAATTTTATTCCAAAATGGCATTTGGAAAAGCTGGCAAAAGGTGATAGAATCTTCCATATCAACTGTAAAAGAAAAGATATTAAAGGACTTGAAAGAATAGACAATGAATTTTGGAAAGAGGTCCTAACGACTTATTTAGAGAACAAATCTGTTATTAAGATGGAAGATATTAATTGCAACAATTTTCAAAGTCAAATGATCTTCAATAATTTAATACTCACCTACAAGCATAAAACATTGTTCTTTCCAGCTTGGCAAAAGAAAAGAATTGAAACTATTAAACAGATTATTCATTTTCGATAAAACCGTTTACTCACTCTGGAGGAATTACAGGACATGATAGGACAAAACAGAGCAAATATCGTACTAGATTATAACATTTTAATTAACACTATTCAAAGACATGGGTTCAGTGGATACAGAGCAGCGAAAAGAAGATGTAAGTCAAAAATGCGAGGTGAGTCAGTTCAATAAGAAAGTAAAGGATATTAGGAAATTAGTCTGTTAACGACAAAAAAAAAAAAAAACAAAAAAAAAAAACAGTGACTCCATGTGCGATCCAATTTTGGTTCAGAAAATTTGGTGTCAGGCTAGATACATCTATACGGTCAAGAGCGAAAGACGTTACAACAGAAACAAGATTAAGAGTCCTGCATTGAAATCCTGCATAATATTTACCTCACAAATATTCTTTTAAGTAAAATGCAAGTAAAAGAAAGTAATAAGTGTTCGTATTGTCCTGACACAATTGATTATATTGAGCATTTTTCTATGATTGTCCACCATGTGCAAATGTTTTGGTTGTCAATCGAGGACTTTATATACGTAAAAACAGATGTAAGACTAAAGCTATCAGTTTTGGACATACTTTTTGGTATAAACAAATTTGATCTCAATCTTGCGAATTACAAATTCATTAATTACATGATTCTTTTAGCTAAGGTGTGTATTAGTATTTTCAAAAGGACCAATTCTATCTTCTCTCTACAACATATTTTTGAAAAAGAGCTAAACATAAGAAAGCATCACTCCTCTTTAAGTAGACTAGAAACACACTATCTGATGCAGAACTCTGTGCCTATTTCTACAGAAACAGTTACCGCTACTGTTGGGAAAGTATGTTAGAAGCCTGCGAGTTTTCTTTCTCTGTCTCCTCTCTCCCTCATTTCTTCCCTCCATCTCTTTGTTCCTCTCAGTTTATCTGCCTGTCTGTCGGCCGTCTGTTTGCTTGCCCGTCAATTTGTCTGCCCGTCCGTCCTTTGCTCCATCTCACTTTCTTTCTCTCTCTGTTATAGCATGGGAGTGACTCTTTTTTATGTTTTCTACATGTTCGCTAGTCTGTCTTTCTTTCTGTTTGTCTGTCTGCCTGTCTCTCTCTCACTCTCTCTCTGTGTCTCTCTGTCTCTCCTCTCTCTCTCTCCTCTCTCTCTCTCTCTCTCTCTCTCTCTCTCTCTCGCTCTTTCTTCTCTCTCTTTCTATCTATCTCTGTTTGTAAGTGAGTGTGTACGCTTGTTTGCCTGTCTGCCCGTCTGACTCAGTATCTTTTTTCCTGTCGTTTTCTCTCTGTGTGTCTCTCCCCTCCTCCCCCCCCCCCCCCCCCCCCCGCCACCAACATCCCACTCTCTCCCTCTCTCTCTCTTTCACTCCGTCTCTGTCCGACTGTCTGTCCTCTGCTGCCTGTCGGGTCGGTCTGTCTGTCTCTCTCTCTATCTTTTCTTTTTTTTTTGTGGGTGGGTGGTGGTGGTCGTGATGGGTGGTGGTGGCGTGACGTGAGGAGCGCTCACGCACTTGGGTAGTAG
>CM031624.1:27310125-27315125 GCA_018398815.1 Conus ventricosus | reverse complement strand
AGACTATAAGGAACATGTTCACCTGTCGCTTGACATGCAAAATAGGGAGCTCTTTGTGTGAAGGAAGATCAGGGTGAATGACAGGGCTCTGTTTTCTGGCTTCTTGTTACACACACTGCGGAGGTCACAGGCAAAGATCGCGAGTGTCATATGCTGTAAGGGACATGTGATGAGAGGAACGGTAGATGATGTAGTGTTAAGATCAGGGGTGCCAATCAGTAGTTGTTCTTTGTGCCCTTTATCTGGGAGGTCTGGTACTTCACATAGTTGGAGCACAGACACATTGGAAAACAACTGTATGTTTTCTGTAACAAAAAACAATAACCTTTGATTTCACATAGCCTCAGCTTCTAGGACTGCCTATTCGCGGCAAAGAGCAGTATGCTCTGTAGATTGGTCCTTGAAATTGGGTACTTGACACCAAGTCTAAACATGGTCTATCTACAAGGTTAAACTTTGAAAAGAAATCTGAACAAGCTAAGCTGGACGAGTTCGATGATTACGGTGGGCTAATTCCTTGGATAACGATCCCCTTGGAATATTCAGAAAAGGTGATCTTTTATCTTTGGCAGGCGAATAATTTATGGGGAAAATAACACAGAAAACAGCCATGGCTTGAGCAGACCCAACAGTTCGAAAAGAAGAATTCTTGTGTAATGAGGAACACCCTGGTTGCAGAATAGACAGAGAGATCACAGGGTGATTACACAGTATCCCTCAATGTAAAGGCAGCATTGAGGGAGACTAAAATAAATATGATCAGTTCACACTGCCCACCAGACAGAGACTTACACAACACACTTCACATCTTCACCAGTCAAACAAATCAGCAAGCCATCATGCTTGTCACGAGCTTTAGAAACAACAGTAACACAGCAACATTGCCATTACTTCAAAGAAAATCCATGAAATAGTGGGAGAAAATAAAGGTCGAGCTCAAAGGAAACAGCAGTCAGCTAGTTCTGCCAGAACTGTTCTTAAATGAACAAACTTTTACCTTGAAGGACCTAGCAAAAAATTCTAAGATGAAGCCGTCCAGATCATATTTAAAGAACTTGCTGATGACTTCTGCAAAACAGCAACATCAGCACCAGAACGTCAGTAAGATCAGCGTGTGCTCCTCGCCAACTGCATCCTCAGAGCAGCAAAAGAAATATTCAAAAAGAAGAAAAGACTACCATGCATACTCGGTCAAAAACTTACAAAAGCTTATCAACAGCTTAAGCAGCAAGCATGCAATGCAAAAACAATCAGCAACCACCATTGATTCCAATGATACTAGAGCTGTCTTTAATGAAGAAAAGACCACATGTGTCATGAGAAACCTGCTCACTGAACATGAGAAAACAAACTCGAAAGCTCTGAAAACTGACCCAAATCCTAAATGACAATCTCCAACATGCTCCAAGGCCAAAATGATAAAAGGTTCATTCACAATGTCACAGTGGTAGTTTTGTTGTCTCATGAATTTCAATTGTCTCCTAGCAGTCCCTCTTGAGAAAATAACAGGAGAACGAAGGGAAAACTGAAAGAGCTGAAAATGAGACCACAGCTTGCCTGTATGTCAGCTTATTTCAACATTCAAAAATACATAATTCTATTAAAAGTACAAAACACCTTTGAAAATAGGATGGAATCACTAATCAGATGGTCAAGTTCCTTAGAATCTGTACGTAATAGAACCTCTGGAAATTTACAGTTCGGAGACATTCCAAAGCAAGTAGAAAGAAGCCACCATGACACTTACGCTTGAAGAAATGGGAAACATGTACGAAGGTTAGCAAGCACGCCATCAACCATCTAACCTGTCTTTGGAAAATAACTGAGCGTATGACAAACAGCCACCTATGGTAAAATGCTGAGCCTCATCATCTCTACTCAATCTGGTTTCAGAGAGAGAGAGAGAGAGAGAGAGAGAGAGAGAGAGAGAGAGAGAGAGAGAGAGAGGAGAGAGAGAGAGAGAGACGCGCGCACGCAAGCACGCATACATGCACGCACACGCACACGCACGCACACACACACACACACACACACACACACACACACACACACACACATGCACACACACATGCATGCATCATTCATGTATGCACCCATGTTTATATGCATGCACTATGACATTTACGGTACGTGCCATCATTACTGCAGCTGTCTCTGCTGGTCCATGTTTCTTTTTCATTTCTGTAGTTACAAATAGCTGCCTGTGTACAGTCACGTGGGTCTTGTAAAAAGGAGCGGTGTATGTAGTATGCTATAGAGCCATCTCCCCACTGCCAGGTGTTGGCATACCTGTCAACATGAAACAAACAGCAAGACACGCGGTCAGATATGACGTATGTCAGGGTGTAGAGTGTGAAAAATGCAAAGTAATAATTAATAGCCCGTCGAATGAGACTATAAACCGAGGTTCTCTGTGTGAACGCACGCATAACATCTTGTACACACGTAAAATCTCATCACGAACTTTCGGAAGAGAACGCCAGTTTGGCCGTTGGTGTGGATGACATGTTACGCATAGCATGCACCCTGTGTGAAAAATGAAGAGAATGAAGGAAGTAAGGAAACTGAGTGAACAGTATTGAATGATACCGACTGGATGACACAGGAAACTGCAGAATGAAGTGCCAACTGGCAGCTCTTCAGTGGGCACTACCTAGGTAGGCAGCCGTTGTGCAAACGAGTGTGAATTGTAAAGCGCTTAGAGCTTGGTCTCTAGCCGAGGATAGGCGCTATATAAGTATTCATAGTAATAGTAAAGTACTAGGCATGATCATCCAGAGAAACCCAACTATAGTTTAAACACCAATGACCCAATGACTAAATGGTGGTGGTGGTGATGATCAAATGACGACGACGACGACGACGACGACGATGATGATGATGATGATGAAAAACCCAACCATAGTATAAACACCAGTGACCCACTGACGATGGTGATGATGATGATGATGATGATGATGATGATG
Source organism: Conus ventricosus (assembly GCA_018398815.1). Lineage (NCBI taxonomy): Eukaryota > Metazoa > Mollusca > Gastropoda > Neogastropoda > Conidae > Conus > Conus ventricosus. The sequence goes on along the minus strand of CM031624.1, from coordinate 27,312,159 downwards.
ATGATGATGATGATGATGATGATGATGACGACAACGACGACGACGACGACGACGACGAGGAGGAGGAGGAGGAGGAGGAGGAGGAGGAGGAGGAAGATGGTGATGATGATGACTATTATTATTGACAGTGTTTATGATGGTGTCAAGCCTCAGTAACCAACCAAACTTCAAATCCTTTATATGCAAGTTCTCATTAACACAGTGGGGTACCTATCTCTGCAGATCAGACTGAAGAAGTGGCCACTGGCACTAGTCATTCATTCTCCATGTTAGTGAGTCGATATCAATCACTCAGTTTTTCACCCATCCTTCAATTCTTCACACAGGATGCATGGTGAGTGTATACCTGTCTTCCATTCCAACAGCCAAACTGGCCTTTTTTTTTCAAAGTTGGTAACAGGGTTCCTACATGTGTACGATATTTTCTTCGAGTATTTGCACATGATTTCTTATTTCATAATCGAATGCAAGGATTTTTCCAGCAAAATGGACATAGGATTGAACGTTGAGTACAAGGGATGATTATCTTCCTCTACCAAAACAGTCTGGTGAAGATTTGAATCCACGACCACAGAACCATCCAGATCATGAGTTCAGCGCTCTACCAGCTGAGCTGCTCTGGCGTACCATTGAACAGAAAAACAAATCAGAAAACAAGATGAACCTCATTTTAATGAAACAGTAAATGCGCTCTCTCTCTCTCTCTCTCTCTCTCTCTCTCTCTCTCTCTCTCTCTCTCTCTCTCTCTCTCTCTCTCTCTCTCTCTCTCTCTCTCTCTCTCTCTCTCTCCTGTTATCTCAGTTAAAGAGCTACGTCAACAGTACTGTGCTTAAACTTTCCTTCAATGCACACACAATGTCACGTGTCAATTACGCTTCAACAGTGTGGGATGGGAGTGGTGATGTCCACAAAAAGGCTGAATTCTCTCCGTAGACGTGCAGCAAAACTACTCCATTCAGCTGTATCTCTAACAGCAGACGTAAAACTAAAAGCGCTGAACATACTTCTTTGAGTGAGTGGAATTCAACAGGGCATCAATTCTGTTTACAATCTTAACAGATGCGATGCCATGTTATATTAATGCCCTTTTTACAAGATAGATGTGCGTTTCTGGCTCGACGAAATTCCTTCTTCCCTACCCGCACATTGATCTATACTAAACAAGCGTAGCTTACTCTGGACCATATGTCTGGAACTCACTTCCATCGAATCTACAAATTACGAATACTTTAAAACCTTTCAAGAAACATTTGCATGAACATTTTATATCTCAGTAATTCGATTAAATGATTAGCGTCCATTTGCAAATCTTCTGTGAACCATACAATACATCGTCTAACCAGCCGACAGCAGCACGACAGCGCCATTCCCGGCTGCCGCACACTGTGCACAGCACTCATTCTCTGCTGACGCACAGATTTGGCCACTTTCTAATTTATTTTTACGGTAGCTCTACAACAACTGACAGTCTTGTGTTAGGTGTCACAGGAAAGAACAAACACTCAACTCCCCTCATCACCAGATCCACTTTGTAATACGATTTCAAGCGCTTCATTCAGCGAGAAATTGGTACCACCTCTTTACCTGACCGACATTTTTTCTGATACAGGAAATACGTGCCGCGCACCACGTGGTAGTGCCGTCAGTCTCTTTGTTTGAAAGCTGGGGTCAGCCAGTTCACAATAGGCCACTGAAAGTATGGTCGACAACTCGTTCCAACATCCCCAAGACTAGTTACAGCGCTTATTTCCCTTGGACCATTTCATGGAAAGTGTAGGAATTTTTTATGTTCCCGTCGTCTGATGGTGGGTAACACGGCAGGTGTACTGCTGTCTGTCCGTTACCCGCACGTTACCCACATTTGAACGACTCGGCTGGTAAACCGCTCATCCCCACTCCCACTCTGTCTACCATCCCTTTTCTCCTCCCCGTACTTACCATTCCCTCTCCTTCCCCCCGCCCTTCTCCTCTGACCGCTCTCTCTGTGGTTTTGTTTGTTAGTTTGTTTGTTTGTTTATTTGTAAGTTTCTTTCT
>CM031624.1:27287625-27297625 GCA_018398815.1 Conus ventricosus | reverse complement strand
ATTTTGTGTTTTGGTACGTCAACGATGAAGTTTCCTCCTTTTGACTGTTCGGCCGGTGGGTAGAGCTGTCAGATGGCGAAAATGGGTGTCTAGATAACAGAACTTATTCAATACCTTTGCCACTGATGATGGCAAGAAAGCTTTGATCCATACAAATGCGGAGGATGAAGTGAATGACATTTTAAACACATCCACTGCACAGCGGTTATGTCCTGATGAAAGTGAAATTCACTTTGGCAAACTGACTGCTACCATTAATGCTCATTTCAATCCTCAAACCAACCTTGAATATCAGCGTTACATTTCAGACATTGTGAACACAAAAGGGACAATGTTGATGACTACTGTGCTGAATTCAAGCATTTGGCTGCCACGTGCACATTTCATGATGAGGATGATGAGATGAATTCCAGTTTATTGCAGGCTGTCAATCTCACAAAGCTCGGGAGAAGGGGGCCTTGCAAATCTGGCTATGACTCTTGCTGACTGGCTGACGTATTCCCGTACTATCTAGCTTACCTCCATGCACGCTAGGGCAATATTCAACCCTGAAGTCCATTGTCTTCAAACATCTGGACATGCCACGCTCACGTCTTGTGGTGATAATCGTCAGCAGCGGAAGCTGCAGCGACAAGATGCCTGTTGTTGCTGTGAAGGTGACACATAAGGGAGGCCAATGCAAAGGCGCTGCCTACAACAAATGGTGTTGGTCCAGTCAGAAGGTCCATCATTTTGCATCTGTGTGCTGCACCAGCCAGCGTCAGCCAATACCAAAGTCGTCAAAAACAACACCACACAGAAAATGGACACAAACATCGCGTCCACCTTGTCTAAAATGTAAACAGTGAAGATGGCGCCACACCAGTTGTACACGATGCTAGTGATACCAGCAGTATCGAACATGTCTAAAGATCTCGTACCATGAACACAAGTTTCCTCATTTCACAGTCAGTGTCAGTGAACATTCTTTCGAGCTCCTTGCTGACTCTGGTGCTTCGATTAACTTACTTTCCCGGCAAATCTTGAGTATCTTTCCAGTCTTCACGCAAGAAAAATTCAGCTAATGGAAGCCAAAACCTGAATCCTGCGCAGTGTCTTTTTGATGTAGATCTGAGGCATGCAGATACCCGTATTTCTGCCCTCATGTGTATGGTGCCAGGCACAGAGAGACCCATCCTCTCCTGGAAAAAGCATGTCAAGCTGAAGGGACTGTCAGCGATCAACTACACCAAGCCAGTTCATGAAACTGCAGGAAGGATACTCAGTTTCATTCACTTGGGTAGGTCATTTCAAAGACATGACAGTCCAACTACACATCGATGAGGAAGTCCAGCGTGTGGTGCAATCTCATAGAGGTGTTTTATTTCACGTGCACAAGGACATTGAAGGCAATCAGAAAGATGAACAACAAGTGAAAAAGCGACTGAATCCGCTCCCATGGCGTCTCCTGTGGTTGTCGTCTCCAAATCAAACAGCCTGGAAAGGGCCGTGTGTGTATTGACATGCGTGCCGTCAACAAGGCCATCAAAGCAAGAGACATGCTTCCCCAACACTGGATGAACTCATAACTCTCCTTGCCGGTGCTAAAGTTTTCAGCAAACTTGACTTGAATTAGGGTTACAACCAGCTTGACCTCGACAAAGACTCACGCTACATCTTGATATTTTCTGCACGTCTTGGACTGTACAGCTATCGCTGTTTCGTCTTTAGAGCTGACTCAGCCAGTTCAATTTTCCAAGAGACAATACGCCAGGCACTGTCAGGTCTACGCAGCGTTGTGAACATCAGTGATGGCATCCTGTGCTATGGACGCGATCAGCGAGAGCATGACGTCAACCTTCGTGCACTCTTTCATTATCTGCATGAGAAAGGACTGACAATCAATAGTGTCTGCATGAGAAAGGACTGACAATCAGTAGTGGCAAGTGCGTCTACAACCAGAAATCGAAGCAACAGAGTCAGCAAGGAGCTCGAAAGAATGTTCACTGACACTGACTGTGAAATGAGGAAGCTCAGTGTTCATGGTACGAGATGTTTAGACATGTTCGATATCACTGGTATCACTAGCATAATCTTGGTCACGTGTTTGAAGAAGATGGCATCAAGCCAAGCCAGGATAAACTCCAGACGATCCTTGATCTGCCCTCCCCAACAAAGGCGACTGAAGTGCGAAATCTTCTCGACATGAATTTCGGTGGCGCCCATCACATTCCTGGCTATGCAACGCTGACGTATGATCTCTGTCAACTGACAAAGAAGAACACACCCTGGTCATGCACTTCAAAACACGACAAAGCACTCACCACACTGAAAGCAGCACTCAGTGAAGCCATCACCCTGGTCATGCACTTCAAAACAGGACAATGCACTCACCACACTGAAAGCAGCACAGAGCGAAGTTATCACGCTCGCATACTTTGATCCAAAGAAGTATACACAGACTTACACTGATGGTAGCCCTGTGGGAATCTCTGCCGACCTCAGCTAAGAAGGTCGAGTGATCCAGTTTGCAGGTCGAGCTCTTACACCTACTGAACAGAGGTATTTTCAAACGGAACGAGAGGCTCTCGTAATCACCTGAGTACTTGCATGTATACGTTTTTGGTGCGCCTTCATTGTCTACACCAAATACAAACCCCTCACATCCATGCTCAACAGCCCCCAAACAAAGCTGTCTGCAAGAATTGAACGATGGCTCATGAGAATGCAATCCTGTGAAAAAGAAGGTGCAGTATCGACCAGGTTTTGAACACCCAACAGACTATTGCAGTCGTCACCCTGTCAAACAGTCTCCAGCTAGGCAAGAGAAGAAGCTTGCTGAAGAGGACGTTCACTACGTTGTCACTACATCAACGCCAAAGGCAATGACTCTGGACGAAATTGCCACACAGGCTGAAACAGGCTCTGCTTTTTCCTCTATGATTTTTGTCATCAAATCGAACCAGTGTTTCACCAAAGACAAGAATGTCGACAGCAAGACATTTGAAACACTCCATCTGTGTCGAACTGAACTCTCACTTGCCCATAACTCCCACATCATCTTGAAGGGTCGACAGATCGTTCTCCCTGCGTCCCTACACCAGAAAGCTGTAAACATAGTGTCTCTACACAAGAAAGCTGTAAACATTACCCATTTTCTACACCAGAAAGCTGTAAACGTAGTGTTTCTACACCAGAAAGCTGTAAACATTGCCCATTTCCTACACCAGAAAGCTGTAAACATTACCCATTTTCTACGCCAGAAAGCTGTAAACATTACCCATTTTCTACGCCAGAAAGCTGTAAACATAGTGTCTCTACACCAGAAAGCTGTAAACATTGCCCATTCCGGCCATCAAAGGATCGTGGAAGCTGTCGTACTCCTCGAGAAAACGTGTGGTTCAGAGGAATGCAGACCTTGGTGGAGAGCACCATCAAGAACTGTATGACATGCCAGATCACTACACCGACTGCAGCGTGTGAACTCCCCTGCATGTCTGAGCTTCCAGTGGGTCCCTGGAAAGAACTGTCTGCTGATTTGGGTCATCTATCCAATGGACAATTCTTGTCGGTTGTAACAGATGAATCCACTCTTGTTATCTTTGAATCCACCTCCATCCAAAGCGTAATCCCCGTCTTGGCAAAATATTTGCTGACTTTGGTATCCCAGAATCGTTGAAAACAGAAAGTGGGCCACCCTTCAACAGCAGTAACCTGCACAGTATTGCACTCACATGGGTTGCAAACACAGAAAGATCACCCCATAATGGCCCCGTGCTAATGCAGAGACAGAAGGTTTCATGAGAACGATCAAGAAAACATTGAAGACTGCGACTACACCAAACTTTGATCAGGAGATGTACAGATTTCTCCTTGATTACCGTGTTACTCCTCACTCCACTACTGGTGTATTACCGGCTGCTGCTCTCTTCAGCAGAAACCTGTGAACCAAACTTTCTCAGATCACCAAACACTCAGATGACTATGTCATGCGACAACGGGATGGATCGCAGAAAGCTACGATGACGTGTTATGCTGATAACAGCCTATGTGAGACCTTCTGTTCTAACAGACTATCACACTCCAAAAGAAAGCACTCTATTCAGGATATTCCTCTGGTGGTGACCGACAAGAAAGGTTCCATGATCACTGCTTAACGAGGTCCTCAGGAACAGCAGCTTCTTCAAAAAAATCTTCCGGCATCCATAGGTTGCAGAGACTGAACCTGATCCACCTGAGTGTGAATAAGCTGAACCAGACAGACTTCCTCATTCCAACTCACCACACGCACACATGCTGCCAAGCAATCACTTTTTGTACCGATCGATGAGAATGAGGATGATGAAGAGATTCGTTTTGATTTGTGTGCATTCACGCGAACAGATAGACGGAAATATATTGTTGGAAGTCCCACAGATTTAAACAGAACTGTTTGCCATTTATACATAGCGCCATGATGGTCGACAGGAGGCAAAGTCGTTCTGGAACGAAGACAGCCATCTTTGTTCTAGAAAGGAGCTACACTTTGTACCGTTTTCTCCTCTGGAGATGCTTCATAAGAAGAAACGGCGGGGTGGGAGGTGGGGTAGGGGGGATTCTTTCAATACAAATGATTAATGTATTTCCGCATTCTTTGAAAAAGAAAAAAGAGTGTGTGTGTGTTGCTAGCTATCCCTTACCTAACACACTTGTTGACTCAGCACTATCCCCCTAATTTTTATTCACTGTCGTTTGTGTTTTCCTGTCCTCGTTGTCGGTTCGTCTGTCGGTCTGTCCTCGTTCTAGAACAACTTTGCTCCCCCCATACCCCCCCTCTCTCTCTCTCTCTCTCTCTCTCTCTCTCTCTCTCTCTCTCTCTCTCTCTCTCTCTCTCTCTCTCTCTCTCTCTCTCTCTCAGTTCATAAGACGGTAGATCTTAGAATGTAATGTAGAAACAAGCTCGTGAGCATGCAATCAGTGCGATGAGATAGACTCATAAAGCAATGCTTTGGTGATTTTTTTTTTTCCGTCTTAACATTTTACGAATTTTGAAGAATTGAAATGGGAAGTGGGGGGGGGGGGGGGGGGGTACGCTTGGTGATCAGATTAACAGAATGACTGGCATATCAAGCACGGCTTAGTTTCCTCTACCAAAAGGTTGCCTTTATATACTTTATATGTTTTATATACTGTGCACAGTACATCTGTTTGTTTGCTTGTTTGTTTTCTTCCTAACGACAGGAAGGTTATGTACTGTGCACAGTGTGTCTGCTTGTTTGTTTTTATTTCAAATGACAGGAGTGACTTTCCTTTCAATACCTGGTTAGAATCATGAAGGGATCTTGTGTAGGCTAGGCAGCCTGTAATGGTATAAAGACCGACGACCGGGCAGAATACATGTTGGAAGACCCGTGAGGAAGGGAGGGGGGGGGGGGGGGGGGGGGGGCTGGGATGTGCCACTCTGTACAAAACACGTCTTATACACCGTTGGAACTGTACATGATGTCAGACATACACCCTTCACTGCAGACTCCATGAAAACCACGTTCAGAGATATCTCACCTGCTGAGATTTTTATTCCAGAAAAAAGCAATTTTTTCGTCTTTAGCTTTTAGATGGTTTCTTTCTTTCTTTCCTTTCCTTCTTTTCCTTCTTTTTCTTCTTCTTCTTCTTCTCTTTTTCTTTCTTCTTCTTCTTCTTCTCTCTCTCTCTCTCTCTCTCTCTCTCTCTTCTCTCTCCTCTCTCCTCTCTCTCTCTCTCCTCTCTCTCTCGAGCAGGTAGATGAGCATCGTGTTTTAGGGTTAACGATAGATAAACAATTGAAATAGCAATCTCATCTCAATACGCATGTAAGGTAGTCTCAAAACACCTTTTCCTGTTATCTCAATTAATTAAGCGCTACGTCAACAGTAATGTGCTTAAACTTTTCTTCAATGCACACATAATGTCACGTATCAATACGCCTCACAGTGTGGGACGGAAGTAGTGACGTCCACAAAAAAGGCTGAACTCTCTCCATAGACGTGCAGCAAAGCTACTCCATCCAGCTGTATCTCTAACAACAGACGAAAGACTAAAAGCGCTGAACATACTTCCTCTGAATAGGCAATTGGAATTCAACAAGACATCATTTATGTTTACAATCTTGACAGATACTATGCCACGTTATATCAATGCCCTTTTTACAAGATCGAACAGCTTTTCTGGCTCGACGAAATTCCTTCTTCCCTACCCACACATTGATCTATACAAAACAAGCCTAGCTCACTCTGGACATATGTCTGGAAGTCACTTCCACCGAATCTACAAAACATGAATACTTTAAAAAACTTTTCAAGGAACATTTGCATAAACATTTTATGTCTCAGTAATTAAATTATTCAATTACAATGATTACAATGTTACAGATATGAAAACTCTTCGCTAGCTGCATAAGGGAACCATCGTAAAACGCTTATGCAGCTAGCGAAGAGTTTTCATATCTGGTAACATATTTTCTTAATTTCATGTTCCCAGTTTCTCCATATTCAACCCCCCCCCCCCTCCTTATTTATTCAAGTTTAAAAGCTGTGCCAGTCTTGAATAAAAGTTACTCTGTGTTATGTTTTCTTATGGGAGCAAAAAATACCCCACTTGTTTACTGTTTATCGTTTACTGTTCCCTGCCTCATTTCATTTCCGATTCTCTCTCTCTGTAGTTTTGTTTGTTTGTTTGTAAGTTTCCTTCTGTTTTACCATCCCCCATCTCATTACTGCGTTTATGAATAGTTTGCCTATCATTGTAGAATTAGATTACCATGTTGTTATGTTGAATTGTCAGTATGAATGATATGTGATGAAATAATGTATGCATGACAAGGACAGATTGTAAGACTAGGTTTTGGCCTAAAATCTCCATCCTTGTGTATTAAAGATCAATCAATCAATCAATCAATCTCTCTCTCTCTCTCTCTCTCTCTCTCTCTCTCTCTCTCTCTCTCTCTCTCTCTCTCTCTCTTGGCAGGGGGAGGGAGGGTTAGGAGGTTCAATTATTGCAAAGAAATTTTTTTTTTTTTTTTGGGGGGGGGGGGGGGCTGTATTAGTGACAAATAAATCTGAACGTCGCGTCAGTTTCTGTTTTATGTATGTAAATATTATTGACAATGTTTGTGTCATATGCACTTCATTTGTGGGCTGGGACTTACATGTGATTTATTCACCCTCTCTCTCTCTCTCTCTCTCTCTCTCTCTCTCTCTCTCTCTCTCTCTCTCTCTCTCTCTCTCTCTCTCTCTCTCTCAGTCTCATGATCAAATTTAGACTGGGAATTTCAGACATTGCACAACACATGTAACGTTACAGTAGATATACTAGAATGGATTTTACTTTTCCACTCCGCAATAATGGTAAAGAAGACGAACTGCATTTTGTTTCTGCTCCTCTAAGTTATCTAGTCTAAGAGCCAATATGTACCAGTTACGTTTTCTAGGGATCCCTGTCAATTTCTGTTAAGTTTGCTTATGGCATCTCAGAAAGAAAGTAAGACACTTATCAATTCAATTGTTCAAGGCATTTCGGTTTCGATCAGCAATGACTTCGTGAGAGAGAAGTCCAACCAGTCTTTCTAGTGTTCTGTAAAATGCATATATTGTTGTTACGTTCTCCATACCCCCCTTCATAAGGGGCAATGGCCTATTTTGATAAACCATCTGAGTTCTGGGTTCTCTCTCTCTCTCTCTCCTCTCTCTCTCTCTCTCTCTCTCCTCTCCTCTCTCTCTCTTTGTATTTTCAGTGGCCGATTGTCGCGAGAACCAGCAGACCTCAGCCGTTGGACAATCCAGTGTAAACACCAGAACCAGAGAACGCCAGACATGACTCTTCAGCACGTGCATCTCCCCACAGCGACGCATCTCAGACCCACAGACCCATGGCGTGGGCTCTGACACACAACAGCACAGGTGCACAATGCAACACCTTCACAAATCCAAGGACGAACATCGACAATGGAACGGGCATGAAAGTATGCGTCCGTTCTTAGCCATCGTGAGAGACAAAGAAGGGGGAGAGAGTCATGATGTGGGTAGGCCATCAGTGATAAAACTCCCCAACAGGACAAAGAAAAGAGCCAGCCAAGGCAAAACGAGTCGAACCGGTTTGACCAAACACTAACCCATGGGGTTGACAGTACGTTCATACCCACAGAACCGACTGGCAATCTGCACTCAGGTCACATGTATGATAACGAATCAGTTTACAACCAAGAACCTGAAGACAACGACAACACTCATGGGACAGCATTTACGTTGAAGACTGCGCAGCGACACCTGTCGCGTGGGAACAGCTGGTGAAAGGAACGGTGACGAGCAAGGCGGATCACTGGGCCTACAACTTAAAGATGATGAAGATGGAGGGCATGGCAGGCTGGGCGGCGAACGGAACAAAAAGAAACGAATAGGAGAGACAGTGAGTACAGCGAATCTTGTAGATGTAATGAGTACACAGTTCTTGAGGGAGGAGAGAGAGAGAGAGAGAGAGAGAGAGAGAGAGAGAGAGAGAGGGGGGGGGGGAGAGAGAGAGAGAGAGAGAGAGAGAGAGGAGAGAGAGGAGAGACAGACAGACAGACAGACAGACAGACTAACATGTCTTCTTGACATTGGCTAATAGCCTTTATGTCAAGGGGGTACAATGTCTCATTTATGCATAGAAAAAAAGAGCAAAACTGCAAATTAGATGGCTCCACAACTGAAACAAGTTAAGTTTTTTGTGGTTTTTTTTTTCTCCATTTCCATCATTCATTTGGGTTTCTTGTCTTTGTACTAGCACATCATTATTCTCACACATCAGCCATTCCCGTTCATGCGCACTCTGATCTATCCTATCTCCTGTCAACATGCAAGCAAGCATTTATACCATCATCTTCTCTTCTCCCCCTCACTCATTGACTATACAAATTATTCATCTCCTCTTCTCCCCACGCACTCTTTGTCTATACAAATTATTCATCGCCTCTTCTCCACATTCACTCTTTGTCAATAAAAATTATTCATCTCTTCTTCTGCCTAGCACTCTTTGTCTAGAAATTATTCATCTCCTCATCTCCGCACGCACTCTTTGTCTACAGAACTCATTCATATCCTCTTCTCCCCACGCACTCTTTGTCTATACAAATTATTCATCCTCTTCTCCCCACGAACTCTTTGTCTTTACAAATTATTCATCTTCTCCTCTCCCCACGAACTCTTTGTCTACACAAATTATTCATCTCCTCTTCTCCCCACTCACTCTTTGTCTGTACAAATTATTCATCTCCTCTCTCCCCATGCACTCTTTGTCTGTACAAATTATTCATCTCCTCTTCTCCCCAATCACTCTTTGTCTATACAAATTATTCAACTGCTCTTCTCCCCACATCATCTTTGTCTGTACAAATTATCATCTGCTCTTCTCCCCATGCACTCTTTGTCTATACCAATTATTCATCTTCTCTTCTCCCCACTCACTCTTTGTCTATACAAATTATTCATCTCCTCTTCTCCCCACTGCACTCTTTGTCTATACCAATTATTCATCTTCTCTCTCCCACTCACTCTTTGTCTATACAAATGATTCATCTCCTCTTCTCCCACTCACTCTTTGTCTATACTAATTATTCATCTCTTCTCCCCACCACTCTTTGTCTATACAAATTATTCATCTCCTCTTCTCCCCACTCTTTGTCTATACAATTATTCATTCTTTGTCCCAGCATCTTGTCGATACAAATTAATCATCTCCTCTTCTCCCCACTCACTCGTTGTCTTACAAATATTCATCTCCTCTTCTCCTCACGCACTCTTTGTCTATACCAATTTTCATCTCTCTTTCCCCACTCACTCTTTGTCTATGCAAATTATTCATCTCCTCTTCTCCCCACGCACTCTTTGTCTATCCAATTATTCATCTTTTTCCCCACGCAGACTTTGGCTATGCAAATTATTCATCTCCTCTTCTCCCACTCACTCTTTGTCTATACAAATTATTCATCTTCTCTCCCCACATACTCTTTGTCTTACAAATTATTCATCTC
>CM031624.1:27215125-27282625 GCA_018398815.1 Conus ventricosus | reverse complement strand
TAGCCTTGTTAATAATCCATGTAGTTAGTAAGAATTCGATGATGATTGAGGCACTGCCCTATGGCCTGAAACTACTGTGGGGGCATTTATAGAGGTAACATACATATCATGTGGAACTTACGATTTCCCCATACACCCCACGTCCATTTATGAGGTGACGCCCCCACTATTGCCTCCTCATGCCACTCACTGACCATGAGCAAGCATGTGTGAACACACCACTGATACCCAGTACAGGGTTGGCTTTTCAGTTTTCTTCCTGACATGCATTCACTGGTTACGGTGAATCAACAGAGGCGCCCATGCCCACCTCGAGGGATGTCCTAGTCTTTGCTATGTACGCCCACAAGTGAGCAGTCCACTGGTCTGTGGAGCATTGAGTCCAGAGGGGGATTTCCAAGAGAGGGGTCCCTTTGCGTCTGTGTGACTTCACTGCTGCGAAAACACTTCTTCCTCTATGACCAGCAGTGTCAGTGTGGTTGTGGTGTGAGTGGCAGTGGCGATGGTCCTACCTGTTTAGGAGCACTCTGCCAGTGGGCAACATTTTTTTTTTTAAATAGTAACAGTTTTTATTAGGATGTAGTTCCCGTTTGTGTGCTAGTTGTGTTTCTGGCTTTGTTTCTTCTTTTGAGGGACTAGTTGTTGTGGGTTAGGCATTTTGGACCTTGCGGGTATCCATGGGGTGTTCTATGTTCTAGTTCATCATCATTTTTTTTCTTTGCCCCGTAGGGTGGTTAGCTGGTTGTAAGAGTGCTTTCCTCTTCTACACCCTTCTTTGCTCCGTACACTCTGTAGCTGGTTGTAAGAGTGCTTTCCTCTTCTACACCCTTCTTTGCTCCGTACACTCTGTCTATTCTCCCTCTTCGGTCATAGATCCCGAGTTCCAGTAGGAAGAAAATGTTTATGAGTGAATGAAGAATAAAGTGTTGTGTATGTCGTGTACTCTTGGCTTTTGTGCTGAGTGGGGAGTGTGCAATTCGACATCTGACCCTCTGGTCGCGTATTGAACCCGAAAGTGTGTGTGTGTGTGTGTGTGTGTGTGTGTGTGTGTGTGTGTGTGTGTGTGTGTGTGTTTGGATAGCCTAAGTGCACAAAGTAGGGAGTAGGCGACCTCAACCCAAAACATCTTTATCTTCGCTAAAATCTCCTTGTTGACCTGACGCATCGGTCTCGTGCTGATAAGGCATAGCCCTGAGTTTCCAGTGCTGATAAATGCAGTTCACCATTTACATGATCACAGTAACATCGACTAGAGAGATTGATCCGGTGGACTGATCTGACTAGCATTGGAACTTTTCTGTGCTCGAGTTGAACAACCAAGTTGTTCAAACACATAGACTGATTGTCATATTGAAAAAACACAAAGCCAAGATTTGGCTGATCATTTCTTTTATTCTTGATTACAAGTAAAAATGTTCACTTCTTGGTTTACTAAAACGTGATAGGACGCGATTCAAGTGTTCAATTTTACCATTTGTCAGACACAAGATCTATCGCTTCAGGCTGGCCAGCTATCGTCAGTCTAAAGTAGACCTCTACACATCTCACCAGTGTAGCCATTGAAAGCTTTCACTTCGAATGAAAGTCTTAAATTGAGCGCTATCTTCTGTGTAAAAAGAGTTATCTCCCTTGCCAAGGGTTTTTGGGCGTTTTTGCATAAAATAAACAAAAATTCATAGCTCCTCATCCAGCGAAGAAAACCCCATAAAACTGTACATTTTAGGAATCTCCATTATTCCTCTATGTGTTGACATCAAAATGAAACAGAAAACTTTATCTGGGTATGAGCACCATGCTGTTATATAAACAAATGTGGAAAAAAGGACAAACATTTGTTAGAAAAAATATTTGTAAAATATAAACATGCAGCTGGAAGTTTTTGCCAGTTGGAACTTTTATTCCCGGGTTTCCACTAAATGCAGTGTTGCTGGGCAATACAAAGTTGGTAGTGAAAAATTCGCTTGGAACCTAGCTGTTCGAGTTGCAGCTGCTGATTGTCTGCCACGCCCCCTTGACACACCCCTCTCCCTCTCCCTCTGCTGTGAACCCCCTCCTCACTTCATAGGTCCGTCTTCTCTTTCGCCCCCCAGACTGAACGCAAATCTTTGCCGTGTGTGTCAGTTTCAAGCCGCCGAGATTCACACACTGGCTGGCTCACTCGGCGTACCGACGCTTGTGTCAGCTGGGTCAACTTGACCCATCAACGATGCATGCACGAAATCGTCGTCACTTCCCATGTGTCGAGCGAATCGACTGAATCAAGATTTGAATCGCGCTCTTGTAGAGTAATATTCGCTGTTTCGAGAGCAGGAAAAGGTTTTTCATGTCGATTGTAGGCCGCTAAGTCCGGGTGTTGCGTCGTCTGCTTCTGTTGGTGAATGAAACTACTCAGAGCCTGTGGGGCCTTCACTTTCAATGGGCTGGGCAGACAGTATGTGTACACGTCATGAAATATGATTTGATTGGCCACTGGACGGGATCCTAAACCTTCATCATACACCAAATAAGTCAGTGAAATCGCTAGGGTTTTCCAGCTGAAAATAGCGAAAGGTCACCGACCGAAATTTCGGTCGCTGGCACTTGAAGTAATTTATTGACTGAAATATCGGTCGCTGGCACTCAGTTAATGCACACCTCATGAATGAGAATACTTTCTCTCAATAGAAAACTGGTGAACCTGTTGGTGTCATTTACACCATCTTTTTTTTATACAGGGGATAATTTTCACCTACCCAATTCCTCAGCGAAAACGCCATCTTTGAGATGTTTGTTGAAATGTATCTAGAAAAGGAACAATGGTTTCACCTCTTCTCCTGAGGCTTTCATCGTTTACTTGTCAGGGCAGCTTTACTTTATACTGATGAACATTTGCTCGGGTCAAAGTTGTGAACTTTTAAGTCATGACCGCCTCAGTAACGGTGGAAGAAATGAAACAAAACTGATGTCTGTGAATTATGCGTTCTCGTATGAGACGATGATATTCCATCAGTTTCAAAAAAGATCCTGAAAAGAGAAATGAGCATGCAATCATCACTGAAACAGGATGGGACCTGATTGTGGTGATGCTTACAAGTTGGTTTTTTTTTCTTTTGTTCTTTCTCTCTATCTCTGTTTGTCTGTCTGCCTGTCTGTCTGTCTGCCTTTCACATTCTCTCTCTCTCTCTCTCTCTCTCTCTCTCTCTCTCTCTCTCTCTCTCTCTCTCTCTCTCTCTCTCTCCTCACACACATTACTCCAAATTTCATAAATCTAACCCCTAAGTCCATAAATGTCATTAAAATTACTCTCATAAGTAAAACCATAACAGTTTTGTGTTAATATGTTATAAACATACCTACATCTTTTCAGAAAGATCAGCCCAGTAGTTTAAATTGTCTGGAGCGAGTGGAACACATTTTGACCATGGATGGACCGACGGACACACACACACACACACACACACACACACACACACACACACCACACACACACACACACACACACAGCATTTCTTCATTCCCATTCTAAAGTACTCCCTGTTCTACAAGAACAGGGAGTACTGAAGTGATGTTGGATGAAGTACTTCTTAGTGCACTGGCATCTCATCCCCAACACATACAGGGAGGCAGGCTGACACTGACAGTGTCATTGACTTTGCACTCATCGGACCAAATTCACAGCAGGTATGAGTGCGGAAACACTTCTTCATCATGGAAGTGAGCATTTCTCTGTTGTGTTAAGTTTACAGAAACCATCAAAAGTTACACAAGCGAAGCAAAAGGACCCTTTTCAATACAACAACAATGAAGAGGATATCATAGGAACGTTAAGGAGTAGAAGATGCAAAAGAAACAATGCTACAAACAAACAAATCGTCCAGCCCCTTTGGTGGAATATAGACACAGAAACAGCCTGGAAAGAGAAACGCAAGGCTATAAGAAGTTGGCAAGAGAGAAACAAGAAAACCTTGCCCTGATCTAGCTATTGAAACAGAGATGAATCAGAAGACTGAACAATTTGAAAGAGTAGCTGAAGAAGCGAAAGAAACCAAATGGCAACAGTTTTGTCTGTCACTTAATTATGACACAACACTGACTCAGTTCTGGCACTTCTATAGTCGCATGGAAGGAAAAAAACAAAACAAACGCAACCCCAGATATCTTAGACGCTGATGGGATTACAAAACTGAAGAGAAATTTAGAGAAAGGGTCGGTTCTACTCAAACGTTTCATAGAACAGAGTGATAAAGAAATCTCGAGGAAAGGAAGAAATATTTACCAAGTTAAAACAACACCTAGCTCAGACTGGCATTGATGATGAAATCACGGAATCTGAACTGGATGACGCAATAGCTAGATGCACTAAGGATAGTGCTCCAGGACCAGACAAAGTACGGTATGCAGATATCAAACAGCTCTCAGAAGAGGAGAGAGCCAAACTCTTCAGTCTCTACCAGGAGAGTTTTGATAAAGGCTATATCCCAGAAGATTGGACTCACAGCTACCTGAAAGCTTGACCAAAGCCAGGAAAAAAATTCATCATCAGCAAAATGGCTACCGCATACTCACTATGCAAAATATAGCAGGAAAGCTCATGGAACGAATCATAGCAAGAAACTCGCAAGAGATCTTGAAAGTCGACAAATCCTCCATCAAATCAAGGAGGCTACAGAACAGGTAAGAGTGCATGGGAAAATGTGGCTGCTTTTGCCTATGAAGTGTATGAAGGATTCAAAGAAAGGAAGAAACACTAGCTGTTGCATTAGATCTGGATGATGCATGCAACAAAGTCCAGTTCTCGGTTCTCATGGAACTACTCCTTGACTATGGAGTCATTAAGACACATGATGGATAGCAGCGGCACTTCGGGAGCAAACCGTCATCCTACGATTTGGAGATTGGACTTCTGAACCTCATAACTTTCTATGGGATTACCTCAAGGTTCTCCTCTTTCCCATGTTCCATACAATGTCTACACAAAAGGCCTAGCCGACCTCAACAGAAACAGAATTGCTCGAGTGATGACATTTGCAGATGACGACCTGAAGAAAGAATGAAAACAGTTCAACAACAGTTGAACAACATTGCTCATTGGTGTCGAGAAACTGGATCGTCCATCAACCCTACAAAAGCCCAGACATTAGTCTGCACTCTCAACAACAAGACCTATGGACAAATACCCTCACCAGTTTTCCTTCAAGGAATACTAGTTGAACAACTAACAACCTACGCTATTTAGGTGTTAGGCTTTAAACAGATGCTAACCTTTAGACAGCATGTTGGAATTTTGTTTTTAATGAAATAAAGGCGTATCTGCAATGAAAGCAATGGCAACTAAAGGCCATTGAACAGGCGCCATCTTTCCGATATTCACGCATTGTACTCAAGTGTGAAGATTATGGATTAGGGTTTACGACACTGTCCAGCAGCAACCTCTCAAATTAGTAGAAATTCCAAATGAGCAATGGATTGATCCTGGGTATCACAAGGACACACCAGTTCAAACTATGCGTCCCTGCTCGCCCTTTCCCTTCAAGAACAAAACACAAGCTGGAAACAGTCAGGCATATTTCAGAGTGCTTGAAAATCCCAAAACCCACTTAATGCGGCGGTCAACGAAACAAAAGGCACTCGGCTAGGACGTGGAAAGTCTGGATGGGACGGGCCCGAAGACAGTGTACAGCTTGTGTCCCAGTCAGCAGAAGTCAAAGAACCAAAGTAATGGGAAAATCCAGACCACTTAAAAGTACTTCTACCAAATTGCCATCGCTCCAGAACTTGGAAGACATTGTCGAGAATGACCAGAAGGCAAAACCAATGCAGAAATTCAGATGCTGGTAAAGACCTTTACACAAAAGATGATATTTTGATATACACTGAGGGTTCTGTCACCAAAGGTAGGTCAAGCTGGGGATACACGTGATAAAAAATGGCCGGAACTATTCGGAAAGACAATGATGCGCACAGTTTAAAAACTTAAAGTCTAACAATGGAGGTACAAGCAGTGACACAAGCACTCCACTGGCTTACATCCATAAGCCAGTTTCAAATTCAACAACCCATGATACTGACTGACTCCATGAACCTACTTCAGAAAGTGAAAGGGGAATTGGGAAGCCCAGCTTGGAATGAACTAATGCGCACCCTTCCATTGGAGAGACTCATATAAATGTACCGCCCTGGACATGCTGGAGTTAAAGGAAACGAGAGAGCAGGCACACTGGCTGGCAAAGCAACAATAAGAACTGGATTACTGCTTGGGCGATCTGATGTGATAAAAATCTGAAAAATCACTGGAAAAAAACAAAAAGCAAAGCCACTATACCCTTACCACCTTTCAGATCCCCAAGAGGAGAAGGGCTGCATATCTAGACTTTGGGAAGAGCAAGAAACATCAGCAACCAAACAAACATTGGAATAATTTCAAGGCCAACATTGCGAAGACTCCTAGAGATTGGGGGAAACTCAAACTGGCCTTTCCAATAACAACACAAAAGATGAAACACATGACAACTGAGATGAGACTTTGAATCTGCCAGGGTACCAGCGTATAATGTAGACGTGCGTGCTCTGGTGGTGTTCATCAGTGGGGTGATGCCAGCATGTTAATTAGAGTGTCCATGGACATCATGGTATGCAAGCGTTGGTGGGGTGTGTGTGGGAGAGAGTGAGCGAGTGGGGTGAGTGAGTGTGTGTGTGTGTGGTTTTGGTGTGTGTGTGTGTTGTGTGTGTGTGTGTGTGTGTGTTTTGGTGGTGCGCGCGCGACTTTGACAATTGAAATGAAAATTACTGTTCTAAATGTAACAATTCAAAAGATAAATTACAAAGCATTAAAACACACACACACACACACACACACACACACACACACACACACACACACACAAAATACCTGGCAATATTTAACACAAACGAGCCAACTGGGCTTAACATCACCGAATTTACAAATGTAAAAGGCGTGAAGTTCTGAAAATGCATAGGGAATCTTTTTGTCAGAAGTTGGAGAGAGATGAGTTAAATAGGAAAAAATTAAAAGAAAATGCAGAGTACTGAAATGTCGACTGCTCACAAGGCATTGTAGATTTCTGTGGAATTTGTTACAAAAAGCGTTAACTTAAGCCTATAAAAGAAGATTCCAGTTTCCAAAATTCGTGTACATGTGCGTACTCTTTGTATACAGTTTACAAATTTGAATTAACGAGTTAAATGGACGGTAGATTTATGAGTTCTTGAACAGCAAATCGTGGAAGAATCTCGTGCGTGTATTTTAGGGGTATTGAATCTTTATACAGGTTATGAAAAGACTCAAAAGAGACTCTTTAAGAGTCCTTTGGTTTCATAGAGACTCCAAAGGTATTTTGATTAAGACAGAATTTTTAGAGTTTTTGGATCCCATACGGGCAGTTCTGTCTGCCCCTTCATTTCCTACAATCCCATAGTGTGACGGAATCCAGCAAAAGTCCACTGTTATCCCTCTAGATGTAAGAAAATGGATCAGAATTTTTAGTTCGGTAATAATGTCGGCGCGATTGGTAGCAGCAATAGATTCCATTGCTTGAAGAGCAGATTTGGAATCAACAAAAAAAAGTATTCTAGAAATATCATATAGAATGTAAATAATATAATGCAGAGCCATTAGAATTGCTATCAGTTCAGCCACAAAGACAGAAAAAACCCTTTCCAAGATGAAAAGATTTATCTGCTTTCAAAACAGGAATAACAAAGCCGGAACCAGCATTGCCATTTAATAGGGATCCATCTGTATAAACTTTTAAGTGATAATGATAACTATCGTCAATATGTGACTTGGCCATAGCACCTACGATGTTATTATTAACATTATTATGCAAATCAGTGTATTTATAATCAAACCTTGCCAGGATAAGTTCCCAATTAGGAATGAGACTCAGGGGATAACGTGGGGCTATGGTTTTGTGATCAATTTTGACAGATTTCAACAGGTTTGAGGAGTACGTAAGGATGGTTTTATTTGATCGTATTGTTTTCGCGCGTTTTGGAAAATCTAAATAAGATCGCATATCAAGTTCATCCTCATTTAAGTTCTGAACAGTAGAACATCTTAGAATGTATTTAGCGCAAGCTAATTTTCGATAAGCATCCAGGGGAAAAACACTAGCTTCATGATATGTCCCTAAAATGGAAGTGTAAAGCGGAACTCCCAGGGCTATTCTGTATGCCTTGTAATCTGTGCTTTGTAACTTTTTTTTATAGAAAATACTTAGGAGCTAACAATATTCTTTTCCTGACCAGAGAATTTGATAAATGAATTAAAGCGCACGTATCCTGTCCCCAACTCTGGTAACTCACAACTTTAAGAAGATTAAGAGCTTTCCTTGCTTGAGTTATGATATATTCAATATGTGTGTTCAATGATAATTTTGAAGTAAGATGTACACCTAAAAACTTTATGCAAGATGTGTAGGTAAGCACAGTGTCATCCATCTTAAAAGTAGGGAGATCATGAAAACTTCCTCCAGCATCAAAAAGCATCATATGAGATTTCTCAACAGACAGACATAACCCATTCTCAAGCATAAATCTAGCGATACTGTCTAAGTCTCTTTGATATAGAGAAGAAAATGGTGGAAGAGTGCACTCACCAGGGTTTGAGTATGGTGATCGGGGGAACAAGAAGGAAAGCAAGCTTTCTGCTCATAGAGCTGTCATCAGGCTTAGAGTTAGTGGGTGACAGAGACAGATCTTATATGAGGACTGACAATAAAAAGAAGAAGGAATGAACAGAGCTCAGAGACAAAGGAAGTTAACTGGGGTTAAGCAGTGAGTAGGAATCATGAGCAACTTAAAGTAGAAAGCAAGAAGGCCTGTTCAAAAAAAAAAAAAAAAAGGGGGGGGGGGGGAAGGAATTAGTACAGAAGGGGAAGGGGGTGCCTGAAGCTCAGGTGATGTCACTCTCTGGTGTTCAGGCCAGCAGGGGCGAGGGTCCCCAGTCGTGCGATGATGGATGACTCCATAAAGAGGCGATAGAGTCCACTGGACCGGTTCTGCCAGACAGCAGCCACTCTCGCATGGGTGAAGTTGTGGTAGGGGCTGTTGAAGTGGGAGCCTACGGGATCTTCATATCCCAGCCGCATTGAGCAAAGGTGCTCAGAGATACGCTCATTCAGGCTGCGGTACGTTCCTCCCAGTGTATTTCTTTGAACACAAGGTGCAAGTAATGACGTACACCAGGTCTGCAGATTGACAGTTGAAGCTTGCCAGGACCCTGAACTGGCCAGATGGACCAGCAACTGTGGTGCAGCTGTCAATGAAGGGACATGTCTTGCACTCTTTGCGAGTGCATGGGTGTGTGCCCAGGGGTTGTGCTCTCGCCTTGCAGACAGAGGCACGCACTAGATGGTCCCTCAAATTTGTGTCTCTCTTGAAGGCTATCAAGGGTGGTTTTGGGAAGGTTTCTTAAGTTTGGGGTCAAGTTGGAGGAGGTGGAAGTTGTTGAGAAGGATGTTGCGGACAGGGAGGTTGTGAGGGTGAAAGGTGAGCACAGCCACTGTACGGTCTGCTTGATCATCTGAACGGTTAGCAGAAGTCAACGTCTGACTGCGAGGAATGGCAATGGCACGCTCCAAGGCAGTCTGGACCAATTGCTGAGGGTACTGGCGTGTCAGGAAGAAGGACTTCATTCGTTCAGCCTGGTGCTGGAAGTCAGTGTCACTGCTGCACAGCCTGCGAAGTCGAAGAAACTGGGAGAAGGGAATGCTATCCTTGCATTTCTGAGGGCGGCTGGAGGTATACAAAAGGTATGAGTGAGAGTCAGTGTCCTTGTAGTAAATACTGGTAGAAAGGCTGTTGGAGTCAGAAAGGATAGTGATCCGAATGTCGAGAAAAGAGACTGAAGAATCTGAAATGCAGTAGGTGTATTTCAGAGCCGGATGGAAGCTGGACATGAAGTCCATGAACTGATTGAGGGAATCTATGGAACAGGAGGCCAGTCCGAGACAGTCGTCAATGAACCGCCTGTAAAAATCGGGTTGTTCACCTGTATACTGGTTCAAGGCTTGTTCTTCCACATAGCCCACAAACAGACATGCAAAACTAGGACCCATTTTGGTCCCCATGGCCACTCCGCTCTGCCGCAGAAAGTGGTCCCCATCAAAAGCGAATGAGTTCAGGGTGAGGACCAGTTCGGTGAGGCGCAGAATGGTGGGGATGTGGAGGTTCTGGGCACTCCTTTGGAGGAAATGGCGTACTGCCTGTAGGCCGCCCTTGTGGGGGATGTTAGTATACAGAGAGACAATGTCCATGGTGAACACATGCCTCTCTGTACAGCCGTTTGGAAAGGAGAAGTCCTCCAGGAGATTGAGGGCGTGCGTGGTGTCCTTCACATCTCTCTCTCTCTCTCTCTCTCTCTCTCTCTCTCTCTCTCTCTCTCTCTCTCTCTCTCTCTCTCTCTCTCTCTCTCTCTCTCCACACACACACACACACACACACACACACACACACACACACACACACACACACACACACACACACACACACACACGAACGTGTGTGCGTACGTTCGCTTGCTCTTACCCACACACATATGCACATGTGTGCATGTGCATGTCCAAACCGACACGCGTGCACACACACGCATACACATAAGAGCACAAATGCACACACACACGCACACGCCCACATACAAAGACACACATACACATATGTACACATATAGGTGTTATGCAGATACGTCTGCTCACACAAACCCACAAATCAACACACACACACAACACACGCACACACACACACACACACACACACACACACACACACACACACACACACACACACACACACACACATGCACACACACTTCTGCACACGCACACACACACGCACACACACACAGATGCACACACACTTCTGCACACGCGCGCACACACACACACACACACACACACGCACACACACACACACACACACACCACACACACACACACCCCACATACACACACACACACACACACACACACACACACACACACACACACACACACACACAGAGGTGCACACACACTTCTGCACACGCGCGCACACACACACATACACACACACACACACACACACACACACACACACACACACCACACACACACGCACGCACGCACGCACGCACGCACGCACGCACGCACGCATGCACGCACGCACGCACACACACACACAAACAAACAAACAAACGTGCACACATGCATGCGCGCACGCGCGGCACACACACACACACACACACACACAACACACACACCACACACACACACACACACACACACAAACACACGCGCGCCAACGCACACACATGGGCCTATACCTACGCATCATACACATGCGTGTACATTCACTACACAAACAAATAAAGAAATAGTAGGTAGGTATTCAAGGTCTGACACGCGCGTTTGGCTAATGAGTAGGTCAGACATCCGCTGAGTCGTAGCTACGAGACCCTCTTCTTTAATTGTCCCATCTTTGTTGTTAATTCATTTATCCACCAGCTTCAAATCATGCGTACCGTGGTCTCAAAACTTAGCGGATTTGGTGTAGCGTATATGGACTAGTCCGCTCACAATGACGCCTCCTTGATGAAACTGAAACTGTTCTATAAGAACTGGGAGTACAAAAACCGTTATGGGCCGTTTAGCCATTCGTAACGGCTATAAACGGTAAAAGAAAACATCGGGCATCATCCGTGACCCATAATGAACATACCTTCAAATTTTCAGAAAGATCGGCCAAGTACTTTCTAAGATATTTCATAAAGAAAAAAATCCGTTATGGGCCGTTATTGCCATTAGTAACGGTTATAACGGTAAAATAACACATCGAGCATCCTCCATGACCCATAATTAACATACCTGTACATTTTCAGAAAGATCGGCCATGTACTTTCTGAGATAATCCATAAAAAAGAAAAACCGCTATGGGCCGTTATAGCCGTTAGTAACGGCTATAACGGTTCAAATAACACATCGGGCATGATCCGTGACCCATAATGAACATGCAACACATTTTCAGAAAGATCAGTCATGTACTTTCTGACATATTCCATAAAGAAGGAAAACCGTTACGGGCGTTATGGCCGTTAGTAACGGCTGTAACGGTAAAATAGTACATTGGGCATGAATCGTGACCCATAATGAACGCACCTACACATTTTCAGAAAGATCGGCCAGGTACTTTCTGAGATATTCCATAAAAAAAAAAAACCGTTATGGGCCGTTATAGCCGTTAGTAACGGCTATAACGGTAAAATAAAGCATCGGGCATGATCCGTGATTCATAATGAACATGCCTACAATTTTTCAGAGATCGGCCGAGTACCTTCTAAGATTTTCCATGAAGAAGGAAACCGTTATTGGCCGTTAAGGCCGTTAGTAACGGCTATAACGGTAAAATACCACAGTGGGCATCATCTGTGACCCATAATGAAGATATCTAGAATTTTCAGAAAGATCGGCCCAGTAGTTTTGTCTGGAGCGAGTGGAACACATTTTGACACGGACGGACGGACGGATGGACGGACACACACACACACACACACACACACACACACACACACACACACACACACACACACACACACACACACACAGCATTTCTTCGTTCCCATTCTAAAGTACTGTTCGATAAGAACTGGGCGTACAAAAACAAAATGTGAAGCAGTGCGACGAAACAGAACACAATGTAATGCAATGCAATCCAGTGCAATGCATGTAGTACATTGCGATGGAATGCTATGCAGTGCAATACTATGCGAAACAATGCAATGGAAATGCAATGCAAGACAATGCAATGCTAATGCAATGCAAGACAATACGATGCATTGCAATTCAACACGATCCAATGCAATTACATGCAATGCGATACAATGCAATGCAATGCAACGCAATACAATACAATGCAAGGTAATGCAAAGCGATGCAATGCCTTGTCGTGCAACACCACACAGCGTACTGCAATCCAACGCAGTACAATGCCGGATAACGTAATCCAGTGCAATGCAATGATGAAATACAGTATTACACAGTGCAGTATGTTCATATGTGATTTGTTCACAGTGCCTGAGACTTGGACATCCTGCCTGTGCAAAACCTGTTCACGTGACAAATCGGCTTATATCACCGATGACTATGGTATGTTACATTTTTTTCTTTCTCTGTCTGTCTGTCTGTCTTCTTCTCTTCTCTCTTCTCTCTCTCTTCTCGTCTCTCTCTCTCTCTCTCTCTCTCTCTCTCTCTCTCTCTGTCGTTCACACACACACACACACACACCACACACACACACACACACACACACACACACACACACACACACACACACACACAAGCGCAAACGCATGCATGCACGCACGCATGTATGGACACAGACACGCATGCTCGCGCACACATGCCCACAGTCATGCACGAGAGCGCGCCACGCACGCACGCACACACACACACACACACACACACACACACACACACACACACACACCACCACCCCCACCACCACCACCACCACCACCCCACCACACCAGCACACACCACACACACACACACACACACACACACACACACACACACACACACACACACACACACTCACGCGCGCGCACACACCACACACACACACACACACACACACACACACACACACACACACAACACACACACAGGGACACACACACATCACCATCACCACCACCACCATCAGTACCACCACCACCAACATCAGTAATGCCAATACGACTACCACATCTAAGAACAACAACAACAATAACAATATGATGATGATGATGATGAAGATGATGAAGATGATAATAATAATAATAATAATAATGATAATATAAAAACTAACAATAATGATGTGATGATGATGATAATAACTGAATAACAATCTTTTTTGTCCAAAAGATGGAAAATTCATTTTCGACAACACAGCAACCATATACCAGGACAACACACACACACGCACGCACGCACGCACGCACGCGCGGGCGCGCGCGCGCACGCACACACACACACACACACACACACACACTCTCTCACACACACACACACAAAGTACAATTAGTAGAAGAAACTCGTGGAGAGCGTGGCAGCAGAGAGTCCTCAGAAGAGAAGCCCCCTTCAAGCAAGTGTTTCGGCCCTTATCTCCTGACACTCTAGGGGGGTTGGGCCACACCCGGTTCATGACTCCGGATGTCCCTCTGCTGCCCCTTTTTTTTTCCTCATCTTGGGACGAGCCATGGCTGGGATTCGAACCCATGACCCTCTGGACATGCTCATTTTCTACTTAATGACTCGCGCTTTAACCACTGAGCCACAGGGACACCTGATATTTGTAGGGAAATTTAAGCCTTATGAAGTTCACTTTTGTTCCTCCTTGACCAGATCCAGCTTGAACACTCCTCTGCCGCTTCTGCCATTGCTTTCAGGGCTCTGGTTTTTTTCCTTCCCTGCAACTGAGAGCTGTTTCATGAGGCTGTATGCAGACGTTCCTACAAATCCCCTAGCTCCAATTTCTGCAGTGAGGACTTTGACCTGATAGCCTTCTCTCCTCAGGCTGTTTGCCAGATCAGCATACTTTTCAGTCTTGTAGATTTGAGCTGCCTCCATTCTGTTCTCATATGGCACCGTGAGCTCGATCATGATCAGCTGCTTGGTTGACTTAGCATATGTCATATTGTATTAATTCATGTTACATATTTTGACAGGAGATGCCATCATACCATAATCATATATCATAACATATGTCATATGTCATATATCATACATTATATTACACCATATCATATCACTTCACTTCTTTATACTATACGATGCTAGTAGATTAGATTAGGTTAGATTATCTAATGTTATAATGTATTAGAGTTAAATACATTATATTCTATCAATGTATATCATATCACGTCATATCATTGTACATTACATCATATTACATCATATGATACATTACAATATATCACATTATATTGTATCATGTTATGTTTTTATAAATATTATTATTATTAATTAATAATAATAATAATAATAATAATAATAATAATAATAATAATAATGAGGACAATTTGTACAGCGCCCCTCCTAACAACGTAGGCTGCAGGGCGCTTTACAAGTTTTAACAATTCAACATTTAAAAATATATGCAGGACAAAACACAACACACACACACACACACACACACACACACACACACACACACACTCACCACACACACACTCACCCACACACACACACACACACACACCAACACCCCACACCCCAACCACACACACACACACAAGCACATAGACACACACACACACTAACCCCCACAAAACACACACACACACAAACACACACACACACACACACACACACACAATTCTGCGTTTACGAGCCATAACCATGTGCACACAGACAGACACATACACACATACACGAGCGCGCACGCACGCACAACACAGCACACAGCACGAGCGTGCACGTTCGCACACACGCCCACACACACACACTGGGACATAATATCGCATACATAAACGATATAACACGGTGAACAGGTCATTTGTACACGAGCAAAGTGTGCAGGTGACATGTACTGGTTTAGTAATTTAGCAATATTTCAGACGGTATTCTGCAACCAGCGTTTGAACAGATACGTTTTAAGTGCAAACTTGAAAGTAGTGAAGGAAGGGGCATGGCGTAGATGGAAAGGCAGTGAATTCCAGAGTATTGCCGCAGAAAATGAGAATGCTCTAAAACCGCGCTGCTTTCGGTTACATGAAGTAATTCGAAAAATTCGGTCATCAGAGGAAAAAACGGAAGGGACATGTGGGAATATATTTCGATGCGATCAGAGAGATATGTTGGCGCTTCACCTGTGATAACCTTATCACATAGACTCGCCGACTTATACTGAATTCTGTGCTCGATGTTATATCATTTTATGTTCTATCATGTCGTATATAGCATATCATATTACATTATGTTCTATCATATCATATTATATTACATTGCATTACATTATATTATATCATATTATGTTATATGACATTGTGTTATGTTAACATATTATATTGTGTTGTATTATATTACATTATTTTACATTATAAGACTATATCACATTACATTGTTTCATATTATATTTCTTATTTCAGAGAATGTTGCTTTCAACAAACCCACATCCGTTGCTAACAGGCATACTACCCAAAGTGGACTAAGATCTCTTGGTGGTTGTGGGGTTGTCAATGGAAATGCCAGTCCCGAGTGGATTCCAGATTCAGAGCCTGGCGCCAACTGTTTTCTATCTGAATCTGACGCTGGTGCCTGGCTTGTGGTGGACTTAATCTATACCTACACTATTAAACATATGGTTATATACAGGAGAACCGTAGATAAAAATCGTGAGTCTTTCCGTTTTCTCTGTTCTAGTTTTCTGTGCAACCGGAGAAGAAGAATTTACGTAGTGATCAGTTCTGTAGGCCTTTTCATTTTCTTCTTCTTTCTAATGTATGTCACGTTTAAGTTTTGTTGCTTGTTTGTGTCTGATTTTACTCTCTCTGTCTCTGTCTGTCTATCTGTTTGTCTATCTGTCTGTTCTGTCTGTCTGTCTGTCTGTCTGTCTGTCTCTCTCTCTCTCTCTCTCTCTCTCTCTCTCTCTCTCTCTCTCTCCTCTCTCTCTCTCTCTCTCTCTCTCTCTCTCTCTCTCCTCTCTCGTAGACTTGTTATCGTGTGTGTGTGTGTGTGTGTGTGTGTGTGTGTGTGTGTGTTGTGTGTGTGTGTGTGTGTGTGTGTGTGTGCAAGCGCACATATGCGTATGTGTGTTATGCGTTGAGTGATATGCCAATAAAGTAGATGAATAGCTTGTGTGTCCGTCTGTCTGTGCGTACGTGTGTATGCATGTAGGTAGGTGCGTGTGTGTGCGCATACGCATGTGTGTGTGCGTGCGTGCGTGCGTGCGTGGTGTGTGTGTGTGTGTGTGTGTGTGTGTGTGTGTGTGTGTGTGTGTGTGTGTGTGTGTGTGTAACAAAACGTCTAACACTACGTTCCATATATTATGAATATGAAATGCAGAGTTTAATATTTGCTTCTATTTGCTCGGAGTGGATGAGTCATATTTGCCGACTAACACTGAGAACAAAGTTAGAAAAAAGCAGACGTCACCTGCATTTATAGTCATTTTGAAGGAAGCAAAAGCCGACCCCACACTTCTTGAAAAATGAAGCGTGCGTGATGTGTACTTTACTGCAGACAATCACCATCAACCACCCTTTTGTATGGGTTCCACATCCCCACCCCATCCCATCCCCTGAATAATTATTAGGGTCTCTGCCCGTAATGTGTTGAAATTGTGTGACGCGTTCAACTTCAAGGCACTGGCACAGAGCACCTGGATATGTGCAGCGTCTGGTTCAGTTTCAGTTCCATCAAGGAGGTGCTACTGTGTGCGGATAAGTCCATATACGCCACACCAAAACGACGTTTCGAGACAAAAACGCGCACGATTTTACTGGTGATTAACATGTAAAAGAGAACGGGGGAAAAAAGGCAGTTGTGACCTACATTTGTAACAGATTTGAAGGAAGCAAAACACTACCCCTAGTTTCTCTTAAAAAATAAAAGCATGCATGATGTGTGTTTTAACTGCAGGCAATCTCCACCAACCACCCTTTTGTTTGTGTTTCACCCCCCCCCCCCCCCCCCCCCCCCCGCCGCATCCCTCCCCAGAATAATCATTGGAGTCTCTGCTCGTGGTGTGTTGAAACTGTGTGACGTGCTCAAGGCGCTAGCACAGACTGCCTGAATATTTGCAGCATCTGTTTCAGTGTCAGTTTCATCAAGGTGTCACTGTGTGCGCACTTTATATACGCTACACGACGTCTGCTAAATTTCGAGACCACAATGTGCACAATTCAAAGCTGATGGATACATGAATTAACGATGAAGATGAAATAATCCAGAAAAAGGGTCTCCAGGCTACGACTTTGCAGATGTCGGACCTATGTATTAGCCCAGCTCGCTGGTCGAACCTTGGGTGCCTACCTACATGCGATATGCGATTGTTATCATTTATGTTTGTGTGGTGGGTGTACGCGTGTCTATGTATATGTTATTTATATCTGTATGCGTGGGTGTGTGGGGCAGGCCCATGTGTGTGTGCCAGTGTGTGCGGTGCGCATGTGCATGTGTGCGCACAATCGCGAGTGTGTGTGTGTGTGTGTGTGTGGTGTGTGGTGGTGTGCGTGCGTGCGTGCGTGCGTGCGTGCGTGCGTGCGTGCGTGCGTGTGTGTGTGTGTGTGTGTGTGTGTGTGTGTGTGTGTGTGTGTGTGTGTGTGTGTGTGTGTGCTATGCGCACGCCGCATCTGTTCTTGTAGTATTATAAAAGATATACAGAAGTGGATTTATTTGCTCTTGTATTTTCCTCTTTGTTGCCATACATTGAGTCACCTACACTAGAGTTATTATTTTCGATTTTCCTGTGTATAGAACTTGACTTTTTTGTATGTTGCCCTAGTCTGCAGCTGTGTCCTATTTTTTCGTCTATCTGTATGCATGTCTGTCATCTGTCTGTCTGTCTCTGTCTGTCTGTCTGTCTGTCTCTCTCTCTCTCTCTCTCTCTCTCTCTCTTCTCTCTCTCTCTCTCTCTCTCTCTCTCTCTCTCAGTTTCCTTCCTTAATGTTATTTGCATTGAGGTAAAATCATTGTCAACATGGCCTAAAATGTTAACACTAAATTACCTATCTAAATATTAACGGCATTCGTAATCAATTACAAACAGCATTCTATAAGCATTCCTGGCTTTAGTATAATTCACAAAGACCCAGCTCATCCCAGATCTACAGAGATACTAGTTTACATCCATGACATGTTTTAAGGAAGGTGCCACCTAAACTCAAGATACTTGAGGCACTGGCGACTTTGAAACAGACCCACCGCGTTCATAACTGAGGGTAGCACATGAAGTTTTCCGATGTCACTCCAAATGAACTCCAGACCTTCCTACTCCTATCACTACGAACAGGGTAGTTCTAACTTACCAGCAAAGATGGACTAGTTCTTAAATTGCTTCCCAACGTAGGAAGCCTGAAGGTTCCTCAGCCAGAAACGCAGGCTTAACTTGCATGAACCCCCAAAGGGATGCGATTCCTTCTGTGGTTATTGTACATGTTGCACACATAAGCTGAGCAATCCCAAACGTCCTCTAGTAGTTTTGAACGACCTGACAAATCTGCACTCGTCCTAAGGAGTGCTGTATTCGTACGATCTTCATGTGTCACCTTGGCTGGCCTTGGCCTTTCGATTGCTCTCTCTGGACATGCGGCACGTGAAATTATCCATCACATGGGCTAGAATGGTAAGGGAAGGAAGAGATAGAATCCACCTGATCTGCTGTTCTTTTTGTACCCACGTGTGTAACTTGCAGCATCTTTAAGTCTGAATGACCGTTTGCTTTCCGTCGTTTACTGCTAATCAACACCCTGTGGAAATAGCCACGTAATTCTTTTTTTTTCTTTCGCCAGATGTTGTCATTACATATCACGTTTGTGTTTTTTTTTCAATCAGTCGATCAAAAGATTCAAAGATGTAGACGGGTGAAGGATCGGTAACTCGCCTCACTGTCCTTCTATCTGACTTCGTCTCAGCCCTGTTCACTCTCACAGTTAAATGACCTCTTACTGTCCTTCTATCTGACTTCGTCTCAGCCCTGTTCACTCTCACAGTTAAATGACCTCTCCCTTTCCTTCTATCTGACTTCGTCTCAGCCCTGTTCACTCTCACAGTTAATGACCTTCCCTTTCTTCTATCTGACTTCGTATCAGCCTGTTCACTCTCACAGTTCAATGACCTCTCCCTTTCTCTATCTGACTTCGTATCAGCCCTGTTCACTCTCACAGTTCAATGACCTCTTCAGCGCGAGAGGACCGTTCAACTGGCTGGGCTTACCGCTATTACAGTAAGCATGTGCGTCAGCTACTTCTCGTCCATAGTCCTATGACTTCCGCAACTACTGCTCTCATAAAGGCTTTGCCCATGAGTAGTCCTCGGGTGTGTGTTTCGAACTTGACATTTTGATATCAGCTACGAAGTGTAGTGAACAGCTAGCTGGCCACTAACAGGACACAGTCATACCAACAGGAAAGAGACCAATGCCTTTAATCAACGCCATGGAACTGAAACTATCGAAAGACAAAGATGCTGTTCCTGTCCTCTTCACTTCTTTGGTCTAATTGTTAACTGGAAGACCTCAGGCCTATAACAGGCTACTGCATTGCGTCCTGCTTGCACTTCACTGAAGAGGGAGACAATGACGCTCTTGGCGCCACAGCATTTTTTTTTATCATGATTTCGGGTGGTAGGGGTGGCACTCTGAAGTCCAACTCTCTAGAGAACTGTGTTCCTCACCTACAGCCAACAAACCCTGTCAAAAGTTGAGTTTTGCACGTTTTCGTCCGTTTGAAACTGACCAATGGTCAATCTGCCTTCATTGCAGACCACCAGGAAAGAAAAAACAAAAACAAAAAACAAAAAACTTCCGATGAAGACCTCAAAATGAGTAAATATGGAAAGAAATAGAAGAAAATAAGTAAACAAATAATAGATAAAGTAAATAAACAAATGATTAAAAATGAATAACCAAATATTAAAGAAATAGAATAATTAATTAATTGATTACTCAATTGATTGATTGATTAATTATTTAATCAAGAGATACAATGAGTATAGAAATAAAAAATACATTGAAGAAAGAAAGAAAAATACCCAAAATGAAAACAAAAGAAATGAATAAACATTTTCAATTTTTTTTTCTTTTTGGGGGGGGGGGGGGGGGGGGGGGGGGGATTCTGGATGCACACGTAGTTGCTCTCAAACACATTTTTCTCCAAATGTATATAACATTTTCAATCTTGCTTCATGCTGATTAGCGTAATATGTGAACAGATTTGTTTGAAAACATATCTGCATCCTTTATAGGTTTTCACAATTGGCTGTAAAACATGAATGTGAAATTTCTTTGTTGTCGTTGCTGACAAATTTGTGATGCCAGATAATGTAATTTGTGTCGTGTCACCTTTGTGCAAGGTGCAAACTAATTGAAGATACTACAGCATCTGTGTGGCAAGTAAGTGCACTTCCAAACCCATGTGTGTGTGTGTGTGTGTGTGTGTGTGTGTGTGTGTGGTGTGTGTGTGTGTGTGCGTGCGTGCTTGTGTGTGTCGTTGTGTGTGTGTGTGTGTGTGTGTGTGTGTGTGTGTGTGTGGTGTGTGTGTGTGCGTGGTGCGTGTGTGTGTGTGTGTGTGTGTGTATGTGTGTGTGTGTGTGTGTGTGCATGCGTGTGTGTGTGTGTGTCTGTGTGTGTGTGTGTGTGTGTGTGTGTGTGTGTGTGTGTGTGTGTGGTGTGTGTGTGTGTGTGTGTGTGTGCCGCGCGCCATTTTGTGTATGATGTTGGACAGCAATATCGCTGAAAGTCAGCATGGGCGCCCTTGCACAATTCGTGTGGCCGGCGAATACTGCTATCGTTCTCAAGACGGTCCAACTACAACGGTCTCGCCAATGACTACGCGGATATGAAACAGAGTAAGATTAAAAGAGAACTTTTAAAATAGAAAAAGTGGAGAGAGAGAGAGAGAGAGAGAGAGAGAGAGAGAGGTTTATTTCACAACGCAGACGATCTGTCATAGGTCAGAGGGGAGAGAGAGAGAGAGAGAGAGAGAGAGAGAGAGAGAGAGGAGAGATGTATTTCTTCCCGCAGGCCATAGTGATATGTCGCCTTATTTCCTCAGGGTCATCGCTGTATAGAGAGCTGAAGTGAAGAAAGATTGTCCGAGATGGGATCTTGGTGATGTGGATGGTTATGTCAGTTTAGTTCCCTAGGGTCCTCGCCATCAAGGAAGGACAGAACTACACGATCTTGGTGATGTCGATGGTCTGGTTACTTTCTGTTGCCTAGGTCTCTCCTCAGATAGGGAACATAAGCTGTCAGCAACAACCTTGCAATGCGCGTGACATTATGTTCTCTGTCTTGTTAGGTCCCTGTTTCTTACGTATGTCTCTGTGTTCTTCTCCAACTGTTTTTACGTGTGTCTCTGGTGATTCTTCTCCAACTGTTTCTGGCTTCCTCCCCCCCTGCGAATTAGTTCCAGGCCAGTTCTAGACATGGGGTTTGTGGGTTCCAGCGTCCTATTCCAACTGTATTCTTCTGCGTTGGGTGGTTTGTTGTTGTTGTTTTTCCTTTTTTTTGTTGCCAACAAAATGGATGGCATTGAAAAAAAAAATCCCGCCCTCACAGATTTTTTTTCTCCATTCACTGGTCTAGAGCTTTCTGCAGAACTCTGCTTGTAGCCAGCGATTGGACGGACAACAAGCACAGAGGTTAATGACAGATCTGACAGTGTTGTGGAGACCTTGAAGCAAGAAGTCGCTTTATGTTGATGGAAAGTTCGTGACGTGTTCCTGCGTTCCTTCTGCTTCGAAAAAAGTCGCAGGCTTACTCATGATGTTTGACAGGGATGTCACTGATACTGTGGGATGTAGCACAAGCCCAGTGTATATCATTGACCTTTCACGGAGTCGTCATCTGTCTGGCAGGTGTCAGCCAAGATTTAGCTTGGAACTTCATAACTTCGCTTTGCACCTGACTCTGTTACTGCCCTCCCCTCTCTCTCTCTCCTCTCTCTCTCTCTCTCTCTCTCTCTCTCTCTCTCTCTCTCTCTCTCTCTCTCTTCTCTCTCTCTCTCTCTCTTCTCTCTCTCTCTCTCTCTCTCTCTCTCTCTCTCTCTCTCTCTCTCTCTCTCTCAATTCAAAACACACAAAAAGCATCTGAATGATTTTCCCTCAAAATGTCTTTACTCTGTTGAATCTGGTAACTTTTTCGTTTCTGAAATCTTCGCCTTTGCCAGAAGTCTTGCTGCTGA
The DNA here is from genome assembly GCA_018398815.1 of Conus ventricosus. Lineage (NCBI taxonomy): Eukaryota > Metazoa > Mollusca > Gastropoda > Neogastropoda > Conidae > Conus > Conus ventricosus. The sequence goes on along the minus strand of CM031624.1, from coordinate 27,259,767 downwards.
CTTTCACCAGCAACTGAATATGAAAGATGCACCTCAGAGCCCTAATGGTCCACCACATGACCAGCACTGCCCGTGCCTCACCTATCCTGGCGATGACATCATGGTCAGTGCCCCTCTGTCCAACAACCACAGTCCCCCGGTGTACAAAGGACCTGATTTTCTTTTTGGCTTTCTGCAAACTGTGACTGAATTGTTGGCAGAGGTTTGATGTTCTTGCGATCCCTTTCCCTCATCTTGATCCTAGGCCCTGTGTATCTGCTGACGTTTTGTCCTGGACTTCGTTGTTGTTCTGCAGAAGAGCATCACGCCATCATGAAAGTAGAGATCTTAGAGCTATGTCCAGAGTGACCATTGTCTTCTATTGTTTCTACTTTGGCGACGATTCTGGTCATTAGATTGTGCATTTTGGTTTTAGTTTACGATCCAGCATCATGCAGTGACACATAACTTGCCGATTAAAAGTGGACAGAGAACAAGAATCTTCAACATATTTTAGGTGCCTTTCAAGTTCGCGCAAATGGATGCAACTATACAAACGCTTTCAATGTAAATCAATTTGTGGTAGGATGACATAAGCCTGTGGGCTTAGTTAAACATGCCTGTATTTTTTTTTCCATTCCATCTTCTGAGCCACCTCAGTGGCATTGCACACACGCTGTTCATTTTGACCCCTCGTCCATAGCACAGCCACAGCCCTGCCCAGCCCACTGCAGCCCTGGCACCAGCAATCTGTGGGGAGCAGTCAATATCAAGTCGTCAAAAGGCAGCCCACTGGATGAGACACTGCATGGCTTCAGACTCACTTCGGTAGTGTTCAGTGGCGCCTGTTCTGATCCAGCATGTGCAGGACACCACCTGCTAAGCCCCCTACTGACGACAATAATTGCTCAGAGTCGTGGAGCCGGCTTCAACGATCTCTCTCCTCTGAAGGGCGCCAGTATTTAGGCAATCATGTCTTGTTGCATTGCCATGTAGTTGAAACATCACTATATTGTTAATAAAACAAACAAACAAACCCCCCAACCCACAGAAATTATGGAGAGGGGGGGGGGGGGGGGGCAATCTGACTTAATTCCGCAGCACTTTGGGAACAGGTCCACGCAAACAATGTCCAGTGAGAGATCTCTGTCTGAGTGCCGGTGAGCAGAACTTCAGAACGGCTTGCTTGGGGATGTGTGCTCAGAGTTGAGAAGAGATCTACTTCAGACGACGACGTGTGGATATTAGCAACACAATCGTCTGGGCAACAAGATAGTGTCATGAAGCACCTACGGTCGCTTTAAGCCTCTTATTTAGTTAGGCAGTTGAATTTATTTCCTTTAAAAAGAATTGTTTTCACAAAATAATAGCAAACTGTAGTACCAACAAAACTCTTGAAAATGCTAAACATCGTCGGGGAAGGGAGGAGAAGGGGAAGGCGATGAAAAAAACAACAAAGCTATAGACACAGTAGAAAAAAATGTACAAAACAACATTCAGGTCGGTCAATAATCTAGGAAGAAAGAAAACAGGAAAAAATCACAAGCACACTCCTTTTTTTATCACAAGGCACTCAAGGAACATACCATCTGCCATGCTTGACCATGCAGGCTACGGTGGTTTGATAGAATTTTACACATATATGGAAAATGACTTAAGTCTTTCGGTTATACACTGTCGTTTGATTTTTCCGTGTTTGCCCCAACATTCTCCAACTCATTTCATCTAAACTAACTTAAGTCTTGGTTTCGCTTTCGTTTGTTTGTGTTTCCCCAACATTCTCCAACTCATTTCATCTGAAACTAAACTTAAGTCTTTGTTTTCGCTTTCGTTTGTTTGTGTTTCCCCAACATTCTCCAACTCATTTCATCTGAAACTGAACTTAAGTCTTTGTTTTCGCTTTCGTTTGTTTGTGTTTCCCCAACATTCTCCAACTCATTTCATCTGAAACTGAACTTAAGTCGTAAAGGGCCATCAAAGGGAAGGCAGTAACAATGGACGTTGTCTGTTGACTTCCTGTTCCAGAGCTTAGTATCAGTTGTGACGCGCCCATCAACAGGCCGCTTCGTCCGGTTCGAAAAGGCGACTAATTCCAAAAGCCCTGGACCATGTATCTCATGTTGTGTGAACTGCAAATCTGGGTGAGTTCATCTCTCTCTCTTCTTCTCTCTGTGCATGATTTTTCACCAATGTTTTAGCTTTTGGGCTTCCTCAAGGTACATCACACCACACACACACACACACACACACACACACACACACACACACACACACACCACACGCGCGCGCGCCGGGGGCGTGCGCACGCATGCGCGCGCACGCTTGCCCACGCCCGCACATACAGACACAGACACACACGCACGCACGCACGCACACAACACAATACACACACACCACAATTTAAAAAAAATTCTCCTTGCAAAAACATAGCATTTCACACAGATTCATAGCATTTCACTTCATATCAGCGTTAGGTTCACACCATTTATGCTTCAACAGCCAAACATTTACATTTTGGCCAGGTACCATAAACAGTTTCCGTACCCTGCACACACACACATTTTCTCTCTCTCCCTTCCTCTCTCTCTCTCTCTCTCCTCTCTCTCTCCTCTCTCTCTCTCTCTCTCTCTCTCTCTCTCTCTGTGTTTCTGCCACTACCCCTTCCGCACTCGCTCACACTCACGTAAGTTCTCTCCCTCCATCTCTCCCCTCCCCCCTCTCTCTCTCTCTTACTCACTCACACACCACCACCACCACTACCGCACACATACAACGCACACACAGAGATTCAGACAGAGACAGAGATGTAGGTTGATAGATTAAACGGATAGAACAACTGAAGCGCCCCCCCCCCCCCCCCCCCCCCCCCTCCCCCCCGCAGCAATTAAAGCAACAACACATGTCATGTCCCCAATATTTGACCTCCTCGGTTCTTTCTTATGATAGAATGAACGCCAGGTGTCTACTCATATGCTAATTACGACAAGTTATACAAGATTTCGCTATCTTCATGGCCTTGCGCAGTACTGGAGAACACAAAGGGGCCCAAATACAGGGGCACTTGTATGCCCACCTTTCCATTGATTGGTCCGAAGTGCGCTAAATTCTGTCCGGAATTCTGCCAGCAGCTGTGCATGTACCTGCAGGCGCAACTGTCCCTGCAACTAGTTGATGTTGATTAAGGATACTCAGTGTGTGTGTGTGTGTGTGTGTGTGTGTGTGTGTGTGTTGTGTGTGTGTGTGTGTGTGTGTGTGTGCTGTGCATCTTTTTTTTTATAAACTCTCTCTCTCTCTCTCTCTCTCTCTCTCTCTCTCTCTCTCTCCTCTCCTCTCTCTCTCTCTCTCTGTGTTCTCCAGTTCAATATGAATACTAAAGAACAAATTCCAAAGAGAGATTATAATTATTCTGCCAAACAGAAGAGAGAAACAAACAACCAGTACAAAAACAGGACGCGCTTTGACCTCCTGTCTTCTTCAGGCAAGATAAACACCATTCAACACATGGAAACGAAGAACGAGCAATCCGTATCGCCTCAATTTGGACCAAAATTGCAAGACGTTAAAGATCAAGCTTGAATTATAAACAAATAAACAAAAAACAAACAAACAAAAAAGCTAAATAAAAGAAAAAAAGAGGAATTCCACAGAATTTGTTGGATGACCATGGAAGTAAAACTTCTAAACGTAAAATGCAGATGTATTCAGAATATTCGGGAAAACGGCGCTTAAAGGAGATAGTATTGAGTTCTGTATTGCAAGGCGTAAAACATCACATTGAATTAAAGAAAACAGAAGAAATATGATGATCAGTTGCCAAATAAATCAGTAAAATCATTCCAAATCAACATTAAAAATGTCCATAAATGTACAACCAAGAGATAACAACATTCAACCAACTTTTTTTTTTAATGTATAAATGGTACTAAAAAAAAGCTGAAAAATACTGGTGACGAGGATGCGATAATGGAGAAAACTTACATTGATGATGATGAAAATGTTATGCATGCCAGACGAATACGTAAGGAAGAGATATTGCTTGCAATGAGGAAATTGAGAACTGCATGGCCAGATGTTATGATTGGTGAGTTTCATTTTTGTTGTAAACTGTTTAGTTCTGTTTTCAATGGCAGATTGTGTGAATGGGCACATCATAACAATATAGCTGATGAACATCAAGATGGGTTTTAAAAAAAACCCAGATTACTCATCATTTCATCACGTATCAACTTTACTAGCTTTCCCACCCAAAAACAGTTTGCAAGTAATCAGAAGTCGTATGTTGTCTTTGTCTGTTCTGAAAATGCGTTTGATTCTCTCTTGCAAGCTTCTGTGACTAGTTTGATGAAAATGGAGTTGAAGATAAAATACCTTGACGCGTAAAGAATATGTATGGTGCAGTAAAAGCAAGAATTACATAGAAAGAAAACTGTTTGACATTCTCACACGCTCTCATGGCGTTAAACAGGGTGATTTTATAGCACATTGCGTTTAATTCACGAATGAGGTCCCACTGGAAATAATTGAAATGGAGTAAATTTGGGTCTACTAGAATTCTTTATTTTGCTTTTCGATAGCGATATTGTGATACTGTCCAAAACGGTAATTGGACTCCGACAACAGCTGAATGGTTTTAGTTCCGCAGCAAGTTGATAAAAATAAAGATTAATATAAATAAGACTAATATAATGCAATTTGAAAGATATTGCGCGCAAATTTAGGTATGGTATTATGAGACTTAGAGGGCCATTGCATTTAATGCGCGGAAGCATCTACGAATACATTTCATAATCAAATCTAGTTTTAATTACCGAGTGCCAAGACATTGCAGACAGAGCAAATAATGCAACCGTAGTTATCCTTCACGTTATGTATAAACTAGATTTTATTAATCCAGTGTTTTTACTAGCTTGTTTTATTCACAAAATCAGCAATTTTGTGCAATATGGAACTGTAATCTGGGTTTTAAAAAATGTATTTCAATTATGTGCATTGAAGCAGTTCTTAAATGTTGACATCATAATTCCAAATGATATGATTTAGGGAAAACTCAGAAGATACCCAATTTAGCTAAACCCATGTGTAATATTCATTGAATATTAGCAGAATGTAACTAGCATGGATGAATGTAGGATACACTTTAAAGTCTGCAAAATGTTCTTGTTTTTAGGTAATTATGGTAAACATATATGGCTTCCAGATTATAAGACTACTAAAATTCTATTTAGTGTGGGGTTGTGATAGCAGGGTGTTCAGAATTAATATGGCTTGTGATAATAGGGTGTTTGAAATTGATATGGGTTTTTGAAATGTTTAAAAACAGAATCCTGATCGCAGATGGCAGAACTGGCATGACCGTATTTATCATAGTGGAAGATTCATAGATAAGATGTTTTTAGGGCAACTTATGAAGTAGAGCCATGCAGCATTATGAAATGAATCGATTTGTAAACCTCCCCTTGTTCCTATTATAAAGAACGCGCAAAGGGGACTTGGGTTCTAAAAAGTCAGATTAGGTTCAAACGAGAAAAGAAAGGAGTCAGACCCAATGATGATTTTTCTTTCTTTTAATTTAGTCTACAGTTCTTGTACATAAAGCAGGGAGGAGGGGGGGGGGGGGGGGGGGGGGGCTGGTGGAAATGCCCCAAAGAAGCAAAAGAGAAAAAAGGGAAGGCTACAGTGGACGAACTAAAAAGGACACAACATTGGTATTTTCCATGTTTTTGAGGTTGTACATGTGTGCGCGCGTGCCGCGCGGTGTGTGTGTGTGTGTACGTTTATGCATATATATCCTGCTTACAATTCATGTATGTTTGTGTGTGTGTGTGTGCGACTTCTTCTTTCTTTTCTTTTTTCTTTTTTATTTTATTTTATTTTATTATTATTATTATTTTTTTTTTTTTTGGGGGGGGGGGGATGCGTGTTTGTTCTCTTATTGTGTCTGACTTCTTTTGTGTTTAAAAAAAAAAAAAAAACTCTTTGCTAATACTTTCCTAGCACGATTATATAATTCCAATATATACATGGTGTCAGTTGTGTCAACTCATTCTCCCATTCTTTCCTTCAAATACAAAGAACATCAAGACAAATGTCATAGGATATTTTGATTTGAACTCTTTATTATAACAACCTTTATATATGTACATACATGCATTTGTTATTAATTTGGTTTAAGTAAGTACTTTGCCAAATTTATGTTGAGGGATGAATGTGTGAGAAAATGAAGGAATTGTTGAGTGGAGGGATGAGAGAGGTGACATTAAAAATGTGGGGAAAAAAAGAAGAAAAAAAGGACACAACAGGTAAAGAAAAAGTTAAACAATGGAACAAGGAAGAGGGAAGGGAAACGGAAAGAAACAGGGAAAGGAAAAAGGAAAGGGTAACGGGAAAGAAAACAGGGGAAAGGACATGACTCTTGCAGCTGTGGCCTGCAGATAAAAATGCAAATGAAAGTAAAATGCAATGCATCGTACACCATTGCAAAGTTCACAGATCTGCACAGACCTTGCTCGCGCTCACAACACAGAAGTTTTCATCTCACATAAGAAACATCATTTTGAAAAAAAAAAAAAGATTGTGTCAATCCCACGGATGAGGTATCTCCATCCCAACGCAAGCCAGAGCGAAGTCTGAACAACAACTTCCAATTATGTGGAATCCATGTCCCCATCACAAATGATTCCATCTCATTCCATGTGTTCCGTCATGAATGTTCACCACTTCGTCCCTGTAATTAAGTTATGTGGGATAACAGACGGCATCCCAAATTACAGTCAAAAGACCCAGCTGTGGGCAGTCAGATGCAAATAATTCAACATATGACGTCTTCAGCAGTAAGTAAACAATAAAGAAATATGCAGATTGCAGTCGAAACCAAAAGCAAAAAAGTGCTATGCAGAGAGAGAGAGAGAGAGAGAGAGAGAGAGAAGAGAGAGAGAGAAGAGAGAGAGAGAGAGAGAGAGTGTTATGCCTAGTCACTCCGTTCAACAAGCAATGCAAAATCATCAATTACAAAAGCGAATAAGTCAAGAACTCGCAACCTCTTTCACTCAACACCTTTGCCATGCAGGCCATCTTTACAGCCATTTAAAGACACCCGTCTCAAGTGTTCAATCATACATTAATTCAAAATACGCTGCTAATAATCTGCCCACTACGTCACTCTTCTATCTGCTTATTAGACTCATTATTTAACTAGTTGTCATAACCATAATTAGAATGATTTTCTGTATTTTCATTCCTTTTTTTCTCCCACAGATCATTTAACTTCTTTTCTTATTTCACATATAATTTAATCATAAACGTATGGCACTTTCCGTCAAGGCACTCGTCATTTTTAAAAATAAATCTTTATTATGGTAAAGCATTCTAAATGCCAATGTTAATTTTCAAATATAATTTAATAAGCAAATTGATCCACTAATACAAACCGCAAAATATTCTGCAGACTGAATCTTAATTCCCAAACATGCTGTATTTCCTGGCGGTTATGCCAATGCTTTAACTGAATTTTTATCCTGCACAGATCTGTCAATCCTTAATCCACGCTGCCATGAACAGCACGCAGACTACATCTTTACCTCTTTACTCTGAATTATAGACAAAAATATCAAAACAACTCATTTATTGACCAAGAACCCAGCCCGAAACTATGCAAGTCTCTCTCTCTCTCTCTCTCTCCTCTCTCTCTCTCTCTCTCTCTCTCTCTCTCTCTCTCTCTCTCCTCTCCTCTCTCTCTCTCTCTCTCTCTGCGTAGCATTTTTTTTGCTTTTGGTTTCGACTACAATCTGCACTATTTTCTTCTATTATTTTACTTGCTATCTATCTATCTATCTATCTATCTATCTATCTATCTATCTATCTATCTATCTATCTATCTATCTATCTATCTATATGCATATACGTACACACATACATGTAAACAACCAAATATGAACTCGACTTCTAAAGTAAATTTAAAACAGAATGCTCAGTTACACACATACATGTAAACAACCAAATATGAACTCGACTTCTAAAGTAAATTTAAAACAGAATGCTCAGTTGAAACCAGAAAACTCAAAAGGTCAAGAATACAATCGGTGGAGCAATAAACTCTCATCTCATAATATCAATGCATCATGCTTTAATGTCTAATGCGTGCAGGTGGTGAAATACAAGTAGCCAGTTCTTTAACGTACTGCCATGAATACAGAAACAGAAAGTTTGTACATTTACAGTTCGGGTGCCATCAGTATACACACACATACACTTCACACAAAAGAGTTTGTAGTGCACTCCTGTAGATTTGGGGCCTGACTGATTACTAAGTTCCCAAGCTTTTAACCATCCTTCAGACTGTTGCCTTACCGACGCTTCCTTTGTCGCCAAATGTTGAGACACTCCGCCCATCGGATCCTTAGAGTTTATGACTGTTTATAAAGGCCTTACATATCAGACAGTAGCAATTTAATCCAAACTTCGTGGTACAGACATATCCCTGTAAACTGAACATACAACAACATCTCAAACATTGCATGGTCCTAGGTCACAACCATTTTGAAATAAACAAATTAATAATCAGAACTCTTTTTTTTTCAAAAAAGGGGATGATTAATATCCCTGTATGGTAAACTCCTCACACAATAACATGTCTTCGTGATCTCCATATCTGGCGCAGGGTGCTGAAGGCGTGTCTTGATTGATTCGGCATTTGATGTCTTCGTCTGTCCCCCCCCCCCCCCCCCCCCCCCCCCCCCCCATCTTTACTGACTACACTGTCCAGGTAAACAAACTTGTCAACTTCCTTGATGTCTTCTTGGTGAAGTTGCACTGGATCTTGCTGTTTGTTGCTCACCCTCATGACTCTGTCTTCCCGATGTTAATTTGGAGCCCAGTCTTTTCAGCTTCTTCTGCAACATGGCATAGCTTCCCTTGTGCATCTTGCTGCTTGTGAGAGAGGAGGCTGATGTCATCCGCAAAGTTCAGGTCCTCCAGCTGCTTCATGAAGGTCCACTGGATACCTGTCCTCCGGCCTGCTGTAGACTGTCTCATGACCCAGTCAATCACCATCAGGAAGATTGTCAGCAAAAGTAAACAACCCTGACGGACGCCGGTTTGTACAGAGAAGGGTTCCATTGTGGATGACTTGGCAGGTGGCATCTTCGTATAGTTGTTGGATGATGGTGATGAACTTTGGTGGAAAGCCATAGTGGTACATCAGTTTCCAGATGACGTCTCTGTCGACACTGTCAAAGGCCTTCTGAAAGTCGACGAAAACTGTGTACAAGGGGGTCTGCCACTCTAGGGACTGCTCGATGATGGTCTGCACTGTCGCAATATGGTCCGTACATGATCTATCTTGGCGGAAGCCTGCCTGTTCTTCCCGAAGTGTCTGGTCAAGGGTGGTCTTCATCTCTCTAGGATGATTCTTGTCAATACTTTCCCCGGGAGGGACAGCAGCATGATTCCTCTCCAGCTGTTGCAGGATGACAGGTCCCCTTTCTTCGGCAGCTTTACAAGGTCGCCTTTCTTCCAGTCTTCTGGCACTCTCTCCTTCTGGCTGGAAGATAGTATCTTACAATGTTATAATTGTCTGTGCCTCCTTTTGCCTTCTAATGGCTGGAAGAGTGCATCTTACAATGCTAGAATTGTCTGGGGTTTGCCTTCTAATGGATGGAAGACTGTATCTTAAATATTAGAACTGTCTGGGTCTCCTTTTGTCTTCCCCTGGCTGGAAGAGTGTATCTTACAATGTAAGAATTGTCTGTGCCTCCTTTTGTCTTCTAATGGCTGGAAGAGTTCATCTTACAATGTTATCAGATGGCTTCCTAAACGTCAACACTGACGCTCTTCAGAAACTAGACTTACTTATAGTCGAAGGAACATACAACACATCCCTGCTATACCTTAAGGGGTGTACAGCTATATTATGAGAGTATCAGGTAAATTTAGATCTGGTGTTTCTGGCATTGCTTGCCATCATTTCAGATATTCCAACCCTGCCGACAATGAATTGGCATTAATGTTTGTTGTGTTGTCGTGTACTACATAATATCAGAACCAAACGTATCCAGCCAAAGTACTCTACCGAACAATGTCATTTCCGGTAATAGTACTGTGTCTACAAGAAAAAACCCCACTCACTTGTCTAACTCTCTCTCTGTATATATTTTGGAAGCACAAAAAAACCCAAATACACGGCGTGCTGCTGCCTAATACCTTTCTCAGTTATATACGTTTTAATACATTTTGATTTTTGTTTGTACGCTTTTCCTACATTCATCAATTTTGTTTCATTGTACGAATAACCCTTCAGTATTGGTTATGGCCCTAAAACTGAAAGAACAGTTGTATTCGTATTCTCAGGTATGTTGTGTGTGGGCGTGCGTGCGTGCGTGCGTGCGTGCGTGCGTGCGCGCGGCGCGCGCGTTGGTGTGTGTGTGTGTGTGTGTGTGTGTGTGTGTGTGTGTGTGTGTGTGCGTGTGTGCGTGCGTACGTACGTGCGTGCATGAGTGAGTGAGTGGTGTGTGTTGTGTGTTGTGTGTGTGGTGTGTGTGTGTGTGTGTGTGTGTGTGTGTGGGTGTGAATGTCAGTGTGTGTGTGTGTGCGTGAGTGTCAGTGTGTGTGTGTGTGTGTGTGTGTGTGTGTGTGTGTGTGTGTGTGTGTTATTGAGTGGGTGGACAGAGAGAGAAGAGAAGAGAGAGAGAGAGAGAGAGAGAGAGAGAGAGAGAGAGGAGGGAGAGAGAGGGAGGGAGAGGAAGATTTGGCAGGTAGAACTGATGGGGGAGAAGGGAGGGAAGGGTTGGGATGACGTTGGGGTGGGGTGCAGACTTTGCAGATGTAACACACAGATATGAGACTGAAGGAAGCGGAAGGAGGTGGCACATGCGCATGCGAGTTGTGCGTGCGTGCGCTCGCGCGCGCGCGCGCGCGCAGCGTGTGTGTGTGTGTGTGTGTGTGTGTGCACTCATGCGGCCTGTGTACACAAGTATCCGCACCTTGCGATCCTCCCGTTTATAATGAACGTTTATTTTGTCATTGCCTTTCAGTTTGCAAAAGTGGAACTTTTGGACCTACCCTGGAAAGTGTTCTAATGCCCATCACAGTGCAGTACACCTGCGACAATCACTACGCTGCAACAGGATAGGTTTGTTCAATGCAGTATTTATAAATAATTCTTTGTTGTGTGTATTGCTGCCTGGTTTGTCAAACATAATCAATTTAAACAATCCGTTTGAGCATCTCTCTCTCTCTCTCTCTCTCTCTCTCTCTCTCTCTCCTCTCTCTCTCTCTCTATGTGTTTGCTGTCTATCTCTCTGTCTGTCTATCTATCTGTCTCTTTCTCTCAACCCCCCTTCTCTCTCTCTCTCTCTCTCTCTCTCCTCTCTCCTCTCTCTCTCCATCTCTCTCTCTCTCTCTCTCTCTCTCTCTCTCTCGACAACGAAGAGAGCAGCGCCATGGATACCGTGCTGGCAGACAACGTTCTCCGCAAAGCCATCACGCTGAAAATTAAAAACCACCCGCGGCAATCTGTCAGCCCACCTCCTCCCTCTGATATGGAATCCTTTCCTGCCCTCAGACGTTCATATGCCTCAGCTCAGCAGAACGACGGATCCTCTTGCCCTGCGCTTTCTCCGACATCCCGCTCCGCGCCCTGCCCTCCCTCTTCAGCCCCAACGCCACGTCCTCAGAGAGCGCCGCGAACCAAGGCCAGTGTTCGCCAGACAGCTTCACCAAGTCCTGCTCCTTCCGCTTCTGGTGACGGTGCTGCTGTTCCACAGGACCTGGACCTTGCCAGCCAGGAGACCCTCGCACCTGATCCAGTGGACAGTGTGAGTGATAAACTCGCTGATAAACCTTCCGTCTACCAGAGAACTGTCACCTCATTCTCCCACCACCACGGCTTCCAGTGTGATCAGCGCTCCTCCACCGCTCAGTGCATGTTCGCAAACAGTGTATATACTCATGCTGGTCCACCTGCCCATACTGTGCCTGTGACAACGGACAAATTGAATGGTTTCCTGTCCAGTGGAATTGTTTCTGCCGACCATTCCTCCGTTCTAGACCCTGTGGATACCTGGAACTCCGACGATGTTGAAAGTCAGTCTTTTTCTCAGCCCTTGTTTCAGTCCAGCAGTCTCCTTTAGTTAGTGACCAGTCCCTGCCTGTTCTTACTTCATTCCTCAAGTTTCATTTGAAAACGAAACCCCAGTCAAATCACCATGCCACCCACCTCAAACCCGAAGCAGAGCCAAATGTCGCCAAACACACCTGACAGACACATTCACTACCACTCCTCGTACAGCCCCTGCCCCTCTAGTAGCTAGGAATTCGGCCCTGCCTGTGTTTCAAATCACACCCACGGCTCAACAATCTGGCATTTTAAAAGATGCCAAAACTTACGGTTCTTAACTTACAATGTGGAAGGTATGTCAACAATATATGATCATGAGGTTCGCTCTTTTGTGTCTGTTTATGATTTCATTCTTTTCGTTGAAACTTTTTCAGTTTCCTTCCCAAGTCACTTGTTTCCTTATCATGATGTATATATTTCTCCTGGTATTCAAGTTTCTGATTCCGTTACCGCTAGACTGTCCGGTGGAATTGCACTTCTTGTAAAGAAAAAACTGACTAGATTTATTACACATGTCACAATTGAATAGACAACTGCTTGGTTCTCAAGATATCGAAACTACTAACGGGTTTTTATTCTGACTGTTTCTTGATGGTTTGTATATCCCACCTTCAAATAGTGTTTATTATGCTGAAACTGAAATTGATAATGGTTTATGTTTTTTGGATAACTGTACCGCTGATTTATTTGAAGAATATGGTAACTACCTCTCATTGTTTTTGGAGATTTGAACGCCAGAACAGGCAATGGTAATGTTCTGAATTTTCCATAGACGACTTTATTGGTGAAAATACAGAGGATTCAAAGCTGTGTACAAGATTTCGTAGGGAGTCAAAGGATGGTGTTACAAATGAATTTGGTAAATATTTACTTCAAATATGTGATCAATATAACCTGATTATCATGAACGGACTTGTTTTGGGTGATGATGGGGGAAACTTCACTTACATTGCCTATAATGGATGTAGTGTTATTGATACTTTATTGTATCTGAATGTATGTTTCATGGGGTTCATATTTAAACGTTTATTCCCAGAACTGACTCAAAACATATGCCTGTAGAGATGTTTCTTGAAGTAACCTAAGGCCATTGAACTGAAACCCACCTCAACCCATCTACGACAGTAAAGTTATTAAGTTTGTGTGGAATAATGAAAAGAAAAATGATTATTGTGCAATGTTTAATGATAATGATGTTAAGAACTAATTCAAGATGCTAGTAATTAATAGATCTTGATATTGATGCCTCATTAGCCTCATTCATTGGTGGTCTCAAGATGACTGGAAAAAGTATGTTTAAAGACATTTAGGGTAGATAGTTTCAGACAAAAGCCATGGTTTGACAGAGTATGTGCAGAAAAAAGACGTGAAGTACGTAAAGCTTTACGAACATTTCACAGAGTTTGCAACAGTATTGTAAAAAAATGATGTTGACAATGATAGTAAAAAGCTACAAATGATATATTACAGATATATGTATGTGATTTCAAGGAGACAGTATAAAAATCTGCTTAGCGTTAAGAGATCCGAACATAAACACTCAATTCTAGATACCCTTGTGAACAGTAGTGGCGATCCTAAACGTTTTTGGGGAACTGTTAAATCTGTTCTTATATCTAAAGAATTAAAGCATAATTCGATCACTTCTGGTGAATGGTTGGATCATTTCAAGATGGTTTTTAATAGTGATCTCTCTAACGATACTGATTTACCAGATTTTGAAGAAACGTTTCAAACTAACTTGCCTGTAGACACAAACTTGGACTGTGCTCCACTAGACAGAGCGATAGAGCAATGGGAAATTGAGGATGCTATAAAAGCTTTGAAATATGGAAAAGCATCTGGTCCCGATGGATTAAGTGGTGAATTTTATAAAAACTCATCTCAAGAAGTCATTCTATACTGAGAGGCAAAGAAAACGCAATTCCATTGTGAACTGACAATTTTATTGAAATGAAACAAACACACATCAAAGCAAATACGTGTGACAAAAGTGCGACCACTGTACATTAGTTTGCCTATAACAGGTGCACATTCGCCTGAAGTGAAGCCCATTTAGGCGCGACAGAAGGAATACACTGTCAATATCTGGTGTGTCCCCCTTGAGCACGAACACAAGCTTGCAAACGTCGGGGCATTGAAGCGCACAAACGACGGATGATACGGATCGGTATCACGTTCCAGTGATGCTGCAATGCTTGGGTGAGCTCAGCAACGGTAGTTGGGGGATTCTGCTGACCTTGCACACGTCGTCCAAGTTCGTCCCACAAATGTTCAATGGGATTCATGTCTGGGGACACGGAGGGCCACTGCATGACATCCACATTGCTGTCCCGAAGGAAATTTCGTGTGAGAACGGCTGTGTGGGGTCGAGCATTGTCCTGCTGAAACACTAGTCTGTTGCCACCATGCTGTCTCCAGAGAGGAAGAAGAACTGGCTCAAGAACAGTGTCAATATAACGCCTTGCCGTCAAGTTGCCTGGCACAAACACAAGCTCCGATCGAAATTGAGCATTTATGGCACCCCAGACCATTACCCCTCCACCCCCATAACGATCTCGCTCAATGACACAGGGTTGCGCAAAACGTTCACCCTGACGTCGATACACACGATCACGGCCATCCGGGAAAGAGACATTGAACCGGGATTCATCCGAAAAAACAACATTCCCCCAAACCCTGTTCCTCAGAAAGCCACCTGCGGCAGCCCATCGCTGGCGTGCTAGTCGATGGCGATGGGTTAAGATCTGACCTTGGTATGGTCGACGTGCCCGTAGCCCTGCTGCTGCCAGACGCCGACGCACGGTACGGCTGCTGATTGGTCTTTCTCTAGTCCCAATAGTGTTGCGGGCTGTTTGTGCAGCTGCTGGAAACGATTCCGGAGGTGCTGCGTGACAATGTAGCGGTCCTGTCGTGCCGTCGTCACACGTTGGACGCCTGGGCGTGGACGGTCGTTTACACTTCCAGTGTTTTGGTGCTGAGTCGCAAGACGGGTTATGGTTGATGGGTGTACATTGAAATGTTGTGCGGCCCTGATGTGAGCAGTGCCTGCCCTCAGCATGCCAATGGCTTGATTTCTCTGGTCTGTAGTTAACCGCGGCATGGTGCGTACGAGTGTCAGTAAAACGCCAATGTGTGTTTTTATAGGGGACAGTCATGGGCTGTTTGCATGCAATCACAGTATGCCTGTGTTGCACGTGTTTTGCAGTTATCAGTAAAAGATGTGTTGGAGTGGTTTACTCATGACGTCATGAACCCAACTGTGCCTGTCAATACAGATCGTCGCAATACAACATACGCGTGCTAGGTTGCATGCCTCGTGCATAATTCACATTATTTTGGCTGAGGTGACATTTTTCGGGGACGAAATGGGGATTGCGTTTTCATTGCCTCTCAGTATATTTTTAATTCAATACTTCAATAAACTGTTTGATTCTGGTAGTTTTCCTAAAGTTGGTCTCAGTCTATCATTCTGCCTATATATAAAAGGGTGATCCTGATTGTCCTGACAATTACAGGGGTATTTCCTTGCTAGATATTGGAGGTAAGTTGTACAGCTATATCCTTAATAAAAGACTTACTGAATGGGTCGAAGATAATCATTTAATTGATTCATCTCAAGCTGGTTTTAGACGAAATCGTAGTACAATTGATCACATGTTTACCCTTCTGGCACTAATTCAAAAGCAGTTACTCAATCGGAGCAAGCTATACGTTGCCTTTATTGATTTCAAAACGGCCTTTGACTTAGTTAACAGGCAGTACCTTTGGATGATATTAAAGAAGAAAGGAATCAGAGGTAAAATGTACAAAGCTGTCAAAGCCATGTATGAAACTGTCAAAGCTAGTGTAAAAGTGAACAACCAGTGCACTGAACCATTCTTCTGTCCTCGTGGCCTGAGACAAGGAGACAACTGCAGTCCAGTTTTATTCTCGCTATTTATTAATGAACTTGCAATTGATGTAACCCGTTATGGTAAACACGGTGTAAAGCTATCCCCAGATTTAATGGAAATTTTGATACTACTTTTTGCTGATGATGTTCTGTTGCTATCTTTCTCGGTTATTGGTCTGCAACGACAGCTGAATATTTTGAGGGATGCCTCGCATAGAATGAATTTATCAGTTAATTTAGATAAAACTAAAGTGGTCGTCTTTCGCAAAGGCGGTTACATTGCAGCGAGAGAAAAATGGTTCTTTGGTAGCAATAAGCTAGAAGTGGTCAATCAGTATAAATACCTTGGTATCATTTTTTCTCCTTCCCTCTCTTTCTCCTACGCTATGGAAGATAGAGCTGCGAAAGCAAAGAGAGGAGTTGTATGTATCTTAAAACTGTTGTGGTCCCTCGGTGAAAAGCATCCAAAAGTGTTCTTTAAATTATTTGATTGTCAAATCCTACCAATGCTAACTTACGGCTCTGAAGTTTGGGGATTGATTGCAAATCAGAATTTGATTGAAAAGGTACACCTCTTTGCGTTTAAAAGATTGTTAAATGTTAGCGTTAAGACACCTAATGTCCTGGTCTATGGTGAAAGTGGTAGATATTCTCTTTATGTTCAAAACTTATACAAGATGTGTTAAATATTGGTTGAAACTTTTGAGAATGTCTGATGAGCGTCTGCCTTTAAAATCTTATAAAATGCTGTTAGCTCTTCACTATAACAATCAGAACAATTGGGTTTCTGCCGTATGCTTTACTTCATACAAATATGGATTCGGACATGTATGGGAACACCAAGGTGTTCAAAAAATTCATCTGTTTCTCAGAGAATTCAAGCAAAGACTAATCGATTGTTTCATTCAAGGATGGGAGGCTCAGTTGAGAGATAAAAGTCGGTATACATTTTATGCTTCTTTCAAACTATCGTTTGGTACATCTCAATACTTATTCGACCTAAAACAGTGTGTACTGAAAAAGACCTTAATCAGATTTAGATTAGGTGTTTCAGCATTACGAACGCATCGGTACCAATACTCTAATAATGTCTCCCCTAACTGTCCATTTTGTGAGAGTGCCCCAGAAAGTGAACTTCATTTTATATGCGTCTGTCCCAAATACTCAAATGTTAGAGAAAAATACATTCCCTGTAAGTATTACAATTACCCTTCTTCTTTCAGGTTATCGTTACTGATGTGTGACACTAAATGTATGTGCAGACTGGCTGCATATCTAACTGATGCATTTAAAATCCGTAATGTTGCTATTTCGTCTGCAGGTTAGTATGGATGTTAATCATATTCATTTGCAATGTAGTATCCTGACATGATTTCCCTTTGTATCCCCTCCCTTGACATGGGCAGAAGGCCTGGCTCATTAAACTTTTTGTCATTGTCATTGTCTCTCTCTCTCTCTCTCTCTCTCTTCTCTCTTCTCTCTCTCTCTCTCTCTCTCTCTCTCTCTCTCTCTCTCTCTCTCTCTGTTGATGAGGAAAACAGAGATTCTTCTGTTGACTACAGTGATTAGAAATTGTCGGGACATGAAATGACTGAGCACCAAGACTGGCACTGTGAATCAAGAGGATGTTTGAAAGAGCATCCCTTTCACGATGTTAGGGCAAAGCAGCACACTGTATTTCCTGTTATTTCTGAGACAGAATAAAAGCAGACTGCTTCGTGAAACATCGAATCAGTGTCAGGTATTCTGTTAATCCGTCTGTCAATGCCAATCGTGCTGGTGCTTTTGTGTGTGTGTGTGTGTGTGGGGGGGGGGGGGGGGGTCTACCATTCTGGATAGTCTGCCGTGACTCCCAGTCATCAATGCATTATAGCCAGCATCAATGCACAGTTTGTAACAGCTGTGTCAGGTGATAAACTGTTGCATTCTAACGAGAATAGAGTTGTTAGAGCTTCAGTGGTATGAGTTTATGCAATATCTATGGGGATTGGTCTTCTGTTGTTTCGATGGAGGTATAGGAAGCAGGTCATTTGCCAGCATAGGTACTTACATCAAAGGCATGTCTTTTAGGCACACAGCTTTAATGGAAACCAGTTCACAAGATGTGACCTGTTTTCTCCTAATCCTTCTTGTTTTAATGGCGCTCTCCCCATTCAACTTGAAAGCCTATACTGCACAGTACCTCCAGCAGGGTCTGTCAAGAGCACTATGTACCCATGTGACTGTGTCAAGGTAAAGGGTTTAATGCTGACCTTTAGAGTTCCGTGTACCTCAGGAAAGATCTATCTTGCTCATGCTGCTCGTACTGAAAACTGGCCCTGCAGGAGTATTTGGGGCATTATGGAGTACATCCATGGGTGATGTGTAGCTTCTTCAGGAGCTTTTCTCTGGTTGATACTGTCCTCTGAGCTGGCTGAACATTCCTCTTGGTTAAGAGGAGGCAGTAATCAGATCAGCATTCAACTCTTTTCTGACAAGGTGTGATGTGCACGTCACGCGTGTTCCTGGTGGATAACAACGTGGTCACACTGGTGCCAGTGTTTGGAGCAGGATGGTTCCATATGTTTCTGCACTTGCCAGAGGAGAGTTTTGATCATTGGGGGTTTATGCTATGCACGTAGAGTCAACAGCATTAGTCCACTAGAGGTACATCGTCCAGTGCCTTAGTAGACTGGACAGAGTCTACTGTGGATCAAAATCACCAACGATGATGAGGTTGCTGTTGATACTGACTTCAGGTCCTTACGGAAGGCTTCTTTCACATCAGTCATTTTTGTCTCTTTTTCGGAAAGTAGGCAATGACGATGTCACAATGGCCGCGCCTCGTCCACAGCACGCAATCGTATACCCCGCACACGAGACTCGACCTCTCCGGGCACAACCGCAATCTAACTCCAATCACACAAATATCATTATAAAGATTTCATGAAAATTTCTCCCCCTGGCCAACAACCTCAGCGGGGTTTTTATTTCTTTTTTTCCCCCAAAGTATATTCAAGTATATTAACCCTTCACATCAATCTTGCACGTCATTTCAGCCAATGCATTTTCTTTTACTTCCACTTTTTCTTTCACTTTGTCGAGCTACAGGAATCCATAACTTTGGGGTGGTCCACATATTGACTCTTATCCCAAAGACTCAAAATTATACATTTGTTTTTCCTTCTCTCAGATATACAGCGGGGTACCCTTTGAAGTCTTCCCGACACAGGGGGTAACAAGTAAACTTCTCCCTGCACAACAGGGTAACAAATAAAAATCAACCCAATACTGCGGGGTAACAAAATCCTCCAAGGTTACTGATCCATCAGACTCCCGTCAGTATTTCCCCTGAACTGGCCGACTGGCTGCTTTCGGTCTTGTTTCAGGACTCCAACATCCCCCAATATACGGTCCTGTAATACAGACGACTTATGAATGAAAATTATATAAAAAGGTACTCACCGATTTTCATCGAACTCTCGAACGACAACCTACCTACCAGATATGTGGATCAGGAGTTTTCAATTTCGATATCAAAACAAAAGAATGCCGAATTATACAATTAATCAAACTGGATCCACATATCCACTTACCCTAAGTGTACTTAGGTCTGGCATCCAGCCCAATACCGCAGCCTACATATTTCAGTTAGGGCTTAACCCCTGTCTAGGTCACGCCTAGTTACAATTACCAACATTTGCTGTCTTCTCTCCTGACAGCTCGACCAGTGCAGCAATGAAATGACGATTTTCTAAATCCAGTCGCCTCAGCAGGTGAACACCCCTGAGTTCCACTCTCCTATTTTTCTACACCCAGGACCGTATTCACTTTCAGTGAATCCCACTCACTGTCTACCCAAAACTCTAAAAATGGCCATTTCATTTCATTTTTATAGGCAAACAATCACAATAACAAAAAACATTACAATAACCAAACCATGGCCTACACTGGGGTCATGACACCCCCTCCCCAGGGCAAGAATTACCAAAGGGGAATTCGTCCAAACATAGGGCAAATCATCAGCAATCAGAATATAAATGCAAATATGAAAGCAGGTCCTCTGAAACATAAAGCTGAACATGCATAGCTAAACATCCACAAAATAGCGCATAGGTACGTCCGTGTCCGAATCAATGCAAAGAGCTAAGAACACAAGTCCCACCACGAGCCATAAAGTGCCTATATGACCTTTGAAAATTGTCACCATACACAAAAACCCAGAAATGAAACAACAGAATTACCAAGAGCCTTGCCCCAACACAGGAACAAGAATAATTCAAAATACTGCATACAAGCATATGAAAGAACGAATCGTTATATGCCAATATTATCATAAGTAAATATACAGTATTTCTATACACTATGAACGAGTTTGATGCTAAATCTTTGTGTATTGAACACCAACTTGTAACTAACCCATGAACTATGTACATTTAGTGTCAATATCAACGAGCCTAATCACCACTAGTTTTAAACACTATGGGTATAATTTGCCAAATCAGGCACCGAAACCCTGTTGGATACAGGTCTCCATCTGGGCCTACAAACAGACAAAATGGGAAAGTCAGTCACCAAAGGTCCTCAGTCTTGAACGCAAGACCGAAGATGGTGTGGTACTTATGCCCCTGAGGGCAGGTCAGTTTTTGCAGAAGTCTCATCTTCGGGCCAGCAAGTCCGCAAACACATTGGCAGTACCAGGAATGGGTTCAACCCTAAAATCAAACTCCTGGATGGACAAAGCCCAACGTAGAAGGCGGTTATTTTTCGTCTTTGAAGCTCTCAAAAACGTGAGTGGCCGATGATCAGTTTGTAATACAAACTGCTTTCCTGAAAGAAACCTGGAGAACTTCTCTAACGCCCATACAATAGCGAGACACTCCCGCTAAATAGTGGAGAAATCTTTGCTGGGGTTGAGAGAACTTTTTACTGGCATACTGTACAGGGTGGAGTAAGCCTTTTCTCTCCTGCATGAGACAACCCCCCATGCCAGTACTGCTCGCATCTGTGCGCAAGACAAAATCCTCAAGAAGATCGGGGAGGAGGAGAACTGGGAATCTGTTCAAAACACTCTACACTGTCTCTAAGCACTTTTGACAGTCATTCCGTCCACTGATTTGTCTGCGTTTCTCACCCTTGGTGAGATCAGTCAGAGGGGCAGTAATACTAGCGAAATGCGGTACGTATCGACGATAATAGGAAAGTAGACCCAAAGGGATCTAACTTGTTTCTTGGAAGAGGTCGAGTCACCGACAAAATCTTGTCAACCTTTTCGCCTCAGGACTAATCTGTCCCACTGATATCATATGCCCCAAAAACTCCAGTTCTTGGAACCCAGCATGAATTTTAGATGGGCGAGCAGTCAGCCCAAACTGTCGCAGACGACAGAAAAGAAGGCGCAGAAATGAAGTAGTTGGTCCCTTTGCTGCGTAGCCAACAGGATGTCATCAAGAAACTAACAGCTGAAATTTCATGTAGGCTCAAACGACGCATCATCCTGGCAAATGTAGCGGGAGCATTTTGGAGCCCAAAAGGCATCCGCACCCAATGGTACAAACCAAATGGCGTTTGGAACGCTGTTTTATGCCTATCTTCTGCAGCCATAGGAATTTGCCAGTAACCTTTTGTCAAATCGATTTTGACAAAATATTCTGATTTTGACACTGACAGAACAACTCCTCAACATCTGGGATTGGCTCAGAATCGAATACAGTGACTTTGTTGAGGGCACGGTAATCTATGCAAAATCTGACCGAGCCATCCGGCTTACCCACCAGTACGACAGGAGCACTGTAGGGTAAGTAGAAGCCTCAATAACACCTAACTCAAGCATGACCTTGAGCTCTCTCTCCACAACCTGACGTTTAGCAAATGGAAGGGGATATGCTTTTGTCTGCACTGGTGCGTCTGAAGTCAAGTTTATCACATGAGGATCCACGTTAACAGCCTCACCTGGTTTGTCTGTAAGGACATCCGAGAAGTCTGTAATAAAGAAGTCAGCTGTCGCTTCTGAGAAGGAGAAAGGTCAGGATTAATGTGAACCTCCTTGTATGACTCGCCTTTCACAGAAAGGGTGGGTAACACAACTCCATCGTCTGATACATCTTCAACAACACCTACCGCAGAAATAGCAATGGTGGGGGACGGTGCAGACAATGAAGTGAAAGACATATCTTTGGACTGAGTAACCTGGCACTCAGTGGCCACACAATGAACCGGCGAAACAGAGCCTAACTCAAAATCTGATCCTGAAGAAGGGATGTCGACAGTCACAGGGACATCAAGATTGATGCAGACATTGCATCTGTCCGTATACAAACGCAGCATGTTGATATGGAAAACTTTATCCTTGCCGTCCATGTCAATGACATAGTTAACTGGAGAGCATTTCTCTTTTACAACATAGGGTCCTTTCCATGAAAACTTCAGTTTAGTGCGCTCGTCCGTTAGCAAAACTAACACCTTGTCTTTAACAGCCAAAGAACGAGGCTTAGATTTTCCTGTCTGCAAACACTTTGTGTTTGTCGGTGTTCTTGTCAGATGTTTGTTGCGCTATCTTGCAACTGTCCAAGATGCGATTGTGTAGGTCATACACATACTGGTACACATTTTTGTCATCAGGACTGGACTCCTACCAGTCCAACAGCTAGCAAGTAAAGAAAGGGCCCGCGAGGAGAATGTCCGAACAACAGCTCAAACGGTGAAATCCCAAAGTAGCGTTGGGCAACTCACGGTAAGCAAACAGGACTGCTGGAATATACCTGTCCCAATCAGAGGACGTTCACGGCAAACCTTCCTAAGCATAGTCTTCAGAGTGCCATTAAACCGTTCTACCATCCCGTTAGATTGAGGGTGGTATGGAGTAGTGGTCACTGATGATATAGACAGAAGTCTATAAATTTCTTGCATCAGATCCGACACAAACTGTGTACCACAATCCGTGAGGATCTCAGAAGGCAGACCCATCCGTGAAAAGACCGTAAGTAGTGCCTCAGCAACAGTAATGGTATCGATCCTTTTCAGCGGAATAGCTTCCGGAAACGTGTGGCAGTGTCCACAATCGTAAGGACATAACGGAAGCCAGAAGATGAAGGTTCAAAGGGTCCGACAATATCCATGGCGACTTTCTCAAAAGGAACTGAGATCAACGGCATCTTGTGTAATGGGACACAAGGAACCCGATTTCGTGCGACTGTTCTTTGACACGTGTCACATGAGCGACAATAGTCAGAAACGGCACGTGAAACGGAAGGCCAAAAGAAGATGCAAGGACACGTTGAAGTGTACGTTTAACCCCGCAATGACCCGCAAAGATAGAATCATGCGCAGTGTGTAGCACAATGTCACGCAAATCCTTGGGGACAATAATCTGTTTGACGACGTCACCATCCTTAGGAAACAGACGATAAAGTATGTCATTGTCAACAATGTACGTAGGTGTTGACATTATAGTTGGCACTTCTGGAAGTATAGACGCGTACAAATGCGACAAAGTTGTGTCACGTCTCTGCATGGCAGCAAGATCTTTTGGACCTACCTGCAGCAAAGATAGATCCGGCACCCGCAAAGGTTTTGGCCATGCCTTTTTCGTCTTATCCTGCTGACGTGTACTAACGGAACAAGGAATGAAAGAGCCTCCTGCCCCTGAGCAGGAAGAACTGACCCCTGGTAGATTTCCAAGAATGAAATCTGTGACCGGCTCATCAATAACACAAGCCTCCACACGACCAGAAAAGTAAGGGGTGCACACATCTACCAAAGCTAGGGGAAACACCTCAATGCGACCCCCAAAAGAACGACAACGTTGAGTCTCACCAGTGAATTGCTCTGGCCGCACAAATGACCTGCGAAACACCTGCCGTAGTACAGCCAGTATCTCGAAGCAAAGATGCCTGAAATCCATTGACTGAACCTGTCTCTACAATGAGACCAAACTGTCTCCACATGAGACACCATGGAGTGTGCAAGTCTTTTACTAGTCTGATCCTCAAACACATTGGCAGCAGCTGATGAGACGACTGAGTTTGATATGGACACTCATTGGCAAAATGGAAACGACACCCACATCGCCAACAACAAGGAGAATCCGAAGAACTCATCTGAAACTGACCTCTGTGAGAACCTTGACCGCGAAAGAATCCACGACCGCGAGGCGGACGAGACGGTCGTGAATATTGCGCACCACGTTGCTGTGAATTGTAAGGACGGTAAAAAGTTCCAGAAGCCGTCTGATAATTGTCAGAGTACTGACCCAAGATTCTGGAATGGACCACGCTGTGCCTGTCCACGTTAATGTTTGAAACTTTTCCCGGACCAAAGCCACGCTGCTGAGAAAATCCGGCTGACACATTAGTTTCAAATAAGGGATCTTTCTCTCTTTTGGCGAACTGTTTTTGGATGTGCTGTCCTGTACTGTCCGCAATACGGCACATTTCTTCAGCATTATTGATTTGATGCTCCTTTAAAAATACTGCCAGATCTTTGGAAACGCTTTGTAAAATCTGCTCACGAATCTATAAATCGCGTAAAGAATCAAAATCACGTCCAGTATTCGAAAGTTCGATCCCGTGATCGAAAAAGTGAGAAGTGCGGATAAGAAATGCGGAGAAGGATTCCCCTTTCTCCGGCCTAACAGAGCGAAGTTTTTCTCTGAAGCCTTCCTCCGTGCACTGGAATCGTTTTAACAACTCGGACTTTAGGTCTGCCCACGTGAGTGATTCCTTAGCGGATAAGGAATGATATAAAGTTAAGGCGCTTCCTTTGAATAGGGACGCAATATACAGAACCCACTTATCCTTTGGCCAGCCACAAGTTGTAGCATGAGTCTCAAAACGGTACAAAAAGCATCAATTTCATCTTTGCTCTCATCAAAGACAGGCAGTTTGGGAGGTACCCGCTGTGCCGCCGTCCCGCTGTGCCGCCGACCCGCTATGCCGCTTTAGAGGCGGGCTCGTGCAAATGCAAACCAAATCATAGGGTTAGGGTTAGGGATAGGGTTAGGTTAGGGTTAGGGATAGGGTTAGGGATAGGGTTAGGGATAGGGATAGGTTTAGGATAGGGTTAGGATAGGGTTAGGTTAGACGCAATAGGGTTAGGGACAGGGTTAGGGTTAGGGTTAGACGCGCAGTAACGAGCCGGGGTAGTAACGAGCCGGGGAGTAATGAGATGGTCCCCTGCGGCGGCACATCGGGACGGCGGCACAGCGGGACGGCGCACAACGATACGCTCCCGGCAGTTTTGGAATATAGGGAGGCTTCCCTGAAACACTCTTGATTGAGTCGAATCGCCTCCAACTTCCCCCAAAGTCCTCTGCTACTTCCTCACTTTGGATACGATCCTTTCCAACTGCAACTCCAACTACTTCTGCTTTAACACATGTTCTCTCTCCTTTGCTTTCTCTTTTCCTCTCTTTCTCTCTCTCTATCTCCCTGTCTTTCTCCTCTCTCTCTCTCTGATGTCTGTCTTTTTCCTCTTTCTCTCTCTCCCTGTCTTTCTCCTCTCTCTCTCTCTGTCTGTCTTTTTCCTCTTTCTCTCTCCTTTGTTGTTCCTCCCTCCCAACGCACGCTCTTCTCTCTCGAACTTCCTCTGCTCGTTTATGTAGGTCATCACCTCATCACCTTGTAACCCTAACTCCTTCGCTTCAGCCATAAAATTGTTTGAAGGAGGATTCCATTTCGAATTAATCTTAGTAAAACACAAAAATTGGAAATTGCACCCAAAAGCACTGGAATGGGAAAAAGATAAAAGAAAAAAACTAATGATGTTTTTAACACACTGGAATAAAAATCCTTATGAATAAAATTGAGCCCTTTACTTTCAACGAAAAACTGATTCCGGACACTCACTCAATAAGCACAAGAAAGAACGACCGGAAATAAAATGTTCCAAAACTAGAACACAAAAGCAAATGTCAATGTCAAACAACAAAGAAAACAAAAGAAAGTCCACACCAACTCAGTAACTAATTTCTAACAAAACTTGTTTTATTTGGGGAGTTTTTTCCCGCACTTGCCACACTCTGTCCTG
Source organism: Conus ventricosus (assembly GCA_018398815.1). NCBI lineage: Eukaryota > Metazoa > Mollusca > Gastropoda > Neogastropoda > Conidae > Conus > Conus ventricosus. The sequence goes on along the minus strand of CM031624.1, from coordinate 27,233,776 downwards.
TAAAGGAGGCAAGGTCGGTACAAACTCTGGGAAGAGGGGACTATTTGAAATAAAACGATAGGACAGAGAAAGAATTAAAAAAAAACAACTATAGAAGGACGATCAAGGCTGCTCCCACTCTTGAACTAATTGCTGAATTTAGCAAGAAGCGGTGGGATCACTATCTGGGGAGGAAAAAAATTGGACAAGCAAAAAACATTCATATGAAAATCATACAGAGCCAGAAAACAGAGAGAAGTACTCACTCGCACTGAAAACAAACACTCACTCACACACCAATACAATCAAATCAACCGACCAACAAATAATTCAAACAAATGTTTAACTAACAATGCGCCACCATACTTATTCACTCTCTAAAAATCATATATAAAACAGGGGAGAAAACTTATCCCAAAATTCAGAGGGCACAAGCAGTATCCTTTTCTTTTCTAGTACAAAAGGGGTTTTAAAGAATATCTTTTCAATCGAGAGGGGAAACAATCAAACTATAATAGAGGGAGTGAAGTGAATACTTCAGGAGAAAAAAAAAAACCTCAGCTAACACATTCACACGTGATTTACCGACAAGTCGGGGTCACCACTGTCACAATGGCCGCGCCTCGTCCACACGCACGCAATCGTATACACCCGCACACGAGACTCGACCTCTCCAGGCACAACCGCAATCTAACTCCAATCACACAAATATCATTATAGAGATTTCATAAAAATTTCTCCCCCTGGCCAACAACCTCAGCGGGGTTTTTATTATTTCTTTTTTTTTTTTTTCCCAAAGTATATTCAAGTATATTAACCCCTCACATCAATCTTGCACGTCATTTCAGCCAATACATTTTCTTTTACTTCCACTTTTTCTTTCACTTTGTCGAGCTACAGGAATCCATAACTTTGGGGTGGTCCACATATTGACTCTTATCCCAAAGACTCAAAATTATACATTTTTTTCCTTCTCTCAGATATACTGGATTCCCCTCGGAATCCTTCCCGGCACAGCGGGTACCCTTTGAAGTCTTCCTGACACACGCGGGGTAACAAGTAAACTTCTCCCAGCACAACAGGGTAACAAATAAAAATCAACCCAATACTGCGGGTAACAAAATCCCCAAGGTTACTGATCCATCAGACTCCCGTCAGTATTTCCCCTGAACTGGCCGACTGGCTGCTTTCGGTCTTGTTTCAGGACTCCAACATCCCCCAATATACGGTCCTGTAATACAGACGACTTATGAATGAAAATTATATAAAAAGGTACTCACCGATTTTCATCGAACTCTCGAACGACAACCTACCTACCAGATATGTGGATCAGGAGTTTTCAATTTCGATATCAAAACAAAAGAATGCCGAATTATACAATTAATCAAAACTGGATCCACATATCCACTTACCCTAAGTGTACTTAGGTCTGGCATCCAGCCCAATACCGCAGCCTACATATTTCAGTTGGGGCTTGACCCCTGTCTAGGTCACGCCTAGTTACAATTACCAACATTTGCTGTCTTCCTCTCCTGACAGCTCGACCAGTGCAGCAATGAAATGACGATTTCTAAATCCAGTCGCCTCAGCAGGTGAACACCCCTGAGTTCCACTCTCATATTTTTTCTACACCCAGGGACCGTATTCACTTTCAGTGAATCCCACTCACTGTCTACCCAAAACTCTAAAAAATGGCCATTTCATTTCATCTTTATAGGCAAACAATCACAATAACAAAAACATTACAATAACCAAACCATGGCCTACACTGGGGTCATGACAGACGACTTCTAAGCAGCTCTTCGTAGGAGAAAATCTTGTTTCCTTGATGCAGACTATCCGGATTCTTGCGGCTTGTTGTTTTGGCAGAACCTGTGGCACATTTTCTAGGAGTGTCTTTGGACTTCCACATACAGTAAATGGGTGTAGCCTCAGACAGCTTCTTCCAGTTCGGTTTCACCAGCAAATCTGGTCTTGGTCTTGGCGGCAATGCAATTCTGTTAACGACCAGGCATCCTGGTAATGAAAGAAGTACGCCTCTATCTTACAATGTTCAGACAATCCATACCACAAGAGTCAAGGGCTTCTTCATCTTCTTCGCGCTATGTTTGTGACCGCATTGGAGGATGCCCAGGAGGTTAGGTGCTCAATGTGTGTAGGGACTCTGTACTCTGCCGCTGTCCATGCAGGCAGAGCAGGTCTGTCACTTCTAGTTTCTGTCATTATCTTGCCATAATCGCAGAACAACGAAGATGGTAGTTAATTTCGTAATTCTAGGGTCCCAGCTCGCCATACCAATTCACAGACTTTTTATGTAAAGAGGGTGGTGCAGTCTACTCGCTGCTCTTTTGTTTGCTGGTCTTCAAAGTTCTTCAAGTGCAGATGGTGTCACGTGTGAGATTGCCTTGTAAGCAGGGTTTCATTGTTCAGAGTATCCCTCTCCATGTACGATTTTCGGCCAAGGATCATGAGCTCTTCCTTCCCTGCTCATCATGCATGGTCATCATGGGATCCGACCATCTGCCTTCAGGCACCATGGTAGAGGCGGGTGGGAGGATCCTGTGTTATAGGAAATGGCTGCACTTGGTGCCCAGTCTGAGCAGCAGTGGCCTGAGAAGGGGTGGACTAGGTGTGGGCTGTCAGTCACGTGCAGTTCCTGGTGTCGAGGGTGTGTTGGACACGTCAGGCTGCCACTTCATCAACTTTAACACCTAACAGGTGGGAACCACATTGCAAACAGAAATTGACAAGCCCACTGGACAGTAACAGAAGAAGAAAAAAAAAATTCAAATCTGCTGAACGCTAGACGGAAAATTGAAAGGAATGGTGACGAATTCTAAGCACTGGTGTTAGGGACGGTGTGCACTGCAAGTTTTGCTGTCTGACTCTCACCTGAAGTTTGGATGCGTGTACGACTTTTCCCTACACGCACCCGCATCACATGGGCCTGACCGTCAAATCATAACAAATACATATTACATAACAAGAACAAGCAGAAACATCAATTAATTCATGGCACCGCCATCAAGGGCACGCAACAACACTAAGTACTACCATGACATATCAGACATTTTTCTTTTCTCATGTGCAGGCCAGGCTGGCACCCACAGCAGTGTCACCACAAATTCAACACATAAACGAATACTTACTTGTAAGTTGATATTTGTGTGTAGTTTCTTGAGTGTAGGTTTCCATAAACGGAGGGATATTTGAGATGTGCATTGCGCAGTAACGCGATATTTCAATGCTTAGATCGTTATTGATATTTCAAATGATGATCTAGATCCGAGTCGACTGTCAATAACTGTTTGTGCAACCAAAGATTTGTAACTCAATTGACAAAAGCTTGATCTTTCCAAAACTTTAACCTAACCCCTTTTTGGGGGTGGGCAATTTTAGAAAGAAATTGGGAGGGCAAATATCCCCCCGTTTACAGAAATCTACAGTTAGGAAAACTACACACAAACATTAACTTAAAAGTAAGTATTCGTTTATGTGTTAAATTTCCTTTTCCTGTAGTATCCGGTAAAACTACGGAATATTTGCAACTTCAAAATTTGGTGTGCACTAACATCCAATTCATAAATTACATACTCTAGTAGACTAGTTTTCACATTGCTACATTAGCAGTAAAATTGTAACATAACTTGGTCAAAAATCAATATACACAATTTATTCAACAGCATTTGAATCTGTTGCACATTGTTCTTCAACTGGTAAATTGTGATGAATATATACTGATGCAGGTAGTTAAGCCTCATATGTAATTACACCAAATACACTTTGTGTTGTAAAAAAACAAAGAAACATCTTGTAAAAGGACATCAAAGAAACTGTCCTTAAGAACTTTGTAAATATTCCATGCTGTGAATTAAGAGAGGATAATACTATCATCTTTCCTTAAAACACATTCATTTTTGTCACCCAACAACAAAGTCAAAATTTACCAATAATACTGGAACACAAGGACAGAACAGAGTTTTGCAACAAATATGATAACACTGAAACACAAGAAATTTGATCACTGTCTGTATTATACGCTGAACAGAAATGTTTCTGCTTTGGTTGTAACACACAGTCATTGTCTTTGGAAAAGTACTTGAGAATTGATGAGAATTGTTGTAGAACCTGTCAAATGTGGTGGCGTTTGACCACCCAGCTCCTTTTAGAATGTCAGCCACTGGTACTCCTCCTCTGAGCATGGCAGATGATGCTGCTCCACGAAAATTGTGTAATGCAAAGTTGTAAATTCCTGCATCCACAAAATATTCCTCAACCAGCGTGACACGGAGTCCTTTGTGGCAGGTCCATGAGGGCGTACATAACACAAAAGAAGCTGATTTGTTTTACTGTCTTTTCTAATCTGTTTTGTCCTGGAAATGTATTCTTCAAACATTTTACAACAGGCATCTTTTCATCCTGACATTCTTGTAAATGCAGAACACATCTGTTATTTCCTGGTCTTGATTGTTGAGTTTTTCACTAATGTGGACAGTGCATGCGTTTGCTGTAAATTCAGTGCAGCTGAGCTTTATCAAGTGAATGGTTGTACTCTCGGAGCTGTAGACATCAAAAGCAATGCACATAATTTCATTGTTAACTGCTTTAGAGATAAATCAGGGTTTTCAGCTTGTTTCCTTATATGTTCTAACAGTACAGACACATCCCAGGTATGCGAGCATCTGGGCATAGTAGGCCGAAGTTCAAAAACACCTGTCAGAAATCTGACTATCTTAGGATGGGAGCCAATCGACTTATCTGTGTCTGTAATGATTATGGCAGAGAGGGCACTCCTGGCCGTGCTTATCGCACTGTAGCTTAACCCATCTTCAAACAAAACTGTCAAAAAATCAATCACAAGATGGACAGGTGGACGAAAGGGACCACAAGCCCGTTCAACACAGGAAAAATTTCATTTCTTAATGTAGTGTGCGTACTGCTTTTGGGTAGAGTCACGCCATGATGCACAGACAATTCTACAAGCTGTTCCAGAAAAGTCTTGTGCCTGCTATGCTTCCCGATAACAAGACTGCAAGAAGCTGAATTTTCTGTGTAGAGGGTGAACCCCGTCTGAATGACACAGCTGCAAAACACGTTTTCCTTTGGATGTAAAATGGGGTGTTGAATGAAAAGACTGAGCATTTGGGGATACCACACTGCTGTTGGCCGGTGTGGTCGATGACTCGTCCTGCTTGATCCTCTTCCAGCTTACGCAAAGTCTGTTGGATCAGATTGAAAGGTGGAAAGGCATAGACGATCCAACTGTGAAAGCTTAATCGAGGGTTGACTGCCAGAACCCAGTATCTCTCTTCTACACATGTATGTGAGAAACTGGGTTCTGGCAGTCAACCTCGATTTATTGCCACAGCTTCCGGATCTGGTTCCCAAGGCAAGAAAGGATTGATTGATAATTTAGTCTAGAGGAACAATTCAATCTGTGGAAGCAGTACTGTCTGTGACAATTTCTGAAAAATACTTGGATTAAGCCTCCACTCTGTTCTATCATTGGACTGTCTTGACTTTCTGTATGCTTCCACATTTTGTTTTCAGGCAAAAAACTTACTGTTAACTCAACTCCCTTGTCCTTACACCAGAGCCAGGTTCTTTTGACAATCACATTACAAACTGCTGAATGTGATATCCCCTTTTCCTGATATAGGCAATGTGTTGTCACATAGCAACCTTACATGTTGACCTTCTACTTCTTACTGAAACATTTTAGTCCATACTCTATAGCCAACAATTCAAGGACATTAATGTGAAAAGATTTTTCACTTCTGGACCATCTTAATTCTGTTTCTCTTCCATTACAAACTGCCCCCCCCCCCCCCATCCCCCTAACTTTGAGCATCAGTTGTTATTTCAACAGAGGGAGCTTTAATGTCTAGTGGATAAAAGCTAACATTAACATTGTTTATCCACCAGTTTAACTCTCCTTCTGCTTCTGGTGAAAGAGAAATAACTGCATCAAATTTTTCTTTGTTCCTCTTGAGTGCTACAGTTTTGAAACCACTAACTCTCTGTAATACAGAGGTCCCCATTTCACCGCAGGAAAGGCAGCTTTCAATTTTCATATGACCTGTGCTAATTCCAGGATTGGAACGAAACCTTGTTCATGAAGTTCTGACATGCTGTTACAATCTTTCTCATTTTTTCCGCAGACAAAGTCACAATCATAGACTCTGATTTAAAAGAAATCTAAGATATTTTAACTCCGTTGTGGGTGTAAGCACAGACTTTTCCTCATGTATAGTAAACCCCAGTCTTTGAAAAATCTCAACTGTTGCTTCAACATTTTGCTTACACTCATCTTGATTTTGACCTTGCAAATAACAATCATCAAGGAATGAAGCTTACAAGAACCTTGTGATCTTAAATGAGCATAAAACTGGTTTCATCAATTTTGTGAAACATCGAGGACAATTTGCAAGACCATATTCAAAACAAGTATAAGCGTTATAGCTGCCCTCTCCATTTAAATGTCAGGTATTTCCTGTGTTCTGGATGAATGGGCACTGAATAATATGCATGTCTCAAATCAACTAAAGCCATGACACACCCTTTTTTCATCATATTTGTGGCAGATGATAGATTTTCCGTTTTAAAATGCTCATACTTAACTGCCTCATTGAACCTTTTTAAATTGAGTTTAAGTCTGTAACTGCTATCCATCTTGGGGATAAAAAATATTGGAGAAATGATTTCTCCTTCATGGCTTGATTTTTCAGTCACCCTTAAACTCAGTAATTTTTGGATTTCATTATCTGCTTCTTGCCGTAAATTTCCTTGACTTGATTTGGGGTTGAATTATGACATTCTATTTTTGAAAATTCATCAGTAGGAACTTTTGATTCAGTTACCATTGCCAAAATAAATTCATCAGATGTCAATTGCTGCGATTCCTTGACAAATTGTTTCAACCTTCCAGCTTGAAAATCCCCTGTCTTGTGATTTTGTGATTTGAACACTCACTGATGGACCAGGTGCAGCAGTACTTAGACTGGTTTGGAACTGGTTCATTCGGTCACGTGGTCTCTGGCCTCGACCCCTCGTTCCTCTTGGATGGCTATTGGGAAACTGCAAATGGAACAGGGTTGACTTCCATCTCCAGTTTCTCCGTCTGCCTCGACTGTGGGGAGGGAAGGTCCATGATCCGTTTTATTGTTGTTGTTTTTTACCCTGTTCGGGAAAAAAAACTTTCTGCCTCTGGCAGACATTGACACATTCATATTAGTTCTAAGTTTGGAGGTGGAGTCTATCTGAGAGAGCGCCAATTTCAAATAATCCCGGAACAACTGATCTGTGATAAGGAACTCATCCGATGTCAATTTTTTGTGCGTTTTGCTGATGTTTGGGAAGAGAAAAATTTTTGTCCTTTCCGTTGAAATATCATGGACCATCTTCAAATACAAAACCCCGTTGCATCTGAAATCTGTGGACAATTTGACCATGCTGTTTCCCCTCTGCTGACAAGATGTCACAGGCTTTTGCAAGGGCAAATGAAGCTCTCAGTAAACTCTTCTGGATCTTTTGAAGAGTCAGGTCCGCTGTTTTGCTGCTGTAGTCCATGATGGACCACATCTCGCTGTTGACTCTTGGGACAACAAGTGACTGGCGGGATTTCTGGCCGTTTGTGGGCTTCATTTTCTTTTTTAATCCTTTTGTTCTCATCCATTTCCCTTTGTATCATTGTGGTCAAAATACCTGCCATCTGACCTTAAATTGAGATGGGGGTGGGGGTGGGGGGTGGGGGGGGGAATCATCTGATTCCTGAGCATATTCTTGCTTTATCTGCTCCAGAGCAGATTCTTCCTCCACTGTCTGACTGAGAAATGAGGCCATCATGATCATCATCAACTGCATTTTTTGCCGGCATTTTTTCCATTTGTATATCTGGATCATCATCATCATCCACACTTTCGTCATTCCTATTTTGCAATTTGGTGTTTTGGCCATGTTTTGTCCTTTTTCTTCTTTGTTAACTGTTGATTCGTTTTTCCCGCCTTTGCCCGCATCAGACGCGGGGGATTTTCCTCTGACTGCGATCGTTTTCGTTTCCGTTTTCGATTTTCACTCATGGACTTCAAATATGAAGGAGCTGTTCATTTTGCTCCTTCAGTCGTTCCCATTCTTCCATGGTAAACGTAACTGAGCCATATTCGTTATTTTGCTTGTCTTCAACACTGGGAGCGTCCCACCAATAGCTGGCATTCGTCTGGTTCCGAGTCAGAACCAGCTGACGAAACATTTGGACCCACAGTCCGACTCCACCTCCATGTTTGCTTGATAATGTTCGCCCTGTGGTGGCTTTTTCATCAAATGCAATTAGTATACATATAATTCTAATTTAATCCAACAAATAAAAGGAAAAATATCACCTGATTTATGATAGCTTTTCGATTTTTGTGCTTCGGCTTGTAGCCTCTTGCGTGTTCGTATGGCGGTCAGCAAAAGCGATATGCGGAACTGCGCACGCGCATCTAAAATATTCTGTAGTTTTACCGGAAACTACACGAAAGGAAATAGTCCATGCACTTGGCCGCGTCTAGCCCAAGTCACACAGTCTTCACACAGTCAGAAGCCACTCACGTTCGTGGAGTCCTTCCAGGAACTCCCACAACAGAAGAGGTTCACTGAACGTCGTTCCAACGTAGAACGAAGCCACTCATGGAAGCAGTTCGCGGAGTCCTTCAGGGACGTCCATGCGACAGAGGAAACACACGTCGTCTACTGACTACACGGTCAGCCTCTCCACACCCCCACGGGCAAGGACGGCGGCTGGGCCTGGGCTGCACCCCACACCCGGCTGGCAGTGACCACTCGTTCAGTCTTTCAACATCCCTCTGGACGGAGATAGTGGCTGGGCACGAGCTAAGACCCACACCCGGATGGCAGTCAGTTCCAGATCGGACACAGGGCTTCACCGACACCTTGGGAACTGATAGCTGCATCCTACATATTTGTCGTTCTTGTTTGTCACTAGTAGGAATTGGGGGGGGGGGGGGGGGGAGAGATAATCATAAACACAATCTGCTAAGTTTCAATGCAGTGGATGCATTACAATAGAAATTAACACCATGATTGTTTACGTTGAAGGGAAGGATTTCCACATGGACGCTTTTTCAAAGTACCAAGAATGCAATCATTACATATAAAGGACGAGTTCCTTTTTGTCTCATTTTATCAAAAAAGAATGCTTTTATCTATTCACATCACCACTAGACATGTCAATTATATTTCGAGAACGATTTCCGTTCGTCGTTTTCATCAAGTAAAGATTGTTCATGATTATCACTAGACGTATCCGCAACAGGAATTAGAAATACATTTTCCAACAATTTATACTAAATGATTTTCATTGCTCATTTCCAGAGCTTACCAACACTCGCATCATTATAATACTTTAAGGAAAAGATAACACCTTTTATTCAATGATACATTGATTCAACTAGATTACTTTTCCCTGAACACAAGTATACATATTCTTTCTTCTTCCTGCTCACTCCATTCTTCTATCCACCTCTCGATCACACATTCACTAACTACAACTTCCTACAGTCACCACATGTCTCGCCAAATCACAAGATATATCAAGGGAACAATTAAATATTTTAGGCCTTTACTAGGAGCTGTAACCATCACAATCACCTATAGGAAAAAAAAAACCCAACTTCATTAGCGCGAACCCAACTTCCATTAACTTGACTGCCATTGAGGACACGCCTCCAGTCTCCCTTTGGCTCGTCTGTACAAGTTGTTCGGCCAGAAAACTCTTCAGAGACTGAAGGGAAATCCTCGCTATCTGACTAACACAAAACGCAGGTGAGTAGCTGTCAGGTAAACAGGTCAACCGGTTTTTTCAGTTTACCTGTTCCGGTCCAACGTGTCCCCAACATTTGGGACCGGAAGAAATATGGTCCGTCACAACTGGCACTAACAATTCATGTTATACTCTGACTGTGGCACAGTTGAAATGAAAAGAGTTTGAAAGGCTGGTTCGTCTAACTCCACCGCGTGTTTTACGGTTTCTTTTCGAAACAGAGTAATCCGAATATGTTCGAGGCATAAATAAACGAGCTTCGAATTAGTCAGTGCTCTAAATTGTTTCTGCCTGTAACTATCTTGTGCCATTCACCTTAACGTTCTTTTTGTTTCAGTAATGTGCGTCGTTTATCTCCACCTGTCAACCATCCACCTGTCTCTGCCCTTAGAAGTATTACGTTTTGTTTCTACGGTTATAAATTTTCCATATACTCGCTGGTAGACTTTCATCTAGCAAGCATTGTTATGATAATTCAACGACTAGAATGGAGTTTCAAAACAGAGTGAGTGAAGGCGGAAAATGAAGCAAAATTTGGAAAGAGAGGGGGTTAGTTACCGCCAAGGACACAGACAAACAGAGTGAAGGCGAGACACTGGTGTCTAGTCCTGTACTCTGTTTGTCTGTGTCCTTGGCGGCATCTAAGACTAGAATGGAGATTTGCTGTCTGTCTCACGGTGCTACTGGGCAGCATATCTTTATTAACACGTTTGATGTTGGTTTACATTGGCGTTTTTAAAGATATTTTAAGACTGTTTTTTTTTTTACATTTACTTCTAATTGCAATCAACTGGAAAGGGCTGGCACACTCGGTATGGTTTGGTTTTCTTGGGCTTAAAAAGCAAGTGTTTAAAATGATGTGTTATAGGTATACACTCGTTACGATTTTTGTTTTCCAGTAAAAGAGAAGGCAATTTTCTGTTTTGTTTCTTCTTTTTTTGTCATGTGATGACACCACGAAAGGGCCCCGTGCTGAACTGCTGACCGTGCTGATCTCTCTCTCTCTCTCTCTCTCTCTCTCTCTCTCTCTCTCTCTCTCTCTCTCCCCTCTCTCTCTCTCTCTCTCTCTCTCTTGCTCGCTTGCTCTCTCGCTCTCGCTCTCTGAGTGTCCGTCTGAATGTCTGTCCGTCCGTCTGTCTGCCTGCATGCATGCCTATTTGTCTGTCTGTCTGCCTGCTGCCTGCCTGCCTGCTTGTGTGTGTGTGTGTGTGTGTGTGTGTGTGTGTGTGTGTGTGTGTGTGTGTGTGTGTGTGTGTGTGTGCGGCGCGCGCGTGTGTGTGTGTGTGTGTGTGTGTGTGTGTGTGTGTGTGTGTGTGTGTGTGTGTGTGTGTGTGTGTCTCTCTCTCCCTCTCTCCATTATGTTTACCTATTTTTCTGTCTTTTTCATTTTGTCTCTCTACCTTTCTCTCTATCTCTTTGTCTCTGTTTCCGTCTGTCTGTCTGTCTGTCTCTCTCGCTCTCTCTCTCTCTTGCTCTGTCTGTCCGTTTGTCTGTCTGTCTGCCTGTCTTTATGCTTGTCTTTCTTTCTGTGTCTGTCTGTATGTCTGTCTATCTGTCTCTCTCTTCTTCTCTGTCTCTCTGTCTCACTCGTTCTCTCTGTCTCTGTCTCTCTCTCTGTCTCTCTCTCTGTCTCTCTCTCTCTCTCTCTCTCTCTGTCTCTCTCTCTCTCTCTCTCTCTCTCTCTCTCTCTCTCTCTCTCTCTTTCAACCATCCCCAATCGTGACTATTTTTCAGTCTGGCACAACGTGGCGGAAGGCAAGCCAGTAAAGGCGTCCAGTATAGCGCAAGGCACTCTGCACTCTGTGACCGATAGCACGAGAGAAAATCCGCCAGGAAAGTGTCTGAGAACGGTGCTTACAAAACTGGCCAATAAAAAAGTCACGTGGGTGAGAGTAAACCTGGTGACGACTTACAGGGTCATCCAAGTAGCCTTTACATCTACACCAGAGTGCTGTCGTAAGCCTTAGCCACAGACACTGTGTGGCTTTTGGTCACTTCCTTGTCGTGTTCTATTGCTTTGGGTTGGTTGCTTTTGCCCGGTTTAGTCTCTGTTTAACAGTCAAAAAATCAGTCTCTCTGTCTGTCTGTCTGTCTCTCTCTCTCTCTTCTCTCTCCTCTCTCTCTCTCTCTCTCTCTCTCTCTCTCTCTCTCTCTCTCTCTCTCTCTCTCTCTCTCTCTCTCGGGGGGTACCTGAACTGTGTTCAGAGGTGAAGGTTGTATGTAGTTGTTCCCATTTAATTCTTTAACTATGCCGGATTGAGAAAACTTTTGTTTGTTATGCTGGATTGAGAAAACTTTCGTTGCATCCTCGTGCTTTCGTTCTGTGGGAGGTTTCTGCTACAGTGTGGAGACATTGGACAGAACCCAGGACCAGTAAGAACGCTCAGCACCAGAGCACCCTGTCAAATGTCTGACGCAGAACGAGTGTAGACACTGAGAGCGCTTCCACCAGCAACCCCAGAACTTCGTCGCCTGCCCAAGGACCCTCCGACATGGAACTGATGTCATTACTCCAGACCATGGACTTAAAGTTCGATGAGATAAAAGGCGACATCAAGGACATCTGTGATGGTCTTTCTACTCTACAGGAAGAGATGCGTTCCCTAAAGGAGGAGGTTGAAGATTTACAGTGCCAGAACGACAATCTCCATGGCAACAATGAAGACCTGAGAAAGAAGGTGCAGGAATTGTAACGTAAGACTAATGACCTCGCGGGACGTTCCAAGAGGAAATTCAATTTTCTATGGATTGCATCGCAGGGAAAACAAAACTCCATCAGATTGTGAAGGTGTGGTGAAATACTTGGTCGTTGACAAGCTAAACTTAACTGGGGACTTTTATTTTGACCGTGTTCATCGTCTGAATGCCAAAACCGAACTCTCCTGTCATAGCATGGTGCATCTTCTTCAGAGATAAACAGAAAATTCTGAAAGCCAAATACTGACTGAAAGGTGGTCAGATTGTTATCGGTGAGGACTTTTCCTTGCATGTCACAAAGGTTAGTAGGCAGCTGACCCCACATTTAAAGAAGGCACACAGCGAGGGAAAACGAGCTACAATGGTTTTTGACCACCTGCTAATAGACGGTAAAAAGTACGGACTTGGTGATGGACAGAACAAGATAGAAATCAAATAAGGGGGTGGCCAGCCCGTGGTGACTGCGGTGAAATCACCCAGTCGTGTAAAATGTATACGTGCAACACGGAACTGCAGAAATAAGGACCGTGACCTTGTCACTGTGAAGGATGCATGGGAGGGAAATGTAAAAACCGGTTTTTCTGAGAGGTCGGGGGCAGGGGTGAAATGAAAAGCTTGATTATGTGTATAAAATTGTTACCTCCATAAATAATGCTGATTATGTGAACGAATGTGATTGTGATTTTCCTTTGTGTGTGTTGGGAGACAATCAGTCTGAAGAAAACGAAATAGAGCAAAGACCTTTATGCAACATGATTATTGTTCATTGAGTGGCGGTGTTTTTATTGGCAGTTGTGATCAGGGGTCGTCTAAACAGAATTATCGTAATACCGCCACGATTGATGATTGTTCAAATGGTTACCATGGAGCACCTCAAAACAAAAGATTATGTCTTTCATACAAATCACGATTGTTCACTTTTTGATGAGGATATTTCTCCAATGAAAACATGTGATTTGATATGATTGTTGACTGTTTTGATCATCTAACCCAGCATGAAGAGAACCTGTCTTTAGAGAGAAGAGAAAACTACGAAAATCGAGAGACAGTGTCACAGAGAATGTTACAGAGAAAGCATCACAGAGTGTCTCGTCACACATGTGCACGAACAGAGGTAATGATGTATGTGCAGATAACAAAACTGATATAAAACATGTTTCCTTCTTACACTGGAATGTCAGTGGTCTTCTTGCCAAACTGAATTGTCGAGATTTCCTTTCTTTCTTATTTGAATTTGACTTTGTATGCTTGGTTGAAAACATTTGTTGAACATGTCCAATTGTGTGTTTCAACTGGCTACACCGTATTCAGAAAACCTGCTACCAAGTTTACTAGGCAGAGCAGAGATTTTTGGGGTATAATTTGTTTAATAAGAAATGAACTGATGTCGTTTGTACGTGAAATCGATGTGAACCATCCCAACGTAATTGTATTCCTGATTGACAAATGTTTATTTGGTGTTACAGAAGATGTTTTGTATGTTTGTTCCTATGTAACACCAGAGGGTTCGCCCTTCTATGTACACTTTGACATGGCAATGGCGTAAGTTCATTGGAAAAATGTATTTGTGATTGCATGCTTGAATATAAAGATGTATCTGTAATGTTGTCCGGTGATTTTAACAGTAGAACAGCAAAGCATCTCTCTAGATATACCAAATGACAGAGATGTTGGTAGTCGCTCTGTATTTTCTGAAGATCAGCTGGAAAATATCTTTTAAATGTGTGTACAGCACTGGTTTATGCATTTGTAATGGTTTATGCGATGGAAATTTTGATGGAAATTATACTTAAATATCTGATTCAGGCAATAGTGTCAATGATTTTTTTTTTTTATTGTCTAAGGACCTTTTCCCTTTCGTTGTTTCTTCTTGCAAATTAATGGTGTCAGAAAGACTAGAATCAGATCATTTACCGTAGAGCTACACTTCAAGTTTACGCAAAAAACGCTAGTTGTGTAAATAGTGAAAAAATGAATTCTTTGAAAAATATATGTGGAACTGTAATATGGAACAGTCACATATTAGTGTTCTTTATTGTTGTGAAGGTTGTCATTGCTCGATCATGCTACTGATCTGATCAGTCATAACTGTAACGATGTCTTGAATGTGTTTAATTAGTATATAATAAAAACTCAGAAAACTGTGTGAAAAAGAAAATCAATTTAATTGTAACTGAAAAAAAAACTGATTAGTATGATAAGGAATGTAAAGATAATAAAGCAAATGCTATGACATTACTGAGAATATTTCCAACTTCCAAAGAACGAGTAGATAGTAATGCCTATTGCAGAGCAAGAAGAGAATATCGATTAAAAAGGAAAGAAAAAGAATATAATAGTTCTTAACTGAGAAGTTTGTTGCCTCTGTACATAATCAGGACTTTTGGTGCAATGTTAAAAGATCTCCTATAAAAGAAAACAGTCTCTTAATAACATAACAACTGATGACTTTTTAAGCACTCCAAAAGTTTGCTCGAAAAATGAGACAATTGTTTATAACAAAATGATGAGGATGCGCATGATGATGTCAATGAACAAGGAGAAGAATTTAGTTCAATGAATCGACCCATGTCAAAGGAAGAGGTTATGTTAGCAAACAGAGATTAAGGAATAGTAAAGCCACTGGGCCTGGTTGTATAGCTGGTAAAATGCTAAAAACATCTAGGAATCGTGTTGCTGAATTCTTTGTTAAACAAACTATTCAATGCAATATTTGATGAGGGCATATTTCCAGAGACGTGGACAGAGTCTGTTGTAATCCCTCTTTTTAAAAAAAAGGTGGTGTAAATGACCCTTGGAATTACAGAGGTAACTCAGTTTGTGACGCGAGCAGTAAAATCTACAGCACAGTTATTATCAATGGACTCCAAGAGTATGTTGAAGAATTTAATCTGTCAGGCAAATACCAAGCAGCATTTAAAAGGGATATTCTACAATTGATCATATGTTTACATTATTAGCTATGGTACAGAAACAGTTCTCCTTTAATCACAAATCATATTGTTTTTGTTGACTTTGAGAAGGCCTTTGATTCTTTAGAAAGAAATATACTATGGCCTAAACTCTTAAAAATGGAATTAAAGGCAAGATATTTAGATGTATCTGTAATATCTACACAAATGTAAAAGCTAGAATTCGATGTGGACAAAGTTTATCCTGACTATATAAATTGCACTCGTGGGGTAAAACAACGTTATGTAACTAGGCCTGTGTTGTTTTCATTATCCAAGTTAGCTTCAGAAGTGATCAGAAAAGGGAGAAATGGTGCTACTTTTACCCAAGGTGACTGTGGATTGTTCATCCTATTGTTCCCAGATGATACAGCATTAATATCTGAAACTGTAATTGGTCTTCAGACACAACTTAATAGTTTGTATAAGGCATGGCAGCACCAACACTGCATTTGAATGTAAACATGAATAAAACCAATATAGTTGTATTTAGGAAGGGTGGTTACTTGGCAGCAAGAGAGTTGGACTTACAATGGGGCTGTGTTAACTGTTTGAATGCGTATAAGTATTTAGGAATCTATTTCTCCACAAGACTGAGTTTCTCTGTTGCATGTCAGGATTTGGTGAGCAGAGCTAAAAGTGCTTTGTTATGTATTCCACAGAAACTGTCTAAACTGAAATGCAATTATAATTTTAGTTTATATAAAAGTTGTTTGACACACAGATTCAACCAATGGTTCAGTATGGGGTTGAGTTATGGGGTTTAGATAATGCTGCTCAACATTTTGAAAAAGTACATTTGTTTGCCCTTAAAAAGCTTTTAGGGGTTGAAATGAGAACGCCAAATGATCTAATATTTGGGGAAGCGAATCGATATCCAATATCTATCAATTCAGTAGTCAAATGTATTCGATTTTGGCTAAAATTAACTCAAATGGAGGAGTCAAGACCACCACGCAAAGCCTATAGGATGCTGCTCGATTTAGACTAACGTGATAAAAGAAGTTGGTCTTCAAATAGCCATTGTAAGTTGTATACGTTTAGATATGGATTTGTTTGGACAAATCAAGGAGTAGAGGAAATGAATGCTTTCTTACATGATTTCAAGGAAAGATTAATTTTAATGAAGGTGGCAAGAATGGGATTTCCATGTTAGGAATAGTGATAGATTTAGTGTGTACAAAACGTTTTGTATGGTTCCCGATGTGAAAACGCATCTGTTACTAAATGTAGATAGACACTTGAAAATCATGTTGACAAGGTTCAGACTTGGCGTCTCAGAAATTGCTGGGCATTGCTACCAATATCGACCTCATAATAACAATGATTTTATCTACCCACTGTGTGAAAACAGTAAAGAGGATGAGGTCCATTTTGTTTCATGTTACCCACACTAAGTAGCTGAAGACCAATACATTCCTGCAAAATTTCATAATCTTCCAAATCTGTTTCGCCTAAGTTTACTTTTGGCATGCAAAAATGAAAGAAACCATCAGAAATCTATCAATTTTTTTGTATAAAGCGTTTTAGCTGCGTCAAGCTGCTATCTTGTAAAGCGTTATCTTTACCTTATTATTTGTATATAAAAAAACATTGTGTGAAATGATTGGTCAATTACTCCCCATTATGAGGGGCAATGGCCTATATATGATTAAACATCTGAATCTGAATCTCTCTCTCTCTCTCTCTCTCTTCTCCTCTTCTCTCTCTCTCTCTCTCTCTCTCTCTCTCTCACTCTCTCTCTGTGTCGTTTTTTGTTCTCTCTCTCTCTCTCTCTCTCTTCTCTCTCTCTCTCTCTCTCTCTCTCTCTCTCTCTCTCTCTCTCTCTCTCGCTTTCTCTCTTTGCTTCTTTGCTTTTCTTCGTCCAAGTCTCTCTCTCTCCTCTCTTCTCTCTCTCCTTCTCTCTCTCTTCTCTCTCTCTCTCTCTCTCTCTCTCTCTCTCTCTCTGTCCGTCTGTCGTTGGTCTGTCTGTCTGTTGTCTTTAAACTTCTGTCTGTCTCTGTCTGCCCATCTTCTTCTGTCTGTTTGCTGTCTGACTCTCTCTCTCTCTCTCTCTCTCTCTCTCTCTCTCTCTCTTCTCTCTTTTCTCTCTCTCATTGTTTTTTGTATGTTTTTGGACGACAGATCATCAAGCATGTGTACACAATGAAATCTTGCTTTGTTAAATCTTAATCGTGACGACTCCTCATTCACTCTCGTCCAACTCTCTCTCTACTGATGTGTGTGAGTGAGTTGTTGTGGTGCGGTGTGTGTTTGTGTGTGTGTGTGAGTGTTTTGACGATCGGTCATGAAAGCAGAAAATGTTGAACTAATGACATATCTTGCTTTTGCCATAAACTTCCATAAACCAGTGAAAGAAATCCATTAACATTGATCGAAAACAACAGGTAAGTAACATACCATCGACATAGCTGCCAAAGGGAGGTAATATCGCACTCTCCGGAAGTCGCACGGATGTTGTTTCAGCCACAGAAGAGCTGTTGCTACTGTGAAGGGTTTTGAATGTCATTGACACCCAGGTTTCAAGTGGTCATGAGTGCAGCTCAGGTGCGGGGCTGTGCAGTGTGTGATAGCGAGAGTAACGCTGGCCGTCACCTCCAGAAGCCCTCCACTGTATGTAGTGTCCACCTGACTGAAATCTGATGGTGATGCCATCCTCTTTGCTTGGGGTCCTGGCCATGTTGGCATAGCCGTCAGTGAGGTAGTTGCTCCATTTGCCGAGAGTACCACCAGTAAAGAATTGTGCAGATTCCCTATCCCTCACACCAGTCTGAAACCCAAAGATTCAGTTAAGTAAGAACTCTTTTGAATATGTCCAATCTAGAAGATGATTTCCTGTGTACCACTGCTGACCTTGATAAAAGAAGCAGTTCTGAGTCGGCTATGGATAGATCTCTACGTTTATACCTGCATATACTTGCATCTTTTGAAAGGTGAAGAAGCTCCTGTTCCATTTCCTATCATGTACCACTCACTACTATGCATGTTCTTGCAGAGTGTAATGACTTACATAATGTTAGACATTGGCACTTTACAGCAGATTAAAAGAAAATCTTGTTCAGACATGTTTCACCTGATGTGATTTATCAAGTATCTAACAGAGATAGATAATTTTCTTTTGAATTTGATGTAAGATTTTAAGGGGGAAAGATAATCAAGCAATGTTTGCATGTTTAAAGAAAATCTATTTTCAGAGAGAGAGAG
>CM031624.1:27205125-27212625 GCA_018398815.1 Conus ventricosus | reverse complement strand
ATCAGCTTGCTGTCGTCGCTTGTTCACACCAGGTCGGCCCACTGCCTGAACACAGCATTTTACTCATGTGCCAGCCACCGTGTGTGCGCTTCAAAAATGATTGTGTGCACCACATTTTTGACTGTATGGCTCTGTCAGCAGCGAATGTGGCGACCAGCTGGTCAGCCCATAGACAGAGGGCAGAGTCCCATCTGCTTTAGTGATATGTGCTGCCCCCTTCAGTGATAAGTGCTGCCCCCTTCAGTGATAAGTGCTGCCCCTGAAGCAGTTTCTCTGTTTGGAGATAAGGAGTGTGTGTGAGGATGGGGGATGCACATGACAGTTGCTGGATGGTAGCGTTTTTGGCCAGTGTGCTGTGTAGTCATTAAACATGGGGTGGAGCACCCATGGGAATGCTCCTGAGGAGATTCTGTCGTGTCACATCTAGTAGCCATTGCACAATAGCATCTGCCAGGGAGCAGTTATGTCTCTTGACGTCTTAATGGAATGCCCTAAGCGTGTCTACCCCTTATGTAAAAAAAAAAATGCAGGATCTAAGGGTGCAGGATCGCTCCCAGCTGGTTTGTTTGGCATGTGGAGACATCACTTCTCTGGGTCACACACGCTCCTTCGGATGTATCTTTTTTCCTGTCTGCCTTTCGGCTGTTTCTGGGGAAGGTCCCAGTAACGGTGAGGAAAGAGCCCCTGACTACAGGGAAAGTCCTGTTGACAGCAGGAAAGACTGTAATACAGGCTCCTTTTCTTGATTTCTGCACCTGAAACAATTCCTCTTCTTGAAAATAAAGCTGTTATCTTGCATTCTTATCTCACCTTGTCTTGTCTCATCTTGTCTTGTCATGGCTCGTCTTGTCTTAACATGTATTCAAGACTGGCACAGTCTTTTCGCACAGACGAATAGAAATAAATACAGATATCCTCAGTTTGTCCGATACGAAAAGGAATCTTAAACAGTAGAGAACAGTAAATAACGAACACGTTGGATAACTCTTGCTCCTGCATGATGAAATCAATACACGCCCATAGCTCCACGGGAATGATGCTTAAGAATGGAACAGTAAAACGAGGTTCCGTATCTGAACACACACATAGCATCTTGCACACACGTAAATCCCATCACCAGCTTTCGGAAGTGAAGGCCAGTTTGGCCATTGGTATGGGTGACACGTTACATATAGCATAAAGGAAGGCAACTGAGTGAACGATATCGAGGGAATGATATGGGACACGACTGAATCAAGCGCCGGCAGCTGGCTCTACCCAGGCAGGTAGCCCATTGTGCAAACGACAGTGTGGATTGTAAAGCGCTTCAAGCTTGGTCACTTGTCGAGGACAGGCGCTGTATAAGTACTCTAAATGTCAATGATGATGATATAACAGTATTAATAATAATAATAATAATTTTAAAATTGTTAATACTACTATCATCATTATTTATTATTGTCATTATTATTATATGATGATGATGGTACTTATGGTGATGATGATTATGGTGATGATGATAATGTCAATGATAATAATAATAACAACAACCGCAACAATACAATGACACTAGCAATAAATACTACTACTACTACTACTACTACTACTACTACTACTACTACTACTACTACTACTACTTCTACCAATAATAATAATGGTAATACTATTAATGTTAATAATGATAACAATGATAATGATAACAACGATCAAACTTATCATCATCATCATCATCATCATTAGTATTAGCTGTAATTGTAGTAGTAATAATAATGATAATGATTATAGTAGTATTGATGATGATGATGATGATGATGATGATGATGATGATGATGATGATGAGAATAATAATAATAATAATAATAATAATATTGGTAATAATATTAGGTCTAGTGAATCAACTGACGTAACTGATGGTGAACAGAGAAAGAAAGAAAGAAAAAGAAACAACAACCACAACAACAAACAAACAACAACAGCAACAACAACACAGCAACAACAACTTACTGATCAGTAGAGACAAACCCAACGTTGTCGGATTGCTTGCCAGTGACCTCACACAGCCTCAATCTTCTGCCATGAAATCCTCTTGCACATTGCACCTATTATTGGTCTTCCCCGCGAAGTAGGGAAAAAAAGGACAAGTGAAAAAGAACAAAAATCAGTAGAACCCACGCTTGCTTGAATCAGGACCTTTGTCCCCCAACCAGTTGTTCTAAGGTACCAGGAGTCGTCTACTGGTGGTAAGACGAACATCCCGTTGGTAGTTAAGGACATGTTGACAATCTCTTGGAAGTTAAGGACAGATGAACAACCGGTTGGTATTAACATCCTGTTGGTAGTTAAGGACAGACGAACACTTGTTGGTATTAATATCCTGTTGGTAGTTAAGGACAGATGCACAACCTGTTGGTATCAATATCCTGTTGGTAGTTAAGGACAGACGAACATCCTGTTGGTAGTTAAGGACAGACGAACATCATGTTGGTAGTTAAGGACAGACGAACATCCTGTTGGTAGTTGAGGGCAGATTAACATCCTGTTGGTAGTTAAGGACAGACGAACATCCTGTTGGTAGTTGAGGGCAGATTAACATCCTGTTGGTAGTTGAGGCAGATTAACACCCTGTTGCAGTTAAGGGCAGATGAACACCCTGTTGCAGTTGAGGGCAGATTAACACCCTGTTGGTAGTTAAGGCAGATTAACACCTGTTGCAGTTGAGGGCAGATTAACACCCTGTTGGTAGTTAAGGGCAGATTAACACCCTGTTGGTAGTTGAGGACAGATCAACATCCTGTTGGTAGTTGAGGATAGATCAGCATCTGTTGGTAGTTGAGGACAGATCAACATCCTGTTGTAGTTGAGGGCAGACCAACATCCTGTTGATCTCTAAAGACAAAGAAACATCCTGTTGTTAGTTAATGACAAACAAGCATCCTGTTGTTAGTTAAGGACAGACGAACATCCTGTTGTTAGTTAAGGACAGACGCACACCCTGTTGTTAGTTAAGGACAGACGAACACCCTGTTGTTAGTTAAGGACAGACGAACATCCTGTTGTTAGTTAAGGACAGACGAACACCCTGTTGTTAGTTAAGGACAGACGAACATCCTGTTATTAGTTAAGGATAGACGAACACCTGTTGTTAGTTAAGGACAGACGCACACCCTGTTGTTAGTTAAGGACAGACGAACATCCTGTTGTTAGTTAAGGACGACGAACACCTTGTTGTTAGTTATGGACAGACGAACATCCTGTTGTTAGTTAAGGACATACGAACACCTGTTCTTAGTTAAGGACAGACGAACATCCTGTTGTTAGTTAAGGACAGACGCACACCCTGTTGTTAGTTAAGGACAGACGAACACCCTGTTGGTAGCTGAGAAACACGATAATCCGTTGGTATTAAATGGCAGACGATCATCCTGTTGGTATTAAATGGCAGACGATCATCCTGTTGGGTATTAAATGGCAGACGATCATCCTGTTGGTATTAAATGGCAGACGATCATCCTGTTGGTATTAAATGGCAGACGATCATCCTGTTGGTATTAAATGGTAAAACGATCACCCTGTTGGTATTAAATGGTAAACGATCATCCTGTTGGTATTAAATGGTAAACGATCATCCTGTTGGTATTAAATGGTAAACGATCATCCTGTTGGTATTAAATGGCAAACGATCACCCTGTTGGTATTTAAAGATAGACGAACATCCTGTGCGTAGTAAAGGACAAACAAACATTCTCTCTAGGTATTTAAGGACAAACGATCATCCTGTGGTATTGGATGACAAACGATCATCCTGTTGGTATTGAATGACAAACGATCATCCTGTTGGTATTGAAAGACAAACGATCATCCTGTTGGTATTGGATGACAAACGACCATCCTGTTGGTATTGAATGACAAACGATCATCCTGTTAGTATTGAATGACAAACGATCATCCTGTTGGTATTGAATGACAAACGATCATCCTGTTGGTATTGAAAGACAAACGATCATCCTGTTGGTATTGAATGACAACGATCATCCTGTTGGTATTTAAAGACAGACGAAGATCCTGTGCGTAGTTAAGGACAGACGAGCAACTCTGTAGGTATTTAAGGGCAGATGAACATCTGTTGGTGTTGAGGATGAAGGAACAGCCTGTTAGTAGTTAAGGACAGACAAACAACCTGTCGGTAGTTAAGGGCAGACAAACATCTTGTTGGTGTTGAGGAGAAGGAACAGCTTTTTAGAAGTTAAGGACAGACAAACATCCTGTTAGTACTTAAGGACAGACAAACAACCTGTCGGTAGTTAAGGACAGACGAACATCCTGTTGGTAGTTAAGGACAGACGAATATCCTGTTGGTTTTTAAGGACAGACGAATATCCTGTTGGTATCTAAGGACACACGGATATCTTGTTGGTATTCAAGGACAGACGAATATCGTCTTGATATTTAAGGACACACGGATATCCTGTTGGTATTTAAGGACATACGAGCATCGTGTTGGTATTTAAGGACAGACGAACATCCTGTTGGTATTTAAGGACAAGCCCCCCCCCCCCCCCCCAAACCAGACTATGTGTGCAGTTAGGGCAGTTGTCTTTTATTCACATCTCCTTTCTCCCCTTCTGTCGTAAGCCATCACCAACACAACAACTACTTTCATTATATCATTACTAAAAGTGGTGGTAACCGTCTCTGTGTTATTATTTTTTAATTAGTTTTTTTTTTATCATCATCTTCACTATGATGATGATGATGATGATGATGATGATGATGATGATGATGATGATGAGCATCATCATCATCATCATCATCGTCATTATCATCATCATCATCATAGTCATTATCATTAAAAAAAATTCTATATTTTTTATCATTATCATAATCATATCATCATTCTTATAATTATCATTGCTATTGTTATTAATATTATTATTATTATTATTATTATTAATTATTATTATCACCATCAACATCATCATCGTCATCATTATTACTATCATTATTGTTATTATTATTGTTATATCATTATTATTTTAATTGCTGTATTTATTACCGTTCATATCGCATTGTCCCCTTTTCAGCAGTCTCTTTCATTTACCATCCATGTTACGCCCAACTTGAAGCGACAAGTGATTGTTCCTTCTTCATTTTCATTGTCTTCGATGTTTGAAGCAACAAGTGATTGTTCCTTCTTCATTTTCATTGTCTTCGATGTTTGAAGCGACAAGTGATTGTTCTTCTTCATTTTCATTGTCTTCGATGTTTGAAGCAACAAGTGATTGTTCCTTCTTCATTTTCATTGTCTTCGATGTTTGAAGCGACAAGTGATTGTTCCTTCTTCATTTTCATTGTCTTCGATGTTTGAAGCGACAAGTGATTGTTCCTTCTTCATTTTCATTGTCTTCGATGTTTGAAGCAACAAGTGATTGTTCCTTCTTCATTGTCATTGTCTTTGATGTTATTTGTCCTGCATTAAGAACACGAAGAGGGAACGCGTCTTTGGTTTTTTTTCCTTATAATTGGTCTCTTTCGTCCGGCGGAACAGTAGTTTTCATTTTTGAGTTGCCCCCCTTATATATCTTGGTGTCGAGAGTGTAAGTAAGTTGATATGCTGCCCTCTGAGTTGAAGCAAGTGTTTCCCACAAAACACACACCGTTTTTAATTTTCTCTTGGCTTATACTGCTGTATTGAGAATGCAACCAGGTTGATTCAGTGGCCATCGCTTAACACAATTTATGCTTGGATACGTGGCACTGTGCTCGTGTGTGCGCGCGCGCGTGGGGAAGGTTGATTCAACACCCGTTGTCCCAAGTCTGGTGTTCTAATATACCTACACAGTTGTTTCCTCGTTGATATCGCAGCATCGAGAAAGACACATTGAATAATTGCCTGCTATGTCATTGGAAGTGTTGTCAACTATACAGGCGGTGTTAGTGTTCTCGTTGTTTCTATGGACGTTCAGGGCACACTCATGGCCTGTTATGTCACTGGAAGTGCTGTCAACTACACAGGCGGTGTTAGTGTTCTCGTTGTTTCTATGGACGTTCAGGGCACACTCATGGCCTGCTATGTCACTGGAAGTGCTGTCAACTATACAGGCGGTGTTAGTGTTCTCGTTGTTTCATGGACGTTTAGGATCAGGTTCATTCAGGACCCATCGCCCCACACATCCTGTTCTAAGATGTCTGCACAATTTTGCTTGTTTGGTTGGTTGGCAGGTTGGTTGGCAGGTTGGTTGATTGTTTCTGTTGCAGAATTGAGGCCAGGGCATACGGTGATTCATTCAGCGATGCTGCACTCTGTAGCAACGTGTCGACTTGTGACAACAGAAAGTGCAGAAAGTTTTTCAGAAACAAGCAGTGATCATTCTCTCCTATTTCTTCTTCTTCTTTTTCTCTTCTTCTTCTTTTCTTCTTGCCCTCTTCTTCACCTTCCTTTCTGCTTTCTCCTTCTCCTCCAATCTCCTCTCTCACTCCGTCTGCTCCTCTTCTTTCGTGGCTTATTCTTCACCAATGTTTTTTTTCCTCCAATTTCTACGCCTCATCCTTTCTTTGCTACTTCTTTCAGTCTCCTCCTTGTTCTTCTTTTTTTTCCTCCAACACCATGCTCATCAATTCTTTACTTGATTCACCTTTCTTCTGTTTCTCTTTAGTGTATCCTTTAAAATACCTCCCCTGCCATCGCCCTCAATGATATTTGGTTGCAAGGACTGTGCCAAAGATAAAACCAATACGAAAATGTCTTTTCATGTTGTTATGCATAAGAGAGCCGAGTAACAGCATGGTGTAAACAGTGGGATTGATGTAAGTTGTGAGACATATGAATACTTGAAAACGTATCTTAAAACGTGAATACACGTGATGACCTGGACATCTACAGTGGTCGTCCAGCAACAGCCCGAGAGAAACTGACCATCCCCTGCATCTTCTTTGAAGCTATTGCGGACATTCATGAAGCTGACAGCAAGAGAGGTCTGTTGCACAACCATTCCGTGATGAAGCGAATAGAATTCTATCGGCAACTGTTCTCTTTACTTTCAAGATGGAAGTCAGAAACCGAGACGTCGACAGCCAGCAACATACAAAAATAACAGCGCTCTTGTTTGTCAGGAATTTAGTGAGCATTTCATCAAAACAGACCTAGTAAGGAGAAATGAGAAAGATTTGACAGCAGGTCTTCATGGAAGAACACCTCCCCCCTCCCTTCTCTGACTCCCTCAGACAAGTATTTCGGACTTTAACTCCTTACACTCTATGGGAGCCAGACCGCATCCAGGTCATTACTCCCAGATACCTTTCTGCTGCCATTTTACCCAAGCACTGTTGGGATTTGAACCCGCAAATTTGAAGGGGTAGGGATCTCAAGACATGCCTTTTCAGACGGATGTTTCTTCCACATCTCTGCCAAACGCCTCTTCAAGGTTGGGAAATTTGAGGCGTATGGAATTCACTTTTGTTCCTTCTCAACCAGATCCAGCTGGAACTCTTCCCAGCTGGCTCTGCCACTGGTCCTCTACTTGC
>CM031624.1:27130125-27200125 GCA_018398815.1 Conus ventricosus | reverse complement strand
GGGTGAATTTTATTGGTCACAGTTGTACAGAGTGGAAGCGAGAATTCAACGTGATTTGATTCATTACACCGGTAATGTGTGAAAATGTCATCAGCAATATGTCTTTTGTGTGGAAAATCCAAGGTCACGTGACAAACCAGCTTGAAGTCCTAATACCGTGTGTGGCCACCATTTGCGTTGACAACTGCTTGACACCTGCGGCTCATTGAGTGGACCAGGTGGTTGATGCGTCCCCTTGGCACACCAGCCCACACATGGACGATGGCTGGTGAAGTTGAGCCGCTGTTGCTGGTCGTGGACGCAGGAGGTCCAACCGTCTGCCAAGTTCATCCCAAAAATGTTCTATTGGGTTTAAATCGGGACTGAGGGCTGGCCAGGGCAGCACATTGACGTTGTTATGCTGAAGAAATTGCTGGGTGGCCCTTGCGGTGTGTGGTCTTGCATTGTCCTGTTGGAATGTCCAGTTTGGGTGTTGCGCAAAAAAAGGATCGACATGGGGTCTGAGCACCTGGTTGATGTAGCGCTGTGCATTGACACCCTGTCCGCGACCAGGACCAATGTTCTGAAAGATGACTGGTCCTATGGTGTGGTTAATGCCAATTGCACCCCATATCATAACGTTCGGGCCTCCCCAGGGGTTCCGCTCTACCACACAGGAGTCAGCATAGCGTTCACCAGGTCGACGCCATATTCTGACACGACCGTCAGCCATGTCAATACAAAAACGGCTCTCATCTGAGAACAGTACACATCCCCACTGCTGCCTGCGCCAGTTGATTCGGGCGTGTGCCCACTGCAGCCTGTCCTGCCGGTGTCTTGGTGTCAGTACCGGACCTCTGTGAGGACGCCTACATGCCAGCCCGTTCTCCTGAAGATGCCGCCGCATAGTGTTGAGGCTGATTCGTTGCTGGAGATTCCCAGGCACCTGTCGAGCAGTGTTAGCAGCTGTTTGCTGCCTGTCCCGCAGATGGGTTCGAACAAGATGGCGATCCTCTCTTTGTGTGGTGACCCGAGGACGGCCTGGCCGGCCGGGGACGATCATCAGTGGTACTAGTGACTCGCATGCGGTGCTGCAGACGATAGATGGTTGAGATGTGGACGTTAAAGATGTTGGCGACCTGCCTGGCATCCACACCAGCCTCCAGATGGCCTAGGGCACGATTGCGTTCCTCTGCTCGTAGTTTTGGCATCTCTGTAGCCCTCAGACGGCAAGTCGTTACCTGAACCTTGTAGCGCGGCTTTGTAAAGGCTGCATGCCTGCGTACTTGTCGCTGGTTAACTTTGCTCTGCATGGTGTGCACGTGCCTCACATGTAGCAACCAGTTTGCCATTTTTGTTGACCCTCCAATGCCGGGAATGATGTGTTGCTCACACATTTTTTTCACTGCACGTGAGTCTTGGACCCAAACAACTTGCCACAATGGTTCAATATTGTATATTCACCCCTTTTCACCCGAAAAATAGCCTTTCAAATTTTCGCGTTTTTTATGGAAGTCAGTATATCTACAACGTTGTTTCATGCGGATGCAATCGTCATGATGTGGTGGGTCTGTGCTGCCGGTGTTTTATAACTGCTTGTGTTGTCTGTCATCACGTGCTGTCTGTGTTTTTCGTGTGTTTCTGGTTCTTGTTCACTGATAGGAATTTCCACTTGTGCCTGCAGTTGTTAACCATTTCTATCCTAGTATTTAAAGGTTGCCAGTTGTGGTTTGCATAGTATTATGTACTTTTCTGTTGAGCATAGGTTACATCTTTTTGAAATGTTGTTGTATGGTGCTGCTCTTTCTATGATTTTCCAGGATATATTGTAGTCTATCTTTTTCTCTTTGAGCTTCCAGATGTATTTACTCAATTCTGTTTGGTTTTTGTATCTTTCTTTGTTAAATGACTGTTTGTGGTTTGCATATCTAGTTTTAAATTGGTTTTCAGTGATATCTATATATGTTTCTTCTGCGTTCTCTGATGTTACAGTGGCTTGGTACACAATGCTGTTGTAGAGGCATTTGTTGCTCAGAGGGCATTGTTCTTTCTTGATACAGTTGCAGCACAGACCCACCACATCCTGACGATTGCATCCGCATGAAACAACGTTGTAGATAGTTTTAAGCCTTGCCTTTTAACAAATGTTGCTCCCAGTCCGGTTGAGCATTTTTTTAAAAATCTCTGCTGGTATTTAGACTACTACCATTGTCTATATATATATATATATATATATATATATATATATATATATATATATATATATATATATATATATATATTATATATGTGTGTGTGTGTGTGTGTGTGTGTGTGTGTGTGTGTGTGTTTATGGAAGTAAGTTGTAAGTAAGTAAGAAGCGATACTTAGCTGTAGATGAATGCATGGGTATAGATCTCTCTCTCTCTCTCTCTCTCTCTCTCTCTCTCTCTCTCTCTCTCTCTTCTCTCTCTCTCTTATTCTCTCCATTCATCTTTCTCCTTGCATGTCAAGTAAGATTAGCAAGGCACTGGTTAGGACACAGAACCCCACTAGGTCGACCAAATACCAGTATACACATGGAGCACACAGTTTAACCAATTGTCATTTTCTTTGATCATGCACATACTGAAGTGACGTTAATTAGTTTACACCACTGTGACGAAACGCTTGACAAAATCCAACTGATCAGTCCAACTTCAATTTTTCTGTACAATCGCAGATGCCATCCACCCCCTTTCTCCCTCCTGTGTGTCACATGGGGCAACAAATCTATTGAAATCTATGCCAACTCTCCCCACACTCTCCCCTTATCACCCTGATGTCACCAGTCAAGACTGAAATGTTACGTCACATCGCACTCTGCGTCATATTTCTCCCTCCACCTTCCTTCCCATCTCAACCCGTCTCCCCTTACCAAACGTGACAGCCCAACACCTGACAATGTTAGTTTCACCGTCTATTGCCCCAGGCTTTCCCCAGTCCCCACCACACTCTACACCCCCCCCCCCTTCCTCTGGATTGACACAAGGGCACAGAGCATGTCTCACAAACTCCCCTGCCTTCTCCCACCAGCACCCCACCCCCCCCCCCACCCCCTCTCTTTAATATTCTCCCAATTGCGCGCTGTTCGTCCTGCACCATTCGTGCAGCTGGCGGATTACGCCAGTAAGTTTTCCCCTCACTTCACTCATAAACATTCGTTCTAATGGTGGGTGCACGGGGAGATTCCCAAGTTTATAACTGGCCAAAGGACAGGCAAACCTTCTTCCTTTTTCTCATTTCGATTGACACCCTGTCAGTCAGATCAAAAGTCTACACCACATGTGTACTTGGACTAAGTGTGTTCCAAGTTACTCTTATTTAATTCAAAAGAAACATTGAAGAGATATTTGACTGAAACTGTTAGCATTGTAGTACTGTCTCCTAACCTTCTGGAAGCTTAACTCAGTCTTTAGACAAAAGTGGAGATTGATATCTTTATAGTGGGAACTCTACAATAGAGCAAACATTTGCTGGTTGAGTTCTCACACCTCTTCTGAAAGATAAGAGGGTAAATGTGTGAACTCGACTAGTCAGCCACTCAGCTACTTATCTACAGACCAGGTTCTCTTTATCGTAGACCTGGGATCGTGGTCACGTTACAACCTGTGGCTAAACCACACGCAGTGGCTACCCCAGAAACTAGGGCAACGACAGATACACCTCTCTAGGCCAGACAGGGTGCAGACACTCCACAGCCCAGCACTACAGTAACCAGTCTACACCGCAGGATCAGTCACCAGCCACCAGAGAGAGATCAACAATCCTCTCTGACTTAGTTAAGTCATAAATTCATCCCCCTGGACTCATATCCATCAGACCCTTACCCTCACTTTATGATGAAACAGTGAGAACATGTCTATGATTACCACTTTGGCTACTGCACTGGGTGCATGCAAGCTAAGTGGATATATATATATATATATAAGAATATATATTTAGAGTAACATTGACATGCCCACTGTATATCAACTAAATTAAGCTACTACACTGAGTGTAAGTAAGTAAAGTAGGAGTGAGGAAGGGCATTTAATTGTTGTAGTTCAATGAGAACAACAATTTAGCCTATAGAACAGGCATGCATATACTTACCTGTGTGTAAGCGAGTAAAGTTGATGTGTGAAATTGCACTTAACGTGTGTCAGTTCTCTGTTGTTCAATCAATGTTAAATGTTTGAACGTCTCTCTTCAATTCTGTGTCTTGGAGCTACAATTACATTTTAAGAGTACAGGCCAAAGGAAACTTATCTCAAAGTCACTATCAAGTATCATAACAGTACCTGGAATAAATATAAATTTCTTTCGATGACTAGTAGTGGGAAGTTGCTCCTTCCACCACTTGTAAGAGAGAGGGTGGAGGTGAAATGTTAAGATAATTCTCATAGAGAAATTATTCCAAGTCCTTCCCCTAGAGGACCCACCTACCACTCATCCATCTCGTCACATCGACTGGAGATGTCACCATGTCTGTGAAAGCTTTGTTGTAATCATCATGAAAAACAGGTTGAAAAAAATAGGTAAAAACAATTGAAAAATAGATAAATACAAACCACATTTCACGTGGTTCTAATGTGATGACAGTTGGGGGTGGGTAGGTGTGATCCTCTGGGGAAAGGACTCGGAATGTTTTCTCTATTGACGTTATATGAAAATTTCACCTCCACCCTCTTACTGATGGTGGAAGGAGCAACCTTCTGTTCTAGTCATTAAAAGAAATTTTGATTTTCGCTCGGGACTGTTAAAAAGTCAAGAGTGGCTCAGGAACAATTCTCCTTAGGTTTGTGCACTTAAAAGTGTTTGTAGCTCTAAGTGACAGAATCAGAGATAAGTTCAAACATTCAATATTGTATGAACAACAAAGAACTGACACTAGTTAAGTGTACTTTCACACATCAATTTTACTTGTGTATACAAGAGTAAATTACAAATGGATAGACTTTAGTCTTTGTTAGGACAGACATTTTCCACATTATCTTATCATTAAGAGAGGGAAAGATCTGGATGAGATGAATTGGAGTCCACATGGTATATCACAATTTATCTGATGTTGGAGAGGATTAGGATCTCTTCCTGACTGCTGGTGACTGGTCCACCATCTCTATGGGCAGGCTGATCTGTTGGGACTGCTGGTGACTGGTCCACCATCTCTATGGGCAGGCTGATCTGTTGGGACTGCTGGTGACTGGTCCACCGTCTCTATGGGCAGGCTGATCTGTTGGGACTGCTGGTGACTAGTCCACCGTCTCTATGGGCAGGCTGATCTGTTGGGACTGCTGGTGACATGGTCCACCATCTCTATGGGCAGGCTGATCTGTTGGGACTGCTGGTGACTGGTCCACCATCTCTATGGGCAGGCTGATCTGTTGGGACCACTGTGCTGGGTCAGTCACAGGCAGTCCTGGGGACAGGGGTACCAACCAGGATCCATTCACGAAACAGAACCTGGTTTTTAGTTAAGTAGCTGTGAGTCCGGCTTGTCGAGTTCTCACACTGCTCTCTGGCTTTCAGTGAATGTTTGAACTCAGCCAGCAAAAGATCAGACTAGCATAGATATATCTGCCAAATTGTAAGTTCCACTTTCGTTCTCACTTAGATTTTGATTGGATTGTAACTGGTGGTATAGAATACAGTAATAAAATGTAAAAAAATTGAAGCAAACAAACCTTCAATTTTTCTATACATTTAATTGAAGTTACTTGGAATGCACTTAGCCCAAGTACACATGTTGATTAGACTTAGAGCCACCTAGTACAAGGCATAAAACCAATCCACTGTTTTCATAAATTAATATAGCACTTTTCACCCCAAAGGCACACTGTTTTTCTTATTAATGGTAACATTTAGTGATCATCAGATAGCATTGAACCCTGGCAGAAAGTCATATTGTTGACACACAATGTCAATCAAGCATCTTAACATGGTTTTTGTTTACTAAGTTGTGGCAAACAAACTATTACAGAGAATGCTCATTCATCATCTGATAGATGTCACCAAGCATTGGCATACAGTTATATTGTTAAAACATATGGCATACATACAAGCAATACATAGTCCCAAGACTTAGACACATATTTCAACTTACAGTTCTTCTGGGTTGATCAGTGAAACCTTACACAGGCTCTCAGAGTATGGGAGATGAGTGTTCTTATATCTGGTTGTAATTCTACTTCTGCTGGTGGTGATCAGTCTTACAGCATTCTGTAATTCTACTTCTGCTGGTGGTGATCAGTCTTACAGCATTCTGTATTCTACTTCTGCTGGTGGTGATCAGTCTTACAGCATTCTGTGGAGCAGTAAAGTGAGGAGACTTGGTTTTTCCCTAAGCTACACATCCAGTCTCTGATGCCTGTCTCAATCATGTCAGTAGTGACAAGGAGGGGTGTGAGTGTCAGGGGTTATCTGGACTGGACAGTCATCCCCTAGACCTACAGTGTGATGAAGTGTGTAGAAGATTCGAGAACACTATCCCTTAAATGTTGGCAAGAGGTTCAGCCATCATACAACTAAACAAAGCTACATGGCCTGCACATGTGAGGCACATAGACAAGCTGCCATCTTCCCCATAACTCTGAACTAGCAGAGTGAGAACATGCGTCCCTCGTCTCAACCACAGACGATCTCCTGCACATGATATAAGCTAAGGGGGGAGGGGGGGGGGGGGGGGGGGGGGGGTGGGGGGGGAGGAAAATAGTGTGAAGCAGGTGATTTGTCTGGGGTCAGTTGACTTCAAAGGAAAGACCTGGCAGGCTGTGGGGAGAAGGTGATGGGGTTAGAGGTGACACTAGGGAGTGAAAATTGACGTTGATTAGTTATATTGACTAATCGTGACTGATGATGATTTTTTTGTGAATGAGTGTATGTGTGTGTGAATATGTGTGTGAACACTTGCCACAGTTAGTCTCATTATGATCACATTATCTTAACTCACCCAGAATATTGTTTACATGTGGTCCCCCACCCCCACCCCTCATCCCCTCCCTTTTTTTTTTGTGTGTGTGTGTGTGTATGTGTGTGTGTGTGTGTGTCCAACACATGATCCCTGTTTTTCATTGATCACTGCTATCTTCTCTCAACAAACATCAGCATATTGATGCCATCACATTATTTATTATTTGGGAGCCGGAATAGCTCAGTTGGTAGAGCGCCTGACTCGTAATCTTGGTGATCCTGGGGTTGCGGGTTCGAACCTCCGCCGGGGCGTTTCGGTACAGGGGATTTTTCCCTCGGAGTTAACATTTGGTTCTGACTCCATTTCCCATACAGTCCTTCGAATGAGACTATAAACCGAGGTTCCGTGTGTGAACGCATGCTAACATCTTGCACACACGTAAAAATCCCATCACCAACTTTCGGAAGAGTAGGCCAGTTTGGCCGTTGGTATGGATGACACGTTACACATAGCATGCACCCTGCGTGAGAAATGGAAAGAATGAAGAAAGTAAGGAAAATGAGTGGTCGATATTGAACGATACTGATTGGATGACACGGGAAACGACTGAATGAAGCGCCTGCTGGCAGCTCTTCAGTCGGCACTAACCAGGTAGGCAGCCCATTGTGTAAACGGGTGTTGATTGTAAAGCGCTTAGAGCTTGGCCTCTAGCCAAGAATAGGCGCTATATAAGTATTCATTAATATAATATATAAATATTTCACCTGTTACAATGAACATCATCTCTCAGCATTGTTTGCTTTTTTAAACAACACTATTTGTATGAACCTCCCACCCCCACCCCCACCCCCCACCCCATAGTGGATGAAGAGATATGAGCTCTCCTTCTCTTGCCCCTTCCCTCCCCTTTTTTTTCTTTTTTTTCACCTCAAACCCCCCCCCCCCCTCCCCCCAATCATACCTTATCACCCATTTATCTTCCATCCCCTTCCCTATTAACATCACCCACACACCTTTCACAGCTACCCACGCATAACTACCACCACCTCTTTCATCACCCAGCGAAATCATTTATTTATTCAACTCTATTTTTTAACAGTTTCTTCTGTTCATGTACTTATTTACCCCTTCTATATAAATTTTGTTGTTGTTTTTTGCTTTTTTGTTTTTTTCCCCCCCAGTTTCCCTCCCCCCCCCCCTTACCATTATTATCAATCCACCATTACCACAACCGTCACAAAGATATCACCCTACCCCACTAAACTAGACACACAACACTATCGTATCACCCCCCCCCCCCAACCCCCCCCCCCCCCCCCCCCCCCCCCCCGTCCTTTTCCTCTTCCATAATCCCCCTTGTCAATTTCGCCTACCGGCTATTCTCCCCACCACATGGACAACAACAGATGAGTCATTTTTCGTTCTTTGTTTGTACTGTCCTAAATGTTAAATGTGATTTATTTTTTCACCTGAAGAAGACCCAAGAGGTTGAAATGCATCGTGTCTTGTCATGTGCTTTGTTTGTCAATGTCATTGGCGGTAACTAACAAACTATTTTTCTAAATTTTTATCTTGATTGCCGTTTGTTTGACAGAGAGAGAGAGAGAGAGAGAGAGAGAGAGAGAGAGAGAGAGAGAGAGAGAGAGAGAGAGAGGAGAGAGAATGTTAATATGCGGGTTCAACCCCCACCACATTTATTTTGCCTTGCAAGCCCACTTTTTAGCATCCATTTTTCTTAATTTTGCTATTTTGGCCCTGTAATCCCTGTTTTTACAAAAGCAAAAAAACAGTATAACAAAACAGCAAGTAAAAGATGTTATAAAGGGCTTGCAAGGCAAAATAGATGTGGCGTGGTTGAACCCACATGTTAACATTCTCTCAGGCTTATTCATAAAATTTATTATAAATTTTGCGAAACTATTAGCAGCGGTTAATTGGTTTAATACTATAAATAAACCGTTCCTCCATGCCCGTCTGATACTATAAAAAAGAACGTTCATCCATGCCCGTCTGACACATGTATGAGCACTTGATATTGCTAAAACATTATTGATCAACAGTCAGCGAGACATACAAAACCACACGCATATTTTCGATATTAATTATTCAACAGTCTTTGGCATCCTGAGTAGAGCAGATGGTGTTGGCCCGATGAGTGAGGGTGCGTATCACTCCGAGTTTATGTTAAAGTGGCTGGTGGCTTTCGAACTGTAGGTACTGGTCGGTGTGGGTAGGTTTGTGGTACACACTGAAGGAGAGGCTGTCCTCTGTCCGTGTAATGAGTGTGTCTAGCATGCAATCGAGTTGTTCTCCTCCACCTCATGAGTGAATTTGATAGCAGGGTGTTGACTGTTCAAATGGTTGGTGAAGTCTTCCACCAGCTCCCTCTTGAGGATGGTCATGGTGTCGTCCACGTAGCGGCCCTAATAGCGTGGAGGAGAATGGATAAGACGCCAGGGCCTTCTCTCGAAGTCCATCATGGAGAGGTTGGCTACAATGGGGCTGACTGGAGAGCCCATGGCCTCTCCTGCGGCCTGCTGGTAGAAGTTACCTTGGAACGTGAATTAAGTGGTGTTGAGACAGCAAGCCAGGAGTTCACAGATGCTGTCCACGGAAAGTGTAGTATGCTAGGGCAGAGTGTCGTCAGCCTGCAGTCTTGCTTTGATGATGTGGATGCTTTCTTCGATGGACGCTGGTGAACAATGCCGAAACATCATATGATACCAGGCACTCATCAGGAGAAAGGGTGTAGTCTGCCAGTTTCTGGACCAAGTCCGCACTGTTGATGATGTGGTGTTCTGTTGTGCCAACCAAAGGAGACAGGATGTCTGTCACAAATCTCGCCGTCTCATACATGAGGGAGCCTCTGGAAGCAACTATGAGATGGAGAGGGACGTCTTTCTTGTGCACCTTGGGAAGGCCATAAAACTTGGGGACATCAGTGGTTATGGGTACAGTTTTCTGTAAACGTCAAGGGAAAGTCCGCCCACCTCCTTGAGACGTTTGAGCAGATCCTTGAGCTTGGTGGCATACCTGTTGGTGGGGTCTTTCTTGAGAGGCTGGTAAGTTTTTCTGTCATCCAACAGTTGACTGGCCTTGTCGTAGTACATGGACTTGGGGATGATGACCGTGGACCGACCCTTGTCGGCCGGGAGTATCAAAATCGTGTCGTCTTTCCCAAGTCGGGCCAACGCACGCCTCTCCTCAACAGGAATGTTGGGTTTCGGCGGTTGTGCTTGTTTCAGGATGTTGACACATGGGACGCCTCTTCTGATTGCGGGCCTATCTGTCTGCAGGTGGTTTCGATACTCGTGATGTAGTCCACGATGGGGAGTTTGTCCGGGGTCACAGCAAAATTGAGTCCCTTTTCCAGCACTCGCTGTTCAGAGTCAAAAAGTTCACGTTCCGATAAGTTCACAACCCATCTCTTTTTCACCATGCGCGTCTCTTCTTCAGTCACAGGTACAATTGGAATGTGATCGTTCTTGTCACGCTTCGATCTCGCCATTAGTTTCTCAAACTTGCTTCTCTGGCGCATGCGCACTTTGTTCCATTCCAAGTTTTGAGTTGACTCGAGCCAGAATAAAAGCGCGTTTGCTGATTTATTTATTGTTATTATTTTATTTTATTTTTTTAATTACTTAAATATTTGGGTTAGAAAAATGAACGCCATGAAGGAGATATTTAACAGTGATGAACAATTAAGCAATAAGTTTAGTGAAGTAGACATGGATATTATTAACCCCACAAATGTTCAGGAAAACGTGAGAGATGCTGTAAGTAAAGTACCCGATTCTCTTCAAATCGATCCGCCAATAAAGTGCTGTTAGCCATTCTGATCAATTATGTAACACCTGATGGTAACAATCTGGAAGTCTGGGTTTCAACTAAACAGACAGAAGTTATTAGCAATTATAACTTTAATTCTAACTAGGCTGATTACATGTTTATACAGTTTAACCATGCGAGTGAAGAAGCAAAACTGCGTGGCTCTTGCTGGAGTGAAGGAACAGTCCTTGAAATCAGATTAAAACAAACAAAGTACCATCCTATAGTTGACAATTCTTACATTCCTCTTCCAAGAGAGTTAGTGTTGAAACGAGCAGTCTTAAACATACAAAATTCTGACAGTATGTGTTTCATGTGGTGTGTTTTGGCACATTCACATCCTGTTGAAAGCACGCAGACAGAGTCTCTAATTATGAACAGTATAGACATGAGCTGAACGTCAGTGGCATAAACTTTCCAGTAAGTGTAAAAAGTATACGTCAGTTTGAAGAACAAAACAAACCAATAACTCTAAGCGTATATACATGGTCTGTAGTAAACAATCTACAACCTCTAAGATATCTCCCCCAAAGCCCTACTTTAGGTGAATCACTTAGACTTGATACTGTTTACAGACGGCCCCAAAGCCATTATGCATTAATCAGATCAATTAGCAGACTGTTAGCCTATACATCAAAGAATACATCTAAACAAGAGCTTTGTAGAAAGTGTTTGGTTAGAATCCCAACTATCGAAGCAGTTGTTAAACATAAAAATCATTGTAGCAAGTTTTGTAGACTGTGAAACCAAACTTGCTGTGCCTTCCACCAGGGTCTAAAGTTAGTTTAAAAAGTTTACACAAAATGCAGATGAACCCATGTGGGGTTTATGCTGATTTGTAATCGCTCTTGCTACAGTATTATGGCCCACAACAACTAGAACAACCAAAAAACAGCCTTATTAAACAATCATCAGATTTGTTCTTATGCTTTTATTGTTGTTAGGTCGGATGGCGCACACACAATACCAGCGATTTACAGAGGCCCCAACGCAGCCAGCAGATTTTTACAACAAATGAAACAAGCGCGCAATGACTTTTCTAATCAGCTGAATCTCTCAGACATTATTACGACTCCTGAAGATCAAGAACAGTATAAATCAGCCACTCACTGTTGGAATTGCGGCTTAGAGCTAACACCTAACAGTAAAGAAAACCCAACAGTAAGAGACCATGATCGCATTAGCGGAAAGTTCAGAGGGGCAGCACACAGCAAGTGCATCTTCAGCTTAAGTTTGACCCCAAGACCTGGAAACTGCCCATATTCTTTCATAACTTACGGGGCTATGACTCTCATTTTATTATGCAAGCAGTGACTTCTGAATATAAGAGGGTTACCTGCATGCACAGTCTTCAGAAAAGTATATGACCTTCACCAAGACTGTTCATCCTTTTATGACTCTGCTCAACATTTGATTGCGAATTTAAATAATGAGCAGAATCGCTACATGATTGTCCCAATGACTAAAGAATATTATGACCCGTCTTTAGTACACTAAAGGCATTTATCCGTATGAATACATGGACTCATGGGAGAGTTTGATGAGCTAGCGCTGCCGCTTAAGGAAGACTTTTACAGCCGTCTTACAGGCAAAGGCATAACTGACTCTGACTATGAATATGCACAGAAAGCCTGAAAAGAATCACACTGCCAAACAATGGGTGATTATTACGATCAATACTTGATGGCTGACGTATGTTTATTGGCAGATGTGTTTCAAAATTACAGATCTACATGCATGAAACATTATAGCCTAGACTCATCACATTACATTTCTGCCCCAGGCCTCTCTTGGGACGCCTTCTTAATGTTTACAAACATTGAGATTGACTTAATATCTGATTTGGCTACACTCCATATGATTGAAGATGGGTTGAGAGGTCAGCATTAGCATGGCCTCACATTCTTACTGAAAAGCCAACAATAAGTATTTTGATGACTATGACCCTACTAAACCATCTAAGTAGTTAATGTATTTAGACACTAACAATTTATATGGGTGGGCCATGAGTCAGACACTGCCATTAAGAAACTTTAGAATGATACAAGGACCTCATGACGTTAATACTGTTTTAAGTATGCTGTCAGAGCACACGCCTGATCAATCAACAGGATTAATCTTAGAAGTAGACTTAGAATATCCTAAAGAATTGCATGACCTTCATAACGATTAACCACTAGCTGCAGAAAGATAAAAATGACCCCCACAGAACCACCAAAACTTGTGCCTAATTTGTGTCATAAGACTAAGTATGTATGTCATTATACACTGCTACAGTTTTACTTAAGACACGGATTAAAACTTACTGCCGTTCACAGAATAATTGCTTTTGACCAAGAGCCCTTTATGAAACCATACA
This sequence comes from Conus ventricosus, assembly GCA_018398815.1. Taxonomy (NCBI): domain Eukaryota; kingdom Metazoa; phylum Mollusca; class Gastropoda; order Neogastropoda; family Conidae; genus Conus; species Conus ventricosus. Next base: position 27,187,049 of record CM031624.1, on the reverse strand, counting down.
TCATGAAGAACACCGATCTTAGAACTAAATCCACTGATGCTTCAGAAAAAGACATTTTTAAACTAATGAACAACAGCTGTTTTGGCAAGACGATGGAGAACCCACACAAGCGTAAAGATGTAAGATTGGTCACAAAAGGAGAAACAGCAATTAAACTAGTCTCTAAACCTAATTATCAAGACTTTAGACGATTTAAACCCAGCCTGTATGGCATTATGATGAAGAAACTGTATGTAAAGTTGGACAAACCAGTGTTTATTGGGTTTACTGTGTTAGAGCTGTAAAAGTTGTTAATGCTAGAATTTCTGTATGACTACTTTGAGCCACTATACCCAGAAGCAAGAGTTCTGTACACGGACACTGACTCTTTTATTCTAGACATCCTGACTGAAGATTTTTACAAAGGCTTAGAAACGGAGGTAGCCAAAGGAGTTGATGGATGGTATGACACATGTGACTACCCAAAAGACAGCCCTTTACATTCGACTGTAAATAAGAAAGTGATTGGGAAATTTAAAGATGAACTTAATGGACAGTTATACAAGAATACGTTGGTCTGCAGTCGAAGACTTCTGTAATGAAGAAAGCAAGGGCATAAGTAAAGAAGTTGTAAAAAAATATAACTCACGACAACTACAAACAGGCTCTCTTTCAAGACAAAGTATTTCACCATGCAAATGTTAGTCTACGCTCTACTCTTCATCAAGTAAACACAATTGCTTTAATAAGAAATATCTAGCTTCAATAATAACAAACGAACTTACGTTACTCCTGAGTTTTCATATGCTATAGATCATTGGAGAACTGCCAAGTAATTAGTCACGTAACTAGCCAAGTTCTTAATTCAAGTACTAGTCAAGTTCTTAAGTCAAGTCAAGTCAGTTCTAACCCACCAGCCGCCGTGGCGACGTGGTTAGCGTCGCGGATTCCCGGCTGGGAGGTCGTGGGTTCGAATCCCATCAGAGTCATGTGGGTTTTTCTGCCCCGACCGGCTCCTACCCAGAGTTGAGTTTGCTGCAGACTCGGCTGGGAAGACTGGGACCACACAGTCGAGTTTCATCCATTTAATGGATGCTTTTCTAAAAGTGTTGCTCAAATTTCCTGACCGACACTGCAGGTGCCTGTAACTCTCGGACCTGGTTGACACTGGGATATATTATGAAAGGAAGCGTAGAGTACAGCCCTGTCATGTAGTCTCAGACCAAAATGGAAATCCGTAGCATCATCTCAATCATCCTCATTCTCATCGATCAGCATGAAAGAAGTCTCAAATTCTGTGGCCCTTCCTGCCCTGCTCTCATAGTGACCTCAATTTTGATGTCCTCTCCATGTCTGTGGTCTTGGTTTGGTTCCGTCGGGGTCACCGGTATCGGCGAGTCCATGGGGCTGTTGTTGGACGGATGTGGTGGTGCCCTCTGGAGGGAGAGCTCACTCACGCCGGCTCCGCGACTAAGCAATTATTGTCGTCAGTAGGGGGCTCAGTAGGTGGTGTCCTGCGTATGCTAGATCAGAGCAGGCGCCACTGAACACCACCGAAGTGACTCGGCAGCAGTGCCGTGTTTCCTCCGGTGGGTTGCCTCTTGATGACTTGACGTTGACTGCTCCCTATGGATTGCTGGTGCCGGGGCTGCGGTAGTGGGCTGACCGGGCTGTGGCTGTGAATGGGGTGTCGGAATGAGCGGCGTGGGTGCACTGCCTCTGAGGTGGCGCAGAAGTTGGGACAGCAAAAAAAAAAAGGTCTTTTCTAACCCAAGTCAGTTCTAACCCAAGTTTCTAGGGTTTAGTACTTGAAGTATTTTTAAAATTAATTCATTAAAAATGGATCTACAACAGGTTGTTTTCTTTTTTCAGAGATTGGTGCTTTTTCTTTTAATTCTTTTATGGGTGGTTGTGACTTTGTTGTTAAGTATGGTTTTAGATATTTGTATGCCAAGAAACTGCCAGCACCAATTGCCAGCACATAATACACCTTATAGTTTGATTGTGATGGCGTTGATGATTGTGATGATTGTGATAGCGTTGGCAGTGTATTACTATCTAATAATTTTTGTTTTGCTTCTTGGCTTGCTTTTTTTTAGTCTGTTCCATTCAGGTAGTCTGCGACCAGCCGCAACACGTCCTGTCAGTTAAGCTGATTGTGTGTCATAGAAAAAAAAGATTTGGAAGGTAGGCGCAAGTTAATCTAATTGTCTGTTACAGAAATGATTTGGAAGGCGATTGTAATTAATCTTATTGTTACCAACACGGATTTGGAAGGCACGTGTAAATTAACCAATTGTCTGTTGCAGAAAAATATTTGGAAGGCAGGTGTAAAATAACCTGATTGTGAAGAATTTGGTAGGCAAGTGTAAGTTAACCTGATTGCTACAGAAACAGATTTGGAAGGCAAGTGCGAGTTCTTCAGACTTTCTGTCACGGTAAAGGATTTGGTACTAAGTGTAAGTTAATCTATTGTCTGTTACAGTGGAGATAAGAGAATTTGGAAGCCTCATGTTTGGAAGGCGAGTGCAGACAAAACGCAGTGTGTGATCTTGTGCGACGCTGCAGTGAGTGTTGGTAGTTGTTCTAGCTTTATGTTTCTGCATATAAGCTTGTGATTATATCGGAAATTAAATGAGGCAGGGAACAGTAACGTAAACAGTAAACAAGTGGGGTATGTTTTATCCCTTAGGAAAACCTAACACAGAGTAACTTTCTTTAAGACTGGCACAGCCTTTTAAACTTGAAAAAAGTCAGACAATTACATAGACGAACAATCTAATAGTGGGGAAAAAACAAGTGCAGGCCAACAACTGAACTGTCTTCAGAGCAATGACCTGGAAAAGATTTGGAGTTAAGGAGGCGTACGGTGGGTGGGGAGTTTGAAGATGGAGAAACTGGGAACATGAAATTAACAAAATAAGTTACAGATATGAAAGCTCTTCACTAGCTGCATAAGGGAACCATTGCAATCCCTTTTGAAGGCAGATATATTTGTATTGCCTGCTCCGAGGCCTTTCGTCTGCTGGGTCGGACTCATCAGGGAGACACGACTGGTTGTGTCTGCGCTCCCAGCGTCAAATAGAGACACACCACAGTCCATAATACTGTGGTGTTCTCACCACCAAGGGTGCAAAAAAGAATCCAATAGCACCCCCAAAGCAGCCAGCGAAGAGTTGTAAATGCAACCAAACAAATGTGTGGGGAGGAAAAAAGTTGCTGAAATACTAAAGACATTATGCAAATAGTATAAAATATAGGGGACAATCTTTGAGCCTACGCTTCAGGATCCACACAAAGATGCAAGGGAGATCAAAAGACAAACACACAGATGGACAGAAACAAATACAAATAACCTCAATTTAATCAAAGCAAAATCGGAAATGAAATGAGGCAGGGAACAGTAAACGATAAACAGTAAACAAGTGGGGTATGTTTTGCTCCCATAAGAAAACCTAACACAGAGTAACTTTTATTCAAGACTGGCACAGCCTTGAATAAAGTCAGACAAATACATAGACGAACAATCTAATAGTGGGGGAAAAAACAAGTGCAGGCCAGCAACTGAACTGTCTTCATAGTAATGACTTGGCAAAGATTTGGAGTTAAGGAGGGGGGGGGGGGGAGTTTGAAGATGGAGAAACGGGGAACATGAAATTAAGAAAATAAGTTACAGATATGAAAACTGTATTATGGACTGTGGTGTGTCTCTATTTGACGCCCGGAGCGCAGACACACACCAGCCGTGTCTCCTAATGAGTCCGACCCAGCGGCGAAAGGCCTCGGAGCAGGCAATACAAATATATCTGCCTTCAAAGGGATTGTGATGGTTCCCTTATGCAGCTAGTGAAGCGATTTCATATCTGCAGCTTATTAATTTTTTCTTAATTTCATGTTCCCAGTTTCTCCATCTTCAAACTCCCCACCACCGTACCCTCCTTAACTCCAAATCTTTGCCAAGTCATTACTATGAAGACAGTTCAGTTGTTGGCCTGCGCTTGTTTTTCCCCCACTATTAGATTGTTCGTCTATGTATTTGTCTGACTTTATTCAAGTTTAACAGGCTGTGCAGTCTTGAATAAAAGTTGCTCTGTGTTAGGTTTTCTTATGGGAGCAAAACATACCCCACTTGTTTACTGTTTATCGTTTACTGTTCCCTGCCTCATTTCATTTCCGATTTTACTTTGATAAATTGAGGGTTATTTTGTATTTGTTTCTGTCCGTCTGTGGGTTTGTCGTTTGATCTCCCTTGCATCTTTGTGGATCCTGAAGCGTAGGCTCAAAGATTGTCCCTATATTTTATACTATTTGCATAATGTCTTTAGTATTTCAGCAACTTTTTTCCTCCCCACACTTTTGTTTGGTTTGCATTTACAACTCTTCGCTGGCTGCTTTGGGTGTGCTATTGGATTCTTTTTTGCACCTTGGTGGTGAGAACACCACAGTATTATGGACTGTGGTGTGTCTATTTGATTGCCGGGAGCGCAGACACAAACCAGCCGTGTCTCCCTCGGGAGCAGGCAATACAAATATATCTGCTTCAAAAGGGATTGCAATGGTTCCCTTATGCAGCTAGTGAAGAGTTTTCATATCTGTAACTTATTTTCTTAATTTCATGTTCCCAGTTTCTCCATCTTCCACCCCCCCCCCCCCCCCCCCCCCCCTCCTTAACTCCAAATCTTTGGCAAGTCATTACTATGAAGACAGTTCAGTTGTTGGCCTGCGCTTGTTTTTTCCCCCACTATTAGATTGTTCGTCTATGTATTTGTCTGACTTTATTCAAGTTTAACAGGCTGTGCCAGTCTTGAATAAAGTTACTCTGTGTTAGGTTTTCTTATGGGAGCAAAACATACCCACTTGTTTACTGTTTGTGATTATATGTTAACGACAACAACAATGGCAGTGATAACGATGTTGATGAAAATAACAGTAAGAGTAGTTACAACAACAATACAACAACAACGTCAATTGTGATATATAATAATAATAATAATAATATAATAATAATAATAATAACCATAAAAAATGATAATAATAATAACGATGATGATAATAGTAATAATAATGATAACTAAAAACAACATTAATAATAATAATAATAATAATAATAATAATAATAATAACAACAACAATAATGGTAATAATAATAATAATAGTAATAGTGATGATAATAATAATAATAATAGTAATAAAGTATCACAATGTCAAAGGTTTTCTGGTGAGCTTGCGTGTGCATGTGTATGGATATGTGGGCACCTACGTTCGTGTGTGTGTGTATATACGACGTACTGAAGAAGAAGACAGTCCAGAGGTGATCACAGCACATATCACTGCACGGCCCATGAACGGTGGACAGGGAGCGCCAACAGGTCTGGTTCTGTTTTGTAGAACTGAAACCAAATGAAGGTCGTCTTGAACTGAAATAGAATGTTCAGGAATCTTCAGGGTGAAGACATTTTTTTTTTCATTACTAAGAATGAAGCACAGACCAGCCGCCGTGGCGAAGTGGTTAGCGTCGCGGACTCCCGGCTGGGAGGTCGTGGATTCGAATCCCATCAGAGTCATGTGGGTTTTTTTCTGCCCCGACCGGCTCCTACCCAGAATTGAGTTTGCTGCGGACTCAGTTGGGAAGACTGGGACCACACAGTCCAGTTTCATCCACTTAATGGATGCGTTTCTGAGAGTGTTGCTCAAATTCCCTGACCAACACTGCAGGTGCCTGTATCTCTCGGCCCTGGTTGACGCCGGGATATATTATGAAAGGAAGCGTAGAGTACAGCCCTGTCATGTAGTCTCAGACCGAAATGGAAATACGTGGCATCATCTTAATCATCCTCATTCCCATTGATCAGCATTAAAAAAAATGTCTCAAATTCTTCGGCCCTTCATGCCCTGCTCTCATGGTGACCTCAGTTTCGATGTCTCTCCGCGTCTGTGGCCTTGGTTTGCTTCTGTCGGACTCACGGTATCGGCGAGTCCATGGGGGCTGTCGTTGGACGGACGTGGTGGCGCCCTCGGAGGGAGAGCTCACTCACGCCGGCTCCGCGACTAAGCAATTTTTGTCGTCAGTAGGGGGCTTAATAGGTGGTGTCCTGCGTATGTTAGATCAGAACAGGCGCCACTGAACACCACCAAAGTGACTCGGCAGCAGTGCAGTGTCTCCTCCGGTGGGTTGCCTCATGACGACTTGATATTGACTGTTCCCTATGGATTGCTGGTGCCCTGGCTGCGGTGGGGCTGACCGGGCTGTGGCTGTGGACGGGGTGTCGGAATGAGCGGCGTGGGTGGACTGCCTCTGAGGTAGCGTAGACGTTGGGACAAAAAAAAAAAAATGAAGCACAGGCAATACCAGTGATTCTCCATTGCTTCAGAATTGAAAGTGAATGCCGCCTGTCAAGAAACATCGCAGTGTACTTCCGGTGCCAAGATGGACGGGGCAAATGCGTATGTGACACCCAGTACGGAACCCACGAAGGGGATCGCTGCAGTGAGTCGAAAACAGTACAACGATGTGTGTGCGTGCGCGCGCGCACGGTGTGTGTGTGTGTGTGTGGTGTGTGTGTTGTGTGTGTGTGTGTGTGTGGTGTGTGGTGTGTGTGCGAAGTGGTGCATGGGGCATGTCGTGTGGTGTATGGTGTGTGTGTGTGTGTGTGTGTGTGTGTGTGTGTGTGTGTGTGTGTGTGTGTGTGTGTGTGTGCTTGTCTGTCTGTTGTTTTCTATCTTATGCTGTCTGTTTTTATTATCTCTGTTATCTACCTGGCTTATCTACCTGCTATCTATCTATCTATATCTATATCTATGGAAATGAAATATATAATAATATAGGGATCACTGAAAACACTTCATAAACAGATATGCAAACCATAAAAGTATTTAAAAGAAAGTTACAAATTGAATCGAGCTTGGCAAATATATCTGGAACTTAAGCGCCAAACAGCCACATATATTGCGAAATTAAAAGCTCATTCTTGCATTACACTGCATCGCAGTTTCAATTGTTTTGCACTATGTTTTATCTGGAAATGGTTAATAACATTGCATACCACTTAGGCATACTTTTAAAACCTAGTTTAAAAGTAGTAAACAATGCTGGCATATATTAACAATTTTGTTAGTGAACACATCAAATTAAAACCTGATAGGCCAAAACACGTTTTCAGCATACCAGTACTGTGCTTTTGACACGCAAACGTTCAGACTATCCAGTTTTAAATCGGTGTGTTAATTTCATGTAACCATCCTGTTGGTATGCCAATCGCCGCTTAGAAACAAATTTGTCGAGTTTCTACCTTGAGTTTTAACTTTGTTTTAACATTCATTGAGTTATATATATAGTAGAGTATATATAATATTTATATCCATCTTATATATGATATATATTAGATGTAGTTATGTAAATATGTTAAATAAGGTTTTAAAAGGCAGTCTACAAATTTGTTTCGAGCGCGTTGCGCTGTCTCAGGATGGTTTCTGTGCCCACCGCGATTGTTATATAGCGTGTGGGTCACATTGGGTTGTTTGCAGGGATAGATTGGTAAAGGCAGAATTTTTTTGGTATTCAGGTTTTTGTTTGGATGTGTTCACTAATAACGATTTCAAATTTATGCCTTGCAGTAGATTACTTTTCGTTGTAAGTTTAATAGGTTTAAAAAGGGTTGCATAATATTAAATTTTTTCTGTTAAATATTGTTGCACGTTTTTGACATCATTGCTGTAGGTGATGCTCTTTTTAATGATTTTCTCGGATTATTGTAGCTTGTTTTGCATCTTTAAGTTTACCAGTCTTATAATTTGCTCAACTTGTTTGTTTTTATATTTTTCTTGTTTATTGCATGTATTGGTTGCCATATCTGGTTTGAAGTGTTTCAGTGTCCTGATGTTGTTTCATTCTGGAAAACTTTTTTTTGGCGCAGTTTTGGTTAAAGAGAGGTAAAGAAACTCAATTCTTGTTCCCCCAGTCTCTCCTTAGGATGAATGGAGTAGATGCGTGCGTATGGCGTAAACATGCTGTGCGTGTGACGGAGTGTTGCAAATGCGGTGTGTGACAGTCGATGTCCATGTAGCACAGATAGAAGTCTGCTAGGGATTCTGTTTGGTCAGTTTTGATTCCCTATGGGTAAGTTGCGAGATGGGGAATAATCAATATATAAAAGGCAAAGAAAATATATTATTTAGTGAATGTAAACCGTTGATGTGATTGATAAAAATGAAAATTAAACGACATCGTGTAATGAGAAGCACTTTGAGAAAACATGCAATTGGGTTAAAAAAAGAAAAATAGAATTTTTTTTGGATATTAATATTTTTGTGAAGGCTTCACTTTGTATCCTCAAATGTAGGCAGGAATGTGCTGGAAACAGATTGCTACGAATTCCTGAGTTTGATGCGTTAGTATGTCTTGTTGAATAATGTCTTTAAAATGAATTAAACTTAGATGTTCCAAAGCTAACGTTACGACTTGGGGTTTCTTCCCAGGAAACCTCAGCGTCCAACCATTGGCTCCTTCTACCAGCTTCCTGGAAACTTGATTCTTGCTGGGGGAATTTTCTACAAAGAAACTTTATTTCCAATGCAACTATGTAGTATCTAAAAAGTAGGAAGATAAATTAATACCTGTTTGGTGCTTTTTTGAAAAGAAAGAAGAAAAGGGGTTCGAATAATAATTGAACATGAAATTTTGATTGGGAAAAAAGCTATTTTGTGTATGTTGAATGTATTGTGAAATTCTATTGTTGTATATTGGTAAGGGAGCACAAAAAGCGCATTCTTGTTTCCCAGTCTTTCCTTTGGATGAACGGAGTAGAAGTGTGAATATGGAGTAAACATGCTGTGTTAGCGATTGTCACACTGTGCATAAATGATGCCCGCACTCAGCCCAGCATTCACTCCGTGCACACGCAATCTCTCCAAACAACCAGAAGGCGCACTACAATAACTCTTCTTCTCCCCCTCCTCTCCGGGGAATGACAACAAGTTGTTTTCCAATTTATAACTTCTGTTCCGCCACTCAGTGGAGGTACAAGCATTCACAAATCCAGTAGCTGGGACCAAATTTCATTTCATTTTATATACTATTTCCCAGATACTTCTTTCAACAGTTTCTCCTCCTCACTGGAGAAACATTGTTTAGTTTTTCAAAGAAGAATAAAAAGATGGCTTAAAATGTAAGAATATCAAGTGAGTTCCAATCATGGGGGGACATTTAACATTATTGTGGGACAACATGACAGATTCTTTAAATCTTCTCACGACTCCGGCAGTCGTCGACCTCTTGCACTTAGGTGCTGCCACAGCACTGTTGTCACACAACTGCCACAGCACCGGGAAGGGCTGTGAAACACGAATGAAGTCCGTGTAAGTTAATCTATTTCAAAATCTGAATATGATAAATCTTTTCCCTTTTCCCTTTTCTTAACTCTCTTTTTTTTATCTCCCATTGTCTATATCTCACCTGGTAATGGTGAATTGCAGGTGGAACTCGTCTTTCAAAAAAACCTGTCTGGTCAGTGTCCCAAGCCATCTCCTTCCTATTCTTATTTTTCCCTCTGCGCTCTTTTTGAGTACACATTCAGTGAGTACTCGTCTAACTCTACGCATTACCAGCCTTGGTTATTTAACCAATGGACAACGTCCGTCCATTCAACCAATAATACCCTAGTCTGAACTGTTTTCATAGCCACCAGCGACACCGATCACACTTGTCGGGCTATTACAAATGATCTTTTCTTTTACTTTTCCTCTTCTTACCTAGGAAATGCTTTATAACAATAAGGGCGTACGCGACGGAACGTCACATGTCGCCATGTTAGGCTGCATCAGAGAATGTAAATATCTTCGTTCAAGCTCACCCATTTATTTTGCACGAAAAACCCCCTTTTTACATCCAAGTCACGTCATCACATGTTACTTTTGGCCAAAATTAACACCTGTTTTACAACTAAAATTAACACACAAAACCGCCAAAAATTGACACAATCAGCACATTAAAACGGGGGGCTTGCGTGTAGATAAGATTTGGTGATCGTGAACAAAGATATTTACATTCTCTCCAGTGACATAAAAATTAAGGGTTTACAGTGCGTTCTTCTACTTCTAACTATTAATAAATTAGAACAAACAACTAGTCTTCCGTCTTGATTAGTTATTTTTTATATTTAATGAGTTTATGTCTAGGCTAACTAATTCTTTAAATTGGCTGTCGCCACCAAACCTGTATAGCTGATATCGCAAAACCCTGCCTTAATTTCTGGCAGTGCTCGTAGAATTGTAGAGGGCTGTCCCATAAATAAATTGCGGTCTGTTTTTAGCTCTTCTAAATAGAATACAACATCGGGTACATGAGAAAATCGGCTGGTCTACTGCTACATACTCATAAAGACGCTTTTTAAGTGCATATGTGTTTTAATATGATACGTTTCACCACTATCATAAAAGCCTAAAATTCGAGCAAGGCTTCTAGGAAAAACGTACTCCCTTTCTTCAGTTCTGAAAATTTATAGTAATTATAAGATTTGCCTCATTAATTTTTTACATAATGTTAAAATTGCTAAATACTTCTCTTAAAGAACAAAAGTTGTAGTAACCATCGGGTATTTTTAAACGTTTTAATAGCTTGCCTTGCCGTCCTTAATATCCACCCAGTTATTCTTAGCTCTTTCAGATATGTTAATCCATTTTACTTTAAAACAATTTCTTTAAGGGCAATCCTATAATTACACGCCTATTGTTTATTGGGTGCGTTAGAACACACTTTTGTTTTGTTGGTTTTATAGATGTGCATCTTTTTTATAACTATTTAAAAAACTAATTTAAAAAATGGAACCTTTTAAATATACGAAAGTGCCACTTACAATGTAGGAGCGTTTTATAACCCCAAATCTTTAGACTTCAGCAATCTAACCATTGCAGTAGATGAATCATACGGCTTCCAAGTTAGGCTTGTAAACCTCTAACTAGATATTTAAATCCGCAATAAATAATGACAGAGTGCCATCAGCATGGTCATCCGCCTATGGCGTTTTACCAGAATCAGTTAAACTTTGCCATTTACTGCGCAACTACTGGCTGCTGTGTTTCATATGCAAACCATTTAAACCATCCTAATCTTTTAGTAAGGTCGTATATAACTTTCATGTTTATTACAGTACAGGCGAATACTAACTGAACTAAATGTAGCCCTCCCTAACGACAGCGCGTTTAATCCATTCAACAGCCCAATGGACCAATATGCATATGAAAGAATCTGCAAACGAATTTAACATTAATCCTTCAACTGATTTTAGACAAAAGTTAGACCGCAATCATGGGTTAGGCACATTGTATTTGTGGGGCACAAAAGAAATATACTTATGACTACTGGCCTGGCCACACTCTTTTCAACCAAACAAACAAGTTCGATTGGGATCCATAGAACAAAGCACCCAATGCTTGGGCAAATTTATCTTAGATGAAAGTGAAGGCCTAACAATGCAAGAGTGCAAAGGCTTAATGACTCCATACGGACGTACGTTTGGTGTTATTAGGAGCACAAGCACAGACAAAGCCCGATATTGATCATCTACAGGGTTTGATGTAGAAAACAATTTCTACCCAATTAAAGACGTATTAACTTGCTGTTGATTTGCCCCCGCATAAAAAGGTATCAAGGCGTTCTTGCACTGCTAGGTAAAAGGGTTGATTTTTGTTGAGGTCATGGATAAATGCCCCCCCTTGACCTTAGTTCAGTTTGGCATGATACAGAATTATAAAACAAAATCCTATAGCGGGGGACGATCAAACGGGGGAAAAACAAGGGCTTAAACAAAAGGGCCTGCTCCATCCATTTTAAAAGAAAGTCCCTAGCCTGAAGAAAGCGACCCATTTATAAGGCCCCACAGCCAGAAAGCAGTCCAAAGCAGCCACCTGTTAACTACCCCAATGACTCCAAGCGAAAAAACAGCCCTGTTGTATTTTTAACTTTTTCTGGATTACCTACTTTATTTCACTAAAAATTAATCCCGCAGCTACCCTCCTAATGTCCACAAGGCAGCCTAAACCACAACTTTGCCATAAGCAAAACCAAAATACAACACTACCCATTATGCCAGGGGAGAGTATCAAGCGCTTTAGCGCAACTTCTTTAATAAGTTTGTGATGAGTAATTTTTTTCTAATCCAACTTTTTAGCAGCTAGGGGTTGGAGGCGCTAGACCCCTTTGGGGCACCGCCGGTTAAAGTAAAACAAGTGTAGAGATAGCGCCCCAACAGCTGTTTAAAATATAATATTTTAATCCCTGTTCCCGAAAGAGTTTTTATTCCTTCAGCTAGCGTAGTGTTTTTTATAAAGTATTTTGTTTTAAAATTTTTCTTTTTTGCTTGTTTGTGTGCTAGTGCGCTCTGTTTTGTGACAGCCTTCAAAACCCGGCCCCCCTTTCTATCATTAAAATTATTATTTTCTGCTGTATTCTAGCCTTTTCTTCTCGCCCCAAATTGTTATCATCTGCATTAGCCAGTTTATTTTTTTCTTCTTCTATCTCTCTATCCAGCTCACCAAGTTTTGCTAAATTGTTTTCTAGTTCGCCCCTTATTGCCCGTAAAGCCTCATTAAGTCCCAGGATTTCACGCATAGGCAGTGGAGAATCGCCAATTGTTTCTAATGTTTTTCTGAATGTTTCCTCATTAAAACTCGCCTCAATTTGTTGCCGCTTCATCTGTTCTTGGGCCTAAATCTTGAAAAGAGGTCATTTCTATTTCAGATCGTGTTGGCAACCTTTGCACCATGTTTTGTAAACGACTAACAGCCTCAGAGCTTAAATTCCAATAAAGTTCAATTTCCTTTTGTCAGCAACAGGGTGTTTTCCAAGAATTGTGTTTGTTTTAAAAACTGAGTTGAGTCTGGTTTTTTAGTAAACCGCACAAGGTCCCCTTTATGGTTCTATAATTCAAATGATTATCTTTATCCATCTCAAAATTGGAAACCCTAAGCGCTTCTGGTTGCTCACGCCCCATATGGCTATATAATGATTCAATTCTATCTAGCAATCGTATTTGATGTAATCCTACTCCCTTTGGGCCCACTGCCGCTCCTTCAATTTCTTCATCTACTGAAGGCCCCAATTGTGTTTCGTCTTCTTCTTCAGAAGGATCAGGCACGTCATAATCTTCATCCATATTTTTTATTTTATTCTTTTTTGTTTTATAAAAAATGAACTCATACGGTTTGTGACCTCGATCCATACAGAAAAGAGAAGGAACCCACGGTGTAAAAGGCATAAGGCAGACTGTAATTAGCGTAAATACTCCATCAACAGTTGAGCCCGGACAAGCTTTATCAGTCAAGTTCCCTGATCTTGGCGCTGACGATGTTATAATGCCAGGCACCGCTAAACTATCATTCAAAATAGATATTAAATCGATAGATCCTAATGCTACTGTTGTTGCTAATTTAGGCAGGGCTATCGTTAAACGTATAGCAATCAAACTGGAGGGCAAAGAAGTCTTTTTACTAAGAGAGGCAGACATTTTTGCCCTCTATTCTGATCTATGGCTTCCTAAAAAGAAAGAAAGAGAAAGTTTATCAGGGAATACAAAGTCCAACGGCCTCAAGCACAGGCTTAAAGCGGAGGATGCAAAAAATGATGTTAAAGATGAGGCAGTAGCAGAAGCATTTGGCAACAGATTCTGCATCCTCTAGATTTTGAGCTGTTAAGACGCACTGCCATATTACCAAGGTGCGCTAAAAGAAAAACTTAGTTATGATTTGACATTTAATCCTGGCGATTCTGTTGTTCTGTCTGAAGATCCTTTAGCTAATACACAGTTAGTGACATCTCTCTTGAGTTTGATGTTGTTACTAACCCTGAACTGGCCAGAACAATCTTAACCCAGTATAAAAGTAAAACGTTATTTGTTATGAAATGGTTATGCACGCCATTACAGAAAATAAAAACAAGCGAGACACTCTCTGGAACATACATCTAAATCAGGCTTTGAAGTCTTTAAAAGGAATTTTGTTCTTGTTTACTGAAGAAACAACTCCTTTTCAGAGAGAATCAGAAGCGTTTTATAATCCAAAAATTGATAAGGTTGACTGTGTAATAAATGGGAAGTTGATCAGTTGTATTCGGGTCGCGGACTTTTACCTCACCAACACTTCGATGAAATAAGAAAGTTGTTTGCTGGAGGTAGGCAAAGGGGATCCTGCAGTTGATCGTGTATGTAAAAAAACTTCGGCTTTATGATGTAAGACTCGAAGACTACTTAATAACTAAATATGGGCTGTGGCTGGATTTTTAGATCCACATTTGACAACAGATTGTTTGGAAGTGGAGAAAGGATAGGGCAAGATGGTATAAAAATAAATATTCACAAGAAAGCAGACGGAAACGGCCCAATAAAAATGCACATTTTTATGGTTTGTGATGCTCAGTTAAACATTGAAGAAAACAGGCTAAAAGACGCGGCTCATTAAAATGTAGAAGAAATATTCTAATAAAAACAGATGGATAGCTTGAAGTTTCTTCTAAAGACCCGCACTGTTCTCTTATCTGTGGGATTACTGGGTGTGGAAAACTGTCTTCGTACTTGATTTGTTAAAAACAATATACAGGTTTCATTACGAACACATTGTTATTTTGCACAACATTGTTATATTTGCACAACCATTAAGCACAACAAGTCTTATAAGAAAGGAAGTTTATTTGGACAGACGATAATATATTTCTAGTTGATCCTAGCGACAAGTGAGCGACTGTTTAGAACATTACTATAGACTATTTGAGGGAACTGAAACACTGTTTATTATTGATGATTGTTCAGCTGAACAAGGCATTATTAAAAAAAGAAAGCTCTGTCAAAGCTAGCCTTTAGTGGGGCCCACGCCTTAGTTTCTGTGTGGCTCTTAACTCAAAAATACAATGCAGTCTTAAAAGGACTTAGATCACAGTTAAATCGGTTGTATTATTTTACACTAAGGACAAAGATAGTTTTGAAGAATGTTTAAGTGAAAATTATATAATAAGGGACAAAGATGAGCTAAAAAAAATAAAAGAGCAGTTAGAAAAAATCTAAGCACGCTAAGCTTTGCCTACGGACTGACCCCCAGTTCAATACGTTTGTTTATTGTAGATTGTTTATTATTGATTGCTTATAACAATTTGTTTATTATAATTTTTATATTATAAAAAGAATGTCTCGAGGGCCAGAATCAAAAGCACAGCTAGCTCCTAAATGCGTTGCAGTAGAGTTAAAAGCCCTAGCAGACACAAATGAGTTTGATCTAATAGGAGTGCCAGGAAATGTTTATGGATTTGAGTACACAGATGATGGGGTTTACAACAAACAGAAATTGAAGACAAAAAACGACAGCAATATCCTACCCTAGAAGAGATAAGAAATTTAAGGCAAACGATTTTGGCAAACACGAATACAAACTTCATAAAAGAGAGAATGCTTGGGCGTTGCTTCCTGAAATTGCTTGGAATTTAAAGTTTGAACTACGAAGCCCCAATGTATACTTTGATAAGAAAAACAATTTTAGAAAAGCCTTAAATGCAGGACCCATTCTTGTTAGCCTAGTTCCAGGACACAACAGAAAAAAACCGATTGAAATAACTATGCAGGGTTCTGAATATATGCTACAGAGAAAGAAGTCTGCTGAAGTGGAGAATGAAACCGTCGGCTTAGAATTTACCCGTCGCTATCGTCACTACCTAGCAAATGACAATGATTTTTCGCCTATTTATTACCCCGAGGGAGGGCGATACTAGTTTGCCAGAACATACGCTAATAAGAGGTATACAAATAAAGGCTGAAAACTTGGATGCCCTCTTAAGCTTAGTATTGCAATTACTAAAAACGGAGACAAAAAAAAACACCCATGTATCATCTGACAAGGTTACTGTGATGGTTGACAAAGACAAACTAACAGTACTCGACTTTATTCTCATTAAGTATGTTGATTTTATTGCGTTTTACTCTGTTAACGAAGTGCTGCCAGAAGGATTAATAAGAAGATATGTGCAAGATTAATTAATAAAATAATCTTATTTAAAAAAATGCATGTTCAACAGTTTAGGCTAAAGCAAATAACTGAACTTCAAAAGGAAATAGAAAGCGACTTATATAAGTATGGAGTTACTAGAATGAAATATGCTAAAGCTTTAAATACTCTTTCTTATGTAATTAAATGGCTCATCGGCTGTAGCTAGCGTAAGTGCTGGATCTAGTGTTGCCGTTTTAGCCAGTGGGGTTGGGGCGCCAGTCTCTTTAGCATTAGGGGGTCTCGGGTTAGGGTTAGGCGCTGTGTCTATGATTGTAAGTGCCGTTTTAAAAAAAATTATCTCCCAAATTACAAAAGCATACTGCCATTGTGGCCTTAGCATCAGCAAAACTGTGTTCATTAAGATTAAGAATAAGCAAATCATACAGGATGAAAACATTACGGACGAAGAATTTCAGAAGCTTATGGCTGACGGTGAGGATTACAGGCGTCAAAAATTGAACTTCAAAAGGAGTGGAGAAAGACGTTTACTTCATGACAGGTAGACACTGATGCAATTAAACAGAACATTGAAAAACAAACACGATCAGTTAAAACCGAAATAGAAAAAAAAGGTTTACGGACTTAATCACCCGGCACAATTAACACATGCGCCTCTCTCGCCGGGTATTGATTTCAATCCCCGCGCACTGAAATCACATGTTACAGCTAACAGGCCGGTGCTTGGCTGATATTGATCGCAGGCCCAGAGTTGTTGTCTGCTAAGGTTAGCACATGCGCACTGAGATTTTTTGTCACTGTATTTCCTGTGAAAACATTTTTCGCAAGTGAGTTGACCTAATTCTGCTTCTGAAAATTTTGTTCACCGGAAAAGGCGTGACAGAAAATCTCACTGCGCATGTGCTAGCCCCATTAACATAATGAAATCGAAACAACATTTGTGAGTACGCATGTGCTGACCTTAGTGAATACAATAACATGATGAAATCGAAACACATTTGTGAGTACGCATGTGTAATATAAATTAGGATATATAAAATCGAGTTTTCTAGAATCTTAGACACGGATGGACTACGGGATCTTACAAAAGAAGTAAGAGCAGCCGAGACATAGATAGATTGCGTTACTTAAGAAATATCTTCGTTACAAAATTTAACAATGAGTTCCGATTCTCAATCACAGCCCAGTGAAGGCATAACGCCAGCGTCAGCGTTAGGCAGAAGCCGGTGGGCGAGCTATTGATTTTGCTTCTCTACCGCCGGCATATGCGCATGTGTTGTGGTGTGTGTGTGTGTGTGTGTGTGTGTGTGTGTGTGTGTGTGTGTGTGTGTGTGTGTGTGTGTGTGTGTGCGCGCTATAAGTGGTGTTATTGATCGTGTGTGGGCAATGAATGTTTTGCAGATTTAATTTAATTTATTTTAGATTTTAAAATGGCTGCCGAACTCAGTGAATCTGATTTAAAGAATTGTAATGAACTATTTGACGAAACAATGAAAGTGTTAAACATTGATTTTAGTGAATTTGGTTTTGAGAATGATATAGACAATATAATAAAAGACCATAGTGAACTGTTTAGCGAAGCAATCAAAGTGATAAACATTGACTGTAGTGATTCAGAAAAGGCTTAAAATATTAGCGGGCGTTATTGTAAGGTTAACGTGTCTTGAAGTCTTTCGGCACTTGGGTGAAGAATAAAAAGCTTGTTTTACTTATTTTTATATACATTTATTTTTTTAATCTACGTAAATATTTTGAGTTAAAAAATGAGCCTCACAAACACGTCTGAGTTTGAAAAAACTGCCAGCCAGCGCGCTGGTGAAAGGTAGTGACAAACAATTAATCATATGTTTAGCGAAGTAGACATGGACATCATTAACCCCCCAAATGTTCATGAAAGTGTAGCACATGCTATCTCTAAAATCCAGAGTCTCTTCAGATGGAACACCAGTAAAAGTGCTGTTGGCCGTTCTGATTGATTATATAACGCCTGATGATACTAACATGCCAGTCTGGGTTTCAACTAAACAGAAAGAAGTAATCAGCTATCGCGACTTTAATTCTAACTGGGCTGACTACATGCTTACACAGTTTAACCATGCAAGTGAAGAAGCAAAATTGCGCGGTTCTGGATGGTCTGAAGGGACAGTCTTGAAATCAAATTGAGACAAACAAAGTTCTATCCTATAGTTGGCATTCTCACCTTCCCTCCCAAAGAGTTAGTTTTAAAACGAGCAGTCTTAAACATAAAAAATTCTGACAACATGTGTTTTATGTGGTGTGTTTTAGCGCATTTACATCCTGTTAACAAGAACGCAGAAAGAGTATCTAATTATGAAGCATATAAGCAAGAGCTGAACTTTGATAACATAACCTTTCCAGTAAGTATAGAAAGTATATCTCAGTTTGAAGAGCAAAACAAACCAATCACTGTAAAGTATACACATGGTCTGTAGAAGCTGATCTAGTGCCTCTAAGGGTTTCTCCAACGCCCCCACTTTAGGCGAACGCTTAACAAACATGTAGACTTGATCCCGTTTGAAGATAGTACAAAAAGTCATTATGTATTAATCAGAACAATAAGCAGACTTATGGCTTTTACATCAAAGGATCATGCTAAAAAAGAGGTTTGTAGAAGGTGTTTGCTTAGAATCCTTACTATAAAATCAGCTGCGAACATAGAACTCGTTGTAAAGTATTGTAGACTGTGAAACCAAACTCCTTACACCTAAACCAGGGTCTAAAGTTAGTTTTAAGAATATACACAAATGCAGATGAGCCGTACGTGGTTTATGCTGGGCTTTGAATCAATCTTACCGCAGTACTACGGTCCACAACAGCAAGAACAAAAAGCAACCTTATTAACCCCCCATCAGATCTGTTCTTATGCGTTTATTGTTGTTAGGTCAGACGGTCAACACACAACACCAGAGATTTACAGAGGCCCCAACGCAGCTAGTAGATTCTTAGAGCAGATGAAACAACTTCGCAATCAGTTATCCAACCAACTAAATCTTTCAGACATTGTTATGACTCCTGAAGACCAAGAACGTTATGACTCATCTACACACTGTTGGATTTGCAATAAAGAATTATTAGGCAACACAGTAAGAGACCACGATCATTACTGGAAAGTTCAGAGGGGCAGCACACAACAATTGTAATCTTCAACTTAAGGTTGACCCTAAGACATGGAAACTGCCTATCTTCTTTCATAACTTAAGAGGCTACGATTCTCATTTTATTATGCAAGCAGTGACTTCTGAATATAAGAGGGTTACCTGCATTGCGCAGTCTTCAGAAAAGTACATGACTTTTACTCTTGACTCTTTATCCTTTTATGACTCTGCCCAACATCTGATGGGGAGTTTAGATAAGTTAGCAGGATCGCTAAAAAGACTTTCAATCACTAAACAATACTTTGATCCATCTTTAGTGCGCAAAGGCGTCTACCCTTATGAATACATGAACTCGTGGGACAGGTTTGACGAAGACTCATTCCCCCTAAAGGCGTTTCTTTTCTAGTCTTAGAGGCAAAGACAACTGTTTCGACTATGAATACGCACAGAAAGCTGGACAAAATTTTACATGTGAAACAATGGGGGATTTCACGATCAATATTTATTGGCCGACGTGTGTTTATTGGCAGACGTCTTTCAGAATTACAGATCTACATGCATGAAACATTACAACCTAGATCATCACATTACATCTCTGCCCAGGGTTATCTTGGGATGCTTTCTTAAAGTCTACAAACATCAAGATTGACTTAATTTCTGTTTCTGCCCACATTCAGTGATTGAAGACGGGCTTAGGGGGGGTTTATTAGCATGGCCTCACCCCTTTTACTGCAAAGCCAAAACAATATTTAGACGACTATGCCCCAACTAAACCATCCAATATCTAATGTACTTAGACGCTAACAACTGTATGGGTGGGCCATGAGTCAACCGCTTCCACTGAGAAACTTTAAAATGATAACAAGGGCTCATGATGTCAATACTGTGTTAGGCATGTTGTCACAGCTTATGCCTGATAATCCAGCAGGACTAATCTTGGAAGTTAAACTTAGAATACCCTAAGAATTACACGATCTCCACAACGGATTACCCCTAGCCGCAGAAAGATAAAGATGAGTCCTATCGAACCACCTAAACTCTTTCCCAAATTTCTTAGGCAAAAAAATTTAAATATGTGTGTCTTACAGACTCTACAGTTTTATTTAAAGACACGGACTGAAACTGACAGTGTTCATAGAATAATTATCTGTGCCCAAGACCCTTTTATGAGGCCATACATCAAGAAGAATATGATCTTAGAACCAAGCCAGTGCTTCAGAAAAAGACTTCTTTAACTGATGAACAACAGTGTTTTGGCCCAAAACATGGAGAACGTACAAAACCCGTAAAGATGTGAAATTAGTTACAAAAGAAACCAAGAAATTTAAAGTTTGCCTCTAAACCCAACTTCAAGGGACTTTAGAAGATTTTAACGACAGTTTGGTTGGCTTATGATGAAGAAAAAGATGTTAAGTTGGACAAGCCGGTGTTTATTGGCTTTATGTTTTAGAGTTGTCAAAGTTATGATGTTAGAATTTTGTACGACTATTTAAACCCCTGTACCCAGAAGCAAGAGTACTTTACACAGACACTGACTCTTTTATTTTAGACGTCCCCCAGAAGACTTCTATAAAGACTTAGAAACAGAGTGGCTAAAGGAGGGATGGGTGGTTCGACACATGCGACTATCCCAAAGACAGCCCTCTACATTCAACTGTGAACAAGAAAGTTATTGGGAAGATGAAGGATGAAACTTAATGGGACAGTTTAAAAAGAATGTTGGTTTTCGGTCAAAGATGTATAGCGTTGCCAGTCAGATTCTGTAATGAAAAAAACTAAGGGCATAAATAAAGAAGTTGTCAAAAAAAATATAACTCACGATAACTACAAGCAAGCTCTCTTTTAAAAAAAAGTATTTTATCACACAAATGTTAATCTTCGTTTTACTCTTCATCAAGTAAACGCAAAATGCTGTTAACAAGAAGTCACTAGTCTCTAACAATAACAAGAGAACTTACGTCAGTCCTGAGTTTTTTATATGCTGTAGGACATTGGAGAACTTAAAGATTAACTTGATGACTTAGCTTGTACTTAGCTTAAGAACCTAACTAGTACTTACTTAAGAACATAACAAAAACTTAACTTAAGAACCTAACTAGTACTTTTTAAGAAATAACAAAAAACTTAACTTAAGAACCTAACTAGTACTTAAAAAAGAACTTATAATTTACTTACACTTTACTTGTAATTTTCTTGCACTTAACTTAAAAAGTACTTTTATAAATAAACTTAACTTGTACTTTATTTAGTTCTTAACTTGTATTATTAGTTTTAACTTGACTTAATCTGTTTTTAAAAAAATATTACAAACAAAATGGGTCTACAGCGGAGGTTGCTCTTTTTTTTCAGAAGTTGGTTCTTCTTCTTTTATGGGGTTGTGGGTGTTTGTAAAAGTTGCTGCTAAGTATGGCTTTAGACATTTGTATGCTAAAACTCCCCACCAACAACAACAGCGGCAAATACATTAAAAATTACTCTTATCGTTTGTTTGTGATTGTGTTTTTGTTAATTGGGGTGTTGTTGGCGGTGGCGATGCTGTATTACTATCTAACAATTTTTGTTTTGCTGATTGGTTTGATTTTCTCAGTCTGTTCATTCAGCTAGTTTACGCCCAGCCTCAACACGTCCAGGGA
Organism: Conus ventricosus; assembly: GCA_018398815.1. Lineage (NCBI taxonomy): Eukaryota > Metazoa > Mollusca > Gastropoda > Neogastropoda > Conidae > Conus > Conus ventricosus. The sequence goes on along the minus strand of CM031624.1, from coordinate 27,165,343 downwards.
TTTTTAGCCTTAGTAACATTACTCACTTGCGGTACATTCTGCTCTGCGGTACATTCACTTGTGTTACATTCTGCTCCTGCGGACTGTCTGCGACGTCTTCTTCTCGCTCATTTTTTTTATTTCGATTAAATTTAATATGATCAAAATTAATATGATTAAAAGTAATTAATCCCATGATGAATGGGCATAACATAGTCCCAAATCTGTAATACATGTCACATGCTAGAGTTTCTAGTGACTTGTTTAAAACGGGTCTTGTGATAAGTCGTATTTTAACTCTTCTTCTGAATCAACTGGCGCCACCTTACTTACTAACTTAGCATATAGACTAATCATTGTCTGACCACTGATCTAACCATTTTTGTATCCTAGCTGCGCTTCATACCTAGCGTAGTACTTTTCAATGTCTGAAGTAGACAGTTGCTGAATCTGTTCAATACTTAGTTCAGTGCCTAAATACTGTCTAGTTTTTCCACATGCAGCTAGAGAATTAATCTTTCTTTATGGCAGTTGTCTACGGGGTAGTCTGCTTGCCCCTCACACTTTATAGTTCGTCACAATCCATTTTTAAAAAGCATAAAAAATAATATAATACTTTTAAAAACCATGAGTTTAACGCTGGTTAATTATGCAGCGCCAATCGTTGGTGTTTAGTTTATTCAACCCTTGCAAAATGTTTGTTAGGGATAAAACCGCCCAACATGGGGAAGATAGAAGATTCGCCAAAACTAGTTGCAACTTTATTTTTAGCTTTAACAACAAAGATTATCTGATTAAAAAGCACATAGACAGCCTTTCGTATTATGATTATTTTAATTATTTTTTTAGTTAATAAAAAGATGAGTGAAAAAAGATTATCATACGATTTACACTCTGCTGTAATTAGCGGCCTTAGTATAGGCTATAGCGTGTTAGCAAAAAACATGTTTAAAAATGAAGCCAGCTGACCTAGGAAGGTTAGACATTGAGGACGTTGTTAAGGTTTAGTTGTAATTACTGCAGGGATTGCGTCTAAAGACTTTCTTGTTGCACAGGGGATTATCCAGAAAATATTAGTTCATAAGAAAATAATTCATAAGAAAATATTAATTTATAAAAAGATGGCGGGAGTAGTTATGATGGTAGGAGGAGCTATTGTTAATGCTTTAGCCTTCTCTGGAAGCAATTATATGTTTAGTAAATTGCGGTCCGATGAAGAAAGAGAACGTCATAACGGCAATAGAGATTTAGCTAAGGCAAGAGACGCTTACGAGAAAAGACGACTTGCTCACTTAGACTTTATTAATAAAAAGTTAAGGGAACAGGGCCATGCAGAGCACACATTTACAGACGTTGATGACGCAATGAATGGTATTACTTAGTGACAGGAAAAGAAGTTTCTAACATCGCCACCGCCAGAATTGTCTGACTTTTATGAACCTTCAGAAGAACAGAAAATAGCAGAAATTGGTTTTATTGTGGGTGCTATGGGAGCAATCTATATTCTTGCACAAACAATCTAAAAAAATAATTAAAATACAATTAAAATACAGTCCTTCTTATGGACAGTACGAAGTACAAAATATATTATTCTCCTAAAGGGTATTGGAAAGGAAAGACTGCTATTGAAAAACTGAGTAAGCTGCTAGAGTGTCTGAATCAGATGCGAAAGACTGGCTTTCAAAAAAGCAATTTGGCAAATGTATCTGCTGCCCCAAAAGAATAATAAGGCCTAGATTTGTCAATTCAGTTCCAAATGACACCACCAGATGGACTTGCTGTATCTTCCACATGACAAAGTTAGAAGAAAAAAGTTTAAGTATGCTCTGACAGTTGTAGACCTGGCTTCAAGATACAAAGACGCTGAACCTTTAACGGATAAAAGCTCAACTGCTGTGGCTGTGGCTTTATCAACAAATATACATGCGAGGCCATTAAGTATCCTAGGATGATTCAAGTTGATGATGGAAAAGAGTTTAAAGGCTCTGTAAACCAACTGTTTTTAAAAACATCATGTTACAGTTAAGAGAGGGATCCCAGGCAACCATCGATCACAGGCCCTAGTAGAAAACTTTAATAAGAATCTAGCTGAACGCTGTTTACCTATCAATATCACAGAGAAATTATGGACAGAACGCCTAACACAGAATGGGTTAGGAGGTTGCCGGCAGTCTTAGCGCCATGAACAATGAAGATTTAAAGCAACAGGGTTGAAGCAGTAAACGCAATCAAATTAAAAAAAATTAGCATTTACTGAAGATGTACAGGGGACTCAAAAACTCTTGCGTTTGGACTAAAAGTAAGATACTTGTATGCTCTGGAGAGGCAGAAGGCGATGTTAGAATTAGAGCCACAGATCCTATATGGAGTGTAGAGTATATGAAGTTGAAAGAATTATGAAAAACAGATCCTCCGTATATTATTTAAGAGAGACTCTCTCGTCTAAAAAGCCTGCCCCTAAAAGATCCTTTGTTCGTGAAGAGCTGCAAGTTGTCCCACCAAACACAGTAAGTTACAAAAAAATAGTGTTATTTTTTGTTTAAACTTTTTTTGCTAAACCATTAGATTTTTATAACCTTGGAGAGAATGTAAATATCTTTGTTCACGATCACCAAATCTTATCTAGCACGCAAGCCCCCGTTTTAATGTGCTGATTGTGTCAATTTTTTGGCGGTTTTGTGTGTTAATTTTAGTTGTAAAAAAGGTGTTAATTTTGGCCAAACTGACATAAGATGGACGTGACTTGGATGTAAAAAGGGGGGTTTTCGTGCAAAATAAGATGGGTGAGCTTGAAACGAAGATATTTACATTCTCTGCATCACATGACAGTGATAGAGTATGCAAATGCGGTGTGTGACACTTGTTAATCTGTATGAACCCACAGCTTTACCCCTGATCTCTAACTTTGCCAATGGTACCTTTTTAGCACACAAGGCAGGTCAAAGGTTAATTACTTTAGACAGTCATCTTCACAGAAGGCAACAACATAGCAAAGCAAACGGTGTCGGGATTTGAAGCGGGTCAAAGATAAATGACTATGATCATTGGCAGGGATGGGGTGATTGGATTGGGTAGCAGGAAGAACGAGTGTGGGAGAGGGAAATTGGGGAGGGGTGGAGGAGGAGAAAACAGGGAGGTGGAAAGGGAGAGGGGTAAGGGGCAGAGTGAGTACAATAGAGATTCTGAGAAGTGTGGGAGGGTTTGGGATGAACAGGGAAGGAAAACAGGCAACACAGAAGGAAAAGTGCAGGGATGGGAGGGGGGGGGGGGGGGGGGGGCAAACAGTTGCATTGATCACATTTTAACGGAACAAGATGGTTAGGTAAAACAATACCAGAACTTGAAGTGGGTGTAAAGCAAGAGATGGAGGGAGGGGGTGAGGACATGAGGGAGGAAATAGGGGTAAACAGCAAGGCAAGGAAGGACAAGGAATGTCAGAATAACAAAGGATAGGGAAGGGGGGCGGGAGGACGGGGAGGAGGGGGCCTGGGAAGATAGATCCAGGGATAGGGGGAGAGGGCGAGGAAGAGAAGAGGGAACAGTGAGATTTCTATATAAACTGTGTGTGTGGGGGGGTGTATGTGTGGGTGTGATATTTTTCCTGTCCCTTTTCTTTCTTTCTCTGTATCTGCATCTTGTTATCACCATTTTCTTTGACGCCAGTCAGTGAGATTATATCCTATGTACTTCAACACTTTCTGCCCACTCTTCCTATTCTCCTGTTTGTGTCTTCTGTATGGCCGCTGCTCCACTTGTCGATTTGTATGTCACACTTCAAACGTGACGTCTTGACAGAGCCTAACCAAGGAAGAGTGGGATCCCCCTGTACCGGCTCTGGACGTTCTACCTGCGTAGAGAAAAGTCATTGTGAGAACAGCAAGTGTGTCTGCGATAACGACTACTCCATTTACGCTGCGCAGTTGTCATGTAGTAAGTGACGAAATTCTCTCTTCTCTCTCTCTCTCTCTCTCTCTCTCTCTCTCTCTCTCTCTCTCTCTCTCTCTCTCTCTCTCTCTCTTCTTCTCCTCTGTTTTAAATTAGTCTCTGTCTGTCTGTCTGTCTGTCTGTCTGTCTCTCTCTCTCTCTCTCTCTCTCTCTCTCTCTCCCTCTCTCTCTCTCTCTCTCTCCTTCTCTCTCTCTCTCTCCCTCACACTCTTCTCCCCCTCTCTATCTGTCTTTTTGAATGCAATTTTTTTTCCTCATCATATCCCTTCAGCTCATTATTGGAGGCTTGACCACAACATGACGCAATGTAAATCATTCAGACTTTGTGATTTTTTGGAATCCAAGTACTTGCAGAACCCTCCGGGGGTTGCAACCTTGCCGTGGTCGGAGGGCTTGTGCGGTCCAGTGATCCCTTAGGCTTTGCTGACGGGTACACCAATACACGACCAGATGGTTAGTTGTTGTCAACGCTTCTAGGCCTGTATAGCCAAGTTGCTGACTGGCCTGAGCATTACGTAGTAGGAATTGTTACACTGGTAGGGTCTGCCATGTTAGAAAGGCTAAGAGTGAGGGACCAGACAAAATAGTAATCCATCTTTTCCTATTCTTCTTCTGCTTTTCTTCACAGGATCTTTTTGTCTCTTCATTCCCCTTGAAGCCTTCTTTTCCACACTCTTTTTTCTCTTATACTTGAGTCGCTGCCATAAGCAGTGGGGAAGCTCAAGCTACAGTTACCTGGTGAGGGGCTCGAGTGGCTGATCCCAATTCAGTTGCGAAGGTGCACTGTCTGGTTTTCATGTGGGATGGTACCAGGTGCACAGACGCCATACTATGTCCATCCATTGTCCCTTCCCCTGCATGGCAGCTCTCCTGCAGTGACCGTTTATTTCTGCTGGTATTTAAAAACCTTCATGGCCTCAAAAAAACACGAAAACAGGCAAGAGAAGAAAATTGGGTTGCGACCCTTCCAGGGACACGAACTCAGACTCGGACACAGACGTCCAGAAGACAATAGGTGCTTGGCCCTCTTGGCTGATAATCCAGTTGGTAGATAGCGAATGACCTATTACCAGTTGAGCCCCTTTGCTGTTGCAAAGGGGCTAAAAGGTCTTGTAGGCTCATAACTGAAATCAGTTTAGAGGTTCAGGGATCGTTCCCTGCTCGTGCAGGTTAAACGAAAAGCCCACTTTGAGAACTTATTGAAATCAGCAAGTCTTGTTAAAAAAAAACCCAATCCAGGTGTCCCATCACAAAAGTCTAAACTCCTTGAAAGGTGTCATCCGTTGCCGGGAGTTGTTTGGGATATCTGAGGGAGAAATAAAGGCTGAGTTGGCTGATCAAAGAGTGGTAGAGGTCAGGAGGACGACTTTCCGAAAAGGTGCAGTGAGAAAACCGACCAACACTCTGTTCCTCACTTTTGCCAAACCGACTCTTCCAGAGTCCATAAAGGTGGGGCACCTAAGAGTAAAAGTAGCCCTGTATGTACCATCTCCACTGAGGTGCTTCATATGTCAATGATTTGGTTACGTCAAGGAGAAATGCACGGAGAGGAGGTGTGTTCCACCTGCAGCAAAGCAGTTCATGGTGGTGGGTGTGAATCCGCGAAATGCGTGAACTATGATGGTGACCACCCTTCTTCTTCAAAAGTCTGTCCTGTTTGGCAAGTAGAAAGCGAAATCCAGTGCATAAAAACAGAAAAAAAAGATTTTGTTCTTTAAGCCAAAAGTTGATGCAGGAGCAGAAGGGAACCTTGCTCCTTTTCTCGACAGTAGTCAAAAAATTGCTTAGAGCACCTGAGGTGGAAGCCAGTGTTCAGACAGACCCATTTGGTCTTGAACTGCTAAAATGTCTTTGGGCTTTGAATACATCGCAAGACAAAACGGCCGTTGATGGGGGGCCTTAAACCAACCAAAGGATGCACTTCCAGTACATCCACTAAGCCTGTGGCTGTGTGGGCTGCCCAGCAAGTGGTACGCCCCGAGATGGCCCCTAAGGGAGGTGCCCCGACTGTGGCTTCCAACAAAGTGGCGCTGGTGGAGTGCAGGGAAAAGCCTCCACCAATGGCACCAAGATCATTGAGTTCTTCCCCTATGGTGAAGAATAAACTACAAATTCCAGCAGACAGGTTGAAAGAAGCGGAGCTCAAACTGCAGAATGTGTTTGGAGCACTGTATGATGAAGAGGAAGAGGACGTAGATATGGATGATTAAAGTCCTCAAGCATAATAGTGGAAACAGTCTTGCAATGGAACATCAGGGGACTGTCTTCCCATAATGAAGAACTGCAGCTCTTGTGCTGTGAAACTAGGCCGATGCTAGGTTCACTGCAAGAAACTCTTCTAAAGTCTGACAAAACTTTCTCACTTTTTGGCTACAGCTTTCTATACCAACCTGCACAATCTGTTGAATATGGCATTTCTGGTGGGAAGCCTTAATTCATTCACAACTCGTTCTGTATAGTCCAGTTGCTCTGCAGACTCCGCTTCGGCAGTGGCAGCTCGGGTTACTCCCCACAAAAAATTACTATCTGTAGTCTGTATCTCTCTCCAAATATTCATGTCACCAAACGGGACCTCATTTCGCTCATTGGAGCAGCTTCCTAGACCCTTCCTGCTGTTGAGCAATCTGAATGGCCACTTTCCTCTATGGGGAAGTGAGAGATCTTCACCAAGGGGTCTGCTTTTAGAGGAAGTGTTTTCAGAGCTTGATTTGTGTCTTGAATGGAAATCGACAACTTACTTTCACTCTGCTAATGGCACCACATCTTGTCTGGATCTGTAGTGTCTGTGACCCATCTTTGTTTCTGGATTTTGTTGGGAGGTTGACGAGGACCTGCATGGTAGTGACCACTTTCTGCTGTTGCTTTGGTATACGAATGTAGAGAGTGATCCTTACCTGAAGGCCTCAATTTTAACAAAGCAGATTGGGATCGCTTTGCTGCTAGGTTTCTTAAGGATCTGAAAGAGGACAAGATTCTGCAAAGTCAAGATCCGGCAGGAAACCTTTCCGATTTCACACTGAACTGCACAAAGTCAACCATTCCCACATCCCCCAAGAAGCCCATAATACCAAAAGTTCCTTGGTTCAACTCTGAATGCAAGGAAATTAACAAAGCCCACAAAAGAGCTCAACATTGGGTCTCCTGCAGATCATTTATGACCAACGTTCGAGCGCACCAGAAAGTGAGAGTAGAATCCAAACCAGTAAACGTCTATCTTGGAAACAATTTGCTCAAGTCTCACATCCAAAACATCGAAAAAGAACGTGTGGAAAATCATCAAGAAAATTAAAGGGAAGAAGAACACCTGCCCCACTGTGAACCATCTCAAGTTTTCTTACCCTTAATAACAGAGAAAAATGCAGCTATTAATATGCTTGCTTCAACCATTGAAATGAATTCCTCGTCTTCTAACAACTCAGCCTGTGTTGTCAAAATTAAAGCCCTCAAAGAAAAATCATTCTGCAACTTTTAATCAGACAACCAAAATGGAAGACTACAATCTTCCGTTCACTTTAAACGAATTAAAATCTGCCTTACTTTCTTGCAGTGATTCCTCTCCGGGTATGGATGAAATCCATTATAAACTTTTGAAACATCTTCCACAAAAAGGTCTGACCATCCTGCTACATGTATACAACCATGTGTAGACTACTGGATTCTTGCCACCTTCTTGGTGAAAAGCCCTCATCATTCCTATTCCCAAACCTGGAAAACATCTTTCTAACCCATCAAGCATATGTCCATAGCTTTGACCAGTTTGTATCTGCAAACTGATAGAGAGATGGTTAATGCTAGACTCAATTGGAAACTTGAAACTGACGGCCTTTTGAAAAGTACAGTGTGGTTCACAAACAGTGAACTCAGTTTGATCATTTGGAATCTACGCTTCAGAACGCCTTTCTACACAAACAACTATTTTCTTTGACCTGGAGAAGGACTACAATACCACCTGGAAATCTGGGATATTTCATGACCCCATGAATCTTGGTTTCGGGTCATCTTCACTTTTTATTCTTTTTTATTTTTTTTATTTTTTTTATTTTTTTTAATTGGGGTTAAAATTTCAGAACAACAGTTTCGGGTCCGGGTTGGCACCACTCTCATCTGATGTTCAGAGCAGAATTGGGTGTTCCACAAAGGAGATACTGTCTCCTGCGCTCTTCAGCATCAATATCAACAACATTGTAAGTCAGTCACAGGTTTCCAACTGCTCATTCTTTGTGATATTTTGCCGTCTATGCAACAGAGAGCCTGTACCCAGTGTCCAGTGCAGGACCCCACGTTTGTGTGGATAAAATTCATCAGTGGGCGGAAGAAAACGGCTTCACTTTTTCTGCTACTAAGACACAGTGCATTTACTTCCTTAATTTTCGTCAGCTTTTTTTTTGCAGATCCTGAAATCTAAATGGGGAATCTCCCATTCCAGCTGTCTAAGAGGCCAAATTCCTAGGAGTTATTTTTGACCAAAACTTTCTCAGTCACATTAAAAACCTAATAACTTCTTGCCAGAAAACTCTGAACATTCTGCAGGTCATAGCACACACTGACTGGGGCGCTGATTAGAAAACTTTGCTGCACCTCTACAGAGCCTCGGTCCGTTCCAAACTGGACTATGGTTGTGCTGTGTATGGCTCCGTAAGACCGTCTTACCTAAACTCTTGGACCCTATTCACTATCACGGGCTTCATCTCTGCCTTGGAGCATTCTGCACCACCACTGTACAGCCTGTATGCAGAGGCAGGTGAACCCTCACTGTCCAACCGCAAGCTGAAACTATCCTTGAATTACTATATCAGACTGTTCTCTGAACCGGGAAACCTTGCCACTGACTGTCTTTGCCCCTCAGTTTCAAAGTAAATTCGAAAACAACCCCAACTGTATTCCGCCGTTTGGTCTTCGTATGCAGCCTCATGTACAGAATGCAGGTCTAGACCAAAGAGTTGTGTCTGATTTCTCCAGTTTCCAGATAAGCCTCCATGGACATTTTCCACACAGAGATTTGTTTTGACCTTGCAGCTTTTGGCAAAGAATCTCCCAGCTCTCTGGCATACAAGGCATTGTTTGCCGATCTCTGTTCGAAATTCCCATCCTGTCAGAAAAATTTCACTGACAGTTCCAAGTCTGAAGTTGGAGTGGCCTGTGCAGCCTATTCCCCTGGTGCTTTTTCTCAAATATTGTTAGAACATATTCCTTCAGATGCTTCTGTTTACTCTGCTGAACTTACAGCTCTGGTTCTGGCATTGAAGATAATCTCACAATCTACGAAGAAGGACTTTCTGGTTTTGTCGGATTCGCCATCAGCTTTGGAGGCCACAGCTGGCTGCAACCTCCTTCATCTCTAACTTCTCCATTTTTTATAAACTTTTTAACCAGGTTGAAAGTGAAGGGTCAAAAACATCGTTCTGGCTTGGGTTCCTGGTCATGTTGGCATTGGAGGGAATGAAATGGCTGATCGCCTGGCCAAGAATCCCACAACAGGGAAATTGTCTACATAGATATCCGCTGCTCAGATCTGTGGTATTTCCAAGGATCTGAACCCACCACCACCAACATTGCATCATCTCTGGCTGTATTGCAAACAACAAATAAAGCTCAAGAATGTAGGCTGGTGCGATTTTAAAGCAGTGGCACGTGCTTGTGGTTTGAATGGTTGTGGATAGCTTTGACAGTAGAAGGGCAGGTCACTCTGTTCCAGCTGTGATTGGTTGTGGATAGCATTGACAGAGGGAAGGGCAGGTCACTCTGTTCCAGCTTTGATTGGTTGTGGATTTCATTGACAGAGGGAAGAGTAGTCACTTAGTTCCAGCTTTTATTGGGTTGTGGATAGCATTGACAGTGGCAAGGGCAGGTCACTCTGATCCAGCTTTTATTGGTTGTGAATAGCATTGACAGTGGCAAGGCAGGTCACTCTGTTCCAGCTGTGATTGGTTGTGGATAGCATTGACAGAGGGAAGGGCAGGTCACTCTGTTCCAGCTTTGATTGGTTGAGGATAGCATTGACAGAGGGAAGGGCAGGTCACTCTGTTCCAGCTTTTGATTGGTTGTGGATTTCATTGACAGAGGGAAGATAGTCACTTAGTTCCAGCTTTTATTGGTTGTGGATAGCATTGACAAAGGGAAGGGCAGGTCACCTTTCCACTTTGATTGGTTGAGGATAGCATTGACAGAGGAAGGGCAGGTAACCTTTTTGATTGGTTGTGGATACAATTGACAGAGGCAAGGGCAGGTCACTCTGTTCCAGCTTTTATTGGTTGTGGATAGCATTGACAAAGGGAAGGGCAGGTCACTCTGTTCCAGCTTTGATTGGTTGAGGATAGCATTGACAGAGGGAAGGCAGGTAACCTTTTTGATTGGTTGTGGATATCCCTGACAGAGGGAAGGGCAGGTCACTCTGTTCCAGCTTTGTTGGTTGAGGATAGCATTGACAGAGGGAAGGGCAGGTCACTGGTTCCAGCTTTGATTGGTTTGTGGATGTCATTGACAAAGGGAAAGGCAGGTCACTCTGTTCCAGCTTTGATTGGTTGAGGACAGCATTGACAGAGGGAAGGGCAGGTCACTTGGTTCCAGCTTTGATTGGTTGTGGATGTCATTGACAAAGGGAAGGGCAGGTCACTCTGTTCCAGCTTGATTGGTTGAGGATTTGCATTGACAGAGGGAAGGGCAGGTCACTTGTTCCACTCACTGTAGTCTCTCCAGCTTCCCAGCGTGGAAGGAGTCGCCCTCCTGGGCGTGTCAGCAACCAACCACTCTGCCAGGCAGAGGAAACCTCCGTCTTCTGTGCAGGATGGAGATGTTGCACACGGGCAGACAGGCATCGTTTTACTTCAGCTTCCTCTGAACCTGGAAAACGGGTGACGTGTCAAGGATAACTCCAGCCCCCCCTCCCCTTCCCACCCATCCTAAATCCCTCAGCTCCCTTCCCTATCGCCACTACTTTCTGTGTTGGTGAAATAATCCCTCACTGCTGCTACCCTTCTCCTAGTCTCAACGAACTGGTATCCACACTGATGTGAGGTTTTACAAGATTCTCCTCCAGTCACAGACTCGTCTGGACAAGTCCACCATTCCAGCTGTAAAAGAAGCAAAATTCCTAGGTGTTATTTTTTGATCAAAAACTCAACTTTCTCAGCGACATTAAAAACCTCAAAACCTCTTGCCAGAAAGCTCTGAATATTCTGCGGGTCGTAGCGCACACTGACTGGGGCGCTGATAAGGAAACTTTGCTGCACCTCTACAGAGCCTTGGTCCGTTCCAAACTGGACTATGGTTGTGTTGTGTACGGCTCTGCTAGACCGTCTTACCTACAACTCTTGGACCCTATCCACCATCAAGGGCTTCGTCTCTGTCTTGGAGCATTCCGCACCACCCCTGTGTACAGCCTGTATGCAGAGGCAGGTAGCCCTCACTGTCCAACTGCAGGCTGAAAATGTCTCTCAATTACTACATCAGACTGTTCTCGGAACCGGAGAATCCTGCCTATGACTGTGTTTCTTTGACCCCCAATTTCAAAGCAAATTTGAAAATAACTCTAACTGTATTCTGCCGTTTGGTTTTCGTATGCAGCCTCACGTGCGGAATGCAGGTCTAGACCTAGGAGTTGTGTCCGATTTTTTCCCAAATTTCCGGATCAGCCTCCGTGGACCTTTTTCACACCAGAGATCCGTTTTGATCTTGCAGCTTTTCGTAACGAGTCTACCAGCTCTCTGGCATACAAGGCATTGTATGCTGACCTCTGTTCAAAATTTTTCCATCTTATCAGAAAATTTTCACTGACGGTTCCAAGTCTGAGGATGGAGTGGCCTGTGCGCCTATTGCCCTTCGGCTCCTTCTCAGATACTGTTAGAACATATACCTCCGGATGCTTCTGTCTATTCCACTGAGCTTACTGCTCTGGTTCTGGCATTGAAGATAATCTCACAATCTAAGAAGAGGGACTTTCTGGTTCCATCAGATTCACTGTCAGCGTTGGAGGCCATAGCTGGCCGTAACCTTCAGCATCCCGAATTTTACACTTTTTTTAAAACTTTTGACCAAGTTTAAAGCGGATGGTTACAACATTATTCTGGCTTGGATTCCTGGTCATGTTGGCATCGGAGGGAACGAAATGGTTGATCGTTTAGCCAAGAATGCCACAACAGAGAAACCGTCAAAAATATATATCTCCTGCTCAGATCTGAAAGCCAAAATTAACGATTATTTCAGAGACCTCTGGCAGGAGGATTGGAGTACACAGACAGATAACAAACTCTTTCAGATCCGTCCAAACTTTAAGGAGTTCCGCTCATCTTCGTCTGGTGGTCATAAAGAAGAAACAGTTCTGTGCCGGCTGCACACCGGCCACTTGTATTTTACCCATTCATACCTTTTAAAGAGTGAAGAAAACCCGTGGTGCATTCCATGTCATGTGCCACTCACAATGAAACATTCTTTTAAAGTGTTGGACATGCACGATGTGAGACACAAACATTTTACAGCAGATTCCATGAAAACCTTGTTCAGAGATGTTCCGCCAGACGCGATCTTTGAGTTCTTGAAAGAGATTAACATTTTTCATCGGATCTGAGATTTTACAGTGGAAAGATTTTTAACAAAGTTTCCGATTTTTTTATTTTTTTTTTTTAAATGTATTTTAAAGAATTGTGTGAATGAATGACTTGTGAGTTGATTTTAACGTGGTGACAGCCCTGATGTGGCCCTTTGCGGTCGGCTGGGCTATAAGCAACATTATCTTATCTCCTGTCACAGACTCCCTGCTGGCATGCCAACACCTCCTGTACTTTGCGGTCAGTTATTCTCCCCACCTGGTTCTCTGCTGAATAAGAGAGTCCAGGACTTAAAATGCCGTGTGTCCCTCAGCAGCCGAGCACAGCAGCGAGTGAAGCTGTGGGATGAACGCGGCAGTTGCTTGACTGTGTCGTTTTTTGATGGTGGGCTCTGCAGTCATGAAATATCGGCCGGTCACCATGCAAATGCTCCTGTGGAGATTCTGTCGTGTCACATGGAGTGTTCATTACACAATGGCATCTGCAAGGTAGCGAGTATGTCCCTTGACGTCCTAATGGAATGCCATGTGCGTGCCTGCGCCCTTTGTGAACACAGCACAGGCTTCCAAGGGCGGTGCAGGATTGTTCCCACCTGGTTGGTTCAGCAGTTAAGGACAGTAATTCTCTGGGTCCCACCCACACTTTTGGGTATTTTTCCCCCTTCTTCTCCCTCCTGTTTCGTTGGTGTTCGTCGTGGTCACTGACATCAGGGGAAGCTCAGGGGACATTTCAGGGCGTGTCCCAGTCCATGTGGAATCACGGTCATGGTTCCAGATTTTGTGAAGCAGGGCAAATTCTTCAAGTCAGAGACCAGCACTTTTCCCAACATCATGCATACCTCGCCTCATTGCAGCCATGCTACCTTCTTCTTGTTCTTTCTTCCTTTTCCTCCTCCTCCTCCTCCTCTTCCTCCCCTTCTTCTCTTCTTCTTTTTCTTCTTCTTTTTCCTCTCCCCCATCCCCCTTTATCTTCTTCTTCTTTACTTCTTCTTCTCCTTCTTCTTTTTTCTTCTCTTTTCCTCCTCCTCCTCCTCTTCTTCTTCTTTTCTTCTTCTTTTCTTCTTCCTTTTCTCCTTTTCCCTCCTCCTCCTCCTCCTCCTCCTCCTCCTCCTCCTCTTCCTCCCCTTCTTCTTCTTCTTTTTCTTCTTCTTTTTCCTCTTCCCATCCTCTTATCTTCTTCTTCTTCTTTTACTTCTTCTTCTTCTCCTCCTTTTTTCGTGTGTGTGTGTTTTTTAATAGGAGAGGCTGTATCAGCGTACAGTTTCCAATAAGGTCATTTGAGAATGGGAAAAAGATTGACATGTATAAGTAAAATGTAACAGAATGGCATAAACGTTTAGATCTGAAACTACCTAGAGTCTCTGAAGGTATAACAAGAAGAAATAGACATGTTGTGCCTTCTTGCAGATTAGAAAATAGACATAGAAAAGAGCATCACTCACGAAATGTGATGTACCTCGATACCTTGACCAGGTTCACCTCGTCTGCCTACGAAATGTGGCAGGTGAATAATAGACTGTTAAGCTCTAACTTTGATCTGCCAAGGGGTGTGCAACCACCTACTGGTGGCCAGTTTTTCACTACAAAGTAGTGGGTTGAACAAGTGTATAGTAGAGGAAAACATGAATCCTTCAGTCTTTTCAAAAACTTGACATATTAACGGAAATCAGATCTTAAAAGAAAGATTACTATTTCACGAAGAAAGTGATGAATAAATTACAAGACAAAACACAACGCATTACAACGCATTTTGACCTCTTTGGTCTTCTCAGCGACACAAACAATATTCAAGACAATAAAAACGAAGAACAAGCAATCGCTTATCTCCTCAAAACTGGCACAAAAATTAATGAATAAAGGATTGCTCGTTCTCCTCAAAACTGGCACAAACATTACAGAATAAAGGATTGCTCGTTCTCCTCAAAACTGGCACAAACATTACAGAATAAAGGATGGCTCGTTCTCGCCTCAAAACTGGCACAAACATTACAGAATAAAGGATTGCTCGTTCTTCGTTTTCATTTTCTTGAATGTTGTTTGTCCTGCCTGAAGAAGGCCAACGAGGTCGAAACGCGTCGTGTTATATCTTGTAATTTGTTGGTCTCTTTTGTTCGGCAGAGTCGTGTTTTCTTTTTCCTGCCTAGAGAAGAGCCAACGAGGTGGAAACTGTCTTGTTATACCTTGTAATTTGTTGGTCTCTTTTGTTCGGCAGAGTCGTGTTTTCTTTTCCTGCTGAAGAAGACCAACGAGGTCGAAACGGCTCGTGTTATATCTTGTAATTTGTTGGTCTCTTTTGTTCGGCAGAGTCGTGTTTTCTTTTTCCTGCCTGAAGAAGACCAACGAGGTGAAACGTCTTGTTTACTTGTAATTTGTTGGTCTCTTTTGTCGCAGAGTCGTGTTTCTTTTTCCTGCCCGAAGAAGACCAACGAGGTGGAAACATGTCTTGTTATATCTTGTAATTTGTTGGTCTCTTTGTTCGGCAGAGTCGTGTTTTCTTTTTCTCCTGAAGAAGACCAACGAGGTGAAAATCCTGTCGTGTTATTCTTGTAATTTGTTGGTCTCTTTTGTTCGGCAGAGTACGTGTTTTCTTTTTCCCGCCTGAAGAAGCCAACGAGGTCGAAACAGTCTGTTATACTTGTAATTTGTTGGTCTCTTTTGTTCGCAGAGTAGTGTTTTCTTTTTCCTGCCTGAAGAAGACCAACGAGGTGAAACGTCGTGTTATATCTTGTAATTGTTGGTCTCTTTTGTTCGGCAGAGTCGTGTTTTCTTTTCCTGCCTGAAGAAAGAAAAAGAAGTGGAAACATTTCTTGTTAAGTATGTTCTTTGTTGTCTCTTTGTTTCGCAGAGTGTGTTTCTTTTTCATCTTGAACATTACAGTCAAAGCGTGTGTTTTCGTAATTTGTTGGTCTCTTTTGTTCGGCAGAGTCGTGTTCTTTTTGGCCTGAGAGAGAACGAGTTTGTGGATACATCTTTGTTGCAGTACTTATTTGTTGGTCTCTTTTGTTCGGCAGAGTCGTGTTTTCTTTTTTTCCTGTTGACAGAAGTACGATGAATCGTGTTGGTGTTTTACCTATGTTCTTGTTGGTCTATTTGTTCGGCAGAAGTGTGTTTTCTTTTTCCTGCCTAGAAGACAAGAGGTAAACATGTGCTGTTATATTGTAATTTTGTGGTCTCTTTTTGCCCGAGTCCGTGTTTTCTTTTTGTCTGATGAATACGGCGAAACGCGTCGTGTTTTCTTTGTTGGTCTCTTTTGTTCGGCAGAGTCGTGTTTTCTTTGTGTCCTTGCGGCAGAAGAGTGTCCACGGGTTGGACAAGATGTTTTCTTATTTGTTGTCTCTTTTGTTCGGCAGAGTCTTGTTTTCTTTTTCTCTGCCTGATAGATGTTTCTTTGGGTCGTATCGCGTCGTGTTAGATTTGTATTTGTTGGTCTCTTTTTGTTCGGCAGAGTAGTGTTTCTTTTTTCCTTTTTTCCAGAAGTGTTTTCTTGTTGGTCTTTAGTACGGCAGGTGTGTTTCTTAATTTGTTGGTCTCTTTGTTCGGCAGAGTAGTGTTTTCTTTGTTGGTCTCTTTTGTTCGGCAGAGTAGTGTTTTCTTTTTCCTTTTAAGTTCGTTTGAGTTTCGCCTGCTGTCCCTTACTTTGAAACGATGAAAACATTGTTAAAAATGACGATTTTTCAATCTGCACTGGGGCAAATAAAGTTGGCAATCACAGTTTGTAAATTCAAATCACACAGTTCAAATGCGAATTGCGATTTGCACCAAAATGATTGCCCCTTTAAAATGGAAATAAACACAAACATAAACTAGAGAGAAAAAAATGAACTAAACTGAAATAAAATGCGAAAAAAGCTACACAAAAAAAGAAAAAAAAAGAGAAAAAAAATCTGTAAGTATTCAGCTAAATTGGATGTTGATTAGTGTCCAGGTTTATACTTACTTGAACATTAAATGCGTTGTATATTCAGTACAATCAAAATTAATCAATCCTTTGATATTTTGGGAGGAAAAGAACGAAGTTTTGGGGGAGAAATCATTGTGTGCAGTGACAATTTATTGAGCAGGAAAACGTGTTTCCTATTCAGTAACATGAAAGACGAGAAACGTTTTGCTTGTTACAAGCAGAGTACGAACCAGCCAGGAATTGCGTTTTAAAGCTAAAACAAGAATAAAATAGGCAGTTATATTGAATTTTAAAACTGGTTCCTGCCAGCTCCTCTTGAAGCCATTTATCTTATAGAGCAAAACCCTATTCCGAGTGTGTGTGTGCAGCTGCGCGCTAGCGCGCGCTGCCGCGCGCGCGCGTGTGTGTGTGTGTGTGTGTGTGTGGTGTGTGTGTGTGTGTGTGTGTGTTTGACTCCCCCCCCCCCACCACCCCGTCCCCCTTGAGATATCTTAAATGGAGCAAGGACTAGTAAACAATAAACAAGTCAACGTATAAATAGGGTAACTCTTGTTCCCACGCCCATAACGCCAAACGACCGCTGATCACGAGACCAACGCCCAGAGAAATGGCAACACAGAGCACAAAGAACAAACAAGGAACGTGCTCAAAAAGTTCCTGGCTTGCTCATATACCCTGTACCTGACACATGTCTGTTCCTTGCAACAATAGCTGTAGAAATGAACAAATACAAATGAACATCTACTTCAGACTGACACAACCTTTTCGATCTTGAATCTAAACAAATAAACAAACACATGGATGAACAGACTCAAACACAGGTAACTCGGGTTGATTGGTTTGAAAGGAATCTGGAATGAAGCAGGGATAGTAAACAAGAAATAACGAAACGATAGGGTCGCTGTTCCTCCCATTACCAGAGCTATTACACTGAGTGGATGCAGTAGAGTGTCAGCTGGCCTGGGTGGTGTGCAGTGAGTGCTGACCTGGGCGGGTGCAGTGGAGTGTCAGATGACCTTGGTGGGTGCATTGGAGTGCTAGCCTGGGTGGGTGCATTGGAGTGCTAGCCTGGGTGGGTGCAGTGGAGTGTCAGATGACCTGGGTGGGTGTAGTGGAGTGATGACCTGGGTGGGCGCAGTGGAGTGATGACCTGGGTGGGTGCAGTGGAGTGATGACCTGGGTGGGTGCAGTGGAGTGTCAGCTGAACTGGGTGGATGCAGTGGAGTGATGACCTGGGTGGGTGCAGTGGAGTGATGACCTGGGTGGATTCAGTGGATGATGACGGGTGGGTGCAGTGGAGTGTCAGCTGAACTGGGTGGTGCAGTGGAGTGATGACCTGGGTGGGTGCAGTGGAGTGATGACCTGGGTGGGTGCAGTGGAGTGTCAGCTGAACTGGGTGGGTGCAGTGGAGTGATGACCTGGGTGGTGCAGTGGAGTGATGACCTGGTGGGTGCAGTGGAGTGATGTCCTGGGTGGGTGCAGTGGAGTGTCAGATCACCTGGGTGGGTGCAGTGGAGTGTCAGATCACCTGGGTGGGTGCAGTAGAGTGTCATATGACCTTGGTGGGTGGTGTGCTGACTCGAGTGGGTGCAGTGAGTGTCAGATGACTTGGGTGGGTGCAGTGGAGTGCTGACCTGGTAGGTTCAGTGGATTGATGACCTGAGTGGGTGCAGTGGAGTGTCAGCTGAACTGGGTGGGTGCATGGAGTGATTACCTGGGTGGGTGCAGCGGAGTGATGACCTGGGTGGGTGCAGTGGAGTGTCAGCTGAACTGGGTGGGTGCAGTGGAGTGATGACCTGGGTGGGTGCAGTGGAGTGATGACTGGGTGGGATGCAGTGAGTGATGACCTGGGTGGGTGCAGTGGAGTGTCAGATCACCTGGGTGGGTGCAGTGGAGTGTCAGATCACCTGGGTGGGTGCAGTGGAGTGTCAGATCACCTGGGTGGGTGCAGTAGAGTATCAGATGACCAGGTGAGTGGTGTGCTGACCTGAGTGGGTGCAGTGGAGTGTCAGATGACCTGGGTGGGTGCAGTGGAGTGCTGACCTGGTAGGTTCAGTGGATTGATGACCTGAGTGGGTGCAGTGGAGTGTCAGATGCCCTGGGTGGGTGCAATGAGTGCTGACCTGGTGGGTGCAATGGAGTGCTGACCTGGGTGGGTCAGTGGAGTGTCAGCTGACCTGCGTGGGTGCAGTGGAGTGCTGACCTGGGTGGGTGCAATGGAGTGCTGACCTGGGTGGGTGCAGTGGAGTGTCAGCTGACCTGCGTGGGTGCAGTGGAGTGCTGACCTGGGGTGGGTGCAGTGGAGTGCGACCTGGGTGGTGCAGTGGAGTGATGACCTGGGTTGGTGCAGTGGAGTGCTGTCCTGGGTGGGTGCAGTGGAGTGATTGACCTGGGTTGGTGCAGTGGAGTGCTGACCTGGGTGGGTGCAGTGGAGTGATGACCTGGGTGGGTGCAGTGGAGTGCTGACCTTGGGCGTGCAGTGGAGTGCTGGCTGGGTGGGTGCAGTGGAGTGCTGGCCTGGGTGGTTGCAGTGGATTGATGACCTGGGTGGGTGCAGTGGAGTGTCAGCTGAACTGGGTGGGTGCAGTGGAGTGATGACCTGGGTGGGTGCAGTGGAGTGATGACCTGGGTGGGTGCAGTGGAGTGATGACCTGGGTGGGTGCAGTGGAGTGTCAGATCACCTGGGTGGGTGCAGTGGAGTGTCAGATCACCTGGGTGGGTGCATGGAGTGTCAGATCACCTGGGTGGGTGCAGTAGAGTGTCAGATGACCAAGGTGAGTGGTGTGCTGACCTGAGTGGGTGCAGTGGAGTGTCAGATGACCTGGGTGGGTGCAGTGGAGTGCTGACCTGGGTAGGTTCAGTGGATTTGATGACCTGAGTGGGTGCAGTGGAGTGTCCGATGACCTGGGTGGGTGCAATGGAGTGCTGACCTGGGTGGGTTGCAATGGAGTGCTGACCTGGGTGGGTCAGTGGAGTGTCAGCTGACCTGCGTGGGTGCAGTGGAGTGCTGACCTGGGTGGGTGCATTGGAGTGCTGACCTGGGTGGGTGCAGTGGAGTGTCAGCTGACCTGCTGGGTGCAGTGGAGTGCTGACCTGGTGGGTGCAGTGGAGTGCTGACCTGGGTGGGTGCAGTGGAGTGATGACCTGGGTTGGTGCAGTGGAGTGCTGTCCTGGGTGGGTGCAGTGGAGTGATGACCTGGGTGGGTGCAGTGGAGTGCTGACCTGGGTGGGTGCAGTGGAGTGATGACCTGGGTGGGTGCAGTGGAGTGCTGACCTTGGTGCGTGCAGTGGAGTGCTGGCCTGGGTGGGTGCAGTGGAGTGCTGGCCTGGGTGGTTGCAGTGGATGATGACCTGGGTGGGTGCAGTGGAGTGCTGACCTGAGTGGGTGCAGTGGAGTGTCAGCTGAACTGGATGGGTGCAGTAGAGTGATGCCCTGGATGGGTGCAGTGGAGTTTTCAGATGACCAGGGTGGGTGCAGTGGAGTGCTGACCTGGGTGGGTTCAGTGGAGTGTCAGATGACCTGGATGGGTGCAGTGGAGTGATGACCTGGGTGGGTGCAGTGGAGTGTCAGATGACCTGGGTGGGTGCAGTGGAGTGTCAGATGACACTGGTGGGTGCAGTGGAGTGTCAGATGACCTGGGTGGGTGCAGTGGAGTGCTGGCTTGGGTGGGTGCAGTGGAGTGCTGACCTGGGTGGGCGCAGTGGAGTGATGACATGGGTGGGTGCAGTGGACGTGATGACCTGGGTGGGTGCAGTGGAGTGCCAGATGACCTGGGTGGGTGCAGTGGAGTGCTGACCTGGGTGGGTGCAGTGGAGTGGTGACCTGGGTGGGTGCAGTGGAGTGCTGACCTGGGTGGTGCAGTGGAGTGCTGGCCTGGGTGGGTGCAGTGGAGCGATGACCTGTGTGGGTGCAGTGGAGTGTCAGATGACCTGGGTGGGTGCAGTGGAGTGCTGACCTGGGTGGGTGCAGTGGAGTGCTGGCCTGGATGGGTGAAGTGGATTGTCAGATGACCTGGGTGGGTGCAGTGGAGTGTTACCTGAGTGGGTTGCAGTGGAGTGATGACCTGGGTGGGTGCAGTGGAGTGCTGGCTTGGGTGGATTCAGTGGAGTGTAAGATGACCTGGATGGGTGCAGTGGAGAGCTGACCTGGGTCTGTGCAGTGAGTGTCAGATGACCTTGGTGCGTGCCGTGGAGTGCTGACCTGAGTGGGTGCAGTGGAGTGATGACCTGGGTGGGTGCAGTGGAGTGATGACCTGGGTGGGTGCAGTGGAGTGCTGGCGTGGGTGGATTCAGTGGAGTGTAAGATGACCTGGGTGGGTGCAATGAGGTTTCAGATGACCTGGGTGGGTCAGTGGAGTTTCAGATGACCTGAATGGGTGCAGTGGATGATGACCTGGGTGGGTGCAGTGGAGTGTCAGATGACCTGGGTGGGTGCAGTGGAGTGCTGACCTGGGTGGGTGCAGTGGAGTTTCAGATGACCTGGGTGGGTGCAGTGGAGTGATGACCTGGGTGGGTGCAGTGGAGTTGTCAGCCGACTGGGTGGGTGCAGTGGAGTGCTGACCTGGGTGGGTGCAGTGGAGTTTCAGATGACCTGGGTGGGCGCAGTGGAGTGCTGACCTGGGTGGGTGGCAGTGGAGTGTTCAGATGACCTGGGTGGGTGCAGTGGAGTGATGACCTGGGTGGGTGCAGTGGAGTGATGACCTGGTGAGTGCAGTGGAGTGTCAGCTGACCTGGGTGGGTGCAGTGGAGTGTCAGATGACTGGGTGGGTGCAGTGGAGTGCTGGCCTTGGTGGGTGCAGTGTAGTGATGACCTGGGTGGTGCAGTGTAGTGATGGCCTGGGTTGGTGCAGTGCGGTTTCAGATGACTGGGTGGATGCAGTGGATCGCTGACCTGGGTGGGTTGCAGTGTAGTGGCAGATGAACGTCGCTTGTTCCACGTGTCACATTACCTGTTCCTTGCAAATACCTGTTGACTCCTGCAAAGGCAGCGCTGGATTACATCCCATGATGCCTGGTTCTTGACAAAAAGTCATTCTAACCTGTGTGTTAACAGGAACTGTCAGCTGGCCAGTCTTGTACGCGAGATAACGAATGCAGCAGTGGACTCAGATGTGATATCCCAGAAATGCAGTGAGTTCGTTGCACTTTTTGTGTTCTTTAATAGTTGATGGAGGTTTGAATGCAGTGTTTATGTGGCGAACAGCTTTTGAATGCAGTATTTATGTGGTGAACAGCTTTTGAATGCGCATTTATGTGGTGTACAGCTTTGACTGCAGTGTTCATGTGGTAAACAGCGTTTGAATGCAGTATTGTATCGTGAACAGCGTTTGAATGCAGTCTTCATATCGTGAACAGTTTTGAATGCAGTCTTTATGTTATGGATAGCTTTGAATGCAGTATTTATGTTGTGGACAGCTTTTAAATGCAGCCTTTATGCTGTGGACCGCTTTGAATGGAGTACTTATGTCGCAGACAGCTTTTGAATGCAGTATTTAAGTCGTGACAGCTTTGAATGCGGTATTTATGTTGTAAACAGCTCTTGGATGCAGCATTCATGTTGCGAACAACTTATGAATGCGGTATTTATTTTGTGAACAGCTTTTGAATGCAGTATTTTTCTTATGAATAGCTGTTGAATGCAGAATTTATTTCGTAAACAGCTTTTTATTTGGGTGTTTATGTTATGAACAACTTTACTGAGAATAATTCCAATACAAATTAGGACACACAATGCGATTGCTTATCAGTTATGCTTATGAAATACACGAAAGCAAAAAAGAAACAAACAATAAAAACCAATGGATCTTTTGACAAACATGTCTGTGTCAGAAATCACAGATAACTCATACAAAAAGATACACAGACTGATTTTCCCCGGATGCTTTGAATAAGTAGTATTTTGACAGACCTATTTATTTAAATTCAAAGTTCTGTTGCCATTTGAACAGACTCAACAGGACGTGTGGAGTCAGATTGGCGTGGATTTTTGGACAAAACCTGCCTTTTGTTGTGGACTGGTTGTTTTGTAGTTGTGTATTTCCATATTTGTTTCCTGTGTTTGATGATGATCGTGGAACAAAACCAATTTCACTGCTCCAAATGAGTCCTTTGACAGCCTCAGCCTCAGCTGTCTGTCCTGAAGATGTAGTCAACACCAGGCCGCCATGAAGCAACTGACCGGAGGAGACACAGCGCTGCTGAACCAGGCTAGAGTGTCACTCTGCGTGCAGTCGGTAGTCTTTCTTGGTTGAGAGTGACTCAGCATAGGACGGCTTTTGTTATGTCCATACAACCGAAATGGCTCAACCATGAACCCACACTTCCTCAATAGGCTTTGGAGTGAAGTTATCAGCTGGAGGTCCAGTGCTGACTGGTTTTGAAAAGTAGCTTGAATCTTCTCAATTTGGATGATCTTTTGGGGTCATTGGTATTGCCCCAATGCTTTATATTTGTGGAGTTTAAAGTTGTGTGTGTGTGTGTGTGTGTGTGTGTGTGTGTGTGTGTGTGTGGTGTGTGTGTGTGGTGTGTGTGTTTTGTGTGTGTGTTGTGTGTGTGTGTGTGTGTGTGTGTGTGTGTGTGTGTGTGTGTGTGTGTGTGTGTGCTCAATATGAATTATTTTTGGGGTCATTGGTGCTGCCACGATACTTTTCATCGTAGTTTTCTTTTATTGTGTGTTTGCTCTACATTGATTATTTTTGGGATCATTTGTACTGTGCGATACTTTCCATACGAGGGTTTTAATGTGTGTCCGTTGTTATGATAAGCCGTCCTTAGAGAATATCAGTGCTCAATTCTGATAAAGTTACTGTACATATACAGCTTTCTTCACTAGTGTTTCTATCTATATGTCTATCTATCTACCTATCTGTCAATCTATCTATCTATCTATCTATCTATCTATCTATCTATCTATCTATCTATCTATCTATCTATCTATCCGTCTATCTGTCTATCAATCTGTATAAATATCTGTTTATCTGTCAATCTGTCTACCTATCTGTCTACTTATCTATCTGTATACCTATCTATCTATCTATGTCTGTGTGCATACCAGCCTACCTATCTACCTACCTACCTACCTACCTGCCTGCCTGCCTGCCTCTCTCTCTTTCTCTCTGTCTGCTGTCTGTCTATCTGTCTATCTTTCTATCTCCCTACTGCTTCATCTTATACTATCTCTCTATTTCTATTCTCCTGCCTCTCTCTCTCTCTCTCTCTCTCTCTCTCTCTCTCTCTCTCTCTCTCTCTCTATTCTTCTATATACACATATCCCCCTTCCCTCTCTTCACACACACACACACACACACACACACACACACACACACACACACACACACACACACACACACACACACACACACACACACACATTTATATGCACGCATACATACATACACATACGTCTCTCTCTCTCTCTTCTCTCTCTCTCTCTCTCTCTCTCTCTCTCTCTCTCTCTCTCTCCTCTCTCTCTCTCTCTCTCCTCTCTCTCTCTCTTTAGATGTAAGTCAACACGCAAGTCAGCACGAGTCAGAGATTCACTCCACCACGCGCACACAGCGCCAGTCTCCCTCTGTCCGTCTCCCTCGCCCGTTCTTTCCCTCTCGCTCTCTGCTTAGAGAGGGGGATGGGGGGGGGGGGGGGGGAGTGGAGCGTGAGGTGATTGGGGCGAAGGTGGGAGGCGGTGGGAGTGAGGGTGGGAGAGAGAGTGGATGTAGAAATGTTGAATGTGGTGGATGTTGAAATCTTGGCTGGATCGTCTGCTATGAAATGGCTGCCCATAGATCATTATTATAACATATAAGAGTATGGTTTTGAACTCGAATAATGATAGCTATTATACGAATTTTAGGGATCCAACCATCAAGAGACTCCTCTGGTCAACAGGCAATCTAGACACATGTGTACGAGTCAAGCGTCAACAGGACTCACGGGACAAGATACGACAGAGTCACAGGCTGAAAAGAAATAGGGAAAACCACAATTAAAGTGAAAATAACTGAAGGAATGTACGAACCTGATACATGGAAAGCGACAAGGTTATAGTAATTTATCCGTAGGCATCATTCAGTCTCGGAAGACTATGGAGTTGCGCTCTAGGTATCTATTCTGGTACAGCGACGGGTGTGGCTGGCCAGTCCGACACGGGAATGACAGTCCCTGTGGCAGAGGGCACAGATGAAGTCTGACGCTGGTCTGTCTGCCTGGGCTGCAGCCTTTCTCCTCATTCTCTTTTCCCCGTGCTGCTGAGCAAGTGTCTCTTCGAACTTGGAGAGACTTTTCTGTACAGTCTGTCTCCAGGCTGACCGTTCAAGGGCTGTTGCTTCCCAGTTGTTCTGGTCGATGTTCATAGGTCTCTTGCACACATCTTTGAATCGCAGCTGTGGTCTGCCTGTGGGACGTTTTCCCTGCACAAGCTCTCCATAGAGGAGGTGTTAAGGGATCCGTCCATCATCCATGCGCACGACATGGCCGAGCCAGCGCATACGTCTCTGTTTCAGCAGCGTGTACATGCTGGCGTATCCAGGGCATTTATCCATGGGGCTGCTAAATCCAATGAATATAAACAATACAAGTCCAGCACCACATGAACTCGACCACAGAAGAACACACACTGAGTGTCAAAGGTTAGCATGACAGCTTTTTTATGTAGACCCAAGATTCGGGGTTTACCTTTGCAGGGCGAAAGGCTTATTTTGCGCATGCGAAAAATGATGTAAACAAAAGATGCTTAAAATAGTATGGCTTTCCGGAGAATTGTACGACGCGGGGATGAAAGGTCTTTGCTGTGTATGTGGACGATAAAAATAATGAGGGGATTGAGATAGGAGGCATGTGTTTTGTGTGCTAGTGTCGACAGCATTAGTGTTGTGAGTCTTGAGAATGATGGTGTATACACTTGCATCGCGTTCGTGGGAAGAATGTATCAAGAGGTATTGATGTATAATTGAGATAGAATTCTGCATGCACATACTGTCATGGGAGAATGCTTGGTTGCAGTCATGGTAAATTTTGTTCTAATTATATAAAATTGATTTATTTCTTGTTGTGTACTCATGTCAATAGGCTGATAGCCTCACATTAAAGTCACGAGTCTCTCTCTCTCTCTCTCTCTCTCTCTCTCTCTCTCTCTCTCTCTCCTCTCTCTCTCTCTCTCTCTCTCTCTCTCTATCCGCCCCCCCCCCAATTTTACTTATTTTTGTTACTGTTACAGCAATTGGGATTGGAGGCTACTGTTACGGCAATGAAGGGCATTGCACAGCGAGCACAAAGTGTGAATCCAATTTATGCAGTGAGTGTACTGTGTCTTAGTAACAGATGCCTAAAATTTACTTACACACACACACACACACACACACACACAACACACACACACACACACACACACACACACACACACACACACACACACACACACACACTCACACGAGCGCACGTACACACATAAATACACACACACTCACGCAGTCACTCACTCACACACACTCACTCATTTACTCACTCACTCGCACGCATGCACACAGGTGCACACACACACACACACACACACACACACACACACACACACACACACACACACCACACACACAACACACGCAGCACCCCCCCACACACACATGCACACACACACACACACACACACACACACACACTACACACACACACACACACACACACACACACACACAACACTTACACACACACTCACACACACACACACATGCGCGCGCGTGTGCGTGCGCGAAACACTAACATCCACATAGGTATGCATCCATGCATTCGCACATACATGTGTGCATGCACACATGCATACATGCATGTATGGATGCATGCATGCATACATACATGCATGCACACAGCTGGTTTGTTCAATGGTTGAGGACAGCAATTTTCTGGGTCGTTTCCGCACCATCGGGTGTATCATTTTCCTTTCCGTCTTCTCTTTTCTCTCTGTTGAACACATACACATATGTACACATATAAAGAAACAAAAATAGATACATTGATACATGCATACATACTTATATACATACATACAAACGTGCACATATACATAGACACATACATACGAACATACATGATAGCATACTTGCATACATACATGAATACAAACAAACAAACAAACATACGTACATACTTCATGATACATACATACATACATACATACATACAACATACATACATACATACATACATACATACATACATAAAAACATGATATATGCACACATGCACGCACACGTACATACATACATACATTAATGTAAACATTTGATGATAATATGGCAATAGAGTTTTTTTTCTTAATGATTGTATCAGACATCTAGTCCTGCACGCTGTTCTTTCGACAGAGTTACTCCTCTCCATGCCATGTGTGATCTCCGTGACCCGTGGATGTTCTTTTACCACACCACTCCCTTTCACTACATGTTTTTTCGCTGTCCAGTGGCAGAACTGAGTCTGACAAAAAAAAAAACGTTGCGAACCTAAACCAAGACCAAAGAACAAGACCATCTTATGATTTCAAAAGTGTGTGGAATGTAGCACAGGAAATCATTTACGACCATCTTGGATAAAACTTTGTTCAACATGATGTATAGACAAGACTGGGGCATGAGTCAAACTCTGTCGGAACCCTTTAAAGTACATGTTGTTAGTGCCAGGTGGTTTGGCGAAGAGTTCCTATCATGGTGAACTCTTTTGGTGTTATGTGGTTTGACAAAGAGTTCGTATCATTGTGAACTCTTTTGGTGTCATGTGGTTTGACAAAGAGTTCGTATCATGGTGAACTCTTTTGGTGTCATGTGGTTTGACAAAGAGTTCACATCATAGTGAACTTTTTTGGTGCCAAGTGATTTGATGAAGAGTTTGTATCATAGTGAACGTTTTGTGTTATGTGGTTTGCCAAAGAATACACATGATGGTGAACTTTTTTTGGTGTTATGTGGTTTGACAAAGAGTTCATGTGATAGTGAACTTTTTTGGTACTGGATAGGATGGCAGACAAAACGTCCAGGGTGATACCAGCTCCGTTGGAAGACAGGAACTACAGAGAGCTGGAAGTGCCACTAACCACAATAGAAACAATAAAACTGTAATAACATCGACGAGATGATTGAGACTTTTCACTTTCGACACTGATATTGGCTTGGTAGGCCACACAATTCTGCATTCAAATAAACATGGACCACAGTCTGACTTAGCCAATGAGGAGAATAGCTCTTACAAAACAACAACAACAACAACAAAACAAACAAAAAAACCCATCCGTATTATAAAATGCAAAAAAATGAAAAAGACATTCATTACACAATCATAACATATCACCAAAATAGAGGTAATATTCAGCATCTTTAATCGTCAACAGCTCCATCAAGCATATGCCTAGGTCATTGCTTTTGTCAGTTCTTGTCAACATTCATGTTTATATCATGTTTGAGAGTGTTACCATTTTTCACTTTTGCCAAGATCGTACTGTTGGAAGACCAGGATACTAGCGTTTCAGAATGCTGTCCTGCTCTCTTCAGGAGTCTGCATTAGCCTGTATTAAGTCTTCACTGACGGATACGCCATGTTTTAGTTTCTTGCGGTAGCAAGCACCATAATACAAACCCTCCTGGAATGAAAACCCACAATGATGGGTCTTGGTCTGCAGCTGTCAGGCTTGCCAGTGCAGTTCGCAATTTCCACACGGTCTTTGGTCACAGGCACTTCAATGTTACCATTCAATGGTTCAGGCAGTGGTCCATCACGTCCTCCATGGTCTCCTGGCCATCCTGATTCTCGGGCACCCGTACACTCGCAAGTTGGATTAGTGGCCGAGTTGCTCTTGATCGTTCAAGTCTATTTTTAGGTCGTTATCTTTCTTAACACATTGCTCAAGTTTCACTTCAGTTCCTCGTTCTCTTCACGCGATGTCTTACTTCTTTGGCTGAAACATTTTGTTTCTAAGGTAAAAAATGACACTGTCCAGTTGTTACATCTGGATACGTAACCGTGCCGTTGTTTTGTTTATATCGTCTCCAACGGCCTGAATGTCATTTCTTTTTGCTGCATCAGGTAATTGTTGTCTGATCTCTTCTAGTGTCTCTTATACGCGTCCATGCCACCATGTCTACTGTCTTGACTGTCCTGTTGCTGTTTCGTTTTGTCAGGTCGGAGTTTTCCTTCGTTTAAGTCAGGGCTGGCACCCATGTCACTGACTGAAGATTAAGATAACTGACGCTTGCTAGCATTCGTCGTACTCATGTCAGTCTTACAGAACACTACCACATCACTGAACACATGAAGTACTTCGCCACACCACACATTTGTTGCAACACACACTTCGGCTACACAAACTCTAAAGTTGTCACAAGTATTTTTACCTTTCGTCTACTTCACTATTTTTAATCAGACTACTACATGTTATGGTAGACATTAATTATGGAATACGTGTGTCAAGGGAAGTCACCCATGTAACTATGTAAATGTAACTAGGCGAAGAGTAGCTTCCCTTGCTTAGCAACGTAACGAGCAAAATAGTAAACAGTCTGAACGATCTTTGCTGTGCTCTGAATTCATTGTGGATGAATGCATAGATCTGCCTTGTCTATCGCTCACAGGCTTAACTTGAGTTGGTGTCAGAAGTGGGATAGAGCTGAAGGGAAGAAGGAAATGGATGCCAGATACGATCCACCACCGAAATTTTCGTTCAAAGCAAGTGAGTGGGAAGATTGGCTGGAAGATTTCCAACGGTTCAGAAGGGCAACGAAACTTCACCAGGAGGATGGAGATATCCAGAGGATTCTCTCATCTATGCTATGGCGAGTTCACTGCGGAGTTACGCTCAACGGCAGAGACTTCACCTTCCAGATCCTAGTGGTACCTCAGTCAGCAGGCAGCAATCTGCTCAGCAGGGCAGCGTGTGAGTCAATGGGACTAGTCAAGAGACTGAATGAAGTCAAAGATGAAGATGTCTACGGTAGTACAGGACTACTGAAAACACCACCTGTCAAACTTGTGCTTCAAGACGGTGCCAAGCCCTACTGTGTTACTACCGCTCGACGTATTCCCTTCCCTATCCGTGATAAGGTGAAGCAGGAACTTGACAGGATGGAGAAGAATGGCATCATAGAGAAAGTGACAACGCCTACAGACTGGTGCGCACCTGTTGTGCCAGTTAAAAAGAAGAACGGCAACATCAGAATGTGCATCGATTTCAAGAAATTGAATAAGAGTGTGAAAAGACCACACCTCATGGTACCCAACTTAGAGGACATTGCACCCAAGCTGGCGGGCTCCAAGATATTCACGACGTTGGATGTTTCTGGAGGTTATCATCAAGTACCTCTGGACAAAGGAAGCAAGTTGCTTATCACCTTCATTACATCCTTTGGACGTTTTTTGCATGTGCAGACTAGCCATGGGTATCAACGTCGGCACTGATGAGTTTCAGCGGAAAATGGAAGAAAACGCTGGGACATCTGGAAGGATGTGAGATCATCATCGACGACATCCTTGTGCATGGGACTACCATGGAAGAACATGATGAACGATTATCCCGCGTCATGAACGCTATCAAGGACTCAGGGCTGAAACTGAATCGAGACAAATGTCACTTCAGACAGCAGAGGTGACATTCTTTGGGCATGTCATCAGTGAGCAAGGCATTCAACCTGATCCACAGAAAGTTGAAGCAGTGACCAAGCTGAGTGCTCCCAAGAATATTGGTGAACTGCAGCGTGTACTGGGTATGATCAACTACCTGGGACGCTTCACACAGGGTTTGTCTACCATACTCAAGCCAATGACAGATCTGCTGCAGAAAAATACACACTGGTATTGGGGATCACATCAGGAAGAGGCCTTCAAGACGGTGAAAGAGAAACTCACAAAGCTTCCTCTTCTTTCATTCTACAGAACGGATCGATCGACTACCGTAAGCGCCGATGCCAGCAGCTATGGGCTAGGGGCGGTACTCCTCCAGATGGATGAAAAGGGACAGCAACAACCAATCGCCTTTGCATCACGGACTCTAACAACCGCAGAGCAGAGATATGGACAGATTGAAAAAGAGTGTTTGGCCAGTGTCTGGGCATGTGAACGGTTCGAGAGATACCTCGTGGGACTCGAATCATTCGACCTGCTAACCGACCATAAGCCACTGGTCCCTCTCTTGCAAACCAAAGATCTCGACCAGTGTCCTCCACGATGTCAACGTATGCTCATACGTATGATGCGGTTCAATGCCAACGTGTGTCATGTACCAGGGAAAGAACTCGTCATAGCTGATACTCTGTCACGCAGCCTCTTCAGCATGACGAGAAAGATGATACGGATGCTGCAGAAATAGAAGCCTTTGTCAACCTTCTGGAGTCGTCAAGAACCATCACCGACAGCAGATTACAAGCGTCACGTGAAGCATCAATGAGAGATGCAGATCTACAGACTGCTGTGACCTACACTAAGGAGGGATGGCCCGACCATGTTTCAGCAAAGCTTAGTGGCTACAAGGCTGTACAGTCTGACCTGTCAGTGTCAGATGGACAACTGGTGTACCAAGACAGAGTTGTTGTGCCAGAAAGTCAAAGGAAAGAAATTCTCCGGAAATTACATGAGAGTCACCAAGGACTGACAAAATGTAGAGAAAATGCCAGACAAACTGTATGGTGGCCAGGCATCAGTCGTGACCTGAGCCGTATTGTTGAGAACTGTCAGGCTTGCTAGGAGAATCGACCCGTACAACGTCATGAACCATTGAAACCTACTGAACTTCCTCTCAGACCATGGGAGAAGCTGGGAGCTGATATTTTCAAGTTAAAGGACAAAGACTTTCTCGTCATTGTTGACTATAATCCCGCTGGATCGAAGTGAGGCATTTGTCATCAATGAAGAGTGCCACACTAATCACCAAGTTCAAGCAGGTGTTCTCCGACCATGGAATCCCGGAGGAGCTCTTGTCAGACAATGGTCCACAGTTTGCGTCTCATGAATTTCTTCAGTTTGCCCAAGACTACGGTTTCAGACATCACACCAGCAGTCCGTACTTCACTCAAGCAAATGGAGAAGCTGAGCGAGCCGTGCAGACAGTGAAGAAGATGATGCAGCAAACTGACCCTGACATTGCCATGCTGAACTACCGAGTGACACCCCACTCCGCCACTGGAATCAGTCCATCTGTCGCTTTGATGGGACGACAGCTACGTACCAAGGTTCCAGTGATGCCACACAACTTGAAGCCTGTTGGGGTGAACGACAGAGAAGTCCGTGACCGTGACACCGCCGCAAAACAGCAACACAAGGAACACTTTGACCAACGTCATGGTGCACAACCACTGCCAAAGCTACACCCAGGAACTTCTGTCGCAATCAAGACCGACGGTGAGAAGAAATGGACCACCAAGGGCAAAGTCATTGGTCCAGCGACAACAGCGGACGTTCATACAGGATCAACACTCCGCAGGGTGAAGTGCGACGCAACAGAAAGCACATTCACAAAGTTGTACAGTCTCAATCCGAGTCTGATCATGAAGACGTCTTTATACCTGATGAGCTGGAGCCGACACCTGGAACATCAAGGCAAGGTGATCCATGGCCTGCAGCTTTACCCCTCACTCCATCTGCGACTGCGAGTCCAGCCTCAAGTCCACCTTCAACACCAGTCCTGAGACAAAGTGGAAGAAACAGAAGAAAACCGGTCCGCTTCGATGATGAAGAATTTTAATGATGGAAAGAATGGAAAAGCATGAGTAAATGCATTAAAAAAAATAAGTAACTGAATTTGAAAGGGTGTGAATGTGCAAATCTGAAGACATTGCAGTAAATTGGAGACGTTCTGTTTTTAAAATTGAATCTTGAATTTCCAGTTATGAAGAAAAACACTGAACTTTAAATTTCAGAGTAAAATCAAAGTGAACACAAAGAAATTAAAAGTAACAGTGGTTGACCTTTTGGACAATGAACACTTTAAAGTATTCTGAAGATGAACCACTGTAAAAAATTTAATGCATGTTAAAAGATTTATCCTTTTAAAGAAAGGGGGAAGATGTCAAGGGAAGTCACCCATGTAACTATGTAAATGTAACTAGGCGAAGAGTAGCTTCCCTTGCTTAGCAACGTAACGAGCAAAATAGTAAACAGTCTGAACGATCTTTGCTGTGCTCTGAATTCATTGTGGATGAATGCATAGATCTGCCTTGTCTATCGCTCACAGGCTTAACT
The DNA here is from genome assembly GCA_018398815.1 of Conus ventricosus. Lineage (NCBI taxonomy): Eukaryota > Metazoa > Mollusca > Gastropoda > Neogastropoda > Conidae > Conus > Conus ventricosus. The sequence continues at coordinate 27,132,776 of CM031624.1, read as the reverse complement.
TGAGTACGTGTATTGGAAAATTTTGCAGCACAACCACTGTGCCCCTTTGCCATTTGAGGAGCTTGCATTTTGATCACATACTTGTTTTCTAAACCTCAGTATTCCAATCCAAAATGTCGTCTATCGCGCAGAAACTGGCAAAAATTTGAAAATATAAATCAGTCAGAACACCACGATAACAGCACAAAACCATATTGTTGCAATTTTATTTCCTATTGTACAATAAGATCATAATATTTAAATTTGACATAATAAGCACAAATGTGAAAAAAGACCAGGCAGAATAAATTGTTTTTTGAGCTCCTCAAAACACGTCTGCACATTTAATCTTTCCTTTATCTATTCATTTATTTCTTTATGATTTATTCTTTTATTTATTCATCTGTTTATTTGACTTATTTATGCATTTCTTTGTTTGTTTGTTTGCTTATGTATTTAATTATTCCTTTTTCGTTTTGTTTTTGTTTTCCAGCATCTTCTTCGATGACAGCAGTTTGAGGTGCTTGGGTTCTTACCATAGTTATTGTCATTAGAACAAGATTTAGAGGACTGTGTCCTCCATACAGTTTACTGTACATTTGTCTGTCGCCACAAACCAGTGTGCAGACATCTATGGGAAAAGGTATCTCCTGTTTCTCCCACCGTTTGGGTTCATGAGAAGTACGTGGTGCGCAGGCCTTTGAAACGGCCAGCCTTGAAAGGTAGCACGGCTCTCCCTGATGGTGTGGAGGTCTTTGAAACGGCCAGCCTTGAAAGGTAGCACGGCTCTCCCTGATGGTGTGGAGGTCTTTGAAACGGCCAGCCTTGAAAGGTAGCACGGATCTCCCTGATGTGTGGAGTCTGAGCAGCTTGAGGCTGGCACGGATCTCGTCCTGTGTGTGGAGTATTTAAACCTTAGGAGCTTGAAGGTCATCAGTGCCTTGCCGTGGTCGTTGACCTTCCTGAACGCATTACATCAAAGGTACTAGTTCTTCACATGGTGCGCTGGCCTTGTAAGCCCCGAAAGTACAGTCCACGGAGAGGTGAAAGGCCACGTTGTATAATACACGCTCTCCCGATGTCGGGAGTTTGCGGCAGCTGGTACCCGGAACTGGAGAGAGACTGCTGATGAGCAGCTGGTTGTTTCAATGTACACGAACTTGAAAGGACAAAGCATCACTGGGACTGACTAACTAATGCAGTGTTACATAAACTGTCAGTCTCTCTTGATCAATAGCTGGTCGTGCTGCAGATTTAATTCAATGAAACTACTTTGCCCTACAATTTGTCGGGATTTTGTACACATTTCGGAAAATGACGATGAATACATGGACCATGGGAAAACAAAGAATACCATGAAAACAAAATCATGGAGCGATGGTTTTGCGTGTTTAACCTGCAGTTCTGAATCCATAGTGTTTTTGCTGCATGACAAAACTTCTTGCCCTCGCAATTATTGCGCGGAATTTGTACATCATATACGCAACAATAGCAGGACTACAGATATGAAGCATCGGAAAAAAAGAACTGCAAATGAACGGATTGGTTCTGAGGATTTTGAAGAAAGTATTGAATGCGTTGAGAAACCATTTTTATAATGCTCATACCAAATAGGACCACGCCAACTATCTGCTGATCTCGCATGCTGATGACGCCTCCCCCCCACATCGCCTACCTCTGCTTTGAAAAACAAGAAAGTAAAAAACAGAATGAAGACAACGTTTTTTGAGTATGGAGTAATGAATTTTTATTTTGAAGGATTTATTTTTATATGTGTCACAATCAGGTATCCCAACTATCTGCTGTCTGCCATGTGATGAGCGCCCCCCCCCCCCCCCCCCAATTCCTCTACCTCCCTGCTTTAGAAAACAAACAAACAAACACGTTGAAGATGTGTACAAAACATAGACCATTTGGTAGAACATACGCTCGTTTTAGTTGAAGTGCACACTAATAGCAGTTCTAGAGTAAACAGATCTGGTATTTTTATTTTGAAGTGATGATATGTTTGATCTTGTGTTCAGTAGACATATGGGTAGGTAGAAAGCATGATGACATAGGTACTGTAGGGCAAGAATATAACAGTATTTTATGTCTATACTTTTTTTTCATTCTGGATATTTTCTTCTTGAACCGTCCACTTTGATGTGTGTGGAAATACATTTTCTTCTAGAACTGAAGACTGGGCAGAACTGTACTAACCACGCCGATCTGTGTTTGGAAGGGAACACGTGTGTTGGAGGAACTGATGTGTGTGGAAAAACATTTTCTTCCAGAACTGAAGTCTGGGCAGAACTGTGCAAACCACGCCGATCTGTGTTTGGAAAGGAACACGTGTTGTTGGCGGAACTTGCCGTAAGTGTGATTGGTCTGGGAAATGTATGCAGGGATGGCCAGAATTAGTTTTGATTTGTGCAGATCTGAGAACTGCAGCAATTTGTTCTTCATTTAAATCTACCTCTTTTTTACATTTTCTGGATTGCAAAGCTTAGATGCCGCCTTTATGCCTCTGTATTGGTGAAAACTAGGAGTAGATCGGTTAGACACAGAGCATCAAGATTTTAGAGATGACTTTAGAACAACTGACTATATATTTACTTTGTATGCAATAGTGCTGAATTTTTTGCTTAAGAATATCAAGCTGTATATTGCCTTTGTTGATTTTAGAAAAG
>CM031624.1:27122625-27125125 GCA_018398815.1 Conus ventricosus | reverse complement strand
TCACATTGAAAGCTCATTGTACAGAGTGCTTGTCAGTTTTCTTTGAATAGTGATTTATGTTCTAGGTAAAAAGAAAATGCCTGTTACTTTGGCAGAAGCAGTAGACGAGAGAGAGAGAGAGAGAGAGAGAGAGAGAGAGAGAGAGAGAGAGAGAGAGAGAGAGAGAGAGAGAGAGACTGATTGATTGATTGATTGATTGATTGATTGTGTTTCCAAGGATAACAGATAAGCAAATGTACGCTTTTTCTCATCTGGCCCTTGCCTCACTGATGGAATGAGAGTTTCTAGCAAGGAACTAAGCTTGACTAGCTATGAAACCATACAAACAATCCTACATGTATTGAACAAAGAGAGAGAGAGAGAGAGAGAGAGAGAGAGAGAGAGAAGAGAGAGAGAGAGATTAGCTGGGAGGAGAAGAAGACGAAATATAACCTTTAGTGAGGAGAGAGTTGAACTCTCAACTATTTGTAGCGTTGTATAATGTTGATTCTTGGGGTGTATAGGATATGTGAACATATCTGATAGATTTGAATGCAAGCTTTTATCGCAATCTCGAATTGCGATTGTCTGTTCTCGTTGTGATCGTGTTCGGAACAATTTCCAAATGTTTCCCTGTTCACACACTCGATAGGTAAGATGTTGATCCTGTGATCGATCATAAAGTAAGTGATTAATTTAGATTACTAACGAGTACCATTTTTCTGGGGCAAGCACCCTGTCCGTGGGAGGTGGTGCTTAAACGGAGACCCATGGAATCCCTCACAGCTCTTGATATATTTTTTTTAGAGGTCTTGTCCTGAGATAATCTTAATTTTTTTTCGTATCCCTTTAATGTGATAACTGTCCACATAGGAAGGATGCAGTATTTTGTTGATTAAGAATTGGCTTCTGTGAACTCAGAACAAATTGTTTGTATAGGGCAAATTGGACGTATGTGTGGCCTGAGGGAGAAATTTAAAAAATAAGTGACTGGATTGAAGTCCGTGTGACTTACATATATATTTTCGCAGAGGACAGTAAAGAAAGGACGTCTTGTTGAATGATATACTGGGGAAAAATTCACCTTGCAGAGGATAGTAAAGAAGGGACGTCTTGTTGAATTATATACTAGGGGAAAATCACCTTGCAGAGGATAGTAAAGAAGGGACGTCTTGTTGAATGATATACTAGGGGAAAATCACCTTGCAGAGGATAGTAAAGAAGAGACGTCTTGTTGAATTATATACTAGGGGAAAATCACCTTGCAGAGGATAGTAAAGAAGGGACGTCTTGTTGAATGATATACTGGGGAAAATCACCTTGCAGAGGACAGTAAAGAAGGGACGTCTTGTTGAATGATATACTAGGGGAAAATCACCTTGCAGAGGATAGTAAAGAAGAGACGTCTTGTTGAATGATATACTGGGGAAAAATCACCTTGCAGAGGATAGTAAAGAAGGGACGTACTGTTGAATGATATACTGGGGGAAAATCACCTTGCAGAGGATAGTAAAGAAGGGACGTCTTGTTGAATGATATACTGGGGAAAAATCACCTTGCAGAGGACAGTAAAGAAGGGACGTCTTGTTGAATGATATACTGGGGGGGGGGGGGGGGGGGGGGGGGGGGGGGAAATCACCTTGCAGAGGACAGTAAAGAAGGGACGTCTTGTTGAATGACATACTGGGGGAAAATCACCTTGCAGAGGATAGTAAAGAAGGGACGTCTTGTTGAATGAATATACTGGGGAAAAAAATTACCTTGGAAAGGAGTGTAAAGAAGAGGGGTACTGTTGAATGATATACTGGGGAAAAATCACCTTGCAAAGGAGAGTTAAAAAAAGGGGGCGTCTTGTAAAATGATATAGTGGGGGAAAATTACCTTGCACCAAAGGAAGTGAGGTTCAGATAGAGAGAAGTTCTTTTTTTAAGGCATTTAAGATTGTACTCTGGTTTTATTGAAAGAAAAGAGTCAGATGCGTGGTTGCGTGCGGGATGCACGACTGTCTTTGCATGCACGTGAATGTGTTCGTGGAGACCGTCATGTGACACTCTCTCTGTCTATGTGTCTCTCAGTGTCTGTCTCCCTGTCTCTCTGTGTGTCTCTCAGTGTCTATCTCTGTCTCTCTCTCTGTCTCTCAGTGTCTGTCTCTCTATCTCTCTGTGTGTCTCTCAGTGTCTGTCTCTCTGTGTGTCTCTCAGTGTCTTCTCTCTGTCTCTCTGTGTGTCTCTCAGTGTCTGTCTCTGTCTCTCAGTGTCTGTCTCTCTATCTCTCTGTGTGTCTCTCAGTGTCTATCTCTCACTGTGTCTCTCAGTGTCTGTCTCTCTATCTCTGTATCTCTCTGTCTCTGTCTCTCTCTTGAATAAGTGTTTGCCTCTGTGTGGTTGCACATGCAACCGTGTACGCTTGCGCTTGCGCACATACATGTGGATGAGTGTGTGTGTGTGTGTGTGTGTGTGTGTGTGTGTGTGTGTGTGTGTGTGTGTGTGTGTGTGTGTGTGTGTGTGCGTGCGTGCACGCA
>CM031624.1:27117625-27120125 GCA_018398815.1 Conus ventricosus | reverse complement strand
AGAGAGAGAGAGAGAGAGAGAGAGAGAGATTGGTTATGTACAATATGTACATTGTCTTCACAAATTGTGCACGGTATGTATATTCAAAGAATATTGTCGACACTGACATATCCATTCCTTTGAGGCATACACACGCATGCGCGAGCATGTACATAGGTATACATATACACATGCATACACTGTGAAAAATCATTAAACCTTATTTCAAAGGGTTTGGGCAAATTTAAGTTATGGACCATTCATGAGATACCTTTTCAAATTATTTTTAAACTGGATTTTATTGTTTATACTTTTAAAGCGTGTTGGTAACTTGTTCCATACGTTTCCACCAGAGTATAAAAAACTAGATTTATAAAAAATATTTCTTGGTCTAGGAAAAGATAAAAAATGATTGTGTCTATGGATGTTAGTTTTGAACGTGTCGCTTATCTTTTTAGGAGCATTGCCGTATATAACATTATGCATACATACTGCCTTATTGAATAAAAGTCTGTTGTGGAAAGTTAATATATTAAGTTTTTTTTATAATCTTCTGTGGTCAGAGTGCTTGATTTTAACAATACTAATTTTAGTGCTCTTTTGTACATTCGATGAATCATTTTTAAGTTGGTTTCACTGCAGTTGTCCCATAATGTCGAAGCATAATCTTTCAGCATCGACCCAGTGATGTCACTCCATTTTTGACATGAACTAAACAAGCTGTCATCCTTGAAAAAGAGCAGTCTCTCGAAATATTGGGCATATTTGTTTACATTGCTTGTTGTGATTTTTCACTCCAAATGTGTCTACACACAACACACACACACACACACACACACACACACACACACACACAACTATATATATATAATATTATAAATATATATATATATATTATATATATATATATATTATATATATTATATATGGAGCGAGAGAGAGAGAGGAGAGAGAGAGAGAGAGAGAGAGAGAGAGAGAGAGAGATGTGTGTGTGTGTGTGGTGTGTGTGTGTGTGTGGTGTGTGTGTGTGTGTTGGTGTTGTGTGTGAAGGGAGCGAAATCTCTCACAAAGGGCCTTGAGCAGAGGAAAAGAAATGCCGAAATAGGTAATGGGCCAATTAGCAGTAGCGCCCTCACTTAACGTATATAATCAAACTGTGTCAAGGAGGTTGGAGTGGTCAGGTAATTAATTGTTACGTGATAGATGCCGCCTACGGTAGTGAGGACCCTCCCGAGCTTGAACCTTACCGATAGTGAAAGGTCGGAAAATGTAACCACTAGAACCTCAGAGCATCGAGTGGGTGCTAAATACTCAGTCAGCTGAAACTGCTTTGTAAACAGACCTTGAAGAGCAGGAGTCTTGGGCTTGTTCAGATGGTATTGCCGTGGGGCACTGTGATGATGCTTTGTCAAGCTAGTTGAATGTGTGTGGACGTTGGTGTCATAGCTTTCACGAGGATGATTACTGTGTTAAAGTGGCTCCCGGAATCAGCGGGAATTTTCGATGTCCATTGGTGCGAAGTGGTTGTTTGCTAAATCAGTATGGTAGAGATGTGTAAATGTTGTTGTGTGGAAGAATGTAGCTAGAGGGGAATTCAGTGTACTTGTGAACAAGGTGGTGGAGAAGCGACATGGAGAAAGGCATGGCCCAAAGGCAAATCCTTTGTGTCAATCCTATGTAAACTGACAGAGAACAACATGGCGAGAGGAGAAGAACACCACGAGGGAGAGAAGAACGGAGGAGAGAGGGGAGAGAAGAGTGAACAGGACAGAGCAGGGTCGAAAGAATCATGGTCTGGGAGACAGAAGTGACAGCAAGGTCTTAGGTGTAAAAGACAAGCTGAGATAGAAAGACTGAGTTTGAACCCAGAGGTAGGTGAAAAAGACAAAGAAGATTTCTACGTCGAATTCCCAGAGACGACCGAGAAGACCCAGTCCTGAAACCCGGAGCCAGTCAGCTAAGGGCGTCACCATCACCCAGTGCTGAAGACAACTTTAAGTGACGTTTTCGAGAATTGTGGTGTGGTGTGAAAATGTGGTTGTGTGTGTGGAAACCTGGCCAGGTAAGAAGCCTTTTTATTATAACCTGGGATTAGGAAGTATTGATCTTTTATGGTTTGATTATTCCATTTTGTGTTATTGGATTTTTCATGTGCAGTTATAAATAGCATAGAAACTGTATTTCGTGTTCTCAGTCGTGTTAGGAGAGAAGCGAATGTGTGACATCCCATTCCCAGAGAGAGGTGAATGTTTGGTGGGTGCATGAGTGCGCACATGCGTGTATGAGTGCAGAGATAACTTCGGTGTATTAAGCCTAACCAATAATACATCAACTTAGTTCCCTTAAGCAACACTATCACGATTTCCCCTGTTCTGGACGGTCAAAGTCAAAGTCAAAGTCAAAGTAAAAAATGTTTTAATGTCAGGCCTCCGGCCCATACAAGAATCACATAGATGAATAAACTGCATCCTTAAGTTTAACGCTTTGTAAACAAAATTAATAACTGTAAAACAACACTTTC
>CM031624.1:27097625-27112625 GCA_018398815.1 Conus ventricosus | reverse complement strand
AGCAATGTCGTTGGCACATGCAACATTAGCAGTACGTGGTGTCTTGGCCGGTTGTAACCTCGTAACAGTGGGTGAATGTTGCCGGGTCAGCGTTTTTGGCACGAGGAGTGCATTTGCCATGTGGACTACCTACGCCACGTGCATCAATGTGAATTGCAACTCAATGTGGCCCCCATTGTGGGGCTATAAATTTCCAAACCCCAAAAAGTTCAAATCATCCCTTCCAGAGGCGCCAACATAATGCCGAGACTTTCTCGTCAAGATCGTTGCATAGCAATGGGGCAACTGCAGGCCGGGGTTCCAATGAGGCAGGTCGCTATCGCATTCGGAGTCCACATTTCCACCGTCTATCGCCTTCTGGACCGCTTTCAAGCAAGAAACACCACTGATGACAGACCGAGGAGCGGCAGACCGAGGGTCACCACAGCAGCCCAAGACCGCCATCTTCTTCGTCAGCATCGACGGGAGCCTTACCAAACCGCTGCCAACACAGCCAGGAACACCGTCGGCAACCATGGCAGGCCAATCAGCAACAGGACCGTGCGTCGCCGACTGAACACAGTTGGTCTCCAATGCAGGCGTCCAGCCCGGCGACCTATCCTGACACTCCAGCATCGCCAGAACCGTCTGCAGTGGGCACAGATCCACGTGCATTGGCGCCATCGGGACTGGGGCCGAGTCCTCTTCAGTGATGAAAGCCGGTTCTGCGTCGACCCAGGCGATGGCCGCATCCGGATCTGGAGAAGAGCGGGGGAACGCTTCACGGATGCCAACATCACCGAAAGGGACCCATGGGGTGGTGAAAGCATCATGATCTGGGGGGCTATCGGCATAAATCGCCGTATTGGGCCAGTCATCTTCCAGAATGTGGGTCCAGGACGTGGTAACGGGGTCACTGCTGTTCATTACATCGACCAAGTTCTGAGGCCCCACATCCTGCCGCATTTCCAGCGGCATCCACAGAACCTGTTTCAGCAGGACAACGCAAGGCCGCACACTGTCCGTGCTACGCAGAACTTCCTGAGGCAGAACAACATCAATCTGCTGCCTCACCCAGCCCGTTCTCCCGACCTTAACCCAATAGAGCATTTCTGGGATGCCCTTCAGAGGCAGTTGAACCAGCTCAACCCCAGACCCCAGACAGCAGCTCAGCTTGCTGTTGCTGTGGGCCAGGTGTGGTGGCAAGTCCCCCAGAGGCAGACCAACACTCTGGTGCGCTCGATGTACCGCAGGTGCACAGCTGTGATCAATGCTCGAGGTGGTCACACCAGATACTGACATTCTGCTGTTAACACAGGGTCAAGGTCAAGTTCATGTGACCTTATTTTCTACCAGAATGAACTTTGAAAGGACACTTTTGCGGTGTTCGATTGCTTTTTCTCACTTTCTATTACCAGTTCAAAGGAATCGGTAGCCAAATTACATCAAAATTTCTATACAGTTTGTTTTCGCGTTTTTTTATGCCTCTGAGTATATTAGTTTTTGCATCAGCATCAGTATTATCGCCATAACGAGTACTTTTACAGCGCTTATCCTCGGTTAGAGACCAGGATCTAAGCGTTTTATAATCCACACTCTCGTTTATACAATGGGCTGCCTACCTGGGTGGAACCGACTGAAGAGCTTCCTGCTTGGCGCTACATTCTGTCGTTTCCCGTGTCATTCAGTCACTCGGTTCCATCCTTCTTTCGTTGCCTACAATGTGTTTAACTGTCATCCATACCAAAGGCCAAAATTAGCCTTCTCTTCCGAAAGTTGGTGATGGGATTTTACGCGTATGCTATCACACATAGAACCTGTAGTGTATAGACTCATTCGAAGGACTTTTAAGAAATGGAGTCAGAACAAATGTTCACTCCAGGGAAAAGAAAAACCCTGTGCCAAAATGGCCTGGGAGAGATTCTCAAGCCTGCAACCCCAGGATCGCCCGAATAACGAATCCGGTGCTCTACCAGCTGATCTGTTCCACACCTCAGATTGTACGAATCACACGATCTATACACCACAAACTGCATTTGATGGTACGGAAGTGTAACGATCACGTATCACATGCCTAATACATAGTCTAGCAAACAAACAAAAAGCAAAGAAACAAACAAAAGAACAGAATATTAAAACAGGATTCATCTCTTCTTAGGAGACCTAACACTTTAGGTCTTTCAAGCTTTGCATTGGAAAATAACATGTGGCAATGAGAACAACGTGGTTATCAAAGAACCCAAAGAACTGGTCTGCTTTAACTCAAAATACCTGCAGTCATTTCAGCTCACAGTCAGCACCAGAGTCAGTTTGCCTTCTACAAAATCACATACAGTAAATTCACACCAAGCAGAGAGAGTATGGATAGCATGCAGTCAGCAACTTACAGGCGACGTAGCACACTTTCACTTCTGTGTTGTATTACGTCTTCAACGCCCTCAAGTGCCTTCAACCATCGTGCATGATTTAGTTGTTCGCTCTCCTCTCCCTCCACCTTCCCATTTCATTTCACTGTGGCTGCATCACCCCCTACCCCACCCCACTCACTTCCCATTCTTCACTGGCTCATCTTCAGTGCCAACACAGCACACTGTAATGTCATGACATTTGTTACTGCTGCTCTGTCTGCAAGTCACACAACAAATATGCACATAAATACTGTTTTTTTTCCATTATCAAACAAACGACAAGGTTTGAAGTTTGTTTCAGAATAAATTCATGTGAGCTAGTGTAGAAGAGATAATTGTGAAGACACGATGTCCCACACGAACTGTCCACACCACCTGCTATGTCTTTGCCTTGTTCTAATGATCTGGTGAGGAAGAATGGTGTGACAGTGTCTGTCTGATGTGCAGTGATGTGATCATGGCTGTTGCTGTTGTGTGTCCTTACCACAGAAATGCCTCTTGGGTCCTGGACTGCAGGGATGATGAGGACTGTGTGCCCAGTGCTGTGTGTGACAATCAGAAACAGTGCAGTGAGTTGTTGTTTTTTCATTCGTTCTTGTCTTGTGATGTTTGCCAACTTTCTTTCTCTCAAAAAACTAAACAAACAAACAAACAAACAAACAGCTCCTTTTTTCCTCTTGTTTCTGGCCTTCTTTGTTTCTTTTTTTCTGGCTTTCTTTGTTTCTTCCCTTCTGTTTGATGTACCTGCTCTTTATTTCTTTCAGTTCTCTTTTACTTGAATCTTTCTTCTTTCCTTTTGTCTCAGTTTTTGCCTCCTGCCTTTCCATCATCCTTTTCTTCTATGAGACTTCTCCCCCCCCCCCCCCCCCACATTTTCTTTTTGTTTTTGTTTCTTTTCTTTCATCCACATTCTTAAGCCTAGGTTTGCAAAAAGTGATGTCCTTTTGTTTCTTCTGCCATGAAAGCTAACTCAGATGCGTTCATTCTTTTTTGTGACGAATCTTTTATGAGTGAATTAAAAACAGAAGAAAACAAAAGAACAAGAAATGGAGCATGCAGATGGGGGAGGTGGAACACACACAGACTGCGACCAGAAGGGGTTGCAGGTGTGGTCCTCTAGGGGAAGGACTCAACGTTTTCTCTGTTAGAATTATAAAGTAGTTTTCATATTTAAAAAAAAAAAATCACCCCATCCTTCATTTTACTCGTGATGGAAGGAGCGACTCTCCGGTACTGGTCATCAAAATAAATATTTATTTTTATCGGGAATGTTAAAGATGTTGAAGAGTGGCTCAGGAATATTCATCTTACGTTTATACACTTAGCTGTGCTCGTGCCTCGAGTGACAGACAGAATTATAAATGAGTTCCAACATAAACGATGTATGAACGACAAATAACGGGCACAAGTTAAATGCAATTTCACACAATTGGAAGAAACTGGAGGAAGAGCTTGACAGCAGAAGATCTTCAGAGAAGAACCCCACCTCAGACAAGTGTTTCGGTTCTCAACTTCTTACACTGTAAAGGGCCTGGCTGCATCCAGGTCATGACTCCATGATGCCCTTCTACTGACAATTGTTCTTCTCCTAGCACTGTCAGGATTCGAACCCACAACCTTTGGATGGGTGGGCTTCTCAAGGTATGCCTTTCTGTATTTTAGACGGATGTCTTACCCCCACTGCTAACGGGACACCTGTTCTATGTTGAGAAATTTAAGCCTTATGAAGTTCGCTTTTGTTGCTCCTCGACCAGATCCAGCTGGAACTTTTCTCAGTTGCCTCTGCCATTACCTTCAGAGTTCTGGTCCTCTTCTTACCTTAAATCCAGAGCTGTTTGATGAGATCATAGGCTGATGAGCCTACAAAGTCCCTCACTCCAACTTCTACGGTGAAGACCCTGGCCTTGGAGCTGCTTCCCTCATGGTGCTCGCTAGACTAACCATACTTCTCAGTCTTGTAGAGATGCGTTGTTCCATTCTGCTTTCGTATGGCACAGTGAGTTCGATCAGAATCATTTATTTTGATGAACTTGAGTGGAGAACAATATCTGGTCTCATGCCACTCTTGCCGATGATCGCCGGATGATTCTCCCATTCTGGAATGTCTACTGTGAATTCCCAGTCGTCTACTCCATCTGGTAAACCCTGCTTCCATGCTCTTGATATCACAGCTGTTCCAGACCTCTTGCCATGTAGAACTGTATTGCTGGAGCATCTGGTAGCACAGAGCTTCCTCCATCAATGCTAATCGCATGTGCGATCTGCTTGAGTACTTGGTTGTGCCTCCATGTGTACTTTCCCTGGGTTGGCGCTGCTTTGCAAGAACTCAGGACAGTTCCACTGTTTGTTTGCCGTGACAGAGTGTACATGTAGCGTCATCTGAGTTCCCTCATTTGACCAGGCTGGAATTCGAAAGCAGGAGGTCATATACAGATCTGGGGATGAAGCTGATTCTAAGAGGTGCCACATGCCATATATCATTTCAGTTAACTGTGTTGTGCTTTGAGTGACAGGCAGAATTATAGATACATGAATGGTGTATGAAAAAAATGACTGATGCAAGTTAAATGTTATTCAGCACAACTTCACTTGTGTATACAAGAGCAAAATATACAAATAAATAGAATGTCAGTGAATCAGTCTTTGTTTTGGCTAACTCTTCCCCATTTTATCTCATTATAAAGGAAATGAATCATTTGATAGACTGAGTAGATCAAAAGGTATCTAGTGTTGGAGAGGAGTGTAGATCTCTCTCCAGCTGCTGGTGAGTGGTCCACTCCACCAGTAGGCAGGCTGATAGTCTTGTGCTGGGCCACATGGAAGTCTGATTGCTGATCTTGTGCTGGGCCACATTGAAACTCGATTCTTGGTCTTGTGATGGGCCACATGGAAACTCTGATTTTGATCTTATGATGGGCCACATGGAAGTTCTGATTAGTGATCTTGTGCTGGGCCACATGGAAACTCTGATTGTTGATCTTGTGATGGACCACATGGAAACTCTGATTTTGATCTTGTGCATGGGCCACATGGAAACTCTGATTGTTGATCTGTGCTGGGCCACATGGAAACTCTAGATTTTGATCTTGTGCTGGGCCACATGGAAACTCTGATTGTTGATCTTGTGTGGGCCACATGGAACTCTGTTGTTGATCTGTGCTGGGCCACATAGAAACTCTGATTGTTGATCTTGTGATGGGCCACATGAAAACTCTGATTCTGATCTTCTGCAGGGCCACATGGAAACTCTGATTGTTGATCTAGTGCTGGGCCAATGGAAACTCTGATTGTTGATCTGTGTGGGCCACATGGAAAACTCTGATTTGATCTTGTGCTGGGCCATATGGAAACTTGATTGTTGATCTAGTGCAAGGGCCACATAGAAACTCTGATTGTTGATCTTGTAATGGGCCACATGGAAACTCTGATTGTTGATCTTGTGATGGGCCACATGGAAACTTGATTGTTGATCTTGTGATGGGCCACATGGAAACATCTGATTGTTGATCTTGTGATGGGCCATAGGAAACTCTGAGTCTTGATCTTGTGATGGCCACATGGAAACTCTGATTCTCGATCTTGTGCTGGGCCATATGGAAACTCTGATTGTTGATCTTGTGCAGGGCACATGGAAACTCTGATTGTTGATCTTGTGCTGGCCACATGGAAACTCTGATTGTTGATCTGTGCTGGCCATATGGAAACTCTGATTGTTGATCTGTGCTGGGCCACATGGAAACTCTGATTGTTGATCTTGTGCTAGGCCACATGGAAACTCTGATTTTGATCTTGTGATGGGCCACATGGAAACTCTGATTGTTGATCTTGTATGGGCCACATGGAAACTCTGATTCTTGATCTTATGCTGGGCCACATGGAAACTCTGATTCTTGATCTTGTGCTGGGCCAGTGACAGGGACTTACACACATTACAGAACCTGGTTTGCAGTTGAGTAGCTGTGAGTCCAGGTTGATGAGTCCACACACTTGTCAGTCCTCTGACATTGGTAAACGTGTGAGAATTCAGCTGGCTAACGATTAGATCAGTATCAATAATGAATGTGTCCTGATCTTCAGTGTCCATTTTAGTTCTTCACTCAGATTTTGTGTGGATTTCAGTAAGTGGTATGATCTGCTAAACAATTGGAGGGAAAAGCACTTCAATATAGTTGCAAGCTCAGGTTAAATCATCTGGTACTGGAATGCACTTAGCCAAAGTACACATGCTGATTATAGTCACCTACTACAAATCATTAAGGCAATCAACAGTATTCATAAACCACGTCACAAGTTTCACCCAGTATAGGCATAAAGTTATCCTGTCAGAATATAGTATTCAGTAATCATCTTAATAGGTTGCACAAGTACTGACAAAAAGTTATACTGTAAAACAATAATACTCATCGATCATCTTAACAGTTTTCACCTAGTAGTAGGAAAAAAAATGAACAGCTTACAATAGCATACTCATTCATCATTTCGACAGATGCTACAAAGTGTTGGCATAAAGTTATACTGTTAAAACATATGGCATGGATACAAGCAATACATAGTCTCAAGACTTAGGTCCATAATATAAAACCACATAATTATGTTCTTGATTGACCAGTGAAACTTGACACAGGATCTTAAGAGTGGGAGAGATGAACGGTCCCCTTTCTGGTCTACACCAGTGTTAAACACTGACAGTGATCAGTGTTAAAGCCTTCAGTGGAGCAATGGAGTGGATGTCCCCTTTTGTGTGCTGAGCCACACAACATGCCTGTTTGTGATGCCTGTCTGGTTGAAAAGCTGTCAGAGGAACAGGACAGCCAGTAACATCATTATGAAAAGAAGGGGATGTACGAGGAGTTCTGGAATGAGACAGCAGTTCCCTATGCCAGAAGTGTGAGATGATGGAATGTCAGTCAGGGATGACAGTCTCTCACACATTGATGTTGGTCAGCATGTATGCTGATGAATGGACTGTGAAATCCACACCTATGAGACACGTGCAGGCACGGACACCCGGCCTGTCCACAGAAGTTGCAAAACACATGGGTAGATCGCATGGCAACCTATGGCTGTTCCTCCTGTGACCAGGGTGAGTGTGGGAGGAAAGGGAGAGAGGACATTAGGTGCTTTCTCTGAAGTACAGGGGGAGCGTGAGAAAATCCGTTCCTGTCCGCAAGCAATGAGCAAAGGGAGGAAGGGAGTGGAGTATGACCCACGCTACAAGTACGTCAAAATTGACATCCCCACTGTCGTCATCGTCATTCGCCAGTTATAATGTCCTCGGGCATCAAAAGTCAGACAGACAGACCGATAAGAGAATGAGAGGAGGAGGGGGCTGAGGAGGGGAACATTGACATGAAAGAGGACGTAAACTTATAATTCTAAACCCAGTTTGTTTCTCTCTCTCCCTCAAACACACACACACAACACCACACACACACACACACACCACACACACACACACACCACACACACACAGCACCAGCACGCACGCACACACCACGCACCACGCACGAGCACACACACACACAACACACACACACACACCACCACAAAACCAACACACACACACACCCCACACACTCTCTTCTCTCTTCACACACACACACACACACACACACACACACACACACACACACACACACACACACCAGACACACACACACACACACACACACAACACACACACACACACACCACATTGTAACACAAAACACACACCACACACACACACAACACACACACACACACACACACACACACACACACACACACACACACACCACAACACACACACACACACACACACACACACACACACACACACACACACACACCAGAACACACACACACACACACACACACACACACACCACCCACACACCACACACACACACACACAAACACACACACACACACACAACACACATACACACACACGCACAACGCACACACACACACACACACACATACTCCCACAGAGGCATGTATGTGTGTGCATGCACATATTGTGGGTGTTCGATGTGTGGTGATGCATATTGTGGTGTGTGTGTGTGT
The DNA here is from genome assembly GCA_018398815.1 of Conus ventricosus. Classification (NCBI taxonomy): domain Eukaryota; kingdom Metazoa; phylum Mollusca; class Gastropoda; order Neogastropoda; family Conidae; genus Conus; species Conus ventricosus. The sequence goes on along the minus strand of CM031624.1, from coordinate 27,104,187 downwards.
GTGTTGTTGTGTGTGTGTGGTGTGTGTGTGTGTGTGTGTGTGTGGAGAGAGAGAGAGAGAGAGAGAGAGAGAGAGACACTGACATGACACTGACACTGAAAAAATGTTTAATGCCATTGACTATACAATCCTATTGGCATGGGGAAATAATAAACATTTCGCCATTATTTCAGCGGCAACAGGGAAGAAATATATCAAAGTGTGTAGGAAACAGTTATGATTCATTTAGGCTTTTACATTCAACAATTGGAAATTTAGCAATATTTTGAAAGCAATCACATGTCATAATGAAAACCAAATTTACAAATATGCATATACAAAATATATAAAACACTCACACATATAATACGTTCACTCTCGCAGGCGTACACCCACCCCCTCATACACACATACACACACCCGCTTGCACATGCGTACACTCACAAAACGGCATCAGCGTGCGCACGAACTGATCGTGCCACATTCAGCGATACATCACAAGCTAAATAGGAACTGTATTAGGAAAATCGATCATCCAACGTAAACATCAAAGAAATCATAATAATTATGTTTTACCGGCTGTTATACTAAAGAGAATAACTGTGGTTTTTTAAGTCTATATTTCTGGGATTAAGTTTTTATTCCGATGGTCCCAAGCAAGGGAAACAAACCTAGCGAGTGATCGTATGCTGTTTTGTCATTTGTTGAGAGTATGCTGACGATGTCCAAATTCTTGGGAGAGTCCATATTGAGAACCGAACATTTCTTCCTGATGTCTTTGTAAAATTTACATGGAATAGAAAATGTCTCATCTTCAGTTGATGCCCCACCATGGGACAAGGAGAATCAGATGTACCAGCTAAGAACCATCTTACATTGGCATGTAAACCTAATGTTCTTGTTCTAAATCAAGCGAAAATGGATCTGTGCCATTTATTGTTTACAACTCTGATATAATTTTCCGTTTTAAAAACATTCTTGAAAGAAAAGAACCATGTATACTTGTCCGATTCTTCCAAATGAGAATGCCAGTCTTGTTTATAAGACGAGATTAACCGATCTTTAAATTCGGACAAAAACACTTGTTCATGTCCAACATCTTGACACATCCAAACAATACCGAACCCGTGAGTAGCTAGCACGTTCTTTACAGAATATGCCCAATTTTGCTTTCCATTTTCCATCTGAATCAACATCATTTCATAAGCTTGTTTGCACAATCTTTTTATTGGAAGTTGTAGTAACCTAAGCCAATATTTAATACATTTTATGTAGGTTCTAACATATAAGGGGTACCGACCAGTTTCACCATATAACATTTTATTTGGCGAATGCAATGGTACCGATAGAAAACGTTTGATTGCATATGTATGAACCTTCTCCATTTCACTGTTGTTTAATAAACCCCATACTTCAGCACCATACGTTAACATTGGTTCAATCTGAGAGTCAAAGAGTTTCCAAAAAAGAGAGAAATCAATACAATTTAATTTTTTTTAAGATCTTAAGATTTCTATCGTGCCTTTTATTCCTTTTCTATAGGTTTCAAACCAATGTCATTTGTAAGCTCAACTTTGTGGTGAAGAAAAGACCAAGATATTTATATGAATTTGATACACTAATCTCATTGTTTCCATAAAACCACTTTTCGTGGGCTGAAAGATGACCCCCTTTCCGGAAAACGATTACATTAGTTTTGTCCAGATTTACTGTAACCTCTAATCTATCAGCTTCTTCTTTCAGTGCATTTAATTGATTTTGTAGTCCCACTGTAGTATCTGCTAAAAGAATAACATCATCCGCAAACAGCATCAGAAATACACCAATAGCACCTGGGATTAACTGAACACCATGTTTTCCCTTGTTAGCTACTTCCGTAGCCAGTTTATGATAAAAAATGAGAACAGCAGGGACGTAGCAGGCATCCTTGTTTAACTCCACGTGGGCATTCAAATAAGTCAGAATACATACCTTTATCTCGGACGTAAGCAAGCACCGAGTTGTATACACTTCTAAGGGCCCTATACACTTTACCATTTACACCTTCTTTGCGCAATGTGGTCCACAGCAAGTTTCTATTAACAGAATCAAACGCTTTATGGAAATCTATGAATGCTATATACAATTTGCTGTGTCTGAGAAGATATTTTTGAACCAGTGAAAATAACGTAAAAATATGATCGATCGTGCTATAGCCTGATCTAAATCCTACTTGTTCCTCAATTATTTTTTCTTCTGTTTCTGCCCATTTAGTTAATCGTCTGTTTAGAATATTTGTATAAACTTTTCCCAATATACTGGTAAGGGCAATGCCTCTGTAATTGTCTGGATTATTGATGTCACCTTTTTTGTGCAATGGAATTATAATAGATTTAGCCCAGTCTAGCGGGAAGATTCCTTCATCAAATAACTTGTTAAACAAAACTATCAGAAATTCCACTACAAGTGTATTAGAATGTTTTAGCATTTCTCCTAAGATCATGTCTGGACCTGCACTCTTTCTAGATCTTAAATTTTACATACTGTTAACAATTTCCTCTCTAGATATTGGATCATTAAATAACGGTTCCTCAAAGTCATCAGCTTCTAAATCAACGCTTCCATTGTTTTCAGATTGTATTCTCGAGGGTAATTAAAGATATTGCGGAAATGCTCAAACAACTGCTCTATAGTTATATCGCTATAAGTCGTCCTTTTTCTTTAATTGTTCTAATTGTTGATCAAAATAATTTTGAATCACTAATAGAGTCTTTTAATTTGTTAATCTTTGTTTGCTCGAATTCACGTTTCTTTTGTCGCTTCAAATTAACATAATCTGACCACTCACTAGTATATTTTTCTTTCAGTTCTTCTTTTTTGTCTTTTGCTTTGTTCCTTTGGAAAGTTTTGAGTCGCTTCTTCACCTCTTTCTTCTTCTGATCACATTCATAATCAAACCACTCATCCTGATTTTTCTTTCCTTTACCAACCATTCTCACCATGCATGCAGCAGCACTATACATTGCTCGAACAAAAATATTCACACATCTGCTGACATCCACATTTAACAACTGGAAGGCATTTTCAAGCTGTTCTTTAAATTGATTGGAATTTAGCTCATTTTCAAAATTTCCAGCATTCTCTTCTGACCAAAAGATTTTTTCTTCAACAACAGGTTCTTGAGCTTGGGTATTTTTGGTCATTCCGTTTTGCCATATCATTTCTATTGGTAAATGCCAGGATTCCAGACAATCACCAACAATCATATTACAGTTTTGAGAAAAACATTCTGGAACAAGAAAATAATCAATAACACTACATCCTTGTGGTGAAACAAATGTATACTCTCCATCTCTGTCTCCGTTGCAATACCCATTCAAAATGTCAAGATCAAACAAAAAACAAAGGTCCAACAAAGATCTTCCAAAATTATTTACATGTTCATCTTTTGAGTTTCTATGGAAACTGTCTTCTAAATGGTCATCATAAGACCCAGTAAAAAGACTCAAAGTTTACCATATCTTCGCATTTCGACTGGCTAGAGCCTGTCCTGGCATTCAAATCTCCACAAATCATGACTCGAAAGTCAACATCACCCACTGCTCGTAGTATACTTTCTTACAATATAACTACTCCATCTTTCAGATCGGTATTATTGTACAGAGGACCACCTTCAGGTACAATGTAACAACATACTAAGACTACATCTTTGTCAGTACCAAGCACACCTTTATTCAGCTTAATTGCTATAGCATTTGCACAGTCTAATCTTATTTCTTCTACAAACTGTTCTAGACACTTTCTAACCAGCAACAGTACACCACCAGAGTTTCTCCCAAAATGTGACAGTTTTTGAGCTGGAGCAACAAATTTAAGAAAATCATTAAACACACATGAAAGATCAAATGACTTGTCCACAAATGTTTCTGCAAGGCATACAAAATCAAACAAATTAACATAATCAATGAATGACGAATTATCTAATTTGTTATATAAGTTCTCAACATATAGTTAAGAAAGGACCAGGACGTTGAATGATCGAACTTGTCCTGTTTGGATTTCTTGTTGCGTGGTGGCCTGTGGCCAGCACTGTTACTATGTTAATTACCAAGGTACCCACGAAGACCGCTCTGTCTGCTTGCCGATCCTCGTCTACCACCACACACATCACTGGGGTTGCCGGTTGTGTCATAACGTGGGGAATCCCCGCTGCTCCTCTCCGCTCCGGAAGTCGGCTTACCCAACACGGAGTTCCGGGCTTGCCTGTGACGTCTCGGTCTTGTTCAGTGGGCGTCCCGTCACCACGTCTGTATTCCGGCAAGGCATGGCCAATCAACGAGTCACCTTCCACGTGTAGGGAACCTCTCCCCGCACCGTCACTGCCACTGTCAGCTGGCTGGTGGAGGGAGGAAGCACGGATATCCGGTGCAGAGACACCTTCACCTCCACCACCCACATCCTCGTCTCGCTGCACTGCATACCGGGTCAGCGGGTGGCTGCACGTGGTCTCAGCACCATGGTAGAACATCTCGCACCGGTTACCAGCATCGCTCAGTCGGCCGTGACCCGGTGACGTCCCGCCCCTCTGCCGTGCAGTCGGTCAGCTGATGACACCGCCGTGTTGTCAGTGTCGCCCGCCGTTGTTGCTTCCGTTGCTGTCAACTTTGTTGATGTGTGTTGATCTGATCTGGCTGGTCCCATTGCCATCTCCCCGTTTCTAAAGAAGGCCCTCTTCCCCTCCCTACGTGCTTGTGACACAATTTTAGCTTGCTGCCGTGTCAGATCGTTGGCTACACCTATGCGTTCTTGTTTTAGTTTGTCACGCAGATCTCTATTTGTTAATATCAACATTTTATCTTTCCATCGTGTGAAACGTGCAATCATTGGTCTAGGTTGCCCCTCTATTGCACGCCCCACTCTGTGTGCCGGACAAAATCTTCATGTGTCCATGTTCGAGAGCCGTCAATGTTGTTGAGAGAATCAACCACTGCTGTTACACTCATGTCAAAAGTTTCCCTGTCACGTACTTGAGGCATGCCAAAAAAATCTCAGATTGTCCCGTTGCGAGAAACCTTCCAGTCTATCAATCTCCGATCTAACACGTCCCAAATCTTCTTGCAACTCCAGTACTGATGTTTTCAGCCGGTCATTTTCTGTTCTCCCCTTAGTCACTTCCTCGTGTAGCACTGCCACACTGTCTGACAGGTCTCGTTGGTCTTTTTCTAACTTGTCACACCTATCATCTATCCGTTTGCATCTTTCATTTATTTCACTCAGTTCGTTTTTGATCCAGTTCAAATCTTCCCTGATCAGTTGGGTATGTAAACCCATCTGTTGGCGTATTGCAGAAGTTATCCTAGCTAACTCATCAGTGTCCCGTGGTAGGCTAGCTTTTCCGTTTATGCCCTCACCTTTACCAGTTTGTTCAGGAGAAGGGTTGGGGGCCAGGGTTTTCCTCAATGTCACCACTGAGACGCAGTCGCCACATGGAAAACAGTTTGTTCACAACACAGCCGAATGCGACGACTGGCGGCACTTGCATGGAGATCATCAACAACGGATCGTGTCGAACACAGTCAGTCACACACGACATACTGTCTGAATAGAGAACTGTCCCTCCGTTAATCCACTTAGCCAACGATGCCTGTTCCTGAATAAACAACTGCCTCACATTGCACACAAGACTCCACAACACCTGCGACCAGCAAGGCACAGGAGAAAAAGGCCGTCACAACATCACTGCATGACACACCCGTGCTATCCACTGTTGGCCTACCTTGGCTCGCCTTTCTATCCCAGAATGCATCTCTCCACCTCCTACTCGCACAAAATGTTCCAATTCTTGCCCTGTAACTCTCTAAATCACACATCTTGTCTGTTTTCTTTACTCTACTTCATAAACAGGAACTGCTTCACACAAAACCGACTTGTCGGGATCCGACACAACTGAATAAACAATGAAAATAAATACACAGCCGTACAAGGCCTGTTTACGTGCCGCCATTTTTTCTCGTGCCCCCGAGAGAGAGAGAGAGAGAGGAGAGAGAGAGAGAGAGAGAGAGAGAGAGAGAGAGAATTATGCTTCATGTTTTCAAACTATCTGGGTTCAAGGGATCCGCAAAAGCGGCAACTGTCAAAATCTAACCCGCTCTGTGCTTAATGGGAGCCATGTGCATTAACGGGACGTGTCAGTGTAATGAGGAGGCAACCAAGTCAGAGACAGAGAAGTGTGGTAAGCGTTCTTGTGTTCACTTCCCTCTTACATTTTGGGTTTCAAACCATCTCCTAAGACTGAGAAGCAAGTGGTCTAGCCTCACAGTCATCATGACAGTTGAAAAACACGCACCACACACACACACACACACACACACACACACACACACACACACACACACACACACACACACACACACACACTCTCTCTCTCTCTTTCTCTCTCTCTCTCCTCTCTCTCTCTCGCTCTCTCTCACACTACACACACACACACACACACACCACTCACCACACACTCTCTCTCTCTCTCTCTCTCTTCTCTCCTCTCCTCTCTCTCTCTCTCTCTCGCTCACTCCTCCTCTCACACACACACACACACACACACACACAC
>CM031624.1:27075125-27092625 GCA_018398815.1 Conus ventricosus | reverse complement strand
TTTTTCTTCTCCTTCTTCTTGTGACGAGAGTTGGGGGTGGGTAGGTGTTGTTCTCTTGGAGAAGGACTCAGAATATTTCTCTATTAGAAATATTGAGTAGCCATGTAATCAAATTTCAGCTCCACCCTCTCTCTTACTAGTGATGGAAGTAGTAACTTTCCGGCGCTAGTCATCGAAAGAATTTTTGTCTTTCTCGATACTTTTAAAAATACTCAGGAGTCGCTCAGGGATAATTCTTCTTAGGCTTGTGCACTTTGAAGTGCTTGTAGCTCCGAGTGACAGAATCAGAGAAACGTTCAAACATTCAATACTGCATGAACAACAAAGAACTGACACAATCTTAAGTGTACTTTCACACATCAACTTTACTTGTTTCTACAAGGAGAAAATATACAAATCAACGGAACACCAGTCACAAGAGTCAGTCTTTGTTCAGGTTGACTTTTTCCCACGTCATCTCATCATGAAGAGAAGGAAGTTGTGGATGAGTTGAGAGTTGGAGACCACTTGGAATGTCAGAACATGTCTGATGTTGGAGAGGAGTGTGGATCTCTCAATTGTTGCTGGTGACTGGTCCACCTCTATAGACAGGATGACCTGTTTGGGCTGTGGTGCTGGGCCAATGGCAGGCAGACCCAGGGACCCAGGTCTGTTCAGAAAGCAGAACCTGGTTTCTTGTTGAATAGCTGAAAGTCCGGCTGGCTGAGTTCTCACAGTTGCACTTTGGCTTTCAGAAAATGTGTGAGATCTCAACCGACAAAGATTAGTCTAGCATACATACATCTGCCATAATTGTCAGTCACCACAGTGGTTCTTCACTAAGATTTTGAGTTGATTATAACAAGTGGTAGGAAGCTAATAAAGTGATTAACAATTGAAGGTAAACAAACCTTCCATTTTTCTTACACATCATGTTGAAGAAACTTGGAATACACTTAGCCAAAGTACACATGTCGATTAGACATAAAATGTGAAGTTTTGCGTAGAAGATGTGAGTAAATGATCTCTTAGATGTTGGCGGCAGGCTTAGCCTTTATGTGAATAAAAAAGTTACCTAGTCCCTACTGTGAAACACGTGCGGGCCCTTTTCCCCCATGACGATATTTAGTAGGAAAGGAAAGGGAGTTGGATGGGGAAGAAGAGGTGGGATTAGGGCAGTGGCTTCTCTGAACTAGTGGAGAGACAGCACACGGCCCTTTTCTCAACCATTGGCGATCATCTGCACGACTAGATAAGCGAGGGAGGAGGGGCAGGGGGGGAGAAGGAGGGAGAGTGAAACGCACTACCACTATGGGGTTTCAAAGGAAACACCCAGCAGACTGAGGAGAGAGAGAGAGGGAAGAGGGGGTTTGGACAGGTGGAGGTAGAGACTGAAAATTGATGTAGGTTGATAATCTCTACTGCTGTTTGTAAGACAAAGAGAGGAGAGAGAGAAGAGGGGTTAGACAGGTGGAGGTAGAGACTGAAAATTGATGTAGGTTGATAATCTCACTGCTGTTTGTAGACAAAGAGAGAGTGAGAGAGGAAGGGGTGAGGTGGTAGAATAATGTGTGTGTGTGTGTGGTGCGGGGAGGTGTGTGAGTGTGTGAAATGTGTGTGTGTGTGGTGTGTGTGTTGTGTGTGTGTGTGTGTGTGTGTGTGTGTGTGTGTGTGTGTGTGTGTGTTTGTGTATGAGGATCGTGTAGCTGGCAATTGTCATATCACACTCCTCCTCCTCCTCCTTTCTTCTTCTTTTTTTTTTTGTTATTCTATAAGCTAATTTTGAGTATAAGCATTTGCCCATGATTCGGGGGGTGGGAGGGTGGAGGGGTTCCTGGTGTCAACTACAAGTCAATGCATAAACATATTTTTCTTTCTTCAGGTTTGTAATCTTTCAGTTCTAGAGCATTTTTGTGATAGTTTCTTGCAGTTAAGAGACAACAGCACACACACACACACACACACACATCACACACACACACAACCATGTGACCCACACACACATCACATACACACTACACAAACACACCAGACAGCACACCAGACACACATGCAACACACTGCACACACACACACACCACACACACACACAACACACCACACCACACACACACACACACACACACACGCACACAACACACAACACCACCGCCACACACACGCACCACACCACCGCACACACACACCACACACACACACACACACACACACCACACCCCACACACACACCACACACACAACAAATTGTACACGTGTGCTGGCGTTCATGCACAACGGCATGCAAGCATGAATGCGCGCACAAACATGCATGCGCACATGCACGCCTGCATGCACACAAACACACACACATAGTGCACATACATCAATCCATCTATCTATGTATCTATGCATCTACCTGTGTAACTCTTTATTTTCTTTTCTTTTTTTTTTTATTATTTTGATTTATTTCAATTTAAAATGTTAGTGCAAATTGCAAATAAGGTATACAAAACGCATACGTATCATAGTAAAACACTAATAATGAGAACAAAACATACCCATCATCATCATCATCATCATCATCATCATCATCATCATCATCATCATCATCATCATCATCATCAACATCATCACCATGCTTCTTCTGTGATTACTAATACCATAATTAGCACTACTACTACTACTACTACTACTACTACTACTACTACTAACTACTACTACTACTACTACTACTACCGTTACTACTACTACCATTAAAATGATAACTTTGCTTTCTTAATAAACACCATATGCGTTTCCTTATCTAGTAATGGACACATAAAACACATAATAACCACAAGGGGTAAACACAAAAACATTGCTTAATGCAAGAAAGCAAAACGACAGATTTAAGCAAATGAATTAATACAACAGAGAAAATAAAGCATCTGGCCGTTGTCTTATCCTTTGGAAGTGCTGAAAAAATGCATTAATTAAAAAAAAAAACACAAAAAACAATATCGGAGCCACTGCATAACAAACCTTATGAGGACGTTTTGAAGACGTGCAGCATGCTTTTGTATTTCTTATCTTGCTTTCAATAGAACACGAAAACTTGAAATATTGGCTTTTTTCATATTTACATTTGTAAGTATAGAATGTGGCATGTAACAGAATTAAGTCAAACGTTTTTCTCCAATCTGAAATCATTGTCACAGCCAAATTGGACAATATTTTAATTCAGCGGTATATCATAGTTTTGCATTTTCTATTCATTACCTTTTGAAATTTTTGCCATAAAGGTTGAACATGATGGCAGTGCCAAAAAATATTTTGAATGTCTTCCCTTTCTCTCTCTCACAAAAGGAACATTTTGTTTCCTGAATCTTCAATGCCCATGTTTTTTCGGAACAGTATTGGTTGCCAGTATCCTATTATTGATCCTAACCTGAAACCAACGTAATTCAATATCTTTACCTGTCGGATTTTCTGAAAAGTTTCAGCCCAGTTAGCATCCTTTGATAATGTTTCATTCCAATGCAAAACGTTGACTCTGGAGTGTCTAGATTGAATAAGTCGTCATAACTTGAGGCTGCTCTTCGAACTGAACACATCACAGACTTTAGTTTCGTTGACTCATCTTCTTCATAACATTTTATTTCTACTTCAGCTTCTCTCGAATACTTTTTCACACACTAATGTAACCCTTACATATCACAAAATCTGTATTGATGTTATATTTATAAACAACGGACTGGGAACTTAAAGAAAATCACCTTTTTACTAAACTATACCATGTGCAGAGTATACCATTTTCTATCCAATTTTCAATTTAAAAAAAAAATCAGCTACTAATTCTTAAATTCCTATTGCAAAACAAGGGCACTAAACAGAATTCTTCTACAGTTCCAACACAGTCTGGTCTATTTCTTTTTGTGCTTTAAATACTTTGCTCCAGAAATTATTTAACTTATCATGTCCAACAAATCAGCATCTAATTTATGAATAATTTCCGCTTTGTAATATAATGACTTTCTTCCTTCTATGGTTAGTCTTAATGCATATATATTTGTTTCCATGTGGTCAGTATTCCTATAACCCCCCCCCCTCCCCCTCCCTCAGCAGCATACTTTTACGATGTTTTCCCGCATATCTTTCCTCTCTCTCTCTCCTCTCTTCATCTCTCTCTCTCTTCTCTCCTCTCCTCTCTCTCTCTCTCTCTCTCTCTCTCGTTTTTTTTTGGCCCATACAAACTTATCCTTGTAATTTATTATTCTTGCATACATAATAATATATATATATATATATATATATATATATATATATATATATAATATATATATATATAATATATTTCTGAATTGCTATCAATACGTAGTCTGGTGGGTATAATGTTAACATCCATAGATGGGTTAGTTTTGATATCATGATTTAAGCGCTGCTACTCTGCTGAAAGGTGTTATCTACCTTTTTAGCCAAGTTTTTGTACAATGCTTCTATTTCGCAAATTTTTCTTCAAGATTCATGATTTCACCAAAAAAAAAGTGAAAATCACTCATAAACCAAATATCCAACTTTTGAATTTAGAAGAGTTCCATTTTATGTTTAAATGTGGCATATACTTGATGGGCGAGTTTTGTTTACTTCCTAACTGACAGGGGGGAAGGAAAGGGGAGGGGGGATTATCCTGACTGGGGTTCGGTAAGGTTCGCATGCGGCAAAGCAACACCCCAATGTTCACACCACCAAACCACACGAGGCAAGAGTGACATTACACAACTTTACTACACAAATAACATTATACATACACTCACACGACCTTGTGAGGAAGGACCCAAAGTAAGAAGAGGGAGTATAGACTGAGAGTATAGAATGTAAGAGGGGACAAGAGAAGAAGATTCAATCAGGTAAGTAGAAAGAAACTCGTGGAGAGCGTGGCAGCAGAGAGTCCTCAGAAGAGAAGCCCCCTTCAAGCAAGTGTTTCGGCCCTATCTTCTGGCACTCTAGAGGGGTTGGGCCACACCCGGTTCATGACTCTGGATGTCCCTCTGCTGCCCCTTTTTTCCCATCTTTGGGACAAGCCATGGCTGGGATTCGAACCCATGACCCTCTCGACATGCTCATTTTCCACTTAATGACTCGGACTCTAACCACTGAGCCACTGGGGCACCTGATATTTGTAGGAAATTTAAGCCTTGTGAAGTACACTTTTGTTCTTCCTTGATCAGATCCAGCTTGAACACCTCTCTGCCGCTTCTGCCATTGCTTTCAGGGCTCTGGTTTTTTCCCTCCCTGCAGCTGAGAGCTGTTTCATGAGGCTGTATGCAGACGTTCTACAACCCCCCTAGCTCCAATTTCTGCAGTGAGGATTTGACCTGATAGCCTTCTCTCCTCAGGCTGTTTGCCAGATCAGCATACTTTTCAGTATTGTAGATTTGAGCTGCCTCCATTCTGTTCTCATTTGACACTGTGAGCTCGATCATGATCAGCTGCATGGTTGACTGAGAGTGGACTACTATGTCTGGTCTCATGCCACTCCTGCTGATGATCTCTGGGTGAGTCTTCCATTCTTGGAGGTCTGCAGTGCACTACCAGTCATCTGCCCTGTCCAGAAGACTCTGCCTGCATGTTCCGAGTGCCACTGTTGTTCTTGGCCATGATTTGCTGCCTCCTGCTGTGAAGAATGTTGCGGGTGCTTTTGGAGTCCTGATTTTCCCTTTTGTGGTGTTGGTACCAGCCCAGACTACTTGTACAATCTCTTTGAGCACTTGGTTGTGCCTCCATGTGTACCTTCCTTGAGCCAGGGCTACTTTACATGAGCTTAGGACATGCTCCACTGTTTGTTTTTCATGGCAGAGGGGGCATGTAGGATCGTCTGTTTTTCCCCCACTTCACCAGGTTTGCATTTGAGGGCAGAAGGTCATATGCAGATCTGAGAATGAAGCTGATCCTGAGAGGGCCATGTGCCAAATGTTTTTTTGTCTTCTTCTTTTCTCATCTCCTGAATCATCATGTCTCTTTGGCTTTTCCTTTGGCCTTTGACCACCATTCAGTTTTGGTCACCCCCCCAGTCCTTGTCTGTTGGTCTGTGTGAGTCCTGTTATTTCTGTGATCTTAAGACTTTCTTTTGCAGAATCCATCGCCTCTTGAACTTTCCATTTTCTGCCTGTCTTCAGCTGGGCTTGATTGATTCTACCACCTTGTATCCTGAGTCCTCCAGCATGCTTTGAAGTCTGATCTTTCCTGCTTTGTATTCCTCCAGGATGGATGTCAGTGGTAGTTTCAGCTTTGCTTGGCGACAGTACAGCGCTATGTCAGTCAGACAGGGTGGGACACCAAGCCATTTCCTTGTGAACTTGTTGATTTTGGCTTCCATTGCCTCCACTATGCTGGTGCAGATGTCGTATATCATCAGAGGCCATAGGAGCTTTGGCATCAGCATGAACTGCAGACACCAGACCTTGTACTTGCCAGGGAGCCCACACTGGTCAATGGTCTCCAAGCCTTCTTCCGGTAAAGTTATACCTGCCTTCCAGATCTTAGGTCTATCCAGTACTAACTATCATAGTGGATAAAAAAAAAATCCCCCATGAGCGCCAGGAAAACCACTAAGTACCAGCCTAGCCTACTATTCAAAATACCTACTCCCACAGAAGAGAGATAGGAGAAGAAGCATACTAGCATAGAATAATAGGGTCTAGACAACACAAGATTAGCTTTGCAGTCTTGAAGGAAAGAAAAACAATCAAAAAGAAAGCAAAAGCAAAATTGCTAACTCATAGCTGCCAACTGTTACGGGAAAACCGGGACATATCGTTTTTTTAAAATTTGTCCCTATTTTCGTTGTTTGCTGAAAAAATTCCTGTTTACGAGTTTTCAAAAAAAAAAAAAAAAAAAAGCCCAAATTAAATAAAAGAACGTTTGGCAACTGGTCCGACTGAACAGAAATCGTAAACTCGGAAGTCAGCATGAAAGGGGCATAACTAGGCCCATTCCGCGCATGCGCATAGCTGCTGTTCAAATAGTCAACATGGCGTCTTCAAGTGGTAGCACGGAGAAAACCACAAAACTAAACGATTCCAGCGGTATCTGCCAGCTTATAAAGACAAGTTTCCATGGGTCACTTCTTGCCCTTCAAAGGGTGAAAAGTTTGCTTTCTGCACCATGTGTCGATGTCCAGTGAATATTTCACATGGGGGAAGAAATGATCTGGCCGATCACGAAAAGACCACGAAGCACAAAAAAACAACAAAGCTGAGGAATCGGCAGCCGTCAAAAAAAACCATGATGGTGGCAAAGGCCAATCTTCATGGCTCTTGCTATAAGCAAAAGTTCAGCCAGGAGTTTCTAAAGAAGGCCAAGTCCTCGACTGCACAAATAGTGAAAAAAAAACCCTAGATCTTTGAACACAGGCTGTCAACTCAGGGTGTGGGAGTAGTGGTTGGATCATGACGACTGGGGAGTGGGAGTAGCTTGATGGAGCCTTAGAACTGGGGTGGGGGCGATGGTAATGAAATGGAGCCGGAGGACTGGGGATGAAGTTGTTTGAGCAAGATTGTGGGGTACAGTTGATGAAACATAACTGTGTTGTGTTGTTAATGAAACATGACTGTGGGGTGTAGTTGATGAAAGATGACTGTGGGGTTTAATTGATGAAACATGACTGTGGGGTATAGTTGATGAAATATGACTGTGGGGTATAGTTGATGAAACATGACTGTGGGGTATAGTTGATGGATCCTAAGTCCTATGGGGTGTAGTTGTGAGATCATAAGGGCAGAAGGGTGAAGTTGATGGAACTTGAACTGAAGAATGTGGGTGTAGCTGACGGAAGCCCAGGACTGTGAGTGCTGTTGATTGGGAGGGCAGAGCATCTTTTTTGTTCATCCTACATCAATATGGAAGATAAAAAAGCTGTTTGGGTAAGTCTTATTTTGTGTGTTTTGTATATTAATCTATAGAAAAAAATATGGTGGCTACCTACATAAGAGGCTTTTTTTACGCAAAATATTGCATTGTATGCAACATACTAATATGCATGCTTTGATATGGTTTAATAATAGGCTTGCTTTTGATTAGTTTTCCTATCAGGAGATGAAAAATATGCCTGTCAGAGTGTAAAAATGGCTTCAGCTTCAGGGGCTGCGCCCCCTGACCCCCGCTGATCAGGAGGGGGCTGGCCCCCCTCCTGAACCCACCCCCCGTCAGGTGTTACTCTTTTTGACTCTGAGAGGTTGGCAGCTATGCTAACTTCTTTACACACACACAACACACACACACACACACACACACACACACACACACACACACACACACACACACACACACACACACAAACACACACACATATATATATATATGTAATATATATATATAATATATATATATAATATATATATATATATATAATATATATATATATATATATATATTTGTTAAAATAGGTTTTTTTAAATAGAATCTACAAATTTGTTTCGAGCGCGTTGCGCTGTCATCAGGATGGTTTTTGGTTTGTAGATTCTATTTTAAAAAACCTATTTTAACAAATGTTGCTCCCCAAGGGTCGAGCACTATCAAAATCATTTTGGGTATTTTAACCACACTAATCTATATAATATAATATATATATATATATATATATATATATATATATATGTATATAAGTTAAGGGCCAGACAGAAAAACTCTCACCAAAATAAAACGACGTAACGCACAGGAAAACAACTTATACCGTATTTTATTTCATGTCTTTAGCTTTCATGTCAATGCCATTGCAATTGTGTCAATTCAATTTTTCTGGACAAAATCAAGGATCAAACATCATAACCCCTCTTTTTGAAAATCACAAAATTGACAATTCACAAGAAAGTTTATTGAAAAGCTTCAGTAGTGCGTATGTCCGCCATTTGCACCCACACATTCCACGCATCTAGGCCTCATTGGACTGGATCAGAGTCACAAGGGTCTATTGAGGCATGGCGTTCCACTCCTGCAGCAGAAATTGGAACAGTTGGTGGAGGTCAACAGGAGGAGGGTGGTTGTCGTGGACGCGGTGTTCCAGATGGTCCCAAAAGTTCTCAATAGGGTTCAAATCAGGCGAACGCGATGGCCAGTCCATTCGTGGAACCTGCTGCTGCCTCAGGTAGTCGTTCACCACACGGGCGCGGTGTGGAGTGGCGTTGTCGTCCATGAGGTGGCACCGGGTCCCATCGCTTGCAGAGTGGGGATAATCAACGGCCTCACGATTTCATCTCTGTACCTTACGCCAGTAAGTCTGCCTGGCACAAGGTGAAGGGGTGTCCTGCCATGAAGGTGGATGCCTCCCCATACCATCAGGGAGCCGCCTCCATAGCGATCGTGCTCACGAACACAGCCATCAGCAAGCCTCTCCCCTGGATGACGCCAGACGCGTACCCGGCCATCATTTCGGGACAGGGAGAATCTTGACTCATCGGTGAAGAGGATGGTGCTCCATTGCTGCCTCGTCCATCGCTGATGACGTCGACACCACCTCCTTCTGGCCTGTTGATGGTGCTGTGTTAGTGGGAGACGGACGGCGGGCCTTCTTGAGCAGAGGTTGAAACTGTGAAGGCGACCTCGGACGGTCTGGCGACTTACGTTGATGTTAGTCGTTCTTCTCAGCTCCTGTCTCAGAGTGGTTGCATTGATGGTTCTGCTGCGGACTGCTGTCAGCATCAAGTAGCGATTGTCTTGCCCGTTGGTGATTCTTGGCCGCCCTGAGCGTGGTCGTTCCTCGGCTCTTCCAGTGTCTTGGTACCGCTGGTGAAGGCGTTGAATGACTGAGTGGCTCACTCCCAGACGTCTTGCCACCTCTCTTCCAGAAATGCCATCTTGGAGCCATCCCAGAGCCCGGCCGCGATCTAGTGTTGACAGTTTTCGTCTTGGAGGCATGGTTATTGCAGCCCCGATTAGCGGTCATTTTATACCCACCGCAGGCAAATTGTCATTGAAAAGTGTTCAACATAGGCAGGCCTTGCACGTGCACTGTGCCGATTTCTCAATTCAAAACTGCTGTGTAATCTGCGCCTGGCCAAACTTCATGCATTATTCACGGATTTTTGGTGTTTTGACTGAGCGCATATTCTCGACCCGAAAAATGCGTCGTCTGAAAGATTATTTCGATCATACAGTGTGGTGTGTGAGCTGTCAGAATAGATCAGAATGAAACACGCTGCGCTTTGTTTTACGAGCATTCAGACCCATTACTTAGAGTATCCCAAAATCTAAGGGGCCCTTAACTTTTTGTGACTAGCTATATATAAATTGAGGCATCCCAGACTTTACAGCATCTAGGCTGCTTTCACACCCACACAATCAACAGTTCCTTTAAATGTTCACAACTCTTGACCTGGTGGAAGATTGGCTGCAGGGGTGGTTCCAGGGGATCCAGCTCAGGGTGGTGCTCTCTGACTGTCGACTCCAGCCAGGGCAGAAGGTTCTTCCCAAATTGCGCCAGGTACTGGTGGCGGCTACTGGCGCTACTGGCGGCGCTCCAGCTCATCTGTCTTGATCCCCCATAGGCTGCTCCTGGGGTACTGGATGCAAAAAGAAACCCTACGGCACCGATCAATATCTTGCATTGCCGTTTAATATCTACACTGTCCTTGTCAGTGTAAGTGTGGGGTGTGGTAGACATTGTAGTGGAGACGTCAGTGGGCAGAGGTAACAGTCAGTGGGGCTAGACTATCCCGTAGTCAAAAGCAAAAATACAGTAAAAATATAAAGGTTTCCTAGTAACTTCTGGCATTAGAAGATGGAGCACTTCCCTCTCCTTCCACTACTTTTAACATCTTCCAACCACAGTCAGGAAACCATTAATACTTAAGTTGAGTAAGGACAACTGGAGTAAAATGCCCTTCTCAAGGATTCAACGCCAATCCCACGGATCGAACACGGGACATACGATTACAAGTCAATCTATTTTTCAATTTAGTTAACGTTATCACTTTTATGAAGGATTTTTTTTCATTTTTTCCCATAGCGAATTAAAGCTTTTCCATTCGCATACAAAGTAATATGATAACGGGTATCTTTAGTTTGAAAAAAAAATGATGACAAAGAAACCAATAACTCAAATGAACATAGATATAATAATTCTTTATTCACTCTCCTGACACACAGACAAACAAACAAGTATGAGACGAGTGGGGTCAGAATGTAGGGGTGCGACAGGAAGGACTCCCCACTCCCCAGCTTAAATATCATGTCGTACACACGCTACCAACGCTGTGCAACTCAGGTGAATGACAGAAGATCAAACGCACAATAGCGGCAGAAAAAGGGAGACAAGTATGACAAAGCAGACAAAGAAAAACCCAACTGTCTCCATTCGAAAACTGTTCAAAATGGCGAGTTTAACCTCCGACTACCCTGCACTTTATTACAAGCAAAGCGCGAAGCTACCCACCCAAGGTAGTTTATGAAATATTTAACATTGCCAATTTGAAAGCTCGATGCCTACAAATAAATCATTTTGGCAACAAACTGGTCACAATTACGACATGTTCGCACTGACAACGAAACATATGTAACCCTCAATAACGAACACCTGTCGAAGTGCTATTTGAATGAAATATGATTTAGTTTTGAGCTGAGTGTTCAAACCTGGAAAGAAGCGAAAATTTACAAATCTAAATCGTAATAACAAAAAATCAAGTAGTTACCATAACGGCTTGTGGACTGGGAAAGAAAAACTAGGTCGCCGTCCCGGTCCAACGAAGGGTGAACGCCACGTCCAAGACACATGTGTCCTGCAACGAAGTGAAGACCAGGTCTGGGAGACCTCAGGGAAAATAGCAGTTGGTGGAGAAAGGAGCTCTTCCCACTCGACAGTCGAGGTTTAAATGACTCTATCTCCTCTTTTCCAGTATAATACCAGGTAACACAACTCGCCCATCGAAAGGTGACACATGACATTAGCTGCTGCACCACGTGCAAAACACACCCAGTGGATCTAACGAGATGGCCTTGAAAAAGAAAGTCATGGAAGGTGAAGGGAAAACAAAACAAAAAATTAATAAATAAATGAAAAACGAAAGCTTAAAGGGAACCGTTGGAGGATGAGAGAAGAAAAAGTCACGGACAACATGCGCTTTCTATGTCCCAACAAGCTTGCAGAACTGACATGCAACCCATAGAAAAAGGGAAATTCCATTTAGCAACCCCCCCCCCCCCCCCCCCCCCCAAAAAAAAAAAAATGATGTTTGTCCGTGACACTAACCATACTCCATTCGTTTTTGTTTTTCAACATTTTGTAAGAGTCCAGATTCTCTTCTAAATTTTTCAAGTATCATGATCGATTCTTTAAGTGATTTTCAATCACCTTCTTGTGATAGTTCAGTATTGACTGCATACTCTGATGTTTTATGCTTAGTATTAGCTATTTGAATTCCTTTTATATTTTCATTTTGTGTACTCATATTTGCTAAGATTTCAACAGAAATAAATAAGGTGAGACTGGATCCCTTGGCAGCCCCCTCTGTCAACAGGGAACTAATCGGTTAGTTTCCCATTCACTAAAACAGTTGACTTGATATTTGTGGTGAATGTTTTTTTATCCACTGACAGAAAATTGGATCATAGCCAAAGGCGTGCAATACCTAAAAAATCAAATCATAGCGCACACTGTCAAACACTTTTTCAAAGTCTAAAAATAAAACTAGCCCAGGTTTTATGGATATAATCATGCAGTCAAGTATGTCATAAATAAGATGAATATTATTTCCAAATATCTATTTGCAATATAACCAGTCTGGTCCTCATTGAACATAGAGGAAAGCACACATTTCTATTGGTTGGCTTTACATGTAGATCCTATTTTATACACAGTATT
Source organism: Conus ventricosus (assembly GCA_018398815.1). Taxonomy (NCBI): domain Eukaryota; kingdom Metazoa; phylum Mollusca; class Gastropoda; order Neogastropoda; family Conidae; genus Conus; species Conus ventricosus. Next base: position 27,079,835 of record CM031624.1, on the reverse strand, counting down.
CAAAAGCGAAATTGGTCTCCAATTTTTTTTATTTGGTCTTTGGTCTTATCGCCCTTTGAAATTCATATGATGATGCCTTCCTTCTGTTGAAGATAATTCATTTCTATTGTTTAAAGCATTAAACACCCTCACAACATATGGACCAAGTTGTAACCAGAAACATATGAAGAATTCGGCTGTGAAGCCATTGCTGCCAGGACATTTAATATTGCCCATATATTTAAGAGCAACAATGACTATTTCCAATGTAATTTTGCCCTCTAAAGAAGTTATCTGATTTTCAGTAAATACCGGTAAATTATTTACTAGATCTAGAATTTCACACGATTTGAGATCTCTTTCGGAAGATAACTTTTGATAGAACTTATTTACTTCCTGGGCAATTTCATCACCATCAGTTAAAGTGGTTCCATTACCCAGCATAAGTTTCGTAATATTTTTACAAATGTAATTCCGCTTTTCAAGTAAAAACAAATAGTTATTTTTTTCCCTTCTGCGACCCATCTCGCCCTTTAAGCAGCAATACGGCCTCCATCCTTTCCCGAAGTGTAATCAACTCTTGTCTATAACTTTCAAGTTCAAGTCTTTCTTGTTCAGATAGTACCACTTTCCTTTCAAGATAATAGATATTACTTCCGAGATGTTTCTATTTTTCTTTTTTGCCTGCTTTTTATCTCTCCAGATACACTTTCATTTTCCATTCAAGTTTCTCTACATATGATTTCAATATTTCACAATTGATACAACTTAACTCTGGACAGAATAAAGGACAGAGCAGCAGACACAAATCAAAAACATATATACACACCAAAAAAAGTATAAGTAACTGCCAGCCATTCCCCTGAAAAATGATATATCATTTATAATATATATTGATGGTAATCTAGAGTATCAATAATTGATTGTAATGAATACACAGACATTATGATTACATACTTTTAACTGGCTTAAAGTTTTTTGTTTTATTTTTTTAATGAAACATATATTTTTGTGTTTACGTTTCTTCACTTTCAATTAATTCTTTATAATTATGCCAGTCAGTGTCAAAATTTACCATGTTAAAGTTAACATAAGCGATGTCTTTCTGTTTTTCTTTGTCATTCCGACCCTTCATCGTTCTGTCTCTAATTTTCATAATTAACGTATATAAAAAGTTTATCAGAATTTTTTTTTAAATTGCATTTCCGATTTAGGAATCTGGGCCAACCCACAGCGAAAATATAGTACAGCTGCATGATATTCCTCAATGACTGTTTGAATTACCTGTTTACTTATTCTATGTATTTTGTGTCTTTCAATAATGAACTATTGGATTTCCACAACAGCTGTTGCTTTATATATCTGCCATATTCTAAAATTACTAGAATTAAGGAGTGGTCAGATCAATATCCTGGTAGAATATCTGCGTCTGTTACATAATCACATAACCAGTCAGAAATACGATGGAAATCTATACGACTCTGCTGACATGGGGGTATTCCTCCTCCAAGTATACCTTCGTAATTAAGGATTTAATTCATGCTATGTGTCAGTTAGATGTAGGCTGTCTGTCATGTTTTCTATTTGGTCTTGTGCTTTAGGGTTATTGTTAGATCTATGTAACAGTCCAAAGAATAATCATGGACCACATTCCAATTACCCATGATGATGACATTTTCAGCTCCAACTTCCCTGGTATATTCTTCCAAATCCAGATGAAACTCAGGCTCATCACAATTGGGCCCGTAAATACTTGCAATGAGACATTTTTTAATCCATTATTTTAATGGATGCAAAAATATAATTACCTGCAATGTCTTTATAAACTGTCTGAATTGAATATAAAGAATTATGATTGAACAAAAATAGCTACGCCCCATGGATGTGAATTGTGGGATGCAAAAAAGCTTTTATAACCCCATTCTTCACGAGCATCCTGCAATAACTGTATAGAGTGTGAATTATCAAACACAACTCTTCACTTTTGTGGGTTGGCCAGACCCGACATTTCATGGATGCAATAGCTGTTTTGCATTTTATCTTGATACCGAAATTTAGTATGGGTCATACCAACATTTGGATGTATTACTATGCAGACATAAAAGAAACAAACCAAAATGAAAAATGAGAATCAGAGCGATTTGCGTTCAAATACAAAAAACAAAAAAAAACAGTTGCTCCATAGAGGACATTTTAAGCCATATACAGATTAGAACTTTTTATACAACCATGCACAATATCACACTCCAAGAACGGCCTAAATATATCCAAAACATACACGTTCGAAAAAACGTATGAGTATTCATCGAAAAGAAAAATAAATACATAAGACATGCACATACACACGCATGCAAATCTAATGAATTAAAGTTTCTAGGTAAATCCGTCTCAGGCAGAAAAAGAAACTAACAGAAAAAAACCATTCCTTCTCTCTTTCTATATTCACCTGAACATGTGCTCACCTATACAGGGGGACAAAAACAGAAGACGTAATTGGATGTCAACATCATAGAATATCCAAGTGTTGCATCGATGATCTGCACACTATTAATCCGCTGTCATCCATTACAAAAAGACAACACACAGAGGTAGACAGACAAACAGAAGAACAGACAGACAGACAGACAGACAGACAAGAGAGAGAGAGAGAGAGAGAGAGAGAGAGAGAGAGAGAGAGAGAGAGAGAGAGATTTGACATGTCTTCACCCTGGTCTTGGCTGACCTGTGCACAGTGTTGGAGGCGGGAGAGCTGTGCGCTGGAGATAGAAGAAGCCACTGTACGATCGGCGTGGTGTGTGACGTCGATACTTGCCGTACGTGTCAGAGGGGGGGAAAGATTCTCTCTCTCTCTCTCTCTCTCTCTCTCTCTCTCTCCCCTCTCTCTCTCTCTCTCTCTCTCCCCTCTCTCTCTCTTCCTCTCTTTTCTCTCTCTCTCTCCCTGCACACTTGGTGAATATAGAAGTACGGTGTTGATATAAGTAGGGTGTTTGATTGATGAGAAATTTTGAGTCACAAACTAAAGGATGCAGGGCTTTTTGAGAATGGAAAACTAAATCACACACACACCACGCACGTACGCACGCGCACACCGCACACACACACACGCACGCACGCGCGCGCGCGCAACACCCCACACACACACAACACACGCATAGATTTTAATGACGATAAACAGTGTTGAAAAACCTTGGAGATTATATATATAATATATATTATATTTATATATATATATATATATATTATATATAAAAACTCATATATATATATTTATAATTTTATATATTTAATATTTATATATACCCAGAAAGAAATGTAATTTGAAAATAGTATTCCCATGCACGCTCGTCAAGTATGGTTTGTAAAAGATGTGAACTACAAGGTAAAGAAGTGAGTTTTGGGGGATGGATATATTGATGACTTTGGTCAACTTGTTGCAAAAGAAGAAATTATATTTGAAAAGAACAGTTTGAAAATGTGGTAAAAGCTATTGGACCTGACAGAAAGTTAGAATTCTTGAAACATGTTGGGCAGTCTGCATTTGATTTCTAGAGGAAAAAAATTCAGTACTGTTTTCAGTAGGGATGTTTATGCCAGCATTGTACTAAATCAATTGTCTTACGTTTAATGAAAAAAGAGGCACGAATATACGAGCTAACGTAGGGATGTATTGTTTTGTGATGTATTGAAAAGAAATATAAATTAATCATAATTAAGAGCCCGTTAGAATGATACGATTTACCCAATTTTAACAGGCAATAAACAGCTCCCCCCCCCTCCCCCCCCCAATTTTCATTTGCCCATTCAATATTATGTTTGCCTTTTTATGAGTTTTATACAAAATCTCAAGTAACTGGAACTGTAAACTGCTTTCATACACTGTGATAATAAAAGGCAAACAACGTTGTTGAATATCAAGATGATTTCTGTGTCCAATTCTTAGGAAACAAGGCGCAGAAGATGGATGTTTTGTCGTTGTATATTAAAACTAAACCCGGGTATGTACCCGAGATAGCAAAGCAAAAAAGAGACTGGACCTAATTCTAGCCACACAGGAAATTTTTTGCAAACTGATATATAAAACAAGACGATTTTTTGAGTCACATAGTATTTTTGTGTTTACGAATGAACTGTTAATGGAAATATCAAGAACAGTGGTCATGATACTGCATTTGACTGAAATATTTGTTTACTGTATTACTTGCAGGCCATACTGTTTTCCTATCTCCAATTTCTATAAGGTTACTAATTCACCTGAACACTTTATATTCTGCAGCAAATAGATTATAACTGATAGTGAATGTGAAGAATGCACATATTTGGTGTTATGAAATGGGGTCCTACTTCTCGCACGTGAGAGATGGTTGTCAGGAAAGTTATCATATGTTGATCACAGATGCCAGAATGTGTATTCCCATTAAATCAAGTCTTGACTGTCTGTTTAAATTGAGTCTTATTTTTGCCCAAAGAGAAATTTTAAGAGGTATCTTACCACTAATGTCCAAATTTGAGAACTGTTGAAACAGTTGGTTTTTTTGTGTTTAAATCATTGATATGTAAATACAACCTGCAGTTAACAATCATCTGAAATTTGACAATTTACAGCCTGAAAATCAACTTAAGAAAGTTCAACTATTTGCTTCCAAAAAACCCATTTTTTCCCCTTTTTGACCATGAAATTCCAAAATGATTTACTGTGCGATTAACTGGGGAGCTATCCAGTGTACATATTTG
>CM031624.1:27060125-27070125 GCA_018398815.1 Conus ventricosus | reverse complement strand
CTACTGTGATTACCAAAATGATTTTTTTTTCTTTCTTCTTTTCTTTTTTTTTGGTGAACAAAAAGAAATATAATAACGATCAGCGTCTTCGTCAATTTGTGAGACTGCTACGTTGTGATGGCAAATAAATAAGAGGAAAGCAAAGAAGGAAAGAAAGTACACAGAGATTTAGGAGGTGATGGTCGAGCAAGAGAAGGGAGGAAGGTGAGTGAGGACGGAGGCGTGAGTGGATGGGGGGAGGGGGGGCAGCGGGGAAGGGGGGGGGGGCAGGGGGGAAAGGGATGCTGGGGGGGGGATACAACAGGCTGACAGGTGGAAATAAAGATATACGCTCAGGCAGAGAGGGAGAGAGAGAGGAGAGAAGAGAGAGAGAGAGAGAGAGAGAGAGAGAGAGAGAAGATTGTAGGGGTAAAAGGATGGGGTTTAAGGGGAGGGTGGTGGTCAAGATGTCAATGATGTGTTGCACCGTGGGGACAAGAGAGGAAAAACAGAAAGTAACTGACAAACTATGCGCCTGATATTAAAACTTCAGCGAAGTAAGTTAGGCCTTATGGCAGAGACATTCATATTGTAGATATTCATGCAGCATCCAAGAGTATAAAAAAAAACATACTTTATTAACAATGTCTAAAGTTCTATCAGAGTTTTATACGGGAGCCATTGATGATCAAAAAGTATATTTTCTCCTTCCATTGCATTACAGTAGCACTCTATTGAGTATCTTTGTTTCAGTAGCCCGATGAAAGCAGTAATGTGTGGTTTGCTCCTTTCCATTTGCATTTGTAAATATAGAATTTAGCCAATAAATATATCAGATCTAACACCTTATCAGTGATAACGCCCTCACTGGTCCCAAATAAAATAAGATTTTCAGAAAAAGTTAGATTAACACACGTTTCACAAGTACTGTTCAGCAGTCTCTCCATACTGTTCCAAAAATGTTTTGCAGCCTGACAGTTCCAAAATAATGTATAATAGTTTCTTCTTCCTCATCGCACAAGGCACACAGAGACGATCAATAATTTTGCGAAGAAATAGATATCTGCCTGTGGGAAGGGTTCTAAGTAACAATCTATACTGGAACCATCTTAACTGTGTGTCAGTGGTGGAAATTAGACATTTTCTTAATATGTTTTTCCAAGTCAAATTTGCATAGTAGGTGTTCCATTTATTAAGACCCGCAGGACGAATGGGCGAGTCGACTAGAACTGAATATACACATTTATTCCCTTTTAAGATCATTGTCAATTTTTTTTGGATCCTGTAATTTATACCTTGGTGTCAATGTGCACTGGATTTTATTTTGATATGTTTATGCTCGATAACAAGCAAACAGTAAATAATAGTCTTACTTGGAAATTTTCTACAGAAGTTTTCAAATGAGAGGAAAACTCCTTCTTCATTCATCAAATCTCGCACTTGCATATCCCTTCTTCCACCATTGTTTAACATAAGCAATCCTCCTATCTCTTAATATATTAATATTATAATGAATACAATCAGAGACAAAATCATGAATATTACTCGATATACATTTTAAAGATAATTTTTAAAAATGTTTGAGGACATCCCTCCAAAAGGTATCATTTGTTCTGGTCAGTAATGTATTGACATATTCACCACCCAGCAGTTTAAGTTTGCCCAATCCTGGAACAAAGAAAAAGGCAAATTCCTGAAGATTATTAGGGGTTGCCACAGAATATTCTTTTTAACCAGGATATTTTAACAGACGACAAAATGCGAAAACATTCAACATTCTTAGTCCACCTTTTTTCATAATTTTGACACACACACTTTTTACTTACTCGATTTGGTTTCCCATCCCACAAAAACTTGAAGAACAATGTGTCCAGTTCCTGTAAAAAAATTATCTTGGGATCTGGAAGATTACTAAATAAATGTACGATTTTTGACATTGCCAAAGTTTTTTTAACAGTAATTTTCAAAAGGTGTTAGAAGTCTTTTTTTCCCATTTAGCTAAAATGCTTTCAATATGCAGAAGCTTATTGTCAAAATTGAGATCTACAATACTATCAATATCGGTGGAAAATTTTATCCCAAGTACAGTAAAATCCCAGGGTCCCAACAAAAGTTCCCATCCTCATATATCTTATGGGGGAGTTTTTCAAGCTGCCAATCCAAATTATGTTTGTTTTTTTCGTGATTTATCTTCAGACCCGACATTAATGTGAATTGTTCTAGTAATCTAATGCTTCTCGGAAAGACATTTCACTTCCCTCTAAATAAACAGTTGTGTCATCTGCAAACTGCGACAATAAATGTTCCTTGCCATTTATAGTTAATCCTTTAATTTGATTATTTTTACGCATTAATAATGACAAAATTTCAGCACACAAAAGATATAACTAAGGAGATAGAGGATCCCCTGGCGGACTCCCCTGAATATTTTTAAAAAAGGGGGTGTAATTCCCATTAACGGAGACACAGGTTGTTATATCATTATAAAAAGCCTTTATCCATCTTTTTATATGGGGTCCAAAGTTTAAAAAATCCAAAACCTTATCTATAAATCTCCATGATACCGAGTCAAAGGCTTTCTCTGTCCTAAATGTTAAATGTGATCTGTTTTTGCCTGAGAAAGACCCAAGCGGTCAAAATGCATTGTGTCTTGTCCTGTGCTTTGTTTGTCAATGTCCTTGGCGGTAACTAACCCCCTCTCTTTCTAAATAATCCTACAACATTCTTTGTATTGTTAAAAAGAGTCTCAGTTGTCTTGACTGTTATCTCTTTGCCCCAGCTGCTCTTGTCATGCACGCTGCAGCACTACAGACTGATGAAGCGAACATTTCAATACATTTGTTAACATCAGTATTCAGTGCTAAACAAGCATCTTGCTGCGTCTGTTAAAAAATTCCGTCTTCAGTATTTCTTTGTAACGCAACAGAGAGAGAGAGAGAGGAAGAGAGAGAGAGAGAGAGAGAAGAGGAGAGAGAGGAGAGAGAGAGAGAGAGAGAGAGAGAGAGAGAGAGAGAGAGAGGTTGGGGGTGGGGGGAGGATGCTGGTGGGCTGGTATGGGATAGTGAGTATGAAAGAGGGGGAAGTTTATTCACACACACACACACACACACACGCGCGCGCACAACACGCACACACACACACCACACACACACACACACACACACAACACACACACACACAACACACACACACACACACACACACACACACACACACACACACACACATGTGCGCGCGTGACCGTCCGCTCGTATATAAAGGGATAAGCTATGTATACACTAAATATTTGGATATTCTCTGATTTTCGAATTACCATCACACTTCCATATCTGGCTGGCTGGCAATATCACACTTAGGACACAAGATATACAGGAATGAAAAAATCATTTAAGTTGACATTCTCATGCATTGAGTCTCGTGGTATTTCCTTATCGTTTCAACAATGCTTATTAAAATGACATTTCAGTGTGTATGTTAATTTTTGGCAATAGGCAGCTTTTACAAAAATTCATGGAACACATGTAATCAGGTAATCGCACTCAACCTCAATCACATTAACACGCTCACGTACAACAGTCTTGGAAGGGCCTGTTACGCAGTGTGAGTTTTATTATTACTGCTATTATTGTTGCAATGTGTGTGTGTGTGTGTGTGTGTGTGTGTGTGTGTGTGTGTGTGTGTGTGTGTGTGTGTGTGTGTGTGTGTGTGTGTGTGAGTTGTTTTTGTTGTTGTTGTTTTGTTTTATGTCTTTCCACATTACGTGATATTAGACGAAAAAAAACAACCATAATCGGGGCTGGGAAAAAAGGTTAACACAACGAGTCAAGAGAATTAACTTATCTACAACTATAACACAAAAATAGAATACCCACTTAATCAAAGATTTTAAAAAAAAAAACAACCAAACAAAAAGAAAAATCAAACATATAACTCTTCTGTTCTGTCTCACCACTGACTGTTATCGATTATAAGTATTTGCCAATTGGACTTTTAGCTGAGTGTAAAAAGAAAAGATATGTTTCACTTGCTAACATGAAAACATGTTGAATAGGCTGTACAGACGTATTTGGAATGAATTTTTTCATTAAGTTACACACAAGAATGTGATCAATTGAAATGCTATGACCACATAGACAATGTGTATTTTTGACATACTTTGTTTTTAAACAATCCAATTTCCATCTACAGATCAAGGAACTTATCTGACGTCTACGATAAATGTTTTGATCGTACTTACTAAACTTTTCATACATATTTTTCATTTCATCGTGTAAACCAAAACACCCACTTTCTCTTTCTATCAAATGAAAATGAGAAAATTGTACTTTTTCTGCCAAAGTTTAACACTCTTGCATTGACATAGAGAAGTTTAAAAAATGCGAATCTCATGACCGTTTTGCTCCTCTCTTTGCTAGAACATCAACCTTTTCGTTATAATATAACCCACAGTGGGAGGGTACCCAAAGAAATGTTATTTCGGTGTCTCTGACTGAGAGGAAATGTACCAAATTATTTATTTCAGTGATCATCTCAGGTCGAACTTTTAATTTAAAATTCTTCATTGCAGTAGGAACTGACTTGGAATCTACACATAAAACAACTTTAATTAAATTTTGAGGGTAATCAACAACAAACTTTAAAGCCATAATTATAGCAAATAACTCAGCCGTGAATATAGATTTGTTTTTTCCGAGATAATAAGACTTTTCTTTGTTAAGGCCTGGGATAATGCATGCTGCACCTACATGTTCATTGATTAATGATCCATCAGTGTATATCTTCAAATGGTTGGAATAGTGATCCTGCAAATGCATTTTGATATTGGATAACAATAAATTAGTATTTTCAGCCTTTGTTAAATCTGTATGCTCAATATAAAAATGTGCTCGTATTAGTTTCCAGGGAGGGACAGGAGACACAATAGATCTGTTTGCAATAGATGTTAGTTTGATATCTGAGGATTCTAAAATCGAGGAAGTATATGTTCTAAGAGTCGTTTGAGATTATATGTTTTTAGCCCTTTTGGGAAAATCACTGTCCGATTAATATTTATTTCAGGGCCTAAATTATTGTCTATATATATATATATATATATATATATATATATATATATATATATTATATATATATATATATATAATATATATATATATATATATATGTGTGTGTGTGTGTGTGTGTGTGTGTGTGTGTGTGTGTGTGTGTGTGTGTCTATCGCTGGTGAAGTGCCAAAGAAAGGCCTGGTTGGCGGGCAATGCAGCAGTGACAGTGACTGCACTGATCCTCAGTCTAAGTGCGACAAGGAGACATCACTGTGCCAGTGTCGGCATGATTATATTGTCAATCCCAGGGACTTAACATGTGGTGAGATGTGTGTGTGTGTGTGTGTGTGTGTGTGTGTGTGTGTGTGTGTGTGTGTGTGTGTGTGTGTGTGTGTGTGTGTGTGTGCGTCTGTGTGTGTGCGTGTGTGTGCGTGTATGTGCGTGTACATGTGCATGTATACGTGTGTGTGTATGTATGTATGTGTTGTGTGTGTGTGTGGGCGCGCGCGTGCGCGCGCACGTGTGTGTGTGTGTGTGTGTGTGTGTGTGTGTGTGTGTGTGTGTGTGTGTGTGTGTGTGTGTGTGTGTGTGTGTGCACGTGCGTGAGTGTATGTGTGTGTGCGTGCGCGCGCGCGCGCGTGTGTATGTGTGTGTGTGTGTGTGCGCGTCGCGCGCGCGCATGCACGTGCTCTTCCACGAATCAATCAGATGTAATTGCTGTAGCATAGACTACCACAATCTTTCCACAAGCTATCAAAATAAGGTGGCTATAAATGCCATGTCTAAATCTATACATATATAGACAGATAGATAGATGATAGATAGACAGACAGACAGATAGACAGACGGATAGATAGATATTGATAGACAGACAGGTAGATAGATAATAGATAGATAGATAGATACATATACATACATACATACATACATTACATACATACTACATACATAATACAATACATACATACATAGACAGATAGTTAAGAGAGACAGAGAGAGAGAGAGAGAGAGAGAGAGAGAGAGAAGAGAGAGAGAGAGAGAGAGAGGAGAGAGAGAACAGAGACAGAGCAGGAGAATTCAGAACTCAGATGGTTTACTCATGTAAAGGCCATTGCCCCTATTGGGGTATGGAGAACATGACAACAACATAAGAATAATAAAGAACACAAGAAAGACTGGATGGACTACTCTCTCACGAAGTCATAACTGATCCATACTGAAATGACTTGAATAAGTAAAACGAGAAATTTCTCACTATGAGAGAAGAGAGAGAGAGAGAGAGAGAGAGAGAGAGAGAGAGAGAGAGAGAGAGAGAGAGAGAGAGACTTATTTACATACAGACAGACAGACAGAGGACAGACAGACGTACATACGTAGATACATACACACGTGAATACATGCATGCATACATGCATACATACATGCATACATACATACATACATACATGCATACATACATACATACATACATACATACATACATACATACATACATACATACATACACACATGTATTGATTGAACGGATTCAAATATCTCTCTCTCTCTCTCTCTCTCTCTCTCTCTCTCTCTCTCTCTCTCATCTCTCATCTCTCTCTCTCTCTCTCTCTCTCTCTCTCTCCTAGACATATGTACAAGCATACACATATGCATACACATACATATATACATACATACATGCATACATGCATAGATACATACATACATACACAGATACATACATAGACTGACAAAGAACTGGACCATGAATACATGGATAGATGGAATGATGAAGAGATAAATGGATGGATGCAGACAGATACAAGCTCGTGGAGGTTGATAGATTTTCTGTAATGGTGAGGAAAACGGCAGACAGATCAACAGATATGTACGTTAGTAAACTGATTTACAGATCAACCATAATAGACATGCGATAATGCTCAGATATTAACTGACATAGAATTATGTTAAAAGATAAACAAAGAAAGTGACATCTATCTGTCTATCTTTTTATCTATCTATACTTAACATGTGTCGAATGCCTGCTACTCAACTGTCAGTGAACAACATACTAAGTGTCGTCCTCCGTCGTATGTCAGTTTTCCATTCCTCATCCTCATCGGCTTGCCTGCCCAACCAGTCTACCTGTCTGTAGTCTGTCTTAACCCCATTGTTCAGCCAGCGTACCTGTCAGTAGTCTGACCTATATCCCTTGTTCAGCTAGTCAGCCTATCTGTCATCTATGTCCCTTGTTCAGTCAGACTCTCTGTCGTAGTCTGTCTATACCCTTGTTCAGCGGCTGCTGTCTATAGTCTGTCTATATCCCTTGTTCAGCTTAGTCACCTATCTGCAGTCTATGTCCCTTGCATCAGTCTCTCTGTCTGTAGTCTCTATACCCCTTGTTCAGCCGCCGGCCTGTCTGTAGTCTGTCTATTACCCTTGTTCAGCCAGTCTACCTGTCTATAGTCTGTCTATACCCTTGTTCAGCAGCAGCCTATCTATAGTCTGTCTATGTCCCTTGTTCAGTCAGTCTATCTGTCTATAGTCTGTCTATACCCTTTGTTCAGCCGGCCTGCCCGTCTATAGTCTGTGTCTGTCTGTGCTTCTTTTTCAGGCAGTATATCTGTCTATAGTCTGTCTATGCCTCTTGTTCAGCCTGTCTACCAGTCTATAGTCTATCTATGCCTCTTTATGACGTAGTCTGCCTGTCAATAGTCTATACCTCTGTTCAGCCTGTCTACCTGCCTATAGTCTGTCTGTGCTTCTTGTTCAGGCAGTATATCTGTCTATGGTCTATCTATGCCTCTTACTCAGCCAGTCTGCCTGTCTATGGTCTGTCTATTTTTCTTGTTCAGCCAAAGTTCTGGATCAAGATTGTAAAGAGGACTCCAACTGCAAATTTCTGGAATGCTCTGTGATGCTGAAATCAAGAAATGCAGTGAGCCGTTGTCTATGCCTGTGTGTCTGTCTTGTCTGTCTGTTCTGTCTGTCTCTCTCTGTTCCTCTGTCTCTCTCTGTCTCTGTCTGTCTCTCTCTGTCTCTGTCTGTCCTCTCTCTCTGTATGCTTATCTCCTGTCTCTGTCTCTCTGTCTTCTGTCTCTCTGTCTTCTGTCTCTCTGTCTCTTCTGTCTCTCTTTCTTCTCTTCTCTCTCTCTCTCTCTCTCTCTCTCTCTCTCTCTCTCTCTCTCTCTCTCTCTCTCTCTCTCTCTCCTCTCTCTGTATGTTATACACGCATGTCGGTCTATCTGTCTGTCTGTCTGTCTGTCTCACACACACACACACACACACAAAACACACACACACCCCACACACACACACACACACACACACACACACACACACACACACACACACACACACACACACAACACACACACACACACACACACACACGGTGGCGGTGGATTGAAGGATCGCAAAGGACACACACATCTGTTCGAGCGTACATCTGCTTTGGGGCTTCTGCAGGCTGTTCCTCAGCAATGCGGTATATGCTTTCAGCTGTAATCTTCTCAGAATGATTCTCAGCATTCCGTTACCGCCAACACTGATGACACTGACAGTTCAGTAGCTCTAGCAGTGTTGGAAGTTTCTACTGTTGGGAAAGCTGATGATCATTGATCTTGTCCATTGCAAGGACTTCTGGCCAGTGTGTCAGATTGTGTTGCGGATGGCAGTTAGAATAGCAGTTTCTGCCTGTCCTCCACGTTTTGTTCAGAATGTTGAGAATGCCCACAGCTTTGCTACATTCTGTTGACTTGACCACTGCAACGACTTCTTCACAGATGATAGGAAAGTCCCCTTCAGTTGATTATTTCCGTGCTGTTTGTACGCTTTGATGTATTTTGCCCGCTTGTGGTAGAGTTCAAAGCCACATTCAGTCAATAGTGTTATGATTTTGTCTTTCTGTGTGAGACAATGGCCGTCTTTGTTTGAATCGTGCTGAATTTAGTCTGCTTCTGTTTGGAGTCTTTCACAGTCTTCAGCACTTTCTTTATGTTGTTGATGTGTATATTTTTCTCAGTGCATTTATAAAATAGGTCGATCCAGCTTTTCTTTGTATTCTTTACCGCATGACTGATCCTCTTGTGTATAATCATGTATTCTTTCCTCACATGCGTCAAGATCTTTCAGTGTGCCAAGTTTGAATCTAAGCCAGCTGTTTTGGGCCCTGCTATCTTACGTCAAAGTTAGGCTAATCATGAGTATGGTCTTTGCCAAGGTCAGCCTTTTAAGAAGTCTTCTCATTAGCTCTGTGTATCCAGACCTGTTCGGCTCTTCACAAGAATATGCAGTCTCTCTGGTCGAGACACTTGCTGTTTGAGGAGTGTTGTGTCCATTGTCAGAATGCATATGCTGAGCGACAGTGTTATCAAGAAGCAAGCCATGACTTCTGGCAGAGCGGGCAGGCGTAGTCCCCTTTCATTGCTGGTCTCATCACCCACACTGCAGTGCATTTACTACCACTACTGATAAAGTTTTTTTCTATGTTACAAGTTACATCCAGAAGGGTTGTATGTTTGGTGTAGGTGTACTGTTCCGAGATCAGTGGTGGTGTCTGTTAACAAATTACAAAGATATAATTGGGGCAGCTTTGTGACAACGATAAAGGTCTTTTGTTCAGAAATCAGTGACGGCGTATGTGGTTACAGGGATACAGTTGAGACAGTTGTGTGGAGGTGTAGAACTATTGTTCAGAAATCAGTCACAGTATCTACGTTACAAAAGTCCAGTTCGAACAGCTGCATGATATATTTGTGACGATAGTTGGGGGTCGGTTGGTGTGTCCTTAGGAGAAGGACTTAAAATGTTTTCTTTATTAGAGTTGCTGTAAAAATTTCACCTCCACCCTTTGTCTTACTATTTATGGAAGGAGCAAATTTCCGGCACTAGTCATTGAAGGAAATTTATATTTTCTTAGGACTATTGAAAGTACTCAAGAGTGGCTCAGGATAATTTTTTAGTTTTACATTACAAGTACTTTTTGCTAAAAAAAAAAG
>CM031624.1:27050361-27059125 GCA_018398815.1 Conus ventricosus | reverse complement strand
AGGGGGGAAAAAAAACCCAGGCAAAAACTACCCTAACTTTTTAACCCACGTGCAACCGAGTCCCATGGAAAAACATGCCAAGCGGGAGGAGGTGGGCTGCGAAGTTTAAAAAGTAAAATAAACTGTTTTTTTTTTATAAAATGACTTGTTTAAAGGGTTTGTCCTTGGACAAAAAACCCCCTACGCAAATTTTTCCCCTCTAGACAAAACGGACCTTGAAATGCTTTGGAAAATGCAGTGCGTGACACAGGTCTGTCTGTGTGCGTGATGTGCTTGGCTGTTGCTGTTGTGTGTCCTTCCACAGGAAAGACTTTGGGTCCTTGGCTGCAGGGATGTGAGGTGTGTGCCCGTGTGTGTGTGATAATCAGAAACGTGCGTGAGGTTTTTTTCCATTGTTTTTGTCTTTTGATTTTTTCCCCATTTTCTTTCTCTCAAAAAAACCCCAAAAAAACAAACAAAAACAAAACATAAAAAACCCCTTTTTCTTCTCTTTTCGGGCCTTCTTTGTTTCTTTTTTTGGCTTTCTTTGTTTTTTTCCCCTTCTGTTTGATGTCCCTGCTCTTTATTTTTTCAGTTTCTTTTTTTGAATCTTTCTTCTTTCCTTTTGTCTCGTTTTCCCTCCTCCCTTTCCATCTTTCCTTTTTTCTTCCCACCTTCTCCCCCACCCCCCCCTCACCCCATTTTCTTTTTTGTTTTTGTTTTTTTTTCTTTTCTTTTGCCATTTCTTAGCTAGTTTTGCGACAGTGATGTCCTTTGTTTCTTTGCATGAAAGCTAGCTCAGATGCGTTCTTTTCTTTGTTTGTGCAAATCTTTCAAGAGTGAAATAAAAACAGAGGGAAAAAAAAACAAGAAATGGACATGCGATGGGGGAGGTGGAACCAAAACGCGGCCCAGAAGGGGTTGAGGTGTGGCCTTAGGGGAAGGACTAAACGTTTTCCCCTGTTAGAATTATAAAGTATTTTTAAAATTAAAAAAAAAAATCACCACCCTTTCATTTTTACTCGTAAGGGAAGGAGCAACCTCCGGTATGGTCTAAAAAATATATTTTTATTTTTTGGGGAATTTTTAAAGATGTTAAAGAGTAACTCGGGAAAATTCATCTTAGTTTTTAACTTAGCTGTCTTGTGCCTCGAGTGACAGACAGAATTAAAAAAATGATTTCCAACATAAAGATGTATGAAACGACAATAAGGGCACAATTTAAAAATGAAATTTCACACTTGGGAAGAAACTGGGGGAAGACTTGACAGAAAAGTCTTCAGAGAAGAACCCCCCTAAGACAAGTTTTTGGTTTAAACTTTTACACTGAAAAGGGGGCCTGGCTGCACCCGGGGTCATGACTCCTGATCCCCTTCTTGACTTTTTTCATCTCCTGGCACTGTCAGGATTCGAACCAAAACCCTTTGGAGGGGTGGGCTTCCAAGGGTATGCCTTTTCTGTATTTTAGACGGATGTTTACCCATGCTAAGGGGAAACCCTGTTCTATGTTGAAAAATTTTAAAACCCTTATGAAGTTACTTTTTTTCCCTCCTCGCCAGACCAGTGGAATTTTCTCGTTGCTCTGCCATTACCTTCGAGTTTGGTCCTCTTCGTACCTTAAATCCAGAGCTTTTTGAGGGAGATCATAGGCTGATGAGCCACAAAGCCCCTCACTCCAACTTTACGGTAAAAACCCCTGGCCTTGGAGCTGCTTCCTAAAGGTGCTCGTGGACAACATACTTTCAGTCGAAGAGATCGCTGGCTCCTTTTTGCTTTCGTAGGCAAGTGGTTCGATCAAAATCTTTTATTTGTTAAACCTGAGTGGAGAACAATATTGGTCCTATCCCACTCTTGCTGTGATCGCCGGATGTTTCTCCCATTCTGGATGGTCTACTGTGAATTCCCAGCGTCTACCCCTCTGGAAAAACCCCGCTTCATGTCTTGATATCAATCTGTTCCAGACCTGTTTTATGGCCTCTTGCCATGTAAAATTTTATTGTGGCCATCTGGTGCACAGAGCTTCCTCCATCTGGTAATGCAGTGCAATTCCTTGGTACTTGGGTGCCCCCATGTGTACTTTTTTGGGTTTGCGCTGCTTTGCAAAAATCAGGAATGTTCCACGGTTTGCCGTGACAGAGTTACATGTAGCGTCTTTTTTTCCTCTTTGAGCGGTGGAATTCAAAAGGGGGTCATTACAGATCTGGGGAGAAGCGTTCTAAGGGTTGCCACATGCCATATTTTTTTCAGTTAACTGTGTTGGTTTTGGGTGACAGGCAGAATTTAATCATAAATGGTGTATAAAAAAAAAACGACTGACCAATTTTAAATGTATTTCACGCACCAATTCACTTGTGTTTAAAGGGAAAATATACAATAGAATGTCGTAGAATCAGTTTTTTTTGGGCTTAAACTCTTCCCCTTTTTATTCATTTTTTAAAGAAAGGAATTATTTGATAATTGAGTGATCAAAAGGTATCAAGTGTTGGAGAGGGTGTAGATCCTCTCCAGTGCTGGTGTGGCCCAATTGTCTGCTAGGCAGGTGATCAGTGTTGTGGGCCACAGGGAAAATCCGTTTGTTGATCTTGGCTGGGCCCCATGGAAAATCTGATTTTGATCTTGGTGGGCCAGTCCGGGATTGGGTCTACCACATTACAGAACCTGGTTTGCGTTGATTAGCGGTGATCCGGTTGTGAGTCCCCATTGTCGCCCTCTGCTTTTAGTAAATGTGTAAGAATTCAGACTAACGATTAGATCAGTTTTAAAATGAAGGTCCTGATCTTCATTTCCCTTTTTGTTCTCCCTCAGATTTTTGTGGATTTCAGTAAGTGGTTGATCTGCTAAAAAATTGGGGGGAAAACAGCACTTAAAAATAGTTGCAAGTCGGGTTTAAATCATCTGGTTCTGGATGCACTTACCCAAAGTACATTTTGATTAGAGTCACTACTACAAATCATTAAGGCAATAAACAGTATTCATAAACCCGCAAAGTTTCACGCAGTATAGGCAAAAATTTTCCCTGAAAAAAATATAGTTTCAGAAATTTATTTAATAGATAGCCCCCAAGTATGACAAAAAGTTATACGTAAAAGAAAAAAGAAGAAAAAAAATTTCATAAAATCATCAAAACGTTTTTCCCTTTTGTAGGAAAGAAATGAACGGTTAAAAGGGAATACCATTCATCTTTTTGGGGACAATGTTACAAGTGTTGGCCTAAATTTTTCTGTTTAAAAAATATGGCAGGATAAAAGCAATGCATAGTCTCAAGCTTAGGTCCTTAAAAAGAAACTACATAATTTGTTTTGATTGACCAGTGATATTGACACAAAAATCTCACGGAACTATGGTTTTTCCCTCCGCGTCAGGGTGAGTGTGGGGGGAAAAGGGGAGAGAGGGCTTTTGGTGTTTCTTGAAGTGAGGGGGAGCGTGAGAAACTCCGTCCCTGTCCGCAAGAATGAGCAAAGGGAGGAAGGGAGTGGGTATGACCCAGTACAAGTACGTCAAAATTGACACCCCCATGTCGCTCGTCATTGCCGTTTAATTTCCGGGGGCATAAAAATTCAGACAGACAAAAGAAGAGAAGAGAACGAGAGGGGAGGGGAAATTTGGGACATAAAAGAGGACGTAAACTTATAACTCTAAACCCAGTTTTTTTTCTCTCTCTCCCTCCCCACACACACACACACACACACACACACACAACACACACACCACAACACACAATACAACACACACACACAACCCCACACACACACACACACCACACACACACACGCACGCACGCCCCGCACGACGCCGCACGCACGCACGCACGCACACAACACACACCACACACACACACACCACAACACCACACACACAACCCACCACACTTTGTAACCAAACACACCCCACAACCACAACACACAACACCCCACACACACCACACACCACCCCCTTTTGTAGCAAAAAACACAACACACACACACTCACACACCCCACTCAACCATCTAACCAACACATCAAATATTCTGTACAGGCGGCATGCACGCACGCATGCACATGCACCCCCCCCCACACACACACACACACAACACAACACACACACACCCCAACACACACATACACACACCCACACACAACACACACACACACAACACACACACACACACACTACGCACGAAAGCACAACGGCGCAGCAGCACGAACGCACGCACGCACGCAGCACGCACGCGCAACACACACCCACACACAAACACCACCACACCCACCACACACAAAGCTCCACAAAAAGCATGTTGTGTGTGCATGAAATATTGGGGTGTGTTGTATGCGTGTTTTTTAATGGAGTGGTGTGGTGTGTGCGTGTGCGTGTGTGTGGTGTGTGTGTGTGTGTGTGAAAGAGGGAGAGGAGAAGAGGGGAGAAAAGAGAGGAGAGGGAGAGAGAGGGAGGAGAAGAGGGAAGAGGAGAGGAAGAGAGAATTATGTTATGTTGTCATACCATCTGGGTTAAAGGGATCCCCAAAAAGCGGAAACTGAAAAATCTTTCCGCTTGTGTTATGGGGCCCAGTGATTGGGGGAGTGTCAGGTAAAAAGGAGGCAAAAAATAAAAGCAGAGAAGTGTGGAAGCGTTTTGTGTTCCTTCCCTCTTACATTTTGGGTTTAAACCCCTCCCCAAGATGAGAAGCAAGTGGTTAGCCTCCAGTCATATGACGTTGAAAAACCCACACACACACACACAACACACACACCCCCCCCCCCCCCCCATGCACATGCACCAACACACACAAACAAACAAACACCACCACACACACTCTACTCTCTCTCTTCTCTCTCTCTCTCTCTTTACCCACACCACAACCCCCACCCACACCCAAACCCACACCACCACACACACACAAACGCACCCACACTCTCTCTCTCTCTCTCTCTCTCTCTCTCTCTCCTCTCTTTTTCTCTTTTCAAACACACACACACACACACACACCCCAAAACACTTCTCTCTCTCTCTCCTCTCCTCTCTCTCTTCTCACCCCCCCACACACTCTCTCTCTCTCTCTCCTCTCTTTTTCCCCTTCGCCACCACACACACACACACACCCACAAAACACACAACAACCCCACACACACACAAAACCACCACACACACACACACACACACACATTTGTGTTTATTTCTTTTTAAAAAATTCTTTTTGTTCAGTTGGGCTTTGATTCTCTTATCCTGAGAGTGCCTTGACATAGTTCCCGTTACTGCCGTCATGATCCAGAAACGATGGTTGTAGTTTTTGTAATGGCAGTGAGTTCTGCTGTCTCCAGTGTGACGGAAGGTGCGGTAAGAAAATGTGTTGTGTCCCCCCAAAAAAGCTAAGGGCCATGTCAGGGCTTTCCCGTTAAAGTCAACTACAAGTCATGAGGAGAAAAAAAGAAAAAATAGGAAAAAAAAAAACCCAACCCCCTTAAAAATACACCCCCACTTACAAACCTTTCTTTTTAAAAAAGTTTTAGATAGATGAAAAAAGTCGATTCTCTCAGAAGGTCAAAGATCGCATCCCCGGGGACCCCTTGTGGAAAGGCTTTATGCAGCCTGCTGAAAGTATTGAGTCTCACATCATGCAAGTCCCAACACTCTAAAAGAACATGTTTCACTGTGAGGGCCATGAAAGGGTGCATACGAGCTTTTTTTCCCTTTTTAAAATATAAAGTGGGTGTTTTAAAATAGGGGATAAATTTATTAATGAATAAGATGTGTGATGTCAACGTAAAATTTAAAAACGTGGGCGTGGAAAAAAAAGAGGACAGAAAAAAAAAAAACGGTGAGGCCCCTGGGTCCGGCAGGAAAGATTACACCGAGGTGGAGGGACAGCCCGTGCCCCGCGCTGTGTCCATCAAAACGCGTAGAGTGGGTGCCCCCAAAGGTCAGTAGTGTAATTTGTTGAAAAGGGGCCGGGGGTGGCGCCAAAATAGTAGGGAAATAGTAGAAAAGCAGCTTATAGCCAGGAAAGTGGAAAAAAAGCTCCCATTTTTGCAAAAAAGGTTGGGGACGGAACAGAAAACGCAGGCGATACGAATAGGCGCAGAAAGTCTAGGAAAGGGGAAGGGAAAGGAAGGGAAAGGGAAAGGAAAGGGGGGAGGACAGCCCCAGCTCTTTAGGAAGGTCCAGGGCCATCACACTTGAAATGGTGGGGATCTATCTCTGGCAAGATTTCCCGGTGCAGTTTCCCAAAGGTCGTTGGCAGTGGGGGGCTTACATGCTGGTGATACAATGTAAAAATACCCAAACGCTCAGGCGACAGCCTCCCTGCAAGATTTTAAGGGAATCCCCCAAGCAGAGCTGCACTTGTTCAAATTTTTAGGGCCCGGTGCGGTTCTAAGGGGGAAAGTCCAGAGGGAAACAGGTCAAAATGCCAAGCTAATGATTTGGTTATGCTAGCTTGTAGTAAGCTAAAGGAGCTACGTTGTGCGCAGCGAACTGGTGCAGACCAGTATAGGGCCTCCAGTTTATAGGAGAAAGTTTTGTCCTGCCACTGCGACAACAGCTGTAGATGGTTACAAGGCTCTGACGGGTTTTGGTAGTACCACTACTAGGGGCTCGGTGACTTTTACCTGTAAGAAAATAGACAGACTAAGTGGTTGGTTGCCGTTGAAGGGGTTGGGGAAAAAATCCTGCAAACCCCAAGTCGTGTTTTGGGCTGACCCGGGAAGGGAGAGGGCATGTGTGTGAAAGTGCAACGCTTAATTAAAAATTTTAAACGAATTCTCCAAAGTGTAGGGAAACATTTATACCAAACCTATTAAAGAAAAAAAAACAAAATCGAGCGAAATTAATGCGAAGCGTTGAAACAAGATACGTTTGTTTGCTAGGCAATAGCGTTGTCTGAATTATCAGGAGAGCTTTCAACAGCTGTAGTTCTGTAATGCTGCCCCCAAAGTCGCTGTTTAGAAATTTTGTGTACGGCAATATTTGGGGAATGGATCTCGGAAACTAGAAAGAAAAGTTCAGGCACGGCAGCTGCTGTAGGAAGTGGTTAGCGTCGCGGGCTCTCGGTGGGAGGTTGGGCCGTTCCATCAGAGCCTTTTTTTTTGACGGATTTTTTGCCCTGATGGTGCCCATTCAGAGCTGAGTTTGACGGCCAACTGTGGGAAAATGGAATCACACGTCGGTTTTTATCTCCTCAATGGGTGCATCTCTGAGAGTGTTTCTCGATTTTCCCCGATCAACACTATGGCTGTATCTCTTGGGCCTGGTTTTACCAGGATATATTTTGAAAGAAGCGCAGAGACAGCCCTGTCATGCAGTCTCAGTTTGGGGTGGAAATAGTAGTAGTCTTATCATCCTATCCTCATCAATCAACATTAAACAAAAGATCTCAGATGCATAAAGATGGCACGCAGGCAAAAAAAAAAAAAAAAAAAAGAAAAAAAAAGAAAAAAAAAAAAGAAAAAAAAAAAGTCAGAACACTTTTTGAAAAAAAAGTGAAAAATTTAATTTAAAAAGCCGCGACATAGGTTGAAACCTTCCCCAAACTATTAATATGTGTTCAGTCCTTCCCGCCGTTGTCCCTAGTGTTAAAATCTTTGCAACCTTGTTTCACAGATCCCCAAACAAAGAAAGCCGGGGGCTCATGTACCCACGGAAAGAAAACCCAAACCTGTGGAGACATGGTGCCCCGTGCGCCACGACAAGTCTGTCGCTGTGGCAGCGGCTGGCTACAGTGCAGCGCATTTAACGTGTGTAAGTACAATAAGTAACGACAAAGTCTGTCGCTGTTGCAGCGGCCCCGGCTACAGAGCAGCGCATTTTTAAGTGTGTAAGTCACAAAACAGCTAACGACAAAAGTTTGTCCTGTGGCAGCGGCCCGGTTAAGTGCGGCATTTTAAGTTTTTGTAAAGTAATGCAGCTAACGACAATGTCTGTCGCTGTGGCAGCGGCCTGGCTTAGATGCGCGCTTTAAAATGCGTAAGTCACAAACAGTACGACAATGTCGTCGCTGTGGGAGCGGCCTTGGGTTTCAGAGCGCGCATTTAAGTGTCGTAATCACCAGCAGTACGACAATGTCTGTCCTGTGGCGCGGCCCCGGGAAAGATGCAGCGCATTTAAGTGTCGTAAGTCACCTGCAGCTAAAGACAATGTTGTTTCTGTGGCAGCGGCCTGGCTACAATAGCCATTTTAAGTGTCGTAAGTCCCATGCGCTAACGCAAAGTCTGTCGCTGTGGCAGCAGCCTGGTACAGAGAGGCATTTAAAGTGTGTAAACACCATCGCTAACGCAATGTCTGTCGCTGTGGCGTGGCCTGGCTATAGATGCAGGCATTTAACGTGTCGTAAGTCCAACCAGTAACGACAAGTCTGTCGCGTGGCAGCGGCCCGGTTCAGATGCAGCGCATTTAAAGTGTCGTAAGTCACCGGAGCTAACGACAATGTTGTCGCTGTGGCAGCGGCCGGCTACGATGTAGGCATTTAACGTGTCGTAGTCACCAGCAGGCTAACGACAAAAGTCTGTCGTGTTGCACGGCCTGGTTCAGAGCGCGCATTTAAGGTCGTAAGTCCCAGCAGTAAAGACAATGTCTGTCGCTGTTCGCGGGCCCCGGTTAAGATGCAGCGCATTTAAGGTTTTGAAAATCACCCTGCGCTACGCAATGTCTGTCGCTGTGGCAGCGGCCTGGTACAGATGCAGGCATTTAACGGGTAAGTCACCTGCAGCTAAGAAAAGCCCTTTTTCTGTCGCTGTGGCAGCGGCCCCGGTACAGATGCGTACATTTTAACGGTCGTAAATTACCATGAGTAATGACAATGCTGTCGCTGAGATT
>CM031624.1:27037861-27042861 GCA_018398815.1 Conus ventricosus | reverse complement strand
ACAGATGCAGCGCATTTAACGTGTCGTAAGTCACCATGCAGCTAACGACAATGTCTGTCGCTGTGGCAGCGGCCTGGCTATAGATGCAGCGCATTTAACGTGTCGTAAGTCACAATACAGCTAACGACAATGTCTGTCGCTGTGGCAGCGGCCTGGTTACAGATGCAGCGCATTTAACGTGTCGTAAGTCACCATGCAGCTAACGACAATGTCTGTCGCTGTGGCAGCGGCCTGGCTAAGATGCAGCGCATTTAACGTGTCGTAAGTCACCATGCAGCTAACGACAATGTCTGTTGCTGTGGCAGCGGCCTGGCTACAGATGCAGCGCATTTAACGTGTCGTAAGTCACCATGCAGCTAACGACAATGTCTGTCGCTGTGGCAGCAGCCTGGCTACAGATGCAGCGCATTTAACGTGTCGTAAGTCACCATGCAGCTAACGACAATGTCTGTCGCTGTGGCAGCTGGCCTGGCTATAGATGCAGCGCATTTAACGTGTCGTAAGTCACAACAGCAGCTAACGACAATGTCTGTCGCTGTTGCAGCGGCCTGGTTACAGATGCAGCGCATTTAACGTGTCGTAAGTCACCATGCAGCTAACGACAATGTCTGTCGCTGTGGCAGCGGCCTGGCTACAGATGAGAGCATTTAACGTGTCGTAAGTCACCATGCAGCACTAAACGACAATGTCTGTCGCTGTTGCAGCGGCCTGGTTACAGATGCAGACATTTAACGTGTCGTAAGTCACCATGCAGCTAATCGACAATGTCTGTCCTGTCAGCGGCCTGGTTACAGATGCAGCGCAATTTAACGGTCGTAAGTCACCATGCAGCTAACGAACAATGTCTGTCGCTGTGGCAGCGGCCTGGCTACAGATGCAGCGCATTTAACGTGTCGTAAGTCCATCAGCTAGCGTAACGACAATGTCTGTCGCTGGCGCCCTGGTACAGAGCTACATTTAACGTGCGTAAGTACCATGCAGCTAATGACAAGCTGCGTGAATGCAGCGCATTTAACGTGTCGTAAGTCACCATGCAGCTAACGAAATGTCTGTCGCTGTGCAGCGGCCTGGCTACAGATGCAGCGCATTTAACGTGTCGTAAGTCACCATGCAGCTAACGACAATGTCTGTCGCTGTGGCAGCAGCCTGGCTTACAGATGCAGCGCATTTAACGTGTCGTAAGTCACCATGCAGCTAACGACAATGTCTGTCGCTGTGACAGCGGCCTGGCTACAGATGCAGCGCATTTAACGTGTCGTAAGTCACCAGCAGCTAACGACAATGTCTGTCGCTGTGGCAGCGGCCTGGCTACAGATGCAGCGCATTTAACGTGTCGTAAGTCACCATGCAGCTAACGACAATGTCTGTCGCTGTGGCAGCGGCCTGGCTACAGATGCAGCGCATTTAACGTGTCGTAAGTCACAACACAGCTAACGACAATGTCTGTCGCTGTGGCAGCGGCCTGGCTACAGATGCAGCGCATTTAACGTGTCGTAAGTCACCATGCAGCTAACGACAATGTCTGTCGCTGATGGCAGCGGCCTGGCTACAGATGCAGTACTAACGTGTCTAGTCACCTGCAGTAACAAAGTCTGTCGCTATGGCGCGCTGTACGATCAGCCATTAACGTGTCGTAAGCCACCATGGAGCTGATGTCTGGATATATGTTGCCTATGTAAATGTGCACAGGTTCCGGACGAACGCCTTCAAATCGAGGACAACTACAAGCTTGCAGACACAGCTCTGTGTCTGTCTGTCCGTCTGACTGTCTGTCTGTCACTGTCTCTCTGACTCTCCCTCTCTGTCTGTCTGCCCATCTGTCTGTCTGTGTGTCTGTCTGCCTGTCTCTCTTACCACACACACACACACACACACACACACACACACACACACACACACACACACACACACACACACCACGCACACACACACACACACACACACACACACACACACACACACACACACACGCACACACACACGCACACACATTCCATCTGCCTGCCTGTCTCTCTGCTGGCCCGTCTGTCTGTAGGTCTCTTTGTCTGTCTGTCTGTCTGTCTGTCTGTCTGTGTCTCTGTCTCTCTCTGTCTTTCTGTCTGTCTCTCGTTTTTTCCTCTGTCTCTGTCTGTCTATCTGTCTCTTTGTATGCGTATGTTAGTGTGTGTGTGTGTGTGTGTGTGTGTGTGTGTGTGTGTGTGTGTGTGTGTGTGTTGTGTGTGTGTTTGTGTGTGTGTTTAGTGTCTGTATGTTTGTGCGTGCGTGTGTGTATGTGTGTGTGTATATATATATATATGTGTGTGTGTGTGTGTGTGTGTGTGTGTGGTGTGTGAACGCGCCCCCAAAAAGAAAAAAAATCTACAGGCCACGTGCCACACGCGCAGAGCTCACACGCCCACACTCTAAACTATATAACACTGGTGGCGTGCCCAGATTATACATACCCTGAGGAGAGCACTTGGCTCGAAACAGATTTGTAGGGTGGTTTTTACACTTCCATTTTAAAATCCTATTTTAAACTGTTATGTCACTCCCTATTTGGTTGAGCATTTTTAGAATTCTGAGTGGTCTTTTAACTCTAATTTATATATATATATATATATATATATATATATATATATATATATATATAGTGTATGTGTGTTGTTTGTGTGTGTGTGTGTGTGTGTGTGTGTGTGTGTGTGTGTGTGAATAAACTCAGCATTTGGGCACATTGGTTTTCCTTTTGTGTGTTTGTATCTAAGTTTACATGCTTTGTTGGCTGGCCTGTGTCTGTTTTCTGTGAGTCTGTGGCTGTGTGCCTTCGTGTTTTCTCTGTCTCTCCCTCGGCCCGTTTCTCTGTCCGCCATCACCCCTCCCCCCCCCCCCTGCTCCGTTTCCTATCCCACACTCCTCTGTCTGCCTCTCTGTTGATTTTTTTTCCCCTTTTAATCGTTCTCTGTGGCTGTCTGTTTGTCTTGTAATGTAAGGTTGTCTTTTTGCGTATCTGTTTATCTGTCTGTCTGTCTTTCTGTCTGCCCTTCTGTCTCTTTTTCTATCTGTCTGCCCCCCCCCCCCCCCCCTCTCCAATTCACCTATTATCCACAACAAATACCAGACTCCATTATGATAGTTTTAAGGAAATATCAGCACACGTAAGTGCTTTAATTTCTGTTTTTCCTAGTTCTGATTGTGCAATTTTCCTTGCTCATTTCATTCTGAAGGCATCAAAAGTGGATTGGCTTGTACTCCGGGAGACCGTTTCGCTCAATGT
Source organism: Conus ventricosus (assembly GCA_018398815.1). Lineage (NCBI taxonomy): Eukaryota > Metazoa > Mollusca > Gastropoda > Neogastropoda > Conidae > Conus > Conus ventricosus. Next base: position 27,039,608 of record CM031624.1, on the reverse strand, counting down.
ATAAGTGGAGCAACATGCGTGGATGGCGCCTGTCGTAAGTATCACCACTGGGCCCATACTGATTCCAACAACACTGGGTAGAGCATCCTAAACAGTGCTAGAGGCTCTGGATAGAAAGAAAAAAGAAATGTGATCCAGACAAAAAAGCCGTGGCAGTTTCGATCGAACAGTTACTTTCATAAATGTAAAGAAACGTTTTAGGTACTTGCAGACTATAGGCCAACACGTTCCCCCCCCCCCCCCCTTTTTTTATTTGTAATGCCTGGTTCCTTGGTCTCTTAAATCACTGTCCTTCCCAGACCCACTCCTTGAACTAATTTGTTAATCCTCCCTCTTCTTCTTCTTCTCTTCTTCTTCTTCTTCTTCTTCTTCTTCTTCTTCTTCTTCTTCTTCTTCTTTTCTTTCTTCTTCTTCTTCTGTGACGAGAATTGGGGGTGGGTAGGTGTTGTTCTCTTGGAGAAGGACTCAGAATATTTCTCTATTAGAAATATTGAGTAGCCATGTAATCAAATTTCAGCTCCACCCTCTCTCCGCTAGTCATTGAAAGAAATGTTTGTCTTTCTCGATACTTTTAAAAATACTCAGGAGTCGCTCAGGGATAATTCTTTTTAGGCTTGTGCACTTTGAAGTGCTTGTAGCTCCGAGTGACAGAATTAGAGATAAGTTCAAACATTCAATACTGCATGAACAACAAAGAACTGACACAATCTTAAGTGTACTTTCACACATCAACTTTACTTGTTTCGAGAAAATATACAAATCAACGGAACACCAGCCGCCATGGCGAAGTGGTTAGCGTCGCGGACTCCCGGCTGGGAGGTCGTGGGTTCGAATCCCATCAGAGGCATGTGGGTTTTTTCTGCCCCGACCGGCTCCTACCCAGAGTTGAGTTTGCTGCGGATTCAGTTGGGAAGACTGGGACCACACAGTCGAGTTTCATCCACTTAATGGATGCGTTTCTGAGAGTGTTGCTCAAATTTCCTGACCAACACTGCAGGTGCCTGTATCTCTCAGGCCTGGTTGACGCCAGGATTATTATGAAAGGAAGCGTAGAGTACAGCCCTGTCATGTAGTCTCAGACCGAAATGGAAATCCGTAGCATCATCTTAATCATCCTCATTCCCATTGATCAGCATTAAAAAAAAAAGTCTCAAATTCTGTGGCCCTTCATGCCCTGCTCTCATGGTGACCTCAATTTCGATGTCCTCTCCACGTCTGTGGCCTTGGTTTGCTTCCGTCGGGGTCACTGGTATCGGCGAGTCCATGGGGGCTGTCGTTGTACGGACGTGGTGGCGCCCTCCGGAAGGAGAGCTCACTCACGCCGGCTCCGCGACTAAGCAATTATTGTCGTCAGTAGGGGGCTTAGTAGGTGGTGTCCTGCGTATGTTAGATCAGAACAGGCGCCACTGAACACCACCGAAGTGACTCGGCAGCAGTGCAGTGTCTCCTCCGGTGGGTTGCCTCTTGACGACTTGACATTGACTGCTCCCTGTGGATTGCCGGTGCCGGGGCTGCGGCGGGGCCGGCCAGGCTATGGCTGTGGACGGAGTGTCGGAATGAGCGGCGTGGGTGCACTGCCTCTGAGGTGACTGCAGAGGTTGGGACAGCAAAAAAAAAAAAAAAAAAAAAAAAAATACAAATCAACGGAACACCAGTCACAAGAGTCAGTCTTTGTTCAGGTTGACTTTTTCCCACGTTATCTCATCATGAAGAGAAGGGAAGTTGTGGATGAGTTGAGATGGAGACC
>CM031624.1:27015361-27030361 GCA_018398815.1 Conus ventricosus | reverse complement strand
CAGGCCCATTTATTATAATTGTTCAAAACATCTCAGAGAGAAGCTGCTGGTGGATTCAAGTATTGTAAAGCCTAAGACAGGGGTTTGTCCCCTTACTGTATGTTCCCAAGAAAGTTAAATACTAGGTAGTCAATGCTTCCAAGATAGTTTAATACTAGGCTTGGCATTTCAGCCCCAGAGTACATTATTTTGCACAGATGCCTATAATTTCCGCTCTCAATAGTTGGGTCAAGGCGCAGGCGTCTATAAAAACTAACTACGTGTCCCAAGCTAATATTAGCATTCTAGGTATTGTGCTATTACTTACCAGACTCAAGTCTGGGAACCACCAGTTTTGGTCTGTCGTAGTAGAAAAATCTTGCTTCAAAAAAAAAAAAAAAAAAAAAAAAAGAGATAAATGGCGAAGAAAAGAACACCCCATTGAACAACTTGTGATGTCCGCTCGTGATTAGGCTATCGGGAGTAGATGTAGCAGCATGTCGTTGAAAACTCAGTCAAAGGATGGAAAGGGATGAACGCGCGGAAAGAAACGCCGATCGCAGTAGAAGCGCAAGAAAAAGAAAAAATTAAGATTCAGGCTAAAGATAATCAGGCTAGGGAAGAAAACAGAAAAGAATAAGGCAGGAAACAGAAAGACTAAGGAAGCGGAGGAAACAGAAAGATTAAGATTACAGGCTAGCGAAACGCAGAAACAGAAAGAAAGAAGCAGAAACCGAAAGATTACAGGTTCAATAGAGTTAGAGAAATTGATAATACAAAGGGAGACCACCGAGGATGGTAGTTCATATGTACATGACACTGTGTGCAAGTATGGCCCCCCCGACCAAAGTTGCCCAAAATATCACTGAAGAACAGATTTGATGATGCCTACATCAGTCGTTTCGAAACGTTTGGACCAGTCCAGGGTTGGCCCTACATAAGAGTGGGCAGTCATTTTGTCAGCGCTATAGACGGGTAGCATTACAGTATTATCACTGCACATTGCCAGGCAGACACCAATCATGATTTTGGTGCTGGAAAGGAATCGGGGGGGGGGGGGGTTGGTAGTGAAGGGATTTGACCTCACAGAGGAAGCATTTCAGAAAACATTTATCGTATCAGCTAAGATTGCAAGTCCAGGTGATTGGACGTACACTCAGTCTGGTGCACGTTATAGAATCACTATTTTGAGAAATGGTTAGAGTTTGAGTGGTACAAAGAAGGAGTTTCGCCTGAATTGAACGACTGGTTTATGAAGGAACAGATTTTGTCAGGGAGCGGCCCTGAGTTAAACCAAAACCATTAGAAAGAGAGACTAGCAGAGACAGCAGGGAGTTGCAGAAGTACGCAGAGTGTATAAGAGCACTTGGGCACTAACTGCAGGAGAAACAGGTGCCAGGCACAGTGAGAAGAGTGCAAGGAGACCAGGGAGTTTTTTCTGCAAAGTCCTGCAAACCCAGAGGTGGGGCAAGAAGGAAGGGCAAATGGACATTAGGTGTTTCATATGTCCCAAGAAAAGGTCCAATGGGGCGAGGGATTATGTCGCATGAGGTTCCAGAAGGCAGTCAGCCTTGCAATAGGTGAAAAGGGTCCGCCAGGGGAAACGACCTCAGTGGAACCAAAAGGATTTTCAATCTGAAGAGGTGGAGTGCAGCCTATGGCTACACTGGACAGACATCAGTGTCAGGATGGAGGGCACTAGGCTGAGTAGTCGTTACCAGTGGAAGAAGTGATTGGCCATCAGAGGGAGAAAGTGAGTTACGAGACACTGGTTAGTGTTCATGTGGTGTAGTTAAACAACGCTGCGAGAAAGGGATTTGACATTGGCAAATCCAGACCAGTACACATATCGAAGGCACTGTGAGGGAGTTTCCAGTAGCTAAGCTAGAAGTACGTTACCCCCCTTACATTCTCATGCGAAGTTGTCCTGCGTTGGTGGATGGAGAAACCCTTCAATGATTTGATCATCGGAAATATTCCAGGTGGCAGAGGGATCCCAGGGGAACCGGAGTGTGGACAGCTACAGGGGTCAGCAGATCAAACACGGAGCAAGAAGAGGAAAAGTATGAAAAACCGTTAGTTGTTCCCGCAAGAAAAGTCAGTCATAGTATGTGTGCCAGATGAGTTAGGGCAGTGCGCAGGAACAAAACCCTTCGCTCAGTGAAGTCTTGAGGAGTTGGCAAGAAGGTGGAGAGAAACAGGAGTTAGAGGAGGAGAGACAGAAGTTTTCTTGTGAAAGGCGGGCTGTCGTAACCGAGTGTTCACCAAGGGGAAGACAGGTAAAGTTGACCACTCAGTTTATAGGAGACCGAGCAGGTTATCGTGACACTGACATGGTCAGTTGGTCACGAGTCGGCTCATGGCGGTCATTCACGGCACCAGCAAAACAGGCTGACCGAATCATTGATGACAATTCATTGGCCAGTGGCAATGGCGACATCAAGCGTTTCTGCATGTCATGTGCCTGTGTCAAAGGTCAGCCACAAGAGGGGTGAAGAGGAAGGCCCCTCTTAAACAACCCCCCTTTAATTCACCACAACCATTCAGGAGAGTGGCAGTTTGATCTGATTGGGCCCAATCTCGCCCTGTTCCAAAGGTGGGCACAGGTATGAGACATGTAAGTTTGCAAGGGAAAAGGTTTGCAGAGGCTAGGGTCGGTCAGAAGAAGCAATATGACATGAAGGGTGAGGAAGCAATTCCTCAAGTTGGAGAACAAGTCCTAGGTACTTTGCTTTCCCACGGTCACAAAAAGCAGCTGATGCATTGAAGGGACCATTCACCTCACTGAAAAGGTCGGTCGGGATACCAATTGATGTGAATGGGAAACCAAAACTTTTCCATGCGAATTTTCCTCGGGATAATATAATCAGCTGAGAGACTCAGCACCTAGGCGCAGCAGCAATCATTTGATGACGTGAAAAGAGACCCATCAGCAGACGGGATATTTTGTTACCCCCCCCCCCCCCTAAGATTCCAGAAGAGTCATACAGGGATGTGTCATTCACTGTAAGAAGTGGCTAGACAGTAGGATTCCTAGGTTTAGTTTCGGAGGCGACACAAAGCACCCGGAAAGAGGAAAAGGTGGAGAAGATGATGAATTCCAAGAGACCAAAACTAAAACAGAAGTCAGGAGTCTGCTAGGTTTTGTATGGTTTCTATAGGGAGTTTGTATCCAAATTTCGAAGTGCAATCACGAGTCCTCTCAGTGATTTGGTCAAGGCCGAGGGAAACCGGCAGTGGTCGACATGGTCAGACGCTGCAGAGCAAGCACTGCAGACAGTGCTGGAAAGACTAGGTTCCCCGTCCATCCATGAAGCTACCAGATATGTCCAAACCATTTTTGTTGCGGACAGATGCATCAGGGCGGTGGATTAGTGCAGTATTTGTTGCAGGAGCACGAAGGGGTCGATTTCCTGTGAAGTATTGCCAGCAGGAAGTTGCACATAGTGTGAAGAAGGTACGCAACAGTAGAGAAGGAAGTTTAGGGGTGCCGCTTTTGTGTGGGCCAAGCAAAAATTCCCCACAAATACTTGGTATGAGGGAAAGAGTTCTTGGATAGAGTACTGATCATCAACACTCAAATTCCTGCAGAGGCGCAGTGACAAACAGCAGGGCTGCGTTTGGGCAATGCATTGCAGTCCCTACAGGTATCGGTGCAGTACAATTCCCGTCGACAGAAGTCCGGAGCTGACATATAAGCCGTGTAGTCTAGCAGCTGCAACTCATAGGAATCATCAAATCCGTGGGTGCTTCTGTTTTGATAATACTGGGTGGTTGATACAGTTAGTTGAATGGATAAGGTTTCATTCCCCAGTTTGGCGATGGTCATATATTTGTGGTGAGATTTGTTCATGTAACTGTAGTTATGTTGGAGCATACAGTCGCTGTGTAGTAAAGCATTAATTTCCAATAAGTGAGGATGGAGATTTCCACAATGAAGTGTCATGGATCGTGATCATATTATATTGTGCTTTCATAAGAATTGTGAAGAGAGATGTATGGCAAATCCGCAGGTAGGGAATTGCCATAGGTGCGCACAAGGAGGTCGTTATAAATGAGTCCAAAATAACGGCAAGAGCGCACGTCAATGATAACACATTGAGTGGTAATACACTATGAAATATATTATCATTTATAACACCGTGGTTTTAAAATATATTTTTCAAACTTTGCGCTGCAGCTGGGTGTCACAATTACGTTTTTGTTTGTCTTTTTTTGTACCGTTGTTTTGAGACTATGCGGTGCATAGTCCTTTTGCAAGGGGGAAATTGTCACGGACAAAAAAATAAACAACCAAAGTCGTGGTCCAGGTTGTTTGGTACATAACCCAAACTCAAATATTCTGAGCGCCAACCAGACGACTAAGTAAGCTGACCGAGAGTCGCCTCGATGCTGGTCAAACGAGTACTCGATGCCCGGATCAGACTCATCCAGCCAATTTGGCCACAGCGATGGAGACTTATCCCAATCCTCTACGAGACGGTCTGTCCAGCCGACAGACTAATGACTGACAGACGCCTCGATGTCTGGTCCAGACGAGTCTCGACGCCAGGATCAGACGATCTAGTCCCATTACGACGTACGCCGGAATGAAAGAGAGGGAGGAAGTGGGTGGTGGTGGTGAAATCAAGCTAATCAATTAAATGACCAATTGACGCACCACAGAGAGTAAGCGTGTAGGCGGACTGTCATGGAAATGAATATCCAATGGAAAATAGAGGAGATAACTTCGGGTACGAGCGGTAAAAATTCTGACCAATGGTACTCTTCACCCTTGGACACGTAGGTAGGGAATCAACGAAATGTGTGGGTGAGAGAGAGGGGAGGAAACGGGGGAACAACAGAGAGAGAGAGAAGAAGGTTTGGGTGTAGTCTGCTCGAGAGAGAAGCGAGAGATGAGGGGAGGAAGAGAAGAAGCACCAAGTTGAGAGATTAGCACGAGATAGACTGCAAGGAAGGAACTAAGGAGAGATGTGGAGAAGAAGAGTTGCTAACTAATGAAGAGGAAAAGAAAGAAAAGAAAAAGAACAAGAAAAGCAACCATGTCCATTTGATAGAGCAGACCTAGAAGAGAGAGAGAGAGAGAGCAAATCTTTAATGCAGGAAGAAAGAAAGGAGAAAGACGATGTTGATAGTCACTGTTTTCCATCTTCACCGGGGTTCGACCTCATAACTTGGCCAGCGCCACTTCATTGGCAGTCCAACCTGACCAACGCCAGCGGTCCTACCTGACCAGTGCCTATCAGTCCAGCTCGACCGGTGCAAGTAGTCTAACCTGCCGGTGCCACCGTTGTGTTTGTGCTTGTGAAAGTGACAGTGAAAAGAAAAAAAAGGGAAAAGAAAAGAGACAGTGATTTCGTGAATAGATAAAATCCCCTGGCCAGGTAAAGTCGAAACTATTTATACCTCCGGGTTAGTTAATGATTTTTTAGATAAATGATTTTGTGAAGTTTCAGGAAAGAGAGAATGTTTGATCTTGTTTTGATTCCATAGGCATTGATGTTCCCGTTCTATGATCATGTGTAGTAAAGGTTATAGACTTTACTATTGGATTTGATGTGTGACGAATGCATGATAAATGAAATCGATCGTAAGCAGCTGTGCGTGTGTTTGGGGCTTTGCGCTAGTCCCTTACCCCCTCCACTGAACATACACCCGAGGTTGACAGTGGCCTATTTTTCCATTATTCATTTATTCATTTTTTTTTTTTTTTTCATAATTTCTTTTCCTTGACTTGAGGACCAATGATGGATTCCATTCTGTGTAAGTGTAGTTTTTATTCTGATTTAGATGTGAATGTGCCCATCAATAGCAAGGGGAACATGTATGTTGATGTGAGGGATATAATTGCCTCTCTGTGTGTGTGTGTGTGTGTGTGTTTGTGTGTTTGTTTGTGTGTGTGTGATGTGTGTGTGTGGGTTGTGTGTGATAGTGTGTGTGTGTGTGCGTTATGTGAGGGGAGAGAGTGGGAAGAGAGAGAGAGAGACACTGATGACAACTTTTGACACTTTTGACATTTTATTGTCTTACCAAAAGGTCTTAAGACAAGGGGGGTAACAGGGTAATAACACATTCGTCCTTTTCATTGCAAAACAAATAACCCAGTTATTCGCAATTGATCAATCAAATCAAAACAATAAAATCATGTAGAAAAAGTAGAAAAGAGTAACACGAGAACTCCTTTTTCATTACAACAACAACAATCATAACAACAACAACAACAACAACACAAATACAGAAAAGGGAAATGATAATGAAATAGATTAATTCGAGAACATTCACTCAGTCACTCCAAGACTAATTACTGAACCCTCCACCAGGTTTACATTGATATTACCGGATTGGTACTGTTTTTCATCCACTAATATTGTAAATGCTTCTGTCCGATCTTCATTGCTTCTGAATGAACTAGCAACTGATGTATAATCACACCAACGATCATCAATGATAACAAGGAAGCAACATCTTGCCTTCAAAAACATCCAAAGTGGAAATGAACATTTTACACACGCACATCATTATATGCAATACATTAGATATAAAAAGTGTTTTTGCCGTTGTCAGCAGTGAAACCACATAAAGACATGGTAATTCTTTGGATGTTCCAGACTCGAACCAACTTTTAAATTGGCATTGAAACCTAAAGTGCGTAAACCTAAATCTTGCATAATTAATTCTATGCCATTTATCGAAGATAACAGAAGAAACATTTCTGTGTGGAATATATTCTTAAAAGAGAAGAACCAACGATACTATTTCATTGCTTTCTTCCATATTTGAATGTCAATATCATGTTTAAATAAAAGATCAGATAGGCCATCCTTAAATTCTGAATGAATTGCTGTTCGTTAACCCACTCCTTGTGTCATCACACTAAGCCAAAGCCCTGTTTCAGAATAACACTTTCTTTAACATAATTAGCGCCAGTTTATTTCTGCCTCTTTCCATTTTGTAACAGCATCATGTCATAAGCCTTGTCTGCACATACGTGACTGTTTAACTTCAATATTTTCAGTCCAATACCTAACACACTTCCAAAAGATCTGAAGTAGAGAGGGTAACCGCCAATCTCTCCGTAAAAAATGAGTGTTAGATGAATGAAAGTGCACTAAAGAACACGCTTCAAGCATACGTGTGTACTTTTTCAATCTGTGAAATTTTCTTCTAATAACCCCCAAATTTCAGCTCCATAGGTAAGTAAAAGGTTCTATCTGTTGCAACAAAGATATTCCAAATATACCACAATCAATACAATTCAGCTTACTTAAGGAATCACAGAATTTCAATCACGCCTTTTTTACCCTTCCATAAAAGATTCTTCCCATGCTTAACTGAACGTCAATATTGTTGAAAAATAATCCTTAAATCCTTGTAATGAGTTGACTACTTGAACTTTTGTATTTCCATAAACCATCTTTCGTTTGAAGATAGATGTCCAACCCTTCTGAAAGACCTACAATGTTTGGCTTATCTAAGAGTTAACCAGCACCGTGGCGAAGTGGTTAGCGTCGCGGCTCCCGCTGAGAGGTCGTGGGTTTTAATCCCATCATAGTCATGTTGGTTTTTTTTTCGTCTTTTCTGCCCGACCGTCCTACTCAGAGTTTGAGTTTCCTGCGGACGTCAGTTGGAAGACAGGACCACCAAACGTCGAGTTTCAATCAACTTAAAGGATGCCTTTCTGAGAAATGTTGCGTCAAATTATCCTGACCAAACACTGAGCAGTGCCTGTATCTCTCGGCCTGGTTGACGCCGGATTGTTATGACAGGAAGGCGTAGAGTACAGGCCCTGTCTGCATGTAGTCACCAGACCGAAATGGAAATCCCGTAATCATCAACTTAATCATCTCATTCTCATCGATCAGCATAAAAAAATCCTCAAATAACTTTGGCCCATCATGCCCTGCTTCTCCTGGTTACCTCAATTTGGATGACCACCTCCACGTCTGTGGTCTTGGTATTTGGTTCCGTCGGGGTCACGGGTATCGGCGAGTCCATAGGGGGCTGTCGTTGGGCGGACGTGGTGGCGCCCTCCGGAAAAGATGATCTCACCTGCACTGCCCTCCGCGCAAAGCAAATATTGTCGTCATAGGGCTTATGTAGGTGGTGTCCCCCTGCTATTTAGAATCATAACAGGCGCCACTGAACACCACCGAAGTGACCTCGGCAGCAGTGCAGTGTCTCCTCCGGTGGTTTACCTCTTGACGACTTGACATTGACTGCTCCTGAGGATTGCAGGTGCCGGTGGCTGCGGCGGGGCCGACCGAGCTGTGGCTGTGGACGTGGTGTCGGAATGAGCGCCGAGAGTGCAATGCCTCTGAAGAGGCTCAAGAGGTTGGACAGCAAAAAAAAAAAAGTTACTGATAAACATTCAACGATCTGCTTCTATCTTATATAAGACATTACTTTGGTTTTTGTAAACCTACAACTTGTTCCAGATAAAAGAATAACATCGTCAGAAAATAGTAACGAAAATATCTCTACGATCCGGGTATTATCTTATTGCCATGTCTAACCTTTTTTTTATAATTAGATTAACTCCCTTGCTAGTTCATTAATGAAAAAAAAGAAAACAACTGTGAACTCAACAGACATCCTAGTTTTATTCCCTTCAGACACTGTCGACTAAAAATCTGAATAATCACTCTACACACTACACATCAAGCACCGAATTGTAGAAACATCTAATGGGCTATTTACATTTTGCCATTCACACCACTTTTTAACGAAGTACATTCCAACAGCACATTGCGATTTACAGAATCAAACGCTTTCCTGAAATCTACCGAATGCGAACATCAACTTCGTACTGGCAGAATGAATATTTCCTTGTACTAGTGATTGCAGTGGTAAATATATGGTCTGTAGTACGGTAGACTGTTCTAAAAAAACCTGCATGTTCCTCAATAATCTTTTCCTCATTTTCTGCCCATTTTGGTTTAATCTTTTGTTTAGTATGTGGAGTGTAGACTTTACTTAAAATGCTGGTAAGTGGCTAATCCACGATAGTTATCCGATTATTAGCGTCCTCCTTTTTTATAGATTGGTAATAAATAATCAATTTTGCCCATTCTAAAGGAAACGTACCATATTTCCAAATAGTTGTGTAATTAAAACGTACAAGAAAATCAATTACAGCTGAGTTTGCATGCTTCAGCATTTCAGCTATGATTTTGTCTGGTCCAGCGCTCTAACCTGATTTTAAAAACGATTGCTAACAGCAACGACTTCTTCTCTGATATAAGGATTGTTAAATAATGGTTCCATTCATCATCCTTCTTGCACCAAATTTGCATCTTCTTACTTAATCCATTATTAATCAAAATAGTGAAAAAACGCCCCCAAAATGATCATGGCCCAATTTTGTATTGATATCTCGTTTTAAAACAAAACGTTTTTTTATTAACAGATTTATCAAGCACAAAATGTCTTCGAAATCATCAACAGAAACCCTTAGTTTCTTTCATCTGTTTTCTATCAAACTCCTGTTCCTTTATTTTCTTAGTGTAGTATACTCTTTTCTCTCTTTTCCCTTGTTTTTTCCCCTTAACCTATTCTGGCATCTCTGAAATGTTTTCAGTAACCTTCCTAACTTCCTGTTTCTTTCGTGTACAATCAATATCAAACCAAGTCATTATAATTCCTGAACATTATAACCAATAACTCGAACCATACAAGCAACAGCTCGACAACAAAGCACTGACAAATGATCAAGACTCTCAACACATTCATATTTAATAGTTGGCAGGCTTTTCTGCAACTCTTCTCGAATTCATTACATTCTAGTTCATTATTTGTATATAATTGCCTTTTCATCTGACCATATAACTTTTTCTTCACATTGACAGTGGTAAATGCTTAACCTCAAAATTACAGCACTTACCTCTCCATATAACTTCCAACTGGTAATGCCATGAATAAATAGAGTCACCAACTGCGCAAATCAAAAGGTTTGATAACAAATCACGGGACAAAGAAATAATCATCACGCTGCAACCATTGGAAGGACACAAAAGTTAAACTCGCCCTCAAATATCACCATTGAACAAAAACCATGCAATAATGGTCAAATCAACCATGAAACAAAATTTCAACAATGTTTGTTGCCAAAATTATAATATATATTGTTTAAAAATCAAGAATTAAAAGGAGACTAAAAGTATCCCAGCTTAACAGCTATACACTTCTATATCATATAATCCATATTGTAATATTGAAATAGTATTACCATGCACGCTTGTCAGTATGGTTTTAAAATAAGATGTGAAAGTGATGTTTCGTCGGGGGGATGGATATATATGATGAACTTTGTCAACCTTTACAAAAGTAGAATTATGTTTGCAAGAACAGCTTGAAAATGTGGTAAAAGCTAGTGACATGACAGAAAGTTAGAATTCTTGAAACATGTTGGGCAGTCTTGCATTTGATTTCTAGTGAAAAAAAAAATTCAATACTGTTTTTCAACAATGGGATGTTTATGTCCATCTATTGGACTGAAATCAGTTGTCTTATTACGTTTCAAAGAAAAGAAGGCACGTAATAATACGAGCTATCTTAGGGATAGATTGTTTTATGTAAAGTATTGAAATGATAAAGTATTTAAATCATGAATAAGAGACTGTTAGAATGAATACGACTTACCAATTTAACAGGCCAAAAAAAAGCTTTTTCCCCCAGTAATCATTCCCATCCAATAATAATGTTTGGGGCCCTTAATGAACTTTACACAACATTTTTCAAGAAATGGAACTGAAAATTGCTTTCAACACTGTGATAAAAAACAACAACGTTGGTTGAATATCAAGATGTTTTCTGTGGGCCATTTTTTTAGGAAACAAGGCAAGAAGGGACGTTTTGTCTTTGTATATAAAACTACCGGTTATGTACAGAGATATCAAAGCAAAGAAGAGACATGGAACCTAATTCTAGCCACACAGGAAAAAATCCAAACTGAATATAAAACAAGACGAATTTATTGATCACATATTAGTATTTGTGTTTACGAATGAATGTCACTGGAAATATCAAGAAACATGGTCATGATACTGGCATTTGATTGAATATATTTTTTTACCAATTACTTGCAGGCCATACGTTTTTCCTATGTCAAATTCCTATAAGTTACTAATTCACCTGAACACTTATATTCTGCAGCCAATAAGATAACCACTGATGGTTGAAATGTAAGAATGCACATAGTATAGTGTATGAAATGGATCATTCTTCTCGGCACATGAGAGATGGTTGTCAGGAAAGCTGTCAAATGATTGATCGCAATTCCAAATGCCAGAATGCCAGTTAATATCTAAGATATGTTTATTCCTATTAAATCAAGTCTTGACGTCTGTTAAAATTGAGTCCTTAAATTTGCAAAGCGAATTAATAAGGGCTATCTTACCACAAATGTTCCAAATTATGAGAACTGTGAACAGGTTATTTGTGTTGTTTTTTTGTTTGTTAAATCAATATATATGCAAATACAACCTTCAGTTACACAATGCATCCTGAAATATGACAATTTACAGCCTGAATATTAACATAAGAAAGTTCAACTATTTTCTACCAAAAAAAACCCCCCTACTTGTTTTTTTCCCTTTTGGCCATAGAATTCCCAAAATGATTTAAATGTGCGATTAACAGGGAGCAATCCAGTGTACATGAATTAAATTCATAAACAGTGATTCAAATAGTAAGCATACCATCTGCCTGCTCAGGCATAGATATGGTGCTGTAAAACATGGATTTAAGAGGTAAGAACATAAAGCACTAGCACAGTGTCTGTGTAAAGGTAGAATTTCTTTCTGTTCTAAACATCGATTATTGGATTGCAGGGCATTATCGCTTATTGAGACCAGTGGAAAGTTTTCCTTCATACATATGCAAAAGCGATCTTTGATAGTAACCCTCATTGTCAATGACTTCATGTGTAGTTTATTACAATTTATCATGACCATCAATTGTTTCAAACCTTTAGTGTGTGATAACGCAGTTCACTGTCTTGCCAATATGAAAACAACCAGATAACAGTTCGTGTGGACAGTGATTCAACATGAAATACACCTTTTTCAATTAAACCATGGATCTAAAACTCTATTATGTATTTTCTTCAAACCATAGAGCAACTCCAGTCCCACTAACTATTAAAAGACCATCTGAATTCAGATTGGTGTTGCTTATTGTAAGCTAGAAAATGAATTTGTAGCTATAACCTTGCTTTGTAAATTACATACATTGAAATAACCCCATTATTATGATGCGACCTGTTAGACAATGTAACCCAGTGTACTTTGTGCTTTTAGTTTTTTTGTTCAAGAACTCAGCCTTTGAAATAAGGTTGCGGTGTCTCTGAATACATTAACGGAAACGTAATTGGTGGTGGTATATCTGATAAGATCAAACGACACACACAGGAATCCAACCACACAAATACCACAGCAAAGCAGTGGCACTTTCTCCTTTCAATGTTGCTCGCATGTCCGAACTGCTCCTCTAAGGCTCCAGTGTATCGACAAACCAAGCCTGGCCAGCTATCTAATCTACCCCAGAGCTGTGAGTTGGTTGGGTCTCAAACAGACAGAATCAACCCTCTATCGACACGGCTCGTATCCTCGACATGTTAATGGCTTGTCAGACAAAAACTCAGACAAACAAAGGGAACACAATGACAGATGCCTAAAACGTTAAAACTGTGACAGGTAATGAAGATTAAGGTTTCAAAGTATACAACTTATGAAATATAAAACAATTGAAATATAAACGTAAAAAAGAATATGAAGAAAAAAAAGCAACATTAAAAAACCACAACGTATACATAATTTATAGCAATTCAAGTACAGCATTTTGACGTATAAAGCTGGCAAGGCAAACGGATATAAGCAATAAAAATTGCTTAGAAATGCGAAAACAAAGCAATCTGAAGCGTGAAATAATGAATTACGTGTGAAAGTATAACTAACTCCGTAGGTATATCATAATCATTCATTAAATTATTTTATTAATTTATTCTATAATCTGTTTGAATGCTTGCTGTTTTATTCATTTATTTATACACACATTGATTTGTTATTGTATTAACTTATAATTTAACGTATTGGAATAAAGACTATTCTCGTGTGGAAAAAAAAAAAAAGTTTTGAAAGAATAAAATCATTGGCAAAATAAAAGAAGATGGATAGAAACCGAAGGTAGAGCTAGTGAATGACATCGTTTGTCAGAATTGACATTGTGGTTTTCCAGGTCTGAATGTTTCAACCAAACTGCTTCTGGACAAACATTAATTGCGAATAATGTGACCACCTGTGATTCCATCAACAGAAGTAGATAGTGTGGGTGTGTGTGTGTGTGTTGTGTGTGTGTGTGGTGTGTGTGTGTGTGAGTGTGGTGTGTGTGTGCGTGTGTGTGTGTTGAGATTGTGTATGTGTGTGTTGTGTGCGCATTGCGCCTGTGTGTGTGTGTGTGAGTGAGTGGTGTGAGTGAGTGTGTGTGTGTTTGTGTGTGTGTGTGTGTGTGTGTTGTGTATGTGTGTGTGTGGTGTGTGTGTGTTTGTGTGGTGTGTGTGTGTTGTGTGTGTGTGTGGTGTGTGTGTGTGTGTGACGCGTGCGTGCGGGCCGCGCACGTGTGTGTGTGTGTGTGTGGTGTGTGTGAGTGTGTGTGTGTGTGGTGGTGTGTGTGGTGTGTTGTGTGTGCGTGCGTGCTGCGGGCACACACGTGTGAGCGTGAGGAGAGACAGAGACAGAGACAGAGACAGACGGAGTGTATGGTTTGAGTGTGTGGTGGGTGGGTGGGAGGGGGTGGTGCGTGGTTGTGTGTGTGTGGCGCGCGTGACGTTCGTGTGTTGCGTGGTGTGTGTGTTAGTGTGTGGTGTGTGTGTGTGTGTGTGTGGTGTGTGTGTGTGTTGTGGCCCTAGAAAATACATCTTACTTCTTCTTACCCCACCGTACACAGACCGCTACACGCTAACTCAGCGCTGTGCAAGTCCGAAAATGGTTGGAGTCAGTTCAGCAGACAAGGAACTGTACAGCTGGCGCAAACAACGTGGCGAAACTGGAACGCAACTTGTACTGAAGGGCAACACTACACTC
Organism: Conus ventricosus; assembly: GCA_018398815.1. Classification (NCBI taxonomy): domain Eukaryota; kingdom Metazoa; phylum Mollusca; class Gastropoda; order Neogastropoda; family Conidae; genus Conus; species Conus ventricosus. The sequence continues at coordinate 27,016,304 of CM031624.1, read as the reverse complement.
GTCACGGACTCATGTGGTGAGGAATGCATGAGAGATAGGAGAGAGATAAGAGAGAGAGAGAAGAGAGAGAGAGAGAGGAGGGAAGATAGAGAGAGAGAGAGAGAGTGTTGAAGAGAGAGAGGAGAGAGAGAGAGAGAGGAAAGAGAGAGAGAGAGAGAGAGAGAGAGAGACAGACAGACAGACAGAGCAGACAGACAGACAGACAGAGACATAGAGCGACGGAGAGAGAGAGAGAGAGAGAGAGAGAGAGAGAGAAGAGGAGAGAGAGAGGAGAGAGAGAGAGAGAGAGCTGACAGAGAGAGACAGAGAGAGACAGAGATAGAGATGGAGAGAGTCATTTTAGACAAAAAGGACAGGGGGAAAGGGGCACAGGGTAGAGAGTGGGACAGACAGAGGGAAGACAACGTGTGAAGAAAAGGAGAAGTGGAGAAAAATAAAAAGATATAGACTTAAATATACAGAGCGAGAGAGAGACAGGGAAAGAGACAGACAGAGAGAGCAGAGAAAGACAAAGAAAAATAGAGCAGATGTGAGGGAGAAGAAAACAAACATGGATAGGAGGAAGGATATAGGTACGCAAGAGGGGGTTCAGTGATGAGAGAGAGAGAGAGAGAGAAGAGAGAGAGAGAAGAGAGAGAGAGAGAGAGAGAGACACACCACACACAAACAACACACAACACACACCCACACACACACACAAACACACACACACACACGCACGACACGACACGGCCACGCACGCACGCACGCACGCAACGCACGCACGCCCGGCACGCAACGCACACACACAGAGCTTGGATACTGATAAGGGTTGGTGTCTCGATTGATGGCAGTGGTAGAAAGTGTGGAAAATAGCTGAATGCAAGTTTTACATATGACATACTAATAAGTCTGTCATTAAATTCAGCAAGAATAACTAAATTCCCTTCGAACTCCTTTATAA
>CM031624.1:26995361-27010361 GCA_018398815.1 Conus ventricosus | reverse complement strand
CCTCCATCTCTCATCGGCTTGCCTGCACCCACCAGTCTACCTGTCTGTAGTCTGTCTATATCCCTTGTTTAGCCAGTCTACCTGTCTGTAGTCTGTCTATACCCCTTGTTTAGCCAGTCTACCTGTCTGTAGTCTGTCTATACCCCTTGTTCAGCCAGTCTACGTGTCTGTAGTCTGTCTATATCCCTTGTTTAGCCAGTCTACCTGTCTGTGTCTATGTCCCTTGTTCATCCAGTCTACCTGTCTGTAGTCTGTCTATACCCCTTGTTTAGCCAGTCTACCTGTCTGTAGTCTGTCTATACCCCTTGTTCAGCCAGTCTACCTGTCTGTAGTCTATGTCCCTTGTTCCATCACCAGTCTTAGTCTGTCTTGTTGAGTCCTGTCTAGTACCCTTGTTAGCCAGTCTACCTGTCTGTAGTCTGTCTATACCCCTTGTTTAGCCAGTCTACCTGTCTGTAGTCTGTCTATACCCTTGTTAGCCAGTCTACCTGTCTGTAGTCTGTCTATGTCCCTTGTTCAGTCAGTCTATCTGTCTATAGTCTGCCTATCTCCTTTGTTCAGCTAGTCAGCCTATCTATAGTCTGTCTATGTCCGTTTTCTTCGGTAACAACATAGGCGAGTGGTTCCGAACTACCGTTGGGGTGCGACAGGGCTGTCTACTCTCCCCCACACTTTTCAATGTCTTCCTTGAGAGAATTATGACCGATGCGCTAGAAGACCATGAAGGAACTGTAACCATTGGAGGGAGAATCATCACCAACCTCCGTTTTGCCGACGACATAGATGGACTAGCTGGAAACGAACAAGAGCTAGTGCACCTGATCAACAGACTCAACAACACCTCTGCTGATTATGGCATGGAAATAAGTGCGGAAAAGACAAAGGTCATGACTAACAACCCAATCGGCTTTACCCAAGACATAACCATCAACAGCAAAAAGCTTGAACCAGTCAACACATTTAAGTACTTGGGGGCAACAATCTCAGATGAAGGATCAAGACCTGAAATCATCTCAAGAGTCGCTCAGACCACAGCTACGCTATCTAAGCTAACGCCTCTTTGGAGAAATAAAAACATCTCCATCAGCTCAAAGATTAGACTGATGCGATCCTTAGTCATGGCGATATTCTTATATGCTTGTGAGTCATGGACGTTGAAATCAGACCTTGAGAAAAAGATCCAAACAATGGAAATGAGGTGCTTCAGACGACTCCTTGGCATCTCATACAGAGATCACATCAGCAATGTGGAAGTTAAAAAGCGCATCGTGAATGAAATTGGTCCATATGTCGATCTCCTAACCTCAGTAAAAAGACGCAAACTGAAATGGTATGGACACATCACACGATCAACAGGCCTTGCCAAGACAATCATGCAGGGCACAGTACCAGGACAAAGGCGAAGAGGTCGACAAAGGAAAAGATGGGAGGATAACATCACGGAATGGACAGGCCTGCGGCTGAGAGACACATTGCGGAGGGCGGAGAACAGAGAGGAATGGAGAAGGATGGTTGTCACTGCTTCTGGGGTGCCCCTACGGACCGACGTCTAAGGGACCAAGTCAAGTCAAGTCAAGTCATGTCCCTTGTTCAGTCAGTCTATCTGTCTATAGTCTGTCTATACCCCTTGTTCAGCCAGTCTACCTGTCTGTAGTCTGCCTATATCCCTTGTTCAGCTAGTCAGCCTATCTATAGTCTATGTCCCTTGTTCAGTCAGTCTCTCTGTCTGTAGTCTGTCTATGTCCCTTGTTCAGTCAGTCTATCTGTCTATAGTCTGTCTAAACCCCTTGTTCAGCCGGCCTGCCTGTCAATAGCATGTGCTTCTTGTTCAGGCAGTATGTCTGTCTATAGTCTGTCTATGCCTCTTGTTCAACCTGTTTACCAGTCTATAGTCTATCTATGCCTCTTTATCATGTAGTCTGCCTGTCAATTGTCTATACCTCCTGTTCAGCCAGTCCACCTGTCTATAGTCTGTCTGTGCTTCTTGTTCAGGCAGTGTATCTGTCTATAGTCTGTCTATGCCTCTTGCTCAGCCAGTCTGCCTGTCTATTTTTCTTGTTCAGCCAACGTTCTGGATGTAGACTGCGAAGAGAACTCCAACTGCAGTATTACTGGAATGCTCTGTGATGCTGAAATCAAGAAATGCAGTGAGCCTTTGTCTATGCCTGTGTGTGTGTGTGTCTGTCTGTCTGTCTGTCTGTCTCCGTCTCTGTATGCTATACACGCATCTCTGTCTGTCTGCCGGTCTATCTGTCTATCTGTCCGTCTGTCACACACACACACACCACACACACACACACACACACACACACAACACACACCACACACCACGCACGCACGCACGCACGCACGCACGCACGCACGCACACCACACACACACACACACACACACACACACACACACACACACACACACACACACACACACACACGGTGGCGGTGGGTTGAGGGATCGCAACGGACACACACATCTGTTCGAGCGTACTTCTGCTTTGGGGTTCTGCAGGCTGTTCCTCAGCAATGCGGTATATGCTTTCAGCTGTAATCTTCTCAGAATGATTCTCAGCATTCCGTTACCGCCAACACTGATGACACTGACAGTTCAGTAGCTCTAGCAGTGTTGGAAGTTTCTACTGTTGGGAAAGCTGATGATGATTGATCTTGTCCATTGCAAGGACTTCTGGCCAGTGTGTCAGATTTTGTTGCGGATGGCAGATGAGTTAGAATATCAGTTTCTGCCTGTCCTCCACGTTTTGTTCAGAATGTTGAGAATGCCCACAGCTTTGCTACATTCTGTTGACTTGACCACTGCAACGACTTCTTCACAGATGATAGGAAAGTCCCCTTCAGTTGATTATTCCCGTGCTGTTTGTACGCTTTGATGTAAGCTAGTCACAAAAAGTTAAGGGCCAGACAGAAAAACTCTCACCAAAATAAAAACGACATAACGCACAGGAAAACAGCTTATACCGTATTTTATTTCATGTCTTTAGCTTTCATGTCAATGCCATTGCAATTGTGTCAATTGAATTTTTCTGGACAAAATCAAGGATCAAACATCATAACCCCTCTTTTTGAAAATCACAAAATTGACAATTCACAAGAAAGTTTATTGAAAAGCTTTAGTAGTGCGTATGTCCGCCATTTGCACCCACACATTCCACGCATCTAGGCCTCATGGACTGGATCAGAGTCACAAGGGTCTGTTGAGGCATGGCGTTCCACTCCTGCAGCAGAAATTGGAACAGTTTGTGGAGGTCAACAGGAGGAGGGTGATTGTCGTGGACGCGGCGTTCCAGATGGTCCCAAAAGTTCTCAATAGGGTTCAAATCAGGCGAACGCGATGGCCAGTCCAGTCGTGGAACCTGCTGCTGCCTCAGGTAGTCGTTCACCACACGGGCGCGGTGTGGAGTGGCGTTGTCGTCCATGAGGGTGGCACCGGGTCCCATGGCTTGCAGAGTGGGGATAATCAACGGCCTCACGATTTCATCTCTGTACCTTACGCCAGTAAGTCTGCCTGGCACAAGGTGAAGGGGTGTCCTGCCATGAAGGTGGATGCCTCCCCATACCATCAGGGAGCCGCCTCCATAGCGATCGTGCTCACGAACACAGCCATCAGCAAGCCTCTCCCCTGGATGACACCAGACGCGTACCCGGCCATCATTTCGGGACAGGGAGAATCTTGACTCATCGGTGAAGAGGATGGTGCTCCATTGCTGCCTCGTCCATCGCTGATGACGTCGACACCACCTCCTTCTGGCCTGTCGATGGTGCTGTGTTAGTGGGAGATGGATGGCGGGCCTTCTTGAGCGGAGGTTGAAACTGTGAAGGCGACCTCGGACGGTCTGGCGACTTACGTTGATGTTAGTCGTTCTTCTCAGCTCCTGTCTCAGAGTGGTTGCATTGATGGTTGTGCTGCGGACTGCTGTCAGCATCAAGTAGCGATCGTCTTGCCTGTTGGTGATTCTTGGCCGCCCTGAGCGTGGTCGTTCCTCGGCTCTTCCAGTGTCTTGGTATCGCTGGTGAAGGCGTTGAATGACTGAGTGGCTCACTCCCAGACGTCTTGCCACCTCTCTTCCAGAAATGCCATCTTGGAGCCATCCCAGAGCCCGGCCGCGATCCAGTGTTGACAGTTTTCGTCTTGGAGGCATGGTTATTGCAGTCCCGATTAGCGGTCATTTTATACCCACCGCAGGCAAATTGTCATTGAAAAGTGTTCAACATAGGCAGGCCTTGCACGTGCACTGTGCCGATTTCTCAATTCAAAACTGCTGTGTAATCTGCGCCTGGCCAAACTTCATGCATTATTCACGGATTTTTGGTGTTTTGGCTGAGCGCATATTCTCGACCCGAAAAATGCGTCGTCTGAAAGATTATTTCGGTCATACAGTGTGGTGTGTGAGCTGTCAGAATAGCTCAGAATGAAACACGCTGCGCTTTGTTTTACGAGCATTCAGACCCATTACTTAGAGTACCCCAAAATCTAAGGCGGCCCTTAACTTTTTGTGACTAGCTTATTTTACTCGCATGTGGTAGAGTTCAAAGCCACATTCAGTCAATCTTGTTATGATTTTGTCTTTCTGTGTGAGACAATGGCCGTCTTTGTTTGAATCATGCTGAATTTAGTCTGCTTCTGTTTGGAGTCTTTCAAAGTCTTCAACATTTTCTTTATGTTGTTGATGTGTATATTTTTCTCAGTGCACTTACAAAATAGTTCGATCCAGCTTTTCTTTGTATTCTTCGTCGCATGACTGATACTCTTGTGTATTATCATGTAATATTTCCTCGCATATTTAGTCTTCTGCGTTATAGACGTGTCTGCTGTCACTACTATCCATGATGCTGCCTGTGATCCGTGGCTTGAGTTTTCATCAGCTTTCTTTCTAGAACATCTGTTGTAGTCTTGTCCTCATTTTGATAAAATTGTTTGTGAAGCCTTTAATTTCTTTTTGAAAGGAAAAACAGTGGTGTGAACGTTCCTCCTGTAACCTTTGAATTGTTTAGATGCGTCAAGATCTTTCAGCGTGCCAAGTTTGAATCTAAGCCAGCTGTTTTGGGCCCTGCTATCTTACGTCAAAGTTAGGCTAATCATGAGTATGGTCTTTGCCAAGGTCAGCCTTTTAAGAAGTCTTCTCATTAGCTCTATGTATCCAGACCTGTTCGGCTCTTCACAAGAATATGCAGTCTCTCTGGTCGAGACACTCGCTGTTTGAGGAGTGTTATGTCCATTGTCAGAATGCATATGCTGAGCGACAGTGTTATCAAGAAGCAAGTCATGACTTCTGGCAGAGCGGGCAGGCGTGGTCCCCTTTCATTGCTGGTCTCATTACCCACACTGCAGTGCATTTACCACCACTACTGATGAAGTTGTTTTTCTATGTTACAAGTTACATCCAGAAGGGGTCGTATGTTTGGTGTAGGTGTATTGTTCCGAGATCAGTGGCGGTGTCTGTTAACAAATTACAAAGATATAACTGGGGCAGATGTGTGACAGATAAAAGTCTTTTGTTCAGAAATCAGTGACGGCGTATGTGTTACAGGGATACAGTTGAGACAGTTGTGTGGTAGGTGTAGTACTATTGTTCAGAAATCAGTCACAGTATCTACGTTACAAAAGTCCACTTCGAACAGCTGCATGATGTATTGTGACGACAGTTGGGGGTCGGTTGGTGTGTCCTCTTGAGGAAGGACTTTAAATGTTTTCTTTATTCGAGTTGCTGTAAAATTTCACCTCCACCCTTTCTCTTACTAGTTATGGAAGGAGCAAATTTCCGGTACTAGTCATTGAACGAAATTTATATTTTTCTTAGGACTATTGAAAGTACTCAAGAGTGGCTCAGGAATAATTTTTCTTAGGCTTGTACACTTACAAGTACTTGTAGCTCCAAGAGACAGAATTAGAGAGAAGTTCAAACACTCAATACTGAATGAACAACAAAGAAGTGATACAAGTTAAGTGCACTTCCACACATTACTTTACTTGTTTATATAAGAGTGAAATATTCAAATCAATTTCACCCAGTCGGCTCATGCTGAATTTTGGTTCTCACTGTTTCACCATTAAGAGAGGGAATGTTCTGGATGCGTTGAGTTGGGGTCCACTAGGACTATCAGAACTTATCTGATGTGGGAGAGGATAGTTGATCTCTATTTGCTGGTGACTGCTCCACTTCTCTGTTGACCTGTTGATCAAGTGCTGGGCTGCGGTGTTTGTCCGCTAATAGACATGCCCAGGATAGATAGGAACCTAGGTTTCTAGGGTAAACAGAACCTGGTCTGTAGTTAAGTAGCTGAGTCTGGCTTGTCGAGTTCTCACACTTGCCCTTTAGCTTTCAGTAAATGTGTGAGATCTCAGCCAGCAGAGGATAGACTAGCATACGTATATCTGCCGTAATTATCAATCTCCAGTTTCATTCAGAGGTTGAGTGAAACAAGGGGTATGAGACAGGAATATAATGCTAAACAATTTAGTCAATTAACTCTTCAGTTTTTCTTATGAATTAAATTGCAGTAACTTGGAATACATGTAGCCCAAATACACGTGGTATAGACTTAGAGTTACACACTACAAAGCATTCCAACAACCAACAGTATTTATAATCAACTTAACAGTTTTCACCTAGTATATGAATACTGCTTCTCCGATCAGATTTTATCATTCAGTTATCATATCAACAGCTAGAATTGCACACTGGCGAAAGTCAGATTGTGCACAAAGAATGGTGGTCAGATTGTCAACAAAGAATCTTAACAAAGTATGGTAATAGCTTTTACCAAGTTGTTGCAAACAATTACAACAGAATACTCATTCATCATCTTGATAGATGCTTTTACCATGTTGTTGCAAACAATTACAACAGAATACTCATTCATCATCTTGATAGATGTCACCAAGTATTGGCATAAAGTTATACTGTTAAACCACATGGCATACATACAATCAATGCAGTCTCAAAATTTAGAAACATAGCTTCAACTTACATTTCTGGGTGATCAGTGAACCTCAGACCAGGATCAGAGTTGGTGAGATAACCGTTCACTGTCTGTGGTTTACCCATGTTCTCTTTCTTGATTCACTGACAGTTGATCAGTTTGATGGCTTCTAGTAGAACAGTGCTTATTCACCATGTGTTTCCCTTTTCTATAGGCCAAACCACTTATTCTTTTTCCCTGTTCCGGTTTGCTTTGTGTCACTAAAGACAAAGAAAATGGGGGGGGGGGGGGGTCATCCCCACTACTTACAGTGGGAGAGCAGTATAGAACATTCGAAAATGCGCTTGCCCTTAACAGTTGGGGTTATTTAAGCGTGCCTCCACTCGGAGTGACAAAGCGCTGTTTAACATAATTGTGTCATACACATCCTTTCGTGATGGCACCTGGTAGGGGAGGGAGGGGGAGGGGGGTGGGGTGGAGGGGCACACAGTTTGTGACATAATTATTTTAAGTAACACTTGCGAAAGCAGGGAGAGAAGGCGGGGGGGGGGGGGGGGGGGGGGGGGGGGGGGGTTGAGAGGGGTGAGTTGGCATAGATTTCATAGGTTTGTGGGACAAGGGAGAGAGATGGGGGGGGGGGGGGTGGCGTGTGTCTTTGTACAGTTTGTACAAGAGGGTGGTTGAAGGGGTGGATGGTGTGCTGTTGACAATTCGTCACATACATAAACGTCTATTGTTCAGAAATCAGGCACAATGCTTACGTTACACGGGTACAATTGAGACAGCTGTGTGACCGATAATGATCTCTTGCTCAGGAATCAGTGACTGTGTGTATGCTACATCAGTACAGTTCTGACAGGTGAGTGACAGATAATGGTCTTTTGTTCAAAAGGCAGTGACAATAGGTATGCGCATTATAGGGGTAGAGTCGAGAGAGCTGAGTGAAAGCCTATTGTTATGAAAATAGTCACAGTGTGTGTGTGTGTGTGTGTGTGTGTGTGTGTGTGTGTGTGTGTGTGTGTGTGTGTGTGTGTGTGTGTGTGTGTGTTACAGGGATACAGTTGGGACATCTGTGTGATAGATGGAGATGCACTGTTCAGAGATCAATGACAGTCCATGTGTTACAGGGATAGATCTGGGACATCTGTGTGATAGATGGAGATGCACTGTTCAGAGATCAATGAGAGTCCATATGTTACAGGGATAGATCTGGGACAGCAGTGTGATGGCGTGTACAAGGATTACTGTAGGAAAGGAGCTGTCTGCGACTTTGATTCTGTGTGCAGTGAGTAGCAGTGTGCGCGCGCACGTGTGTGCGTGTGTGTGTGTGCGTGCGTGTGCGTGCGTGCGTGTGTGTGTGTGTGTGTGTGTGTGTGTGTGTGTGTGTGTGTGTGTTGTGTGTGTGTGTGTGTGTGTGTGTGTGCACGTCCATGTGCGTGCATAAATGCATACTTGTGTGAAAGAATAAGTGAGTGAGTGAGTGTGTGCATGTGTGTGTGTGTGTGTGTGTGCGTGCATGCGTGCGTGCGTGCATGCGTGCGTGTCTCTGTGTGTTTTGTGTGGTTGTGGTGTGGTGTGGTGGTGTGTGTGTGTGTGTGTGTGTGTGTGTGTGTGTGTGTGTGTGTGTGTGTGTGTCTGTGTTCAGTACAAAAAGTAAAATACTCCCATAATGTCGCATTGTTCCTACATACTCTTCCTCTAGTTTTTCCACTTTGTTCTAGTCTTCAACTCATCTTATCATATCCACATTTGGTTTTTTCCCTTGTTTTTTTCCTCTAGTTTTCTCCCTTTGACTGTCATGTCTGCCTCTGCAGCTTTCCATGCCAGTGTTCCTGTGTGTTTTCAGGACTGGAGTTACATGGAGACTGCAGTGGTGCCAACAACGCCTTCTGCAGAAGAGACACATACTGTGACTGGCTGGAACAATGCAGTGAGTGTTGCGTGGGAGCATGTCCAAGTACAGGGAAATCATGATGGCACTGCTTAAGTGAACTTAACTGATGTATTAGTCAGGGTCAACATACCAAGGTTATCTCTGCACTCTGCACTCAATATTGTGACATCATGATCATCTCTCTCTCTCTCTCCCTCCCAGCCCTCCCCCCCTCTCTCTCCTCTCTCTCTCTCTCTTTCTCTCTCGTTCCATCAATCTATCTATTTATATATAAGTCTATATACCTATTTATATGTCTATCTATATTGAAGGCAGCTGATGTTGTTGAGCCGTCAAAGACGACGGTGCCTTTCATGTCTTCGTGGAAGGATCTGATGATGCTGAGAAGTTTGGGTGGACATCCAATCTTGGGGAGGATCTTGAGGAGGCCATCCCTGCTGACCAGATCGAAAGCCTTTGTGAGGTCTAGGAAGGCAATGAAGAGTGGCTGCCTTTGCTCCCTACATTTCTCCTGAAGTTGTTTAAGGGAGAAGATCATATCTATAGTGGATCTGTTGGAACGGAAACCGCATTGCGATTCAGGATAAACTTGCTCTGCAAGTACTTGGAGCCTCTTCAGTACTACTCATGCAAAGACTTTCCCAACGATACTAAGGAGGGATACGCCGCGATAATTATTGCAATTGCTTCTGTCACCTTTGTTTTTGTACAGTGTGATGACGTTAGCATCCCTCATGTCTTGTGGTACTTCGCCTTCACTCCAACAGAGGCAGAGGATTTCATGCAACTCGGTGATAAGTGTCTCTTTACAGCACTTCAGTACTTCGGCGGGAATACTGTCTTTTCCTGGTGCAAGAGGCAAGAGAGTCCAGGGCTTCGTTGAGTTCATCTATGGTTGGTTCTCTGTCAAGCTCTTCCAGCTCTGGTAGGCGCTCCATGGCATTCAGGGCGTCTTCTGTGACTACATTTTCCATTGCACATAGCTCAGTGTAGTGTTCTACCCAGCGCTCCATCTGTTGTTCTCTGTCCTGAATCACCTCCCCTGTAGCTGATTTCAAAGGGGCAGTTTTCTTTTGCGTTGGGCCCAATGCCTGCTTGATGCCGTCATACATCGCCATAATGTTAGGAAGAAAGGTGGCAGAGTGGTTAAGACGTTCGACTGCCAATCCAACGTGTGAGAAGTGCGTGGGTTCGAGCCCTGCCTTTCTCGCCCTTTCTGTCCCAGTTTGAATGACAAATCCAACCGAACGTCAAGTCCATCGGATGGGGACTATAAGCGAGTCAGACCCGTGTGCCTTCCTGCCCCCTGCACATGTTAAAGAACCCATGGCAGTTGAAAATCGAAAAGAGCAGGGTGGTTCCCTGCTGCCCTGGCAAAATTGATGTAGATTGAAGATAGCCGCCTGGTATTTCTTACCAAGCCACAAAAATTGTCACTTACTGTTATCGTGTGCCATCGTGCAATGTTGGATATGGAGGACACGTATAAACATCGCATGCATCCTATGTGAGAAACTGGAGGAATAAATGAGATAAATGGAAAGGAGTGACTGATATTTGAATGGTACGGGAAACGACTGAATGAGCGCCAGTAGGCTGCTCTTCGGCCGGCTGTACCTGGGTAGGCAGCCCGTTGAGTGAGTGAGGTAGTGTGTTTATTGTAAAGCGCTTAGAGCTTGGTCTGTGACCGAGGATAGGCGCTATATAAATACCCAATATAATATAATAATAATAATGTTGCCTGTGTCAGCTGCGATCTGAATCTGGGAGCAGAGCTGAAGCCAATAATCGTTGGCGCATTGCCTGGCACACTGCTGAACTTTGCTGCAAGCAGCACGGAACCTGGAGATTCTGCTCACTGGGATTGGTTTTGTATGCTGTCAGGGCGTTTCTCTTGGCCTCGATGACTGGTGTCATTTCTTCTAAATGGGCTTCGAACCAATCAGCTGACTTGCTGGTCTTTTTGCCAAAGGTCGACATGGCGGCGTTGTAGACAGCATCTCTGAAGTGTTCCCATCGGTCTTTGGCATTTGCAATGGGTGGGCCAGGGAGAGAATCCTACAACACGCGCGCAAACTCCTCCACATTTCTTTGATCGCGCGTTTTGCTGGTGTCGATGCGAGGCCAGCCCTCCTTTCTCGTACTGTGCAGTCTCTTCGCGCGGAGCTTCACTTTGCTGCAAACCAAGGAGTGGTCAGTGTCACAATCGGCGCTCTGGTAGCTTCGAGTTATCTTGATGCTGGAAAGGTTGGCACGTCTGGTGAGGATCAGATCGAGCTGATGCCAGTGTTTGGATCGCGGGTGTCTCCAGGAGACAATGCTGAGGCTTCGTGTTGAAGAAGGTGTTACTGACGCACAAGCCATGATGACAGCAGAGCTCTAGCAGGCGCTGGCCATTCTCGTTCATTTTCCCAGTGCCGAACTGACCCAAGCAGGTGGGCCAGGAGTTGTGATCGACGCCTACTCTGGTGTTGAAATCGCCTGCGATGAACAGTAATTCTCTGTCAGGAATTCTCCTTATAGCAGCACTGAGGTCGTCATAAAACTTGTCTTTTGCTTCTGCTGTGGATGCCAAAGTTGGTGCGTAGGCACTAATTAGACTGACTGGTCCCGATGATGTTTGGAGTCAGAGAGACAGGATTCGTTCTGTTCCTTCTACTGGTGGGGTTATGGACTCCAATAATCTGTTTCTAACTGCGAATCCCACTCCGTGTTCTCTGACCTCGTTTGATGGTTTGCCCTGCCAGAACAGAATGAAGTCTCTCTCCCTCACAGATCCTGTTTTTGGGAGCCTGGTTTCTCGAAGGGCGACAATGTCCATCTGCAGTCTGCTGAATTCTCTGTCGATGATGGCTGTCTTGCGAACATCGTTTACTTCCTGCAGGTCGTCAGAAAAGCCTGGTGTCATTGTCCTTACGTTCCATATACCCAATTTCAGGGCGGAAGTTTTCATTTTTTCTCTTGCCTGGTGCACGGTTATTGATCCGCTTGTCGGTTTTCACCCTAAACCCCACGCACCCAGTGAGGCTAACGGACCATGGCGGGGCAGCACCTTACTGGCTGCGGACTGCCCAGCTTAAGGCGGGCGGTAGCTGCCCAGTGAGATGCGATGACCTCTCCCACCATCGGAAGCAGCCCCTGGCGTCTGACTCTACGCCAATTGAGTATGCAGACTTCTAACCGGTAGACTGCTACTTCCCGTGATTTGTCGACGCCGCAAAGCAAAGCTGGAGTGACCTCTCCAGAGCACAAAGCCTGGGTAAGTAAGTATGGAGGGCAAGCTGTTACCCATGCAGCAGACACCCCCCCCCCCCTCCACGTCGCTGGAATGGTCCATTGGAAAGGCAAACGCCGATACACATGGGTCCAGTGCCGTCGAAGGAGTTGCCAGAACGTTACTGTATACAGCCTCAGACTGCCTTGGGTACTCCGGCTCCGGATTTTTCCTCAGGGTTGACTCCCGATGCCTTTCCTAAGAGTGGGTATAGCCGCAAGGCAGTGGAGGTTTGAGATCAGAATTTTCCTTCTCTTAGATGGGCTGTCTTCCCAGACTAATGAGCTCCATCTGCCCAAGAGGGGGTGTTAACCCTACGCAAACCCGTTTAACCTCTGGGTGAGTTCAACATACAGAGCGGAGTGAAACAGGGTTGTGTCCTGGCTCCCATCCTGTTTGGAATCTTCTTTGCTGTGATCCTGAAACACGCATTTGGTCCTGCAGCTGAAGGTATCTACCTCCGAACTAGGACAGACGGAAAGCTCTTCAACCTCTCCAGACTAAAAGCCAAGACTAAGTCAAGCTGAGGTGCCTGCATGACTTCCTCTTTGCAGATGACGCAGCAGTAGCCGCCCAGTCAGCCGAGGACCTACAGCAGCTCATGACTCACTTCAGCGATGCCTGCCAAGACTTCGGGCTTACCATTAGCTTGAAGAAAACACAGGTCATGGGACAGGATGTTGACTCTCCCCCAGTCATCAGTATGAATGCCCATGAACTGGATGTCTTCCATGACTTCGTTTACCTGGACTCAACTATCTCAGACACCCTCTCACTTGACGCAGAGTTCAACAGGCGCATCGGCAAGGCAGCTACCACCATGACCAGACTGACAAAGAAAACAAGAAAGAACAGCAAGCTGATGAGCACACAAAGATCCAGATCTACAGAGCCTGCGTCGTGAGCACCGTCCTGTATGGTAGCGAGTTTTGGACTTTGCGTGTCCGACAAGAGTGAAAGCTCAAAGTTTTTCATATGCGAAGCCTCCGACGCATTCTGAACATCACCTGGCAGGACAAGGTCCCAAACAACACTGTCCTGGAAAGACCCGGATGCACCAGCATGTACATGCTGCTGAAACAGAGATGTATGCGCTGGCTCGGCCATGTCGTGCGCATGGACGACGGATGGATCGCTAAAGACCTCCTCTATGGAGAACTTGTGCAGGGAAAACGTCCCACAGGCAGACCACAGATGCATTCAAAGACATGTGCAAGAGGGACCTAAAAGCCTTGAATATCGACCAGAACAACTGGGAAGCAACAGCCCTCGAACGGTCAGCCTGGAGACAGACTGTGCAGAAAGGTCTCTCCAAGTTCGAAGAGACACTCTCTCAACAGCACGGGGTAAAGAGAATGAGGAGAAAGGCTGTAGCCCAGGCAGACAGACCAGCGTCAGACTTCATCTGTGCCCTCTGCCACAGGGACTGTCATTCCCGCATTGGACTGGCCAGCCACACCGGGCGCTGTACCAGAATAAACACCTAGTCTTCCGAGACTGAAGGATGCCTACTGCTATATTATTATATATATATATATATATATATATATATATATATATATACTGCTGAACAATTAAATAGTGGGAGAAAAAAGTGTAGGTTAACAATTCTTCAGTCATTATAGTAATGACTTGGCAAAGATTTGAATTTAAAACAAAAATAAATAAATAAAAATTAAAGATGAAAAAAAATGGGGGGAATATATTATAAATATGAGAAACCCTTCACTAGCTGCCTGAGGGAACCATCGTACTTCCCTTCGAAGGCAGATCTATTTGTATTGCCTGCTCCTAGGCCTTTCGTCCGCTGGATCGGACTCATCAGGGAGACACGGCTGATTGTGTCTGTGCTTTGGTGTCAAATAGAGACACACCAAAGTCCATAATTCTGTGGTGTTCTCACCACCAAGGGTTAAAAAAAGGAATCCAACAGCACCCCCAAAGCAGCCAGCGAAGGGTAGTAAATGGAACAAAAGGAAAATGTGGAGAGGAAAAAAGTTGCTGAAAAACTAAAAGCATTATGCAAACAGTATAAAATGTAGGGGACAATCTTTGAGCTTATGCTTGAGGATCCATTCAAGGATGCAAGGGAGATCAAAAGATATGGAACAGTCTGAGTGGTCAGCTCTGCTGTTCAATAACCCAAGCATTGTGAGTGGCTAAGAATTGTACAGAACAACCTTTACTTGGATCTCCTAAGAGATGCAATCTCCCACTGATTGACCAAACATTATACTGCTGAACAATTAAATAGTGGGAGAAAACAAGTGCATGTTAACAATTCTTCAGTCATTATAGCAATGACTTGGCAAAGATTTGACTTTTTAAAAAATTAAAGATGAAAAAAATGGGGGGAATATATTATAAATATGAGAAACCCTTCACTAGCTGCCTGATGGAACCATCGTACTCCCCTTCGAAGGCAGATCTATTTGTATTGCCTGCTCCTAGGCCTTTCGTCCGCTGGATCGGACTCATCAGGGAGACACGGCTGATTGTGTCTGTGCTCTTGGTGTCAAATAAAGACACACCAAAGTGTGTGTGTGGATGAGGGAGAGAACAACATGAACATTCTTAGACAGGACTGTGAACGCTCTGCCATATCAATGTGGTAAAAAAGAGATGCTTCTGATCATGAACTATCTCGGATGGACCCTCTGCTGTGTGGTGCTCTGTCTCGTTGCACAATTCTAGACACAAAAAGAGGATGGGATGGATGAAACAGCGATGGAAGGATGAGGGGGTGGGTTTTTTTTTTTGGGGGGGGGGGGAATGGGGGTGGGGGCCGGAGGAGGTGGGGGTGGGGATAAGATGTAAGGTGATGATCAAAGGGGTAAGGATGGGTGGGTACGGGACAGTAAATGGAGAGATGGGATTGGTGGGTGTATGGTAGAGTGGG
>CM031624.1:26978638-26988638 GCA_018398815.1 Conus ventricosus | reverse complement strand
CGTGCTGAATTTAGTCTGCTTCTGTTTGGAGTCTTTCACAGTCTTCAGCATTTCTTTATGTTGTTGATGTGTATATTTTTCTCAGTGCATTTACAAAATAGGTCGATCCAGCTTTTCTTTGTATTCTTTACCGCATGACTGATCCTCTTGTGTATAATCATGTATTCTTTCCTCACATCTTTCTCTTCTTCCAGATGGGGATGTTTAACCTGCCCCGTGCCCACAGTCTTCACGTAGACTATTCTGGCACACAGGTTGCATGCATTGTGTATTTTCGTGTAGCCGGTACTCACCCGTCTTAGGACATGAGCATCGGGATCTTTAGAGTCCGTGTATGATCTTAGTGCATGTGACACAGACTAGACCTCGGTTTATAGTCCCATCCGAACGACTATATGGGGAATGGAGTCAGAACCAATGTTAACTCCGAGGGAAAAATCCCCCTATACCGAAATTCGAACCCGCAACCCCAGGATCACGAGTCCGGCGCTCTACCAACTGAGCTATCCGGCCCCCATTCTGTTGACTTGACCACTGCAACGACTTCTTCACAGATGATTGGAAAGTCCCCTTCAGTTGATTATTTCCGTGCTGTTTGTACGCTTTGATGTATTTTGCCCGCTTGTGGTAGAGTTCAAAGCCACATTCAGTCAATAGTGTTATGATTTTGTCTTTCTGTGTGAGACAATGGCCGTCTTTGTTTGAATCGTGCTGAATTTAGTCTGCTTCTGTTTGGAGTCTTTCACAGTCTTCAGCACTTTCTTTATGTTGTTGATGTGTATATTTTTCTCAGTGCATTTACAAAATAGGTCGATCCAGCTTTTCTTTGTATTCTTTACCGCATGACTGATCCTCTTGTGTATAATCATGTATTCTTTCCTATATTTAGTCTTCTGCGTTATAGACGTGTCTGCTGTCACTACTCTCTCTCCATGATGCTGCCTGAGAGCCGTGGCTTGAGTTTTCATCAGCTTTCTTTCTAGAACATCTGTTGTAGTCTTGTCCTCATTTTGATAAAATTGTTTGTGAAGCCTTTAATTTCTTTTTGAAAGGAAAACAGTGGTGTGAACGTTCCTCCTGTAACCTTTGAATTGTTTAGATGCGTCAAGATCTTTCAGCGTGCCAAGTTTGAATCTAAGCCAGCTGTTTTGGGCCCTGCTATCTTACGTCAAAGTTAGGCTAATCATGAGTATGGTCTTTGCCAAGGTCAGCCTTTTAAGAAGTCTTCTCATTAGCTCTGTGTATCCAGACCTGTTCGGCTCTTCACAAGAATATGCAGTCTCTCTGGTCGAGACACTTGCTGTTTGAGGAGTGTTGTGTCCATTGTCAGAATGCATATGCTGAGCGACAGTGTTATCAAGAAGCAAGTCATGACTTCTGGCAGAGCGGGCAGGCGTAGTCCCCTTTCATTGCTGGTCTCATCACCCACACTGCAGTGCATTTACTACCACTACTGATAAAGTTTTTTTCTATGTTACAAGTTACATCCAGAAGGGGTTGTATGTTTGGTGTAGGTGTACTGTTCCGAGATCAGTGGCGGAGTCTGTTAACAAATTACAAAGATATAATTGGGGCAGCTGTGTGACAAAGATAAAGGTCTTTTGTTCAGAAATCAGTGACGGCGTATGTGTTACAGGGATACAGTTGAGACAGTTGTGTGGTAGGTGTAGAACTATTGTTCAGAAATCAGTCACAGTATCTACGTTACAAAAGTCCAGTTCGAACAGCTGCATGATATATTGTGACAACAGTTGGGGGTCGGTTGGTGTGTCCTCCAGGAGAAGGACTTAAAATGTTTTCTTTATTAGAGTTGCTGTAAAAATTTCACCTCCACCCTTTGTCTTACTAGTTATGGAAGGAGCAAATTTCCGGCACTAGTCACTGAAGGAAATTTATATTTTCTTTCGACTATTGAAAGTACTCAAGAGTGGCTCAGGAATAATTTTTCTTAGGCTTGTACACTTACAAGTACTTGTAGCTCCAAGAGACAGAATTAGAGAGAGGTTCAAACACTCAATACTGAATGAACAACAGAGAAGTGACACAAGTTAAGTGCACTTTCACACATTAACTTTACTTGTTTATATAAGAGTGAAATAGTCAAATCAATTTCACCCAGTCGGCTCATGCTGAATTTTGGTTCTCATTGTTTCACCATTAGAGAGGGAATGTTCTGGATTCGTTGAGTTGGGGTCCACTAGGACTATCAGAACTTATCTGATGTGGGAGAGGATAGTTGATCTCTATTTGCTGGTGACTGCTCCACTTCTCTGTTGACCTGTTGATCAAGTGCTGGGCTGCGGTGTTTGTCCGCTAATAGGCATGCCCAGGATAGATAAGAACCCAGGTTTCTATGGTAAACAGAACCTGGTCTGTAGTTAAGTAGCTGAGAGTCTGGCTTGTCGAGTTCTCACACTTGCCCTCTAGCTTTCAGTAAATGTGTGAGATCTCAGCCAACAGAGGATAGACTAGCATACATATATCTGCCGTAATTATCAATCTCCAGTGTCATTCAGAGGTTGAGTGAAACAACGGGTATGAGACAGGAATATAATACTAAACAATGTAGTCAATTAACTCTTCAGTTTTTCTTATGAATTAAATTGTAGTAATTTGGAACACATTAGCCCAAATACACGTGGTATAGACTTAGAGTTACGCACTACAAACCATTACAACCAACAGTATTTATTAATCAACTTAACAGTTTTCACCTAGTATAGAAATACTGCTTCTCCGATCAGAATTTATCATTCAGTTATCATATTCACAGCTAGCATTGCATACTGGTAAAAGTCAGATTGTGGACAAAGAATGGTGGTCAGATTGTCAACAAAGAATCTTAACAAAACATGGTAATAGCTTTTACCAAGTTGTTGCAAACAATTACAACAGAATACTCATTCATCATCTTGATAGATGTCACCACGTATCGGCATAAAGTTATACTGTTAAACCACATGGCATACATACAATCAATGCAGTCTCAAAATTTAGAAACACAGTTTCAACTTACATTTCTGGGTGATCAGTGAACCTCAGACCAGGATCTGAGTTGGTGAAATAACCGTTCACTGTCTGTGGTTTACCCATGTTCTCATTCTTGATTCACTGACAGTTGATCAGTTTGATGGCTTCTAGTAGAACAGTGCTTATTCCCATGTGTTTCCCTTTTCTATAGGCCAAACCACATATTCTTTTTTCCTGTTCCGGTTTGCTTTGTGTCACTAAAGACAATGAAAATGGGAGGGGGTGGGTGTCATCCCCCACTACTTACAGTGGGAGAGCAGTATAGAACATTCGAAAATGCGCTTGCCCCTTAACAGTTGGGGTTATTTTAAATGTGCTCCGCTTGGAGTGACAAAGCGCTGTTTAACATAATTGTGTCATACACATCCTTTCGTGATGATATCTGGTAGGGGAAGGAGGGGGGGGGGGGGGGGGGCACAGCAGTTTGTGACAATCTTTTTAAGTAACACTGTTGTGAAAGCAGTGAGAGAAGGTGGGGGGGGGGGGGGGGGTTGAGAGGGGCGAGTTGGCATAGATTTCATAGGTTTGTGGGACAAGGGAGAGAGATGGGGGTGGTGAGGGGGGGGGGGGGGGGGGGGCGTGTGTCTTTGTACAGTTTGTACAAGAGGGTGGTTGAAGGGGTGGATGGTGTGCTGTTGACAATTCGTCACATACATAAACGTCTATTGTTCAGAAATCAGGCACAATGCTTACGTTACACGGGTACAATTGAGACAGCTGTGTGACCGGTATTGATCTCTTGCTCAGAAATCAGTAACTGTGTGTATGCTACATCAGTACAGTTCAGACAGGTGAGTAAGAGATAATGGTCTTTTGTTCAAAAGGCAGTGACAATATATATGTACATTATTGGGGTAGAGTCAAGAGAGCTGAGTGAAAGCCTATTGTTATGACACACACACACACACACGCGCCACACACATTGTGACTATTGAGTCACAATGTGTGTGCGCGCGTGTGTGTGGTGTGTGTGTGTTGTGTGTGTGTGTGTTGTGTGTGTGTGTGTGTGTGTGTGTGTGTGTGTGTGTTGTGTAAGATAAGATAATGTTGCTTATAGCCCAGTCGACCGCAAAGAGCCACATCAGGGCTGTCACCACGTTAAAATCAACTCACCAGCCATTTAAAAAAAAAAAAAAAAAAAAAAAAACCTTTCACACATCTCTTTCAATAACATCTTCTAGAAACGCACCAGAAACTTCGTTAAAAATCTTGTTTCCGTAAAATCTTAAATCAGATGAAACATGTTAATCTCTCTCAAAAACCCAAGGATCACGTCAGGCGGGACATCCCTGAACAGGATCTTCATGGACTCCGCTGTAAAATGTTTGTGTCTCACATCGTGCAAGTCCCAACACTCTAAAAGAAATGTTTCATTGTGAGTGGCGCATGACATGGAATGCACCACGGAGCTTCTTCACTCTTTAAAAGGTAGGAATGAGTAAAATACGAATGGCCGGTGTGCAGCCAGCACAGAACCGTTTCCTCTTTACGACCACCAGATGTAGATGGGAGGAAGTCCTGAAGGTTTGGACGAATCTGAAGGAGTTTGTTATTCGTCTGTGTTTTCCAATCCTCCTGCCAGAGGTCTCTCACATAATCATTAATTTTGGGTTTCACATCTGAGCAGGGGATATAAATGTTGGACAGTTTCTCTCTTGTGGCATTCTTGGCTAAACGATCAACCATTTCGTTCCCGCCGATGCCAACATGACCAGGAACCCAAGCCAGAATAATGTTGTAACCATCCGCTTTCAACTTGCTAAAAAGCTCAAAGAAATGTAAAAGTTCTGGATGCTGAAGGTTGCGGCCAGCTATGGCCTCCAAAGCTGACAGCGAATCCGACAAACCAGAAAGTCCCTCTTCGTAGATTGTGAAATTATCTTCAATGCCAGAACCAGAGCTGTCAGTTCAGCAGAATAGACAGAAGCATCTGGAGGTATATGTTTTAACAGTATCTGAGAAGGAGCACCAGGGCAATAGGCTGCACAGGCTACTCCTTCTTCAGACTTGGAACCATCAGTGAAAATTTTCTGGTTAGATGGGAATTTTGAACAGAGGTCAGCATACAAGGCCTTGTATGCCAGAGAGCTGGTAGACTCTTTACGAAAGGTTGCAAGATCAAAACGAATCTCTGGTGTGAAAAAGGTCCACGGAGGCTGATCTGGAAACTTGGAAAAATCCGACACAACTCCTAGGTCTAGACCTGCATTCCGCACGTGAGGCTGCATACGAAGACCAAACGGCGGAATACAGTTAGGGTTGGTTTCGAATTTGTTTTGAAACTGAGGGTCAAAGACACAGTCATAGGCAGGATTCTGCGGTTCTGAGAACAGTCTGATATAATAATTTAGAGACATTTTCAGCCTGCGGTTGGACAGTGAGGGTTCACCTGCCTCTGCGTACAGGCTGTACACAGGGGTGGTGCGGAATGCTCCAAGACAGAGACGAAGCCCTTGATGGTGGATAGGGTCCAAGAGTTTGAGGTAAGAGGGTCTTGCAGAGCCGTACACAGCACAAACGTAGTCCAGTTTGGAACAGACCAAGGCTCTGTAGAGGTTCAGCAAAGTTTTCTTATCAGCGCCCCAGTCGGTGTGCACTACGACCTGCAGAATATTCAGAGCTTTCTGGCAAGAAGTTTTGAGGTTTTTGATGTGGCTGAGAAAGTTGAGTTTTTGGTCAAAAATACCTCCCAGGAATTTGGCTTCTTTTACAACTAGAATGGTGGACCTGTCCAGACGAATTTCAGGATCAGCAAAGAATCGACGAAAATTGTGGAAATGAATTGACTGAGTTTTGGTACGGGAGAAGGTAAACCCGCTTTCCTCAGCCCACTGTTGGATTCTGTTGACACAAAGTTGGAGTCGACGCTGTACGCTGGCGTAAGAAGCTCCAACTGCATACAGCGCAAAGTCATCAACAAACAGAGAGGACTCGGTGCCCTGGCTTACCGATTGGACAATGTCATTTATTTTAATGCTGAAAAGGGATGGAGAAAGGATTCTCCCCTGAGGAACACCCAACTCCTGCCCATGGATGTCAGAGAGTGTGGTGCCAACACGCACCTGGAACTGTCGATCGGCTAAAAAGTTCTGAATGAACAGAGGCAGGTGACCCCGAAAACCAAGTCTGTGCAGGTCCATGAGGACTCCTGCTTTCCATGTGGTGTCGTACGCCTTTTCGAGGTCGAAAAAGATAGCGACCACATGCTGCTTGTTAACAAAGGCGTTGTGGATGGTGGTTTCCAGAGGGATTAGATGGTCAACCATCGAGTGGTACTTCCGGAAACGCACTGTTCACTGGCCAAAAGACCATCGGTTTCCAGCTTCCACATCAGACGGGAGTTGACCATCTTTTCCATCAGCTTACAGAGGCAGCTGGTCAGAGCAATTGGGCGATAGTTGGAAGGGTTGGTAAGGTCCTTTCCAGGCTTTGGAATGGGAATGATCAGGGCTTTCCGCCAGGAGGGCGGAAAGGACCCTGTGGTCCAGATATGGTTATAGACTTTGAGAAGAGTCTGGAGACAGCTTTCTGAAAAATGTTTCACAACCTGATAATGAATGTCATCCAGACCAGGGGCAGAATCAGTGCAGGTTTGTAAAGCTAATTTGAGTTCAACGATTGAAAAAGGAAGATTATAGGTTTCAGAGTTGTCTGATGTGAAATTGTATGAAGATTTCTCTCTAATCTCTTTGTTTCTTTAAAAGGCTGCAGATTTGTTTGAAGATGAGGAGTTCTGTTGGATGGTGGAGGCCAACAGATTGGCAACAGCTTGTTTGTCAGTGATCAGAGCATCAGCAAGTTTCAAGTGATGAATGGAGGGGTTGGTGTTCTTCCCTTTGATTTTTCTAATGATGTTCCAAACTTTTTTCTTGGAAGTTTTAGATGTCAGCCTGGAGCAGAAGTTTCTCCAGAACTGACGTTTACTGATTTTAAAAGTGTGTCTCGATTTCGCACGGAGTTTCTGATGGGCTTGAGCGTTGGGACCTGAAGGTCGTTGGTATACCCGACGCTGAGCCCGTTTGTGAACTTTTGAAATTTGTTGGCAGTCTGAATTGAACCAGGGTGTTTTTGGCATTTGGAGTTTGTCGGAAGACACCGGAATACAGGTTTTAGCACAGTTGATCACAGTGTTAGTCAGAGATTCTGCTGGGTCGGGACTCTGAAAAAAATCAGTGTCCTGGAATTCTTTTGAAATAGTGGTTGCAAATAGATCCCAGTTTGCCTTCTTATAATTGAAATGTTGAGAGACAGAGGCGGTTTCAGTTAATATAGGCTGTAAAAGAACAGGGAAATGGTCACTTCCGTGCATATCGTCATGGACAGACCACTCATAGTCCAGGACCAGCGAGGGGTCACAAATCGACAAATCTAAACACGAAAGTGAACCTGTGGAAGAGTGGAGGTAAGTTGGAGCTCCATCGTTCAGACAACACAAATCAAAGTCAGAAAGGACATCCTCAATTAGCAGACCTCTGGATGACGAACTGACACTACCCCAAAGAGGATTGTGACCGTTAAAGTCACCCAACAGCAAAAAAGGTCAAGGAAGTTCTCCGATCAGACTGACAAGGTCCTGATGACAAACCGGGACAGAAGGTGGCAGATACAGTGAGCAGATTGTGACAGTCTTGTTGAGAGTGACTCTCACAGCTACAGCCTGAAGGGAGGTAGTCAGAGCGACAGGACTAAACAGCAAAGTGTTATGTAAAGAAGGGCAACACCACCAGACAGTCCCAATGTGGATGGTTGAGCAGGTTTGGATAGAACATTAAAGCCAGAAAAAGTGACGGTCTTCTGGATTTGAATTTTAGTTTCCTGAAGAGCCACGACGGAAGGTTTCATAGTTTGACACAGAAGCTGCAGCTCCTCAAAATTTGAATTTAGGCCACGGATATTCCAATAGATTAGTTTACTATCCATGGTGCAGAGGACGAATAAAATCTTGCAACTATTCACCAGTAAGTTCCTTTCATTCCATGTCGACATCTTCTAGATCTGAGAGAACTGCAAATCTGTTGGTGTTTCTCTCCGCTTTTTTCTCTCGATCTGTTAAAATATTAGGTGCTTTCTTTTTAGGCGGCGATTTTGTCTTTCCTCCAGAACCGCCAACTCCCTTGTTGACAGCTGCAGGGCGCCCTTTGGAGGATTTTGAGGGGGTGGTCATGTCTTGTATTTCAACAACTTCCACTTTCTGCCGCCCTGAAAGGCCTGTTGATCTTTTGCCCCCTAATGATCTGGGGGCGGGAGTAGGTTTTGAAGACTGAGTCGTATCTGAGGGCGACGACTGCTGGAGTTCGTCGCGTGCAGCATTTCTGCCTGAGGCTACAGACTGGGTTCCTGGCTTTCTCTCAGCAAACGAGGATTCGACCGTCTGCACGCCGATGCTGACTGTTGTTGGCTTCCTTACTGCGGCTGCAAACGAGAGCCCAGCAGTCGGTTGACTTTTCATTACAATCTTTTTCGCCTAAAAAAACGGGATTCTCTGTTCAGTATTTATTCTCTGAATTTCTTTTTCCTTCAACCAGTTTGGGCAGGTCTTTGATGACGATGGGTGCTTGCCTCCACAGTTGGCACAGAGTGGTGGACTGTCACACACACCCTGGTGGACTGGCTGGCAGCAGGTACCACACACCTCTTCTTCCGTGCATCTGTCTCTCACATGGCCGAACCTCTGGCACTTGAAGCAGCGTAGAGGGGACGGGATGTAGAACGACACTGAGACTCTCAGGTAGCCCACCGTGATCGATTCCGGTAGAGAGGTAGAGCAAAAGGTCAAGAAGAGGGTGTCAGTTGGGGCTCTGTCATTGCCTTTGCGCACAAGCACACGATGAACGTGGGTCACTCCTTGCGATGCCAGTTCCAACTTGGTTTCTGCCTCCGACACTCCTCTCAGATCTCTGCACCGGATTACTCCCTTGGAAGAGTTCAGAGTTTTGTGTGGAGACACCCTGATCGGTCGATCAATCAACGTCGTCGATTTTAGAAGCATTTCGGAGTGCAGCTTGGAAGGGCACTCAACCAGAAGTGACCCGTTCCTTAGTCTTTTGACACTCTTTGGTTTGCCGCTGAGACCATTGATTCCTTTCACGATCGCAAAAGGACTCAGGCCCGACAGAGGTCTATCTTCATCCGCTCCCTCAACAACCAGCCAGCTGGGCCAGAAGCCCAAAAGGTTTCTAGTCTCACGTTCAGAATCCGCATCAGTGTCTGTTTCCGAATCTTGCCTGTGTCTTTTTTTGGTTTTAGGTGCCAGGTTGTATTCATTAAAATTCGTCTCTCTTGATTCCCACCCACCACCGAGTCCCAACAAGGGGGATGCCCATTTTATACGGAATCCCAGTATATCAGGGCACCAGGATTTCAAAAGAGATATACACAGGTCTGAAAGCGTCCCTGCCACAGAAGCTCCCAAACCCGTTTGACCCGAGCCGCCGCCTTCTAGCCTGAGCTAGGGCATGCACGCGACCAGCCGCTTGATCGAAGTGGGCCACTTCGACCACCTGTCTAGAGGAAGTCCAGGCCAAAGAGGTGTGTTGACTTGATGAACCGCAGTCACATCAGCGGTCTCAACCTCCAGGATCCTATTCTCCCCCATCACAGGACGCACCGCACGGCAAACACGGTGGGCCTCAAGAAGACCACAGAGAGAAAAAGAGTGTGGAACAGAAGGCTTGAAGGGGAGACGAAGAAAGAAAAGGTCTGTTAAGAAAGGCAGAAGACAGAATAGGAAAAAGGTGGGTTACTATTTGTCTGGGCCCTCACTCCTAACCTTTCTGACATGGGAGACCCTACCAGGGGCATCAATTCCTACCACGTAATGTTGGCCAGTCAGCAACTTGGCTATACAGGCCTAGAAGCGTTCACAACAACTAACCATCTAGCTGAGTATTGATGCCCCCGTCAGCAAAGCCTAAAAGATCACTGGACCACGCAAGCCCTCCGACCACGCCAAGGTTGCAAACCCCGGAGT
>CM031624.1:26966932-26969432 GCA_018398815.1 Conus ventricosus | reverse complement strand
TTTTATATATATATATATATATATATATATATATATATATATATATATATGTTTAAAATATTATTAAAATGAAGTGCTAAAATTCATCTACAAGCTTGTTTCAAGATATGTCTCTCTCCTCAGGATGACTTTTTTGTGGCACGCCAACGGTCTTTTATGGCGTGCGGGACCTGATCTTGTCTCTGTGTGTGCGGGTTTCGTTTGCTGCACGTGAGGCCTGTGTTTTGTGTGTGTGGTGTGTGTGTGTGTGGTTTTTTGTTTTGTTTTTGTTTTTGTTTTTTTGTTAGGGCCTGTTCAGGTGGAATGTGCTAGCAAAGATTTCCACTTGTGCCTGCAATTATTCACTATTTCTACTTTTGTGTTCAGAGTTGCTAAGTATGGTTTGCATAATATTAACCATTTTTCTGTGGAACATAGGTTGCATTTTTGGAAATATTGTTGTATGGTGTTGCTCTTTTTATGATTTTCCATGATATGCTGTAGTCTATTTTTTTATCTTTGAGTTTCCAAATGTATTTACTCAGTTCTGTTTGATTTTTGTATTTTTCATTTTTGAATGACTGTTTATGGTTTGCGTATCTGGTTTTGAAAGTGTTTTCAGTAATCCCTATGTATGTTTCTTTTTCATTTTCTGATGTTACCGTAGCTTGCTATACAATATTGCTGTGAAGACATTTGTTGCTTAGGGGACACTGTTCTTTTTTGGTGCAGTTGCAAGATGTCCTTTCAGCACCCTTCTCTTTTGTGTTGCTTTTCAAATATATATATATATATATATATATATATATATATATATAATATATATATATATATATATATATATATATATATATATGTGTGTGTGTGTGTGTGTGTGTGTGTTGTGTGTGTGTGTGTGTGTGTGTAAGCATTTCACAGAAAGAAGAACACCATATACCATATACACTCACTGCATTTATAGCCGTCTGCATCAATACATGAGCCTTCTGCACAGTATTTTTCGTTGCCTTTGCAGTCTTCGCCCAGTTTAATACCTGCACACACACACACACACACACACACACACACACACACACACACACACACACACACACACACACACACGTGCGTGCACACACACCCAACCGTGACCCCCACCCTCACACACATAGATACATGCACACACATACACACATATGCGCGCACGGATGCACACACACACACACACACACACACACACACACAGACACACACACACACACACACACACACACACACACACACACACACACACACATGCGTGCGTGCACATACACCCAACCGTGACCACCACCCTCACACACATACACACACACATACACATATACGCGCACGCACACACACACACACACACACACACACACACACACACACACACACACACACACACACACATCCACTTGTACGCGCGCGAGCGCAAGCGTACACGGTTGCATGTGCAACCACACAGAGGCAAACACTTATTCATGAGAGAGACAGAGACAGAGAGATACAGAGATAGAGAGACAGACAGTGAGAGACACAGAGAGAGATAGACACTGAGAGACACACAGAGAGATAGAGAGACAGACACTGAGAGACACAGAGAGAGACAGATACAGACATTGAGAGACACACAGAGAGACAGGGAGACAGACACTGAGAAACACATAGAGAGACAGAGAGAGAGTGTCACATGACGGTCTCCACGTACACATTCACGTGCATACAAAGACAGTCGTGCACCCCGCACGCAACCACGCATCTGACTCTTTTCTTTCAATAAAACCAGAGTACAATCTTAAATGCCTTTAAAAAAAAATCTCTATCTGAGCCTCATTTCCTTTAGTGCAAGGTAATTTTCCCCCACTATATCATTCTACAAGACGCCCCCTTTTCAACTCCTCTGCAAGGTGATTTGTCCCCTAGTATATCATTCAACAAGACGTCCCTTCTTTACTATCCTCTGCAAGGTGATTTTCCCCCAGTATATCATTCAACAAGACGTCCCTTCTTACTGTCCTCTGCAAGGTGATTTGTCCCTAGTATATCATTCACAAGACGTCCTTCTTTACTATCCTCTGCAAGGTGATTTTCCCCCAGTATATCATTCAACAAGACGTCCCTTCTTTACTATCCTCTGCAAAGTGATTTTCCCCCAGTATATCATTCAAAAAGACGTCCCTTCTTTACTATCCTGTGCAAGGTGATTTTCCCCCATATATCATTCAACAAGACGTCCCTTCTTTACTGTCCTCTGCAAGGTGATTTGTCCCTCTTATATATATCATTCAACAAGACGTCCCTTCTTTACTATCCTCTGCAAGGTGATTTTCCCCCATATATCATTCAACAAGACGTCCCTTCTTTACTGTCCTCGCAAGGTGATTTGTCCCCTAGTAATATCATTCAAAAGACGTCCTTCTTACTATCCTCTGCAAGGTGATTTTCCCCCAAAATCATTCAAAAAGACGTCCCTTCTATAACTATCCTCTGCAAGGTGATTTCCCCCCCCCATTATAAC
>CM031624.1:26929432-26961932 GCA_018398815.1 Conus ventricosus | reverse complement strand
CTCAATCGTACACACCGCATGCTTACTCCATAAGCATGCATCTACTCCAGTCATTCAAAGGAGAAACTGGGGAAACAAGAATTCACTTTTTGTGTTCCCTTTACCAAACAAAACAAAGAATTTCGAAACACACACATACTAGCTTTTTTGTTCAAATTTCATGTTCAGTCAATATATACCCGTTCTAACCACTTTCCATCTTCTTCGTTAGCAGCTGCACAACACCACAGAGGCAGTTCATTTTGCTTCTTTATAATATGCAACACATAAATTCTCGTTCTTCTTTTAAAATACTAAACAGTTGCATTGAAAAAGCTTCTTGTGTGAAGGAAAAAATTTCCCCATCAGGAACCAAGCTCCCAGCAGATCGGTTAATATGCTCCAATGGTTGGAGGCTGAGGTTTTGTGAAAAGAAACCCCAAGTCCTAACGTTAGCTTTGGAACATGTCAGTTTGAATTAAATTTCTAAGGCATTATACAACAAGACATAATAACACATTATCTGTTTCCCGTACATTCCTGCCTACAGTTGGGGATACAAAGTGAAATCTTCACAAAACCATTAATCTCAAACAAACAAAAAAGAAAACGACTTGTATTCTTCTTTTTTATCTTCTTTTTTTGTGTAAAACCAATTACGTATTTTAAAAAATGGTTCTCATTACACGATATCAATTTTATTTTTTATCCATCTATCGATCATTTCACTGACTTATTAATAATATTTCTTTTGTTTTTATGTATTTATTGTTTTCAGCTGGCAACTAAGCCATACGGAATCAATATTGACCAAACAGATCCCTAGCAGACTTCGGTCTGCTCTACATCGAAAATCGACCACTCTCTGGTCGAATAGAAAATACGTTTTCCTTTTTCAACTCCCAAGGTTGACAATCAACCACTGCCTTAGCCTAAGCCAAGCGCCCTATCTTCCCGTCTGGCAACTCCTGGCTGCCATATATATCGGGAACATAGCCGTCCTACAGAACAGTCAGCTTCTTTCACTAATCACGTGCCTCAGTTTCCAATCAACGACAAGAAAAAGGTTCGGGATCCAAACACTGTTCACATGTGGTCTAACATCTCGTTTTCTTTCTTCTTTTTTTGTGGTAAATCGGCCCTGCATTTCATACCCAGAATCTCCCCTCATGATTCCCCCTTGCCATAAAAAAAAATAAGTCAGCAATTTTTCAAAAGAAAAGATACACAAAACTTTTACCACAACAACAAGCACACATTCAAACACCAAACAACAAAAAAAAACAAACAACAAACAAACAAAAACTGCACAGTTCACCGTTAATAAATCAAATAACTGTTACGTGAAAATATTTTGGCAAACAAAACCCAGTGATGTCAGCAAGATTCAAAGACTAACATTATTAGATTACAGATTCCAGAATCACCATTTACTGTCAGTGCAATAATCATGTATATTCCTGGAGAACAAGTCATTTCTTACAACAACAACAACAAAAACCATCACCAACAAAACAGTTATTCAGGACGTAATATTTCAGTATTTGTCCTCAAGAGATCACGATTAAGAGATTTTTTTTTTTTTTTTGTTTTGCTGTCCCATCTTCTGTGCCACCTCAGTGGCAGTTCACCTACGCCGCTCATTTCGACACCCCGTCCACAGCCACAGCCACGCCAAAGCATTGCGTAGCGACAGAATTTCGGCCGAAGTCATCAAAACCAGCAGGAGAGTTCTCTCCGCAGTTACGTCCATGAGTTTATGCTGCAGTGTTGGGAGGAAGGGACCGTACCCCATGACATGCGCTGTCAAACATCATCACGCTATACAAGAACAAAGGGAGACCGCAACAACTGCAATAACTGTTGCGGAGAATCTCTCTTCAGAATTCTTGGCAAAACCTTTACCCGCATCATCCTCAATAGGCTACAAATACTCGCTGAATGAGTGTCCCCAGAGGCACGGCGCAGCTTCAGAGCTGCGAGGCTGATGATCAACATGACTTTCTCCCTTAAGCAGGTAGAACAGAAGTGTTTTGTCCCTGCTGTTGTGCTACGCTTTCTAGCTGACTGAACATGGGATCTTCCTCCACACCAGGTGTGACGGAAGCCTCTTTAAAGAGGTCCTCACCCCTAAATAGCATGTTTGGGTTGTTCAAAAGTAAGTATGATCGAACGTGTTTCGATGTACGTTTTGTTTTTCTTCTTTAACTCACTTCTATCCGTGTTTTGAGGTCTGCAAGTAGCCAAATCGTGACTCCCACGGAGATTGCCGAGCACAGTACGGTAAAGAGACGAGAGTCGGGGATTCCGCAAGTGACGTATAAATGCCAAGACTACCGTGAATGAAAAACATGTCCCTAAAAGCTTTCGCTATGAGGACGTAAAAACTCAACTATTTTCCGGCGATAATGGCAGATGCTCCCAGCTACGAGTCAAGTTCCAACGAAGAGAACATCGAACGCTCCTTGTACAGTACCACCTCCCTTGCCATCAGACGCTTGTGTTTCTTTCCAGGCAGTTCGACATTATTTTTACAGGTTGACCATATTATGTACATATACACACATACGCACGACACAGATAGTACATGATATACACATGCACATACATTCATCTGTTCACACACACACACACACACACACACACACACACCACACACACACACACACACATTACCGTAGTATTAAATAACTTTAGAATGATTATGTGATACACCACATTTTCCTTCAGTTGTTTAGATCTATCAGATAATGCCTTTTCCTTTGAACAGGAGTTTGTCAGCTACTGCATCATCACACTAATTCCACACACACACACACACATACACACACAACACATCACACACACCACACACACACACACACACACACCAACACACACACACTTTTTTTACATTCTTCATTTTCAATCTCACTCCCTCCATTAAATTCTGAAGTTCCACAATGACAATTAGAATCTGATGGGGTCTTTTAAATATATTGCAGTCAAAGATTCTGGCTGTTATTTTAAAAAACTGATGCGTGACGTGCCGTACATCAGATCTAAGCTGCAGATCTAAGCTCATTATTCTCTTACTCACCAGGGCAGTTTATAGCATACAGACATACCACACCTGCATATCTCTTAAAATGCACACTGTCACCATCCTGTATCCAAATACTGATGAATAATTCACTTACTAAAGCATATGGTTGTTGGGCGGAAACTTGAACTTGCAGGGGTGCCTGATGTTCAGCTGTGTCCTGAAAAATAAAAACCCAAACTATTATTCACTGGAGTCCAACAAGCTGTCATTTGTGGACATGGACACTTTCTTGTTAATAAGATTCATACCTTCAGTTTTGTTGGAAACGCAACAGCAGGGGAGGGGGGGCGCGGGAAAAATTTAAATTACAAACATGCAACAGTTTCAGTGACAGCAGGCAATGTGACTGACTGACTGCCACTATGACTCTGGCATGTGTGAATGAAAGTAACAAATGTATGTTTCAGTTTGATGCCAACACTCTACAAAAACCAACTATCTTTACAACCAACCATGCACTGAGAATGAAATGAAACACAAAAGATCAACACACTCATTCCACAAACCTTACCTTCTTTACCTCTCCTAGTTTGGCTCCTTGCTCCTGACAGAATCCATGTCACTGTTGCGTTTGAGGCTTGCACTTGCAGCCGGCGAATGAACAGAGAGTGCTTTAATACATTTCTCTGTTATAATAGTTGGCACAGCATCCTCTTTCAGCTGTCTTCGGACCCGAATTCCAGCTTCCACCTTTACCTTCCAGATATTAAATAATGTTATGCGAAACGCCCAGTGAGAACGTGGAAATAAAGTCACAAGACAAAACTACACGCGTTTGTCGACCTTTAGGTCATTCGTTCGGTGGATAAATAACGAAAACAAACGAATTCACTTAGCTTTGTGAATCGCTTCCAGATCGCTTAGTGTTTCAGCGACACGAAGAAGGCGTTGAATGTTGGTCTCTGGAAACGCCTCTTTAAAGATGCGACAGCAAATGTCATGATAATCTGTCCCCGAAGAAAAAGCTTTCCTCGTGTGGAGACACATTTGCGCATTCGGCCTAAACTGGCTGGATACACCTGAAAAGCCAAAACCGTTACTCTTGTGCAATTATTTCTGATGAAATTCGCAACCAACACACCACATTCGCCACCATCTCACTCCAAAGCCGAACGCGAAGAGTGACTTGGCTTTTCTACGTCATAATCGGAAACCCCCCTTTTCGAATCGAGGTCTACGTTCCTGTTTCAGCTTCTTCGCTTCCCATGTCCGCAGAAATGCTCTATCACGAGATTGAGAGCACAGGCGGCTGATTCGGGGCTCCGGTTTCGCATACGCCACTACCAAAACGTGTATTTGTCAAAATATTGTAAGGTGAGACCCTTTAATGCAATCCAGCAAAGACGAACGTCAGAAAGTCCTAATCGAAGGAATCTTACAGAACACCGCCTCACTGCCACCTGAGAAGTGCTACAACATTCATTACTTGCTTCGCTGATGCCGCACCGGTTGCTTACACTTGATAAAAAACCTATCTGGTCAGAGTCACAGCATTCCACATCTCCATCGGCAGACCGCGAATGGCGACCTGTGTGCTGACTGACAAGTGCAGCGCGGCTTGCACGTCACTGCATGACGACGGTCGCATCAAAAAGGAATGTTGTACGGTGAGCTGGCTATAGGCTCCAGACTCACAGGACGGCCCACCCTACAGTACAAGAATGTATGCGAGCGCGACCTGAGGGCAGGCAGCCTCGACCCAGCAGACCTGGAGACAGCAGCTTCAGACAGTCAGCTGGCGGTCCACCATCAGGCTGGCATCAAACAAACACAGCAGAGGGAAGAGGCCCAGTGGGAATAATGGAGGTGCCGCAGATGGCAAAGAATTCCATCGGCACCCGCAGACACTCATGACCGAGATTTCAACGCAGTGACTGCAACAGAGTATACCGCTCAAGACTGGCTCTTCAGCCACAGCAGGTACTGCCACTCCACAACTGACTGACCCATAGCGCAACACTGTTGGCTCTTGAGACAGAAGGATACCAACACAATGGAACCAAGTGCAGCTTGGTTGTTGCAAACTGAACCAAACGTTGACACAGGTACAAAGACATGTCTGGCGGCTATCTATGTGGGTGTTTTCAGAACAAGGTAAGTAAGGTCATGCTGCTTATAGTCCAACCGACCGCAAAAGGCCATATCAGGGTTGTCACCACGTTGAAGTCATTCACAAAACCCTTTGAAGTATACCTTCTAAAAACACACAGCATATTTTGTTAGAAATCTTTCTTCCGTAAAATTCTTAGATCAGTTGAAAAAAATCTGATCTCTTTCAAAAGTTCAAAGATCACATCAGGTTTGACATCTCCGAACAAGACGTTCATGCAGTCTGCTGTAAAATGCTTGTCTCTCACATCATGCCAGTCCCATTACTTTGAATAGCAACACACAGAGCCAGTTGCTGTGAACTGAACCGAACGTTTACAGATGTATACGTGACGGCGTCAGTCAGAACTTGAACAATTAAAAAAAATGTCAGTCTGATTAAAAAACAAAATCTGGTGAAAAACAGTTGTACTAGTGAGCTTCGGGGAGTATTTGTTGAAATCACGAATTCATTTAAATAGCTAAACACGACAACACCTAAACAATTTTAATAATTTCAATCCCATTGAAATAGAAGATCTAGTGAAAACAATATCCTAGTGAGCTTCGGAGTACACTTTCATCTTTTCAAACACGGTAATGGCCGACACACACTTGTCATGTTGGCTGTTTCCTAATATGTAAGATTGAGCTTGTTTGCAATGAACGAATTTCATTGTCAAGTTGGGGGTGATTTAAGCCCGGACGAGAATAGTTGTGTGTGTTGCTATAAAAAGTAATGGGGTAGACACATTAAGTTACAGCGGTAAAATGTCACACTGTGCAAACATTTCTTAATTCAGTAAAGAACCATTACTAATCCGACAATCAGTGTCAATAATGGCAAGACGAAACGAACAGAGAGAGAGAAAAGAGAGAGGGGAGAGAGAGAGAGAGAGAGAGAGAGACAACAGACAGACAACAGACAGACAGGCGACAGACAACAGACAGAAGGCGAGGGCAGGTAGGAAAAGAGTATAAAAAGCGACAAACGTATGCTGTCACCCACATTATACCCCCTTTGATTTTCTATCAAAACCTGCTAAGTGAAATCAAGAACTGTGAAGTGTTGAAAAACTGTTCAGAGCTTTCGAAAAGATTAAAGTCATTTGATTGAAAATCATGTTTAGGTGACTTACAGGCTAATTTTCTTTATCTAAACGATCTACTACCTATTTTCACCAATAAAGACATATACTAAAGGCGGCATCAAAGCTTTGCAATCCAGAAAATGTAAAAAGAGTAGATTAAATGAAGAACAAATTGCTGCAGTTCTCAGATCTGCACAAATCGAAACAAATTCTGCACCCTGCATGCATTTCCAGCCCAAAATCACACTTACGGCAAGTTCCGCCAACAAAACGTGTTCCCTTCAAACACTGACGGCGTGATTTACAGCTCTGCCCATTCTTCAGCTCTGGAAGAAAATGTATTTCCACACACATCAGTTCCTCCAACACACTGTTCCCTCAACACAGATCCGTGGTTTGAAACAGCTCTGCCCAGTCTCAGCTCTGTAAGAAATGTTTTTCCACACACATCAGTTCCCCAACACAGTGTTCCTTCCAAACAAAAAGATCGGCGGGGTTGTACAGCTCTGCCCAGTCTTCAGCTCTGGAAGAAAATGTTTTTCCACACACATCAGTTCCTCCAACACACGTGTTCCTTCCAAACACAGATCGGCGTGGTTTGTACAGCTCTGCCCATCTTCATCTGAAGAAAATGTTTTTCCACACACATCAGTTCCTCCAACACACGTTCCCTTCAAAACACAGATCGGCGTGGTTTGTACAGCTCTGCCCATCTTCACTCTGAAGAAAATGTTTTTCCACACACATCAGTTCCTCCAACACACGTGTTCCCTTCCAAACACAGATCGGCGTGGTTGTACAGCTCTGCCAGTCATTCAGCTCTGGAAGAAAATGTTTTCCACACACATCAGTTCCTCCAACACACGTTCCCTTCCAAACACAGATCGCTTGGTTTGTACAGCCTGCCCCTCTTCAGCTCTGGAAAAATGTTTTTCCACACACATCAGTTCCTCCAACACACGTTCCCTTCCAAACACAGATCGCTGGTTTGTACAGCTCTGCCAGTCTTCAGCTCTGGAAGAAAATGTTTTTTTCCACACACATCAGTTCCTCCAACAACACGTGTCCCTTCCAAACACAGATCGGCGTGTTTGTACAGCTCTGCCCATCTTCAGCTCTGAAGAAAATGTTTTTCCACACACATCAGTTCCTCCAACACACGTGTTCCCTTCCAAACACAGATCGGCGTGGTTAGTACAGTTCTTCCAGTCTTCAGTTCTAGAAGAAAATGTATTTCCACACACATCAAAGTGGACGGTTTCAAGAAGAAAATATCCAGAATGAAAAAAAAGTATAGACATGAATACTGTTATATTCTTGCCCTACAGTACCTATGTCATCATGCTTTCTACCTATCCATATGTCTACTGAACACAAGATCAAACTTATCATCACTTCAAAATAAAAATAAACCGAATCTGTTACTCTAGAACTGCTATTAGTGTGCACTTCAACTAAAACGAGCGTATGTTCTACCAAATTTGGGCTATGTTTTGTACACATCTTCAACGTGTTTGTTTGTTTCTAAAGCAGAGAGGTAGAGGGGGGGGGGGGGGGGGCGCTCATCACATGGCAGACAGCAGATAGTTGGGGATACCTGACCTGGTGTACCTACCATTATAAAAAAAAAGTTTCTCCCAATTAAAATTACTTTCAAACTAATTCATACATCCATACTCAAAACAAAAGCGGTCTCTTTCACACCCCTTTTTTTTCCGATTTTCATAGTCGTAGGTCCGCTATTTTTTTGAGCGTCATCCAAGCGAGTTGGGCGCGCACGAGTAACAGAGTTTCGCCTTTTGGTAAAGGGAAAAAAACACAATGGTTACACAACGCGGGTGAAAATTTTTTTACCGCTCAAGAACCTCGCCTCCAAATTTTTTTCCAGGTATTCTGTTTTTTTTTTTTCCAGGTTCGAAAATTCACGTTTTTTTCGCCGAATATTGACAAATTCCTAAAAAAATTGTAGGGGCAAGGGGTTTAAATTACAGAGAAATGACCGCATTGAGCAAGGAACCGAAAAGGTTTAAAACACAGCAATATTTCACCCATCCCTGATTTTTGGGCCTTTCTTGATGTACATTGGAACAACACCTCAAACTCTCTTCCATTCCGGGACAGCAGAAAACTTCCGAGACATAAGGTGTAGATATAACGTGATGTTTTTTTCCTTTCTTCTGTGCTTAAATCTGGCATCTGAAACCACCTGTGAAAAACTAGACCCTTTTTGATGAAAATCTGGGGAAAAACACGCCATGAAGCTTCACCCTAAAGTGAAATGACAAACAGGACCAGACAAACCTCCATGCCAGCCACAGTCTCTCACATCCACCCACAGGAGATCCGTCTCCCTTTTAAAAAGGCTCCTTTCAAAGCCCCCCACACCAACAGGGAAGCCGTGCTCCTTTAAAGCTGGCCTTTTCAAAACCTCCACCCCATCAGGGGAGCCGGGCTACCTTTCAAGGCGGCCCTTTCAAAGACCCCACAGCATCAGGGAGCCGTGCCCCTTTTCAAGGGGTGGCCGTTTCAAAGACCTCCACCCCATCAGGAGAGCCTTTTTTACCTTTCAAGGCGGGCCCTTTCAAAGACCTCCACGCACAGGGAGAGCCGGTTCCCTTTCAAGGCTGGCCGTTCAAAGCCCTCCACAGAAAACAGGAGACCGTGCTCCCTTTTAAAAGGCGGGCCGTTTCAAAGACCTCCACACCATCGGGGGAACCCGGCTCCTTTCAAGGCGGGCCTTTCAAAGACCTCCAAAACCATCGGGGAAGCCGGCTCCCTTTTAAAGGCGGCCGTTTCAAAGCCCCACACACGGGGGAGAGCCGTGCCCCTTTTAAAGGGGGGGGCCTTTTTAAAAGGGCCGCGCACCACGACTTCTCATAAAACCCAAACGGGGGAGAAACAGGAGATGCCTTTTCCCAAGATGTCTCACACTGTTTGGGGCGCAGACAAATGTACATAAACTGTAGGGAAACACAGTCCCTAATTTGTTCAAGAAAAATAACAGGAAGAACCCAAACCCCAAACTCTGTCATCAAAGAAAACGGGAAAAAAAAAAACAAAACAAAAAAGGGAATAATTAAATACATAAGCAAACAAATAAAAAAGAAATGCATAAATAAGTAAAATAAACAATGAAAAAATAAAAGAATAAATCAAAAATAATAAATAATAAAAAAGGAAAGATTAAATGTGCAACTTTTTTTGGGGACTCAAAAAACAATTCATTCTGGTGGTTTTTTTTTCACATTTGTGCTCATTATGTAAAATTTAAATATTATGATTTTAGAAACAAAGGAAATAAATGCAACGATACTTTTTGTGCTGAAAACGTGGTTTCGAGATTTAAATTTTTTCAATTTTGCAGTTTCGCGCGATAGACGACTTTTTGGATTGAAACGATTTTAAAAAACAAGAAAGGACAAAATGCAAGCTCCTCAATGGCGAAAGGGTACGGGGTTGGTGCAAAATTTTCCAATAAAAACGTTTTCAAATTAAAAGTCTACCAAAACATTAGTAGGTTAAAAATATTAAATAACAAAAGGGAAAGAATACTTTTGGGCGACTTGAGTTTGGTACCGAAGGTGGTTGCAACAAAGTGGGGTGCAATACTTTATTTTCAGTTGTGGGGGGTTTTCTGTCAACGAATAGTCACGAATGCACAGCGCAGATTTAATCTTTAGTCAAAACCCGGGGCCCGCCCTGACTTAAACGAAGGAAAAATCTACCTGACCAAAAAAACGCAACGGACACAAACAGAGACAGGGGCAGGACGCGTATAAGAGACACAACACCCTTTCCCCATGTATTTCAAAACTTTAAATTATTTAGAAATGGGAATTGTATTTCAAACCTTAAAAAGTGTTTTGATAAGGTTAAAAGTATTTCAAAAGGTGATTGTATTTCAGTTGGTCAAATTTTTTCAGAAAAAGGTTTAAAGTATTTCAGAAAATTTAATTGGATTTTAAAAGAAGTTAAATTTCAACAAGTTTGTCCGAAATTTACGTAACTTTAAAGAAAGCTTTTCCCCATTTTGCCGAAAATGACGCAGTGTTTGAAAAATTTCGTCAAAGCTTTGGGCTATGGCTAACACAAGGAAGACCACAGGGGCCCCACTGGCCCAAAATGTTCACTAGTGCAATGAGACAGAAAAAAGAGGGTAAGCTTTCATACTCAAAAATAACACAAATTCATGAGATTTACTAATGGATCAATGCCACATTTTTTCAAAAAGGTGGATGCATTTTTCCCAACCCCCCCACCCCCCACCCCCCACCCCTACTGTCCCCACACACACACGCATTTACAACACACACACCCCACACACACACACCCACCCCAAAAGTCTGTTTCCGAACATAAATGTAATTAATGACGTAACGGTAACTCAAGAAAAAAATTTAAGGCCAAAAAAATGAATTTTAAAGACACTTTCCGGTGTCAGATTCCCAAAGAAAAGACATTTTAATGTTTTCCCGCCGGGTCTTCTGCACAAAACTGTAGCATCGGGCGTTTGAACAAAGGCGAACGCGGGTGTGCCCTAAGAGAACACACAGTGGATTTTGCCCGGAAAGGTAAAACCAGTGAAATTGAGCATCAATTGTTTGAACAAGGGGAACTGCCCGATTTTTCCATGAAAATAACTGACTTTGGATTTCCGGAAGAGGGAACACACAGTAATTTGCCCCTGTAAGGTAACCACATAAGTTTAAACGGACTACATACCTGAAACACTGACAAGGGAAAAAAAATTATTTTCGAAGCGGGCCAACTGTGGGGCGATTGGAGGGCATTGGATACCCTTGTGTCAAATATAAAACTGCGTACACTTGGTGCATCACAAGCCTTTAGGAAAAAAGGTAAAAGTGGGAGGAAACCAAAAAAGTTTTTGACAATGAATGAGAGTCAGTTAAACTGGGTTGAAAGACCCCCCACACCTAAAGCGGCCAAAGTCTGTTCCACAACCTTTTACAAGAGTGTGTGCACCCCCACCATGCTAACGTTCTCCAGAGCCACTGTACACCTCAAAACGTTTTACAGATGCCTGTCCCATGAACTGAGAAAAATAAACAAAAAGCCAAATACGCAGGCATCGGGCCGGGACATCTGGAGGCAAGCAATCATATGGGGTTGAACTAACTTTAAACCTTTTCCCCCTTTGGGGAAAACCGAGGGCCAAGGGCCCTTAACAAAAAAGCTTGACAAACCTCTGATCATGCCACAAAACCCCCCAAACAAAAAAATAGAATTCAAAACATGCCCCTCCCCTTTCTCAAACCCTCGCCCCCCCCCCCCCCCCCCCCTCTATCCCCCCCCTTTCTCAAACTCCCCCCCCCCCCCCCCCCCCCCCCCAACTTTCCCTTCATTAGGACGGCGAATTGCCGGCCGACACGATCCATGACGAAGAAAAAAAGATTGCGTCACGGGAAACGCGTGACGCCTTTCGTTCTTGCCGGCCTACCCTCCCCCCCCCCCCCCCCCCTCAACCCTTTCCCCCCGCATGGGGAATAGCGACGCCGCGGAGATTTTAATTTCATTGTGGCAATTGCCCGTCTCACCACCACCACCAACCCCTTCCCGGTGCTATCACCCCCTCCCCACCCTCTCTCTCTCTCTCTCTCTCTCTATCCCGTGAAACAAAGGCATGTTGCCGCTCGGCATACCGCCACCATCGCTAACCCCCCCCCCCCCCCCCCCCCCCCCCCCCCCCTTCATATCTACAGCCCGTGCGCTCGCGGACATCCAGTAAATTATGTCACTAGAGCCTCTCCGTGAGAGTATGCGTCTATACGGACGCATAAATTAAACCAACTGCCGAAGTCAGTGAGCGGTGCGGATTAGGTTCAAACGGTTTCTGAGGCAACTGGCGATAAGACTAGATCCCTCCCCCTCTCACCCCTGATGGGTGACTGACAGGTTGTCACAACCGAATTCCGCAGTTAGAATACATTTATACTAGCCGCACAGGTTCGCACCGTCACTGACCCTTCAAGACTACCTGTAGACCGGACCGAAGGAAGACAAAGAGACAACTAGAGAAGGCATGGGACAAGCCCGGTAACCTCGTTGATCTCCAGTCATTCACTATTCATTCCCAGGAAAAGTGAGTTGGAACTCTGTTTTACCTTTTCGAATCTATGTATTGATTTTATGTATGCTGTGTGCGTTAACATTATAAATTTGTACAAATGCTTAGCAACATGTATCAAACTGATGAATGATTATTATGTGTAGGAGTTTGCTTGCCATCATATGGCAAAAGCTGTCTCCCAGTGGTTATGATTCTTTGTTAACTATCTGATCACTGTTCTTTGTGTTCACCCTGACGTTGCCAGTAGGCAATTCTGGCTGTTAAGATAATAATTGAATGATTAATTTTGGTCAGGAAAACAGTACGCCTGTGCTGGGTTAAGAACTGCTACCCTGATTTATAAATGCTGGTGATTGTTAGAATGATTTGTAGTGTATGAAGTCTACACCCCATGTGTACTTGGACTCAGTGTAGCCCAAGTCAGTGTAATTTAATTAATAAGAAACATGGAAGAGTTGTTTGACTGAAACTATGTGACATAGTATTACTGTCTCCTACCCTTTTGTAAGCGTAACTTCATCTTTAAACAAAAGTGGAGATTAATAGTTATAGCAGAAACTCTACCATAGGGAATACTTTGCTGGCTGAGTCTCACACCTGTGCTGAAAGTAAACCAGGGTAAATGGTGTGCACTCGACAAACCAGCCATCAGATCCTCACCTACAAACCAAGTTCTCTTTATCGCAGAACTGGGATCCTGGTCACGCCATCCAGGTCACGCTATCCTGCTCACGCTATCCTGGTCACGCTACACATTGCGGCGGGATCAGACGCTGGGACTTCGCCCAACACCAGGGCGACAACAGACCACCAATCTACACCAGTGGGGCAGTCACCAACCACAGGAGAGATGCACTACCCTCTCCGAAGCAAAGCTAAGTTAGCTTACCACCTGGACTCAAATCCATCAGACCCTTGCCCTCACTTTATGATGAGACAGGGAGACCCTGTCAATGAGTACCTCTTTGGATACATTCAGTGTAACGTAGACAGACCCCCTGTATGCCAACTTAAGCTTGCTGTACTGAGTGCGAGCGAGTAAAGTAGGAGTGAGGGAGGGCCCCTCATTGTGGTAGTCCAATGAGAATTAAACCCTAGCCTATTCAGAGTTGACATGCCAATACTTACCAAAGTGTAAGCAATAAAAGTTGATGTGTGAAAGTGCACTTAACTTGTGTCAGTTCTCTGTTGTTCAATCAAATGTTGAATGTTTGAACTTCTCTCTTCAATTCTGTCTCTCAGAGCTACAAGTACTTTTATGAGTACAAGCCTAAGGAAAACTATCTCAGAGCCACTGTTATGTATTTTACCCAGTCCCGGAATAAAATTAAAATTTCTTCGATGACTAGTACCGAAAGTTGCTCCTTCCACCACTAGTAAGAGAGAGGGTGCAGATGAAATGTAAAGATCATTCCCATTGAGAAATTAGCCCCAGTCCTTCCCCTAGAGGACCCACCTACACACATACTCATCTCGTCACAGGCCGGACACCGAGCTGAGGTGACACTGCCATCCAGCAGAGGACCAAACATTCATTTGATCGGAGCCATGTCCACCAATGGAGTTATCAAGATGGAGACATGCCGAGGGTCGTTCAGATGGCAGGACATAAATGATCGGGTTTCAGGCATGCTGGAGCACATGCAAGCAAATGGTTTCCAGCTTAAAGACGTT
Organism: Conus ventricosus; assembly: GCA_018398815.1. NCBI lineage: Eukaryota > Metazoa > Mollusca > Gastropoda > Neogastropoda > Conidae > Conus > Conus ventricosus. The sequence goes on along the minus strand of CM031624.1, from coordinate 26,947,927 downwards.
GTTGTCGTCGTCGACAACGCACCGAGCCACAGCTGGCTTCAAACCGTCTTTGAGGACAGACCAGCTACTCTCCTCCGTCTTGGGCCATACCGCCCAATGCTGAATCCCATCAAATCAATCTGGTCTAAAGTCAAGGCTCATGTGAAAGGTGCAATCCAGGTTCCAGGAGTGGAAGGACTTCGTCTGCAGGAACAGCGTTTGGTATACTTGGAAAGTTTGATCAACAAAGCAGCTCAGGTGGTTACTGCAGGCGACTGTGCACAAGCAATTCAGCATGCTTCGTTATTCTTTGAAGCAGCGCTCAGTTTGAACGACATGGAAGTTATATTTTGAACAATTATAGTGTCAGTTTTAAAATTTGCTGTTCACACCCTCTCTTCACTTTGACTGATATGACCATAGACTGTGGGGATTAACTGTGGGTCTCCCTTCAGCATGAAGTTTGATTACATGCAGTTTAGTGTTCAGTCAACTGTTTACCTTCTTAGAAACAGAATTAAAGAGTTGAAAAGGTTTTAAAACACTGCTCTGCAGAATAAAAAGGGAAAGGATGTGCCATCACGCATGCTTATGCTTGTCTTGTGCGTAACTGTGTCTGGCTGTGTAAGAGTGCATGCATATGCACATGGATGGGTCAGATTGAGGCTACATGTAGAAAGGGGACTACAGACTAAAAATTGTTATGATTCACTTTTCAAAAGTGTTCCAACAGTTGTCTTGATTGACAATGGACCAATGTACCAATTTGTGTGTTATTACGTTGACTGGTTTGGCAGATACATGGAAAACAGTGTTTTCTGAGGCAGTTAACGGGTGTTTTAACGGTTATTTTTCTATGCTCATTTTTGAAAAGTACCGTATGAAAATCATTAGTTTGCAATGGTCCTACTCACCAAATTTCAAGAACATTGGTCAAATCATTCAAAAAGCCGTTAATGACCGTTTTGTTTTTCTGTTAAGATTCCCTCTTTCCAAAAGTGTTCCAACGGATGTCTTGACTGGCAAAGGACCAACGTGTCAATTTGTGTGATGCTGCATTACAGTGACAACGGTCCTACACACCGCATTTCAGGAAAATCGGTTAAGCCGTTTCTGAGCCTATTTGTCACACGCAAACACACATCTCTCTCTCTCTCTCTCTCTCTTTACTCTCTCTCTCTCTCTCTCTCTCTCTCTCTCTCTCTCTCTCTCTCTCTCTCTTCCTCTCTCTCTCTCTCTCTCTCTCTCTCTCGTTTCTTCTGAAATACATTTAACCTTTTCTGAAATACAATTAACCCTTTCTGAAATAAAATGTATCTTTTCTGAAACACAATTTATCTTTTCTGAAATACATTTCATGCTTCTGAAATACAATAAACCCTTTCTGAAATACAATTTACATTTCTGAAATACAATTAAGCATTCCTGAAAAACAATTAACCGCTTCTGAAATACAATTAACCATTTCTGAAATACAATTAACCATTTCTGAAATACAATTCACGCTTCTGAAATATGATTAACCATTTCTGAAATACAATTCACGCTTCTGATATACAATTAAGCATTTCTGAAATAAATGTGGAAATGGTGTAGAAGAGATCAGACAACAATTACCTGATGTAGCAAAAAGAAATGACATTCAGACCCTTGGAGACGATATAAACAAAACAACGGCATGGTTACATATCCAGATTTAACAACTGGACAGTGTCATTTTTTACCTCAGAAACAAGATGTTTCAGCCAAAGAAGTAAAGACATCGCGTGAAGAGAACAAGAAACTTGAGCAACGTGCTAAGAAAGATAACGACCTAAAAATTGACTTGAATGATCAAGAGCAACACGGCCACTAATTCAACTTGCGAGTGTATCGGGTGCCCGAGAATCAGGATGGCCAGGAGACCATGGAGGACTGTGTGGACCACTGCCTGAACACATTGAATGGCAACATTAAAGTGCCTGTGACCAAAGACCGTGTGGAAATTGTGAACTGCACTGGGAAGCCTGACAGCTGCAGACCAAGACCCATCATTGTGGGTTTTTTATTCCAGGAAGGTTTGTAATCTGGTGCTTGATGACCGCAAGAAACTAAAACATGGTGTATCCATCAGTGAAGACTTAATACAGGCTAATGTAGACTCCTGAAGAGAGCAGGACAACATTCTGAAACGCTAGTATCCTGGTCTTCCAACAGTACGATCTTGGCAAAAGTGAAAAATGGTAACACTCTCAAACTTGATATAAATATGAATGTTGATCAAGAACTGACAAAAGCAATGACCTAGGCATATGCTTGATGGAGCTGTTGACGATTAGAGATGCTAAATATTACCTCTATTTTGGTGATATGTAGAGAACAGGGAAACCTTCATTCTAAGCCACTTTCACCCACCACCGAGTTTTTGGGCAAAAGTGGCCTAAAAGCAGCCTTTTCCTGCGGCGGAAGAGAGAGAGAGAGAATCACCGGCAGACAGACAGAGAAGAGAGAGACAGAGAGAGAGACAGACAGACAGACAGAGAGGCGGGCAGACAGACACACACGCAAGCGCATATTACAAGTAAGACGTCAATAACCAAAAAATAACGATTATCTACAAACAAACATACTGTGCAGGGTTATCCATTTTAATACTAATTTACTAAAGTTTTCAGAGAGTGGCGTAGGGAAAGTAGCCGGGACTGAACACGCCCCATAGAGTAACGTAGGGAAAAGCAGCCGGTGGCTGATCGCGCCTCAGGTAAGCCTTTAATTGCTGGTTGACGGCCTACCTAAGGACTCTGCACTATCCTATTACTTACCGCGTGACTGGGCATGGCGATTTTGAACCAACGCCAGTCTTATTAAATTAAGTGCAGGGCTTACAACGCATTGGGACAACTGTAGTGTGTGGACATATTTTTGCTGTGTGCGTGTTAATATTTGATATTTTTGAAAAAATAATGGCAGCACGCTACAAACATATATATTGTAGATAAATAAAAATACAATTTTTTTAACATAAAAAATAGCAAAAACCCCCCTCCCTGAGCATGGCCGACTGTTGATTTTATTTTTCTTTGCTGGCGTCACTTTGTGTCGACTTGCCTTCAGGGGGAAACCTCAGGAGTTTGTTTGCCAGGGATTTTTTGGGTGGTGGTGCTGGCTCTGGTCTGGAATGGCTGGCACCGGTCTTACATTCTTGATGGGTGAACTTGACCCCAAGACTCTGGTCTCAACTCGAAATCGATACTGTGTGACAACCTATGAGGGAAGTGCAGCCCTGAACTCAGCAATCCAATCTCCGAAAGTGGACGCCTGCGGTGGCCAACCGACCACCAATAGCGAGTAGTTGAATTCTTATATTTTAAGATTACTTTTGGTGGTGGTGCAATACACGTGTACAGGAGACCACTCCATTACTACTTTTCGTGATGCTATCGATAAGTGCGTGGCGACCTCTAGACAGGTGGCTGGTTGTGTGCGGCGCAATGCTGCGTGTGTTCTGTTTAGCAGGATAGTTCGCGTAAGTATGTGTGGTGGCATGCGCGGCGCGTTGTGTTGTGTGTGTGTGTGCCGTTCGTGCGTGCGTGTGTGTGTTGTGTGTGCAAGCAACGGCCAAGCCTTCGCTCAACATGCTACCGTTTGGGGCTGTTTGATTTGCCTTAAAGCTGAAAATCCAACACAGTACAATCAGCCCGAAAGGTAACAGCTGTTACCCAACCCACACCACCCACACACTATATACACGCGTTCGCTCGCCGCTTGCCGGGTAAATTTTATATGTCCCCGTTCAAAATACCGTATCATTCTCACTGTCGTTCTCCTTTCTCTCTCTCTTTTGTGTGTCTGGCTTTGGGGACTGGCCCCCATTGTAAGTAATCGGATAGTGCGCAGTTCTATCACATGATCAGCCCGGGGCCGCCGTACATGGTACATGGGCGGGCATGTGGTGTGTGTGCATGCGGCGTGCGTGCAGTGTGTGTGTGTGTTGTTGTTTTTTTTCCTGATTTAAAGTCTTTTCACTTTAAAGTGTATATTAGACAGTGTACCGTGTGTGTGTGTGATGACAACACTGTCACCCAGCGACAAAACTCAGGCTTACACATAATGGGACGCAGCCAAGTTCATTATTGGCCACTGAAGAATCGTTCTAACATCCCCAAGACTAGTTACAGAGCTTATTTCCTTGCCCATTTTATGGGAAGTGTATCCTGTTCCCACTTTTGAACGACTTGGATGGTAAAGGTTAAATAAGTAACCTTTAAGTTTTGATTAAGTTACTCTAGTGAGAGTTTTTAATTATAGCACCCCAAGTTCTTAAGTCCAAGTCTCTTCCATGTGTTTAATTAAGTCACGCTAAATTCTTAATTAAGTCATGCCTAAGAACTTAATTAAGTTTTAAGTAAGTTACTTCAAAGTTCTTAATAAGTTCTTGATTAAGTTCTTGTTAAAGTTCTTAATAAGTTATTGATTAAGTCATCCTCTAGACAACCAAGTTCTTATTAAGTTTTTATAATTATCAAAAATTCAATCTTGTTTTTATCGTAATAGTTAACTTGTCTAATATAGTACACACACGCACTCAAAAAAAAGCGTCATTGTTGTGAATGTCTTGCTCAGCGTTCTCTGCAATAAATCTTAGGTAGTTTTACATCCGTAGCAACCGCATTGATTAATTTCGGTCTAGGGAAATGTTCTTTTATAGACTCCAGGTCTTTATTTATTGACTTCATCAGTTTATATTACGCCATGATCTATTTTTTATAAAAAAAATTTAAAATTATGTTCTTAAATATTATCCATTTGAAAAGGATCAAAATGATGCTATGTTATTGGCGATTTTGGCGTGCTGGTGTCTTTTTCTGCATTTAGTGGCTCAGATTTTTTTGAGAGCTTTCGTTTATGTGCCTTCTTTATATGTTTTATCAGTAATAACCGCCCCAATCAGCGCAATGGCGCCAAAAATGGCATACAGTTTTACGTTCACTATTCCATGGAAGACTTTGGGGCCCTTGTATCATATGTGAGTTTTTATAGCCGGCATTGAATTACTTGTTCTGGCGTGGCGGTGTTATGTTTTCATGATGCTGTATCATTAATTTTTTTTGTCTGTTCCACTCTGCTAATTTTTTTCCTGCGTCAACACGCCCGATTTTTAATTTGTCCCCACCTGGTTCAGTGTTATCTGCGATTTTTCAGGCTTGGTTACTTTCTCCACCTGATTCTGTGTTTTCTGGTACTGATGATTTCCAGAATCGGTTCATTTTGAAGGGAAATAAAATCTATTTGATTAAATGTTTATTAATCCCATGATTAATGGCGATAACAATGTTCCAAATCTATAGTATAAATCACACCCTAGTGACTCTAATGACTTGTTAAATGGATCTTGCGTTAAAGCATACGTAATGATATTGCTCAGAATCAATGGGAGCCAAATTAATGACTAGTTTAGTGTTACAAACTAAGAACGTTTTGCCCCCAACTTTTCTCCATTTAGACCCAGCTGCGCTTCATACCTGTTATGATACTTTTTAATGTCTTGCGGCGACATCTGTTGAATCTGTTCAATGCCTGATTCAGTTCCGAGGAACTGTTTTGTTTTTCCACATGCTGCAAAGATTACAGCCTCTCCTTTTTGGGCATAATAGGCTTGATCATCAAATTGGTCATTCATAAGTTCAGGAAGGTTTAGGCCGCTTTGTAGCTGTAGGAGATCATCACTGTCATGTTTGTTAATAATTATAAGTATTTTATTTTTTAAAAATGAGCACCGAAAAAACTGTTGCTAAACTTGTATACTTATTTGTGTTATTGGAGGCTAAGTGTAGGTACTCAATGTCTTGGTAAAAGCTGTTAAGAATTAAACAGCAGATCTTGGCAAACTAGACTTTGAGGATCAGCAAAGCTATTTACTATCATGGGCTTCGGATGCACGAAAGATTTTTAGTCAAGAGGAATAATTCCCAGACAATATAATATGTAAGAAAAAAAAATACATTTATAAAATAATGGCTTCACTCGCAATAATGATAGGCGGCGCTGTGGTAATGCGCTTGCTTTTAGCGGAAGTACTTTTTGCATTAGTAAACTGCGGGGGGTGACGGCGAGAGAAAAGACATTAACAAAAGATATGAGCAAACTTGCTGCTGCACAAGACGCCTATGTAAGCGAGCTTGAGCAGTTAGATATTTATTAATGACCCTGAAGAACGGGGGCATGCAGCTTACACATTTAAAATGTTGACAAGCAATAAAAGTTATTATTTTTAACGGCAAACGGGTTCCAGAAATTGCCCACCAAAATTCAGTGACTTTTATCAACCATCAGCAAATACAAAAGAGCAAGAAATCGCGTTTATTGTTGTTGGTATGACTGTTGGTATTTTGTTGGCATATTATTGGTGAATAAAAATTGAACAAAAATCTACTTAATTCACCAAAAAGGATATGGGAGGGAATCACGGCAAATTAAAAGCTAAGCCAAAGCAGCGGGTGTCAGTGAACAAACAGCAAAAGAATGGTTATCTAATACAGTCGGATTTGGCAATTTTATATAACCTGCCGCCTAGCACGAATACAGAGACCGCACTTTGTCAATACAACTTCCAAACGACACCATCAAAATGGATTCTTCATATTTACCCATCTGATAGGATTAGACCGAAAAAGATTTAAGTACGCACCACAGTTCATTGAACATGGCCTCAAGATACAAAGATGCGGAGCCATTAACACAAAGAGTGCTTCTGCTGTTGCTGTTGCCATACAACTGATATAATCACGTGGGCCCCTTAACTTTCCCTAGCATGATTCAAGTCGATGTTGAAATAGAATTTAAAGGCCAAGTGAATCAATTATTGTTAAATACACAGAGTTACCATTAAAAAGAGCATTCCGGAGATTCACAGATCACAGGCTTTGATTGGAAAAACTTTAACATACAGTTAGCTGAAAGTCTTTTCTCTACCAGTATCACGAGAGCTGCTTGCAATTTCTCCGCAACCAGGAATGGTTAGAAGTACGCCCTCAGTTTTGCGCGCAATGAATAATGATGAATTTAATAGGGTTAAAACAGTACAAGCAATCAAAGAAAAACAATAAAATGTTGTTGAAGGAGAGGCTTTCATCCAGGAAAACTATTACGTTTGGATTGATAAGTAAGGTACCTTTTTTTTACCGGGGGAAGCAGAAGGGGACACTTAGAATCAGGGCAACGATCCAGGTTTTCTTCTTTTTCTTTTCTTTTGTGTGTTGACCCATTATGAAATAAAAAGAATTGTAAAAGAAGAATCCGCACGTGTATTATTTACGAAAAACTGACACACAAAACAGGCCAGCCCCTCAAAGTCTTTGTGAAGGAGAAACTGCAGATAATCCGCCAGGCACCGTTTCCGCTTTAATTAATTTACGTAAAACATATGTTGGTTTAAAATGGAAGGCAGAAGAAGCGCAGAAACGAAACAAGAATGGTAAAAGGAAGAGACCATGAAAATGTGACGGGAATATTTCATGCGTGTAATGCTATTAAGGAAACATTTTCGTGGATTTTTAATCAATGCATGCTAAATCATCCAGAATCACTAACAATTCAAACCCCAATTTGGGAAAAAGAATATCTTGAAATAATAAAAAAATTCGAACTCGTCAAGCAAAACATGAGAAAAGATTTAATGAATGGATGATGCTATGGGATTGATCTTTTAAATAAAAGTTGATGAAAAATATAAAACCCCCTGTTTATGGGTCCTCCAGTGCCGGATAGTATGGATAAAAACTCGAGATTAACAAACACCGTTTGTGTTTGTTCTATCTAACGACTTATTTGTTACAACGTTGTGTTGATCTCATGTAGATTAGATCGCAGTGTTTCGTTGTCATGATGAAAGTCGTTTTGCCAACACAATGCTTCTTTGTAGTTGTCATGTGATATGTTTGACTGCAAACACTGCGAGATATTCCCCCCCCCCCCCCCCCCCATTTGCTTTCTTAATGAGTATCTCCTGGATCGAAAATTAATGTACATTTTTGACCTTAGCCCCACATACTCCTGCATACCTTTCCAGATAATACATCCGTCATCTTCCTAAACCTTCTTGTTAGTAATTGAATGCAAAAGGCGAACTTTAGGGTAATCAGATGTATCATACCATCCGCATGACCTTTAGCCACTTCGTTTCCATGTCTATATAGATGTCTTCAGTAGGGATATCTATAACAAAAATATCTGATCTGTGTAAAGCACTCTTGATCAGGATCCGAGGGCTTAAAGTAGTCATAAAGAAACTTATCATCAAAAGCTTTGATAATTCTAAAACAGTAAACCCAATAAAAACGGGCTTGTCCATTTGACTTCTTTTTTTTCATCATTATGCCAAAAGCTGATCATGAAATCTTTTTGAAGTCATGGTAATTTGGTTTTGAAGTCTGCTTATTGCTTCGTTTCTTTGGTGACTAATCTGACATCTTTGCGCTTGTGCGATTCTCCATAGTCTTTCCATAACAGCTGTTGTCATCAGCTGAAACAGTCTTTTTCTGAGCATCTGTGGATTTAGTTCTGTGGTCGTGTTCTTCATGATGTTTGGTTTCATGTAACTGTTCTTGTTCAAACAATTAGCGATGAATTGGCTGTCAACTTCAAACCCATGTCTTATTAAAATTGTAGAAGTCTGTAATGGACTGACATAATTTTTTTTGCCGCGAAGATTAGGCACAAGTTTAGGTGGTTATCGTGGATCCTCTTTAGACTTTCTGCTGTAATGATAGTCATTATGCAGGTCATGGAGGGTTCATGCGGATATCTAAGTCTAACTTCTAGCAGCCCACCCCGCTGTTGATAAGCGCGTTAACTGCTCAACCACTTTAATGCTTTTTGAATATTATTTGTACCTGTGTTACATTTTAAAGTTGCGTAATGGAAGAAAAAAACCCCCCCCCCCCCAACCAAAAAAAAAAAATGATTGGCGCCTTTGCCACCCTTACAGGATTGTTTGCATTAAAATACTGAGATAGTTAGAACTTTTACTTGGATCATAATCATCTAGGTATTTGTTGTTTGCTTTACAGTAATTGATGCCGACGCCATAACTAATTCCTCACGCAATCCGTTTTTCAATCATCTGATCATTGGTTTGTCAGACAATAAAATCATCTGTACCCCAGTAAAACATTTAAGAAAGGCGTCCCAACTATCCCAGGCGCAGATATTTAATGCGGCGGCATCCAGGCACTATAATGTTTCATTGCAGGTCTTTCTATTATTTTCAAAGTCGTCCGCCAACAAACATACATCAGGCCATCAAGTATTGAATCATGTAGTCTCCCTTCGTTTTACCCTCTAACACTTCTGCCACGATCTTGTGCATGCTGGTAATCAGTATCATGATGTCCTTTCTCTATGGACTAGAAATGAACGCGCCTTTAGGAGGAAGCGTCTCTTAGTCAAACCTTTCCCAACTGATTCATGTATCATAAGGGTAAACGCCTTTCTAACAAGAGTAGAGTCAAAATTTTCTTCGTTATTGGGCAGGCTTTAAGGAACATAGCCAGTGCCTCTAATGAGCCCATCATGTGTTGCATAGAGTCGTAGAAAGACATGTTATTTTAAAGTGAAATACACATGTATTTGCTGATGATCTGTGCAATGCATGACTCCCTAAAAGCATCGTTATGCTTGCATTATAAGATGAGAGGTCGTAACCTCGCAAGTTATTGAAAGAAGAGGGGGCAGCTTCCATGTCTTTGGATCAAACTTTAGTTGAAGATTGCATTTACTGTGATGCTGCTCCTCTGAATCTTTTCACTATGTGTATCATGGTCTCTTTTCTGTGGGGTTTACCACTCTTGGGCGTTAGCTCTAAACCGCATTATCCAACAATGGGAGGCTGATATACTGTTGTTGGGCCTTCAGGCGTCATTATGATTTCAGATAAGTTAGTATTATGAGAAACAGTCTTTTACGCACTTTCTTGCATGCGTTTAAGAAGTTTTCTTGCGCATCTGGCCTCTATATAATTCTGGCTCTGAATAAACGCATCCGACCTAAAATAACAAAAGCAAATGAACAAATCTGTGATTACTCATTAAGACTGTTTTTCGAAGTGTTTGTGGTGCCGGCCCTTCAAAGGATTCAATATGCGGACTCGAAGTTCTGCGTAAATCGTATGGACTTTGTTTGCAGCGTTCCAGTTCTTAAACTAACTTTAGATCCTGCGGGGCGTAGTTAGTTCTGTCTTACAGTCTACAGAAACTTTTTACAATGTTTTATATGTTTCACTCGCAGCTTGCACAGATGGCATTCTGTTAACATTTTCTACAGAATTCTGGTTAGCCATGATCTTTTGAAGTATGCTGCATTTGTCTACTCATTGTGTATAATGTGTAATGGGCAGCCCTGCCCCGAGCGAAAACATTAGGAGTAAGTCACATGTACTTTTGGCGTTCGCCTATTGTTGGACTGTTCCTTGAGAACTTTATTTGCGCAAATTTGTTCCTCATCCATGTGTATACATTAACAGTTATTGGGTTGTTTTGTTCTCAAATGATCAATTTGGTCTACACTACAGGAAGGATATTCCATGATGTTAGATTTCTTTGGGCCGTATTGCCGAGAGATTAGTCATCTTTCTGCGTGTTCCGGACATGATGCAGCCTTGCAAGAACACAACACATGTAACATTTGTCCGTAGAATTCTGTATGTTTATAATGCTCTCTTAAAACCAACTCCGAGGTAGCGGATGTAAGCCTTGCCTACAATCGTGATTACTTAGCTGTTTTATCTAATCTTAAGACTTCGCCCTCTGACCAAACCAGAGCCTTCATTTTAGCTTTTCAGCGGCAGCGTCATACTGTGTTAGAAGTTCGTATGCCAACCTGTGTTAAGTTCATTATGAGAAAGATAGTCTGCTGTTTAGTCGAGACCCAGACTTCTAGATTTTCTTATTTATTGTTACATAGTCGATTAAAACAGCTTACATACATTAACTGGCGGGTCTATTGTTAGTTTACTTGGAACTTGAGAATTGCATGTACACCGCTTGCCTGTACGTATTGTTGGGTCACATAACTTCTAAAATCAATCTCAGTTTTTTGTCATGTGCACTCCGCATACGAACCTTGATAACACGCTCCTCTGTATATCTCTCGAAGCAATTACCTATCAACTCCGTGTCCACTACAAACAAATATCCTCGTGAAACTCACCTCCGGTCCCACGACCCTATTTGCACGCCTTCACCGCCCTCGCGCATCGCCCTGCCCCCCCCCTCGCGCCACTTTTTCTAAGCCAAAACGTTTTATTATTAATTTTAAAAATAAAAAATAAATTTTAATCTGAAATTCAATATTCGACGGTTCTTTTTTTGTCGCCTTGGAGCTATAAAATAAAAGTATAAACACCTTTGGTTGTTGTTAATGTGTGCTGTTTAAACAGTGTTTAATGTTTTCGTTTACTTTTTTTATAGCATTCCTTTTTTATCTGCTCGGGCGTCTGGCGCGTTGTGAAAAATCTTGCCCTCGCCTTTCTTTTGAGATCATAACTTTTGTCTTTTGTAGTCATCAAATCGCCCCTGTAAACGATTTAAATTCTTCATCCGCGATGTTTGAGTCTGCTTGTGCTTTATTTATTATTCAGCCTCGAAGGAACTAAGTTTAGCACGTTCGTTATTATTAGTTGTTGAACCATGCAGGTGTTGTGTGCTGTTGGAGTTTAGTTTTTAATTTTTTGCCAGCAGCACCTTCAGCTAATGATTCACAGGCGACCGCCGAGAGTAAAGACAATACCCTCCTAGCGGTAATTTTGGTTTTTAAAGCTGGGTTGTGCACCTAGCCCGTTGCTCTTGCTAATGAAGCCCACAATCGTTCTGTGATGCAGCATTATTAGTCGATTGCTCCGTATTCATACTATTTAACTGCATTAAAGGCTGCAGATACCTTCGTTTTTGGTTTTGCTGTTATTTTGAAGGTCCTGCTCTAGTTTTTGTTGATTTGCGTAATGTTGTTAATCTGAAGGCTTTTATGTCAGGGGTTCTATAACAGCAGATTGCTGTATCTTTCTCTTGGCGGTGCGTAGGACATTTGGATAAATACCTGAAAAGACATGCTTTTTATATAATGAAAAAATTAAATTTAGTTACTACATTGCCTTAATCTGTATTGTTTAATATTCAGCTGCGCATCATTATAATTAAAAAACAAATGTTCATTAGAGGTTTATCGGCTTCTTCTTCTTTAGCAATTGAATGTTTATTAGTCTCTCACTTTTCTCCCGCTTCCAAACAACTCATTATCCTCTGTTGACCTTAGGTCAATTCCATAAACCGTTTTTGTGTTTAATATTCCATCAAAGCCTAACATTGTGAAGATGTAAATCTTTAAGTCACTAGGTCTGCTGTTGGATTCTACCCCTCCCACCCCCAAACAATTTTCTTATTTCGTCAAAGGATGATAAGGTCTATGCCCGTAGCGTAGATTTGGTTAGGACTAAAGTCATATTGGTACTTTGCACTTTTGTTTTTTTAGGATTAAAAAACTTTTCACTTTGCTTTTTAAACGGTTTTCATCTTCAACAGCAATAAAATACCTTTAAATTGAATGTGATTGACAACACTTAAACTAAAATTCCATATAGTGTTCCCTGGATTCTAGGATTTGTTGTATGATGAATCACTCTTGAGTAATATATTTGTAGTGGGGACTTTTATGGATTACCAATCAGCTTTGCTAAATTCATGGTTGCTAACAACGTCAAACTTAACAAGTTGTCAGAAATGAGTGTACTTTGCTTCCGGTAGTTGATGATCTAATAACACGTTTGTATTCATTTAAAAGTTAGTTCATATGACAATCTGTCTTTTAATGCTCCTTGAAAGTATGGCGCATGCGCTTTTAACACCCATATTCTATGGGAACTGGAAAAAGCGATTTCCTAGCAAAATTTTGTACATTACTTTTTGCGTCTTTATTATCTGCGGCGCCTATTCTATGTTTTTAGTGCTTTCTTCATTTGCGATTCCTGAAACGCAAAGATCAGCCCTTTCATTCCCGGTTAGCATAGATCAGAATAGGTTAAAAATATGTCGGCAGTGTGTAAGAAAAATATTCTTTGCCCCTCAAGTTTATAGAAATATTTTCTTTACGATTGCCGCCCCAGTTCTGTAAACTGTCCTGTTTGTGTTGGTGTTGAAGCGAGATCTATTGTGATAGTAAGGGCGTGCAGAGGCCTGGCACAATCGCTTCATCGGCCCCTAGGTCTGAGACAATTTGACGGACAGTAAGAATTTGTTCGCATCATAGTAGATGGAATTATTTGGACAGTAATATTCCGCTTATTTCCTTCACGCATAGGGTTCTTTCCCATTCTTCTTTTCGGAGTTAGGGGAATCGAGCCATGTGCGTTTGCCATTTTTGTATAAACAAATAAAAAGTTAATTATTTTAAACATGCAGGGAATGAGAGAAGAAGATCTATGATGTTTTTGACCTGGAGACGATATGAGTGAAATGATCCCTTTTGACACGGCATCGCTCAGCGCTCTCAATGCGGGAGAATTAAAAAATAAAAAAAAAAAAAAAAAATAAAAAACCCAGGGGTGGTGTTAAAGTGCATGTTTTGGAGCATTTTACAAAAAAGTTATAGGTCAAGATCCTCCCGAATTTATAGACCAAAATGTTTGAATTAGAAGATGGTCATTTGTTGGTAAGGGGCGTCAATGGAGAAATCTGGTCGGCTTACAACTAAAACAGACCCATCAAAGGTTTTTTAGCCAAGAGTACAAATTGATTATTACAAGACTCAGTTTGTGAAAGATCAAAATGCCTTGGCATTGCTAGACCAAAATTAGATAGGGAGGCCAGTTTCTAAACTTTCAAAACACACTACAAGAACTTCCCGACAGATAACCAAATACAAAAACATGGAATTGAAGAATTAATCAATCGGCAGATGAATTAATAAATGCAATAGAAGCAGAAACCAGTTTTTCGAAAGAACAGCGGTTAAAGACTATTCACGACCCGCCGGCAACCATGCGAGAAAATTAGAGGCCTTCATCATGCTTTAAGAAGATCAGAGGCGATTTAACAAACCATATTTAGCAAAACTAGGTGAAACTAGATGAGCATATAAAAGAGAAAAAGAAAACTCGTTGAGGTATCTGTACGCCATCTTAGGCCTGATATTAAAGAAAGAATAAGACAAGACTAAAAGATCTTGAACAAGAAAGATCAGCAAGTCTAGAAGTGACGGCTACTAACCGGGACCAATTACGAACTCAAGTGAATAGAATAGAGAAACTATCGAAAAAATTTGTATATGAAGACAGACACTAGCAGAACGAATACGAACGCTGTTTAGAGAGCATGGAGTCCATTAGCATGCGTTTTTTATTACGGGCATTGGTTTTGCTATAAGTACACTGTGATGGCTATTACAGGCGGTGGGGTGGACGAGCAAATTTCAGTGCTCGCCGCCATGCCTCCACATTTAATCATGGGTTAAAAAAACAGCTTGATATCTGCGAATTTATTAAAAAAAATTAGCTGTATAAGCTATAGACGCTTTACCAGGAATATTGGGAGGATTGTCAGCTGGCTTTGGTCTACTGCATGCAAGTAGTTGGACTTTATTGGCGTGCACTTTTGGACAGTAGTTCTCTTATTAGTTGGGTTTATATTTTCGTAAATAAAGGATGGAGTAATCCTCGGCCAGTTATTCCAAGAACAAGCGACTTCTGTCTTTTTCTTTCAATGGTCATCGCGATCAGAGTCCGGGTCTTTCAAACCTGCCTTTAGGCTTTGGACCTCGGGGGTTTGGATGACTTAATCTTGGGTGTTTGCTTTCTGCTTGCAATTTACGGCTCAGAATTTATTTCGTTTTTCCCAACCTTTCTGTTCATTGCTGCTATATGAATTTCTTTATTTAGTTTCTTATTATTCCTATCTGGAGTATGAGGTCAGAAGCAGCATGTATAAACCAGTGCCAACAGCAAAAAGTTTACTTTCGATCTTGCGTATTTGTAAAACTTTTTGTACTTTAATACTTGATGGCAATATCAACAGTTCAGAATTAATGGCTCCTCTAAATTTGCTAAGTATTGTTTTTGTGCGTTCAAAGCAGTGAAGGATCTGTTATGTTCGATCTTGTCTGTGCTTGCCCGAACCTAGGAAACACCAAACGTATGTACGATAGAGTCGTTTATTCGCTCTATTCCCGCCCTAGTTAGGCCCTTAGAATGTGTCTAGATAAATGTTGTCCATGCTGTTATGGCTCTTGCTGTAGGGACCCAGGCTGAACAGTTTTGCCTTGAAAAGAAAGTTTTGGAAAGGAGGATGCCGTCATAGTTATACTTTTCTGTGCGTGCCCGAATATAAAGGTCGCCTAGACCTTGATTATGATCCAAGTTTGTCTAAGCCTGTCTTGTGTTTATTAAATTCGTTACAGATCCTTTTAAAAGCCTTCATTGTCTTTTATGTTGCTGAGTGGATTATAGGTTTGTCATTGGTTATGGCGCTTGCATTCAGTCATATACGTCTGAAGGTGTAATAGAAATGAATCTGGACACTGACTCACCAAGGATCATGGTGATTTAATGATCAGCTACGCCATCCACACCCAGTTGATGCGCAAAACACAAAGCAAGTTTAACTGGTTCTGATAAAACTGCATCGGATTGACTAAACCACGCTTTCTTGATGTGTCGTTTTCAATAGGGGGGTTAAGATAGCTGCTTAATGGGTACTCACCTTTTTATGAAAAGGGCAGTCTGGGTCACAGCAATGTCAAGAGTATCAGTGCATATTTTTAAGGATTGTAGTGCGGCCCCAACAGTATATTTTGACATCAGTATATTTGAATGCATCATTTTTATTCGTTCAAAAAATGTTTGTAACAAAAACAACCCAAGACCGCCACCTTCGTTTTAGAACATGCTATTGATAAACGCATGCGGGGCCAAAATGGTTGCATTCATGACATATTCTACAAAGTGTATGGTTTAATATAATGAAAGCCAGAAAATTAATGCCTGTTCCTAAAAGTTAATAAAGAAAGGGAAGGATATTAGACGGTTACCATACCTGATGGTTATTACGGATTTTGAATACAAAGCAAGCAATGAGTAATTCGACATTACTCTCAAACTTAAAATGCAAATCTAAAAACAATGTTAACATTCAAAACCTGAAGAAGAAGTTGCACATTAACCTTTTGGATGTAGAGCTTGCTAATTTGTTAGCTTTGCAGTTGACACATTCATGATTAGAGTTGTGCCAGACCAAAACTTACTTATGAGGGAGAAAAACCGCTCGATTCTGGCATTACTTTCATTACTCTATGTATTCTTTTGGACGAACTATGCAATGATGAAAACTTATATGATGGAAGGCCCTTCAACTGTTTTGTTAAGAGATCTTCCGTCGGGGATAGCTGCATATTGCGATTATGAATTATACAATTCCCTAATTACAGTTTAAAAGATTAGTTGTGGGGAGGGTCGGATCAATTTATTATAAAATCAAAGACAAAACTGGGAAAAGTCGTGAAATGTGATAACCTGCACATTGTTTTGGAAATAAAATATAAACTGTACTATAAAATGTCGCGTGGGCCAGAAGAATCCGGAGTTACATTAGCGCCTGTAAGGTGTATAACTTTAGAATTTAATGACCTTGGCTGAGGTTGCGGACTTTGAACAGAACGGTGAGATTGGCACTTTGTATGGGTGTGAGTACACTAAGTTGGTGATTATAAACGGCAAAGAGGTTGGCGACAGCAAAAAGTTTCCTAAACTAGATTACAGCTGAGAAATCTAGAAGCAAATAATGTGGCCGTATGAATATAAAATAGTTCGAAAACCTGACCTCAAATGGCACTTAGAACCATATTTAGAATGGGACATAAAATTTGAATTCATAAGCCCATTTACATATTTTAGCCGTCAAAAAGTTTCAGAAAAGCATTCAACTCTGGCCCTTTACATGTAAGTCTTATGCCAGATGACAATAGTCGGAAAGAGATTGAAATAAAGCCGTATGGGAAAAACAGTACATCCTCCACAGAAGAGAAGCGGTTTTTAAAAGATGCTTCTACAAAATTACAGTTCATGCCGCAAATGAAATTAGGGGACGCGTTCACAATAATATTTGAAATTTCTGTCTTAAAAGATAAGGAGAGGGATGGGGTTGTGGGCGTTAGTGACGTCCTTTTTAAAGGAATTCTAATTAGCTGGCAAAACTTAGACGTTGACAGTCTTAAAGTTACTGTTGTCATTCTTCACAATGGTGAGGATATTAAGGTCATAACAACAAGCAACAAAATCAATATTAGTCTAAATAGAAACAATCTTACAGCACTGAATTGGATTAATCTTACACATTTAGACCTTATAGGATTTTATTATACTGAACAAGTTTTGACCAGAGAGCATGATAAAAACAATAACTGGATTAGATTAAACTCTGTTATAAAACTATGGAGCAGTTAAACTTTATGACAAAAACCCCTCATTGTTCATTGATTTGTGGACAGACTGGTTGTGGAAAAACAATATTTGTCCTCGACTATTACAAACAGTTTATCGCTATAATTTTAATCATATTGTGATTTTCTGCCCAACACTTAAATGGAACAAAGCATATCATGATAGAAGGTTTATATGGACTGATGATAACATATTTTTAGTTATCCTAGCAATAAACTGAGTGAGTGTCTAGAACAGTTTTTAGACTGTTTGAAGGAACGCAGACACTATTTATTATAGATGACTGTTCAGCAGAAAGAGACATAGTTAAAAAGAGAAACACTTTGTCGAAACTAGCTTTCAGTGGAAGACATGCTAGGATAAGTGTGTGGATTTTATGCCAGAAATATAACTCGGTTTTAAAAGACTTTAGAGAACAGTTAAAGACTGTAGTTTTATTTCACATGAAAGACAGAGACTCATTTGAAGAATGTTTGCGCGAAAAATGATGTTATTGAAAATGACCAGGAAAAACATAGGATTAAACAAAAACTGAAATCTAAAAAGTTTAGTAAATTAGTATTAAAAACGGATAACCCTGCACAGTATGTTTGTTTGTAAATAATCGTTATTTTTTGGTTATTGACGTCTTACTTGTCAGAGAACAGTAATATGCGCTTGCGTGTGTGTGTGTGTGTCTGCCCGCCTCTCTGTCTGTCTGTCTGTCTCTCTCTCTGCCTCTCTCTTCTCTGTCTGTCTGCCGGTGATTCTCTCTCTCTCTTCCGCCACAGGAAAAGGCTGCTTTTAGGCCACTTTTGCCCAAAAACTCGGTGGAGGGTGAAAGTGGCTTAGAATGAAGGTTTTCCTGTTCTCTCAAGCATTGTGAGACTGAGGACACGGCACTCCACACTGAGACATTACTTGTTCACAAAATTCCACATTGGCGAGCTTTCAAATTGCCTATGCGGCACAGCCCCAATGACCGTGGAACACTTCCTGCAGGTCTGTCCCACACATGAAAAGCTGAGGGCAGAGACCCGGCCTGCCAACACACCGATAAGACAAAAACTCCATGGATC
>CM031624.1:26843659-26928432 GCA_018398815.1 Conus ventricosus | reverse complement strand
ACATCTGAGCTAGCGAAAGTGGCAGGAATGAAGTTCCTCCTAGTTATGATTGCATAATGAATGTCTTTTTCAATGTTTTGCATTTTATAATACAGATTTTTTTGTAAGAGCTATTCTCCTCATTGGCTAAGGCAGATAGTGGTCCATGTTTATTTGAATGCAGAATTGTGTGGTATTTGGCTGGGGAGGGGCGGAGGAAAAGATTTCCTACTGGGCTCCCTCCCCTCTCCACCCCCTCTAGGCAATTTGCAGCGGTCAGGTGTGAGGGAGGGTGTAATCCCCTGAAAACTTCCTGGTTTCCCTTTATATACAGAATTAAATTATGAGGTGGAGGGAGCGGAGGTAGATCAATGAAAATCAGCAGTGACTGGTAGAGTAAGTAAATAGGAGGAGTTTCTCCCCCCCCCCTTCCCCTTTTCTCCCCCATACTTCTGTGTGTGTGCGTGTGCGCACCCGTGTGTGTGTGTGTGTGTGTGTGTGTGTGTGTGTGTGTGTGTGTGTGTGTGCGTGTTCTGTCTGATAATAATTATGAGAATATATATTGAATATGATGATTGTGCAGTGGTCACTTTCCCCTTAGTATTTTGAACGATCATTGATTGGCTTGCTCATCCTGTTACTATATTTCCTGTGTACTGCTGTTTTTTCCTGCAATGTCTCATAGACTGATGTACTTTATATATTATATATATATATATATATATATATATATATATATATATATATATATATATATATATATGTTGTGTGTGTGTGTGTGTGTGTGTGTGTGTTGCGTGTGTGTGTAAGCTAAAGTACTATGCAAAATAGCACTTTTCAAATTTAGTCATCCATTGTAATGGACTTTTTAATAATGATTCCAGAAAACGAAGGGACATTTTTACTTTACTCGTTCTAAAAGGGATTTTCAAATTTCATGTTTGCAAGAGTTCCACTGGTTGGCTCAGACTGAAGCTTTTTTAAGGCCAGTAGGGAATATAATGTTTGGCTCAGCGGCTCTGAAATGAATAACAATGAAGCTATTATACTTTCTGATTAAAAAATTTCGAATACGAAGTATTGATGTGATTACAAATCCCCACGGGTGTTTTATTTTAATGAATACTGGAATTTGAAGAAAAAAAGTCAGTAATAAATTTGTACGGGTCTAGTACTGGTGACAAACCCACATTTTTCGATAGGATTTGTGAATGTATAGGAGAGCTTGACAATAATTCTGTTATAACAACAGGAGATTGGAAATGTGCCCTTATTGCAAAATTAGAAGTATGAAACTAGGCTAGTATAGAGAATCGTCCCTGGACTCGCAGAAAAATTATTGATATTATGACGAAACAAAGTTCAGCTGATGTTTATAGAGAATTGTATCCTAACAAACGAGCTTACATATGGCACAAATTTAATTCTATAAAACAAGTAAGACTTGACTACCTTTTCATTGATAATGACTTGATGACTGAAGTGACTGGTGTGCTTATTGAACCAGCATATCGATCAGGTAATTCGTTTGTTATATTGGCATTAAGAAATAACACTTCAAACCTGATTGACATTTCTGGGAGTTCAATAATCGCTTATTAAAACACCAAAAATATGTTATAATTATATCTTGAAGGTAGTTGTCATTTTCTCGTGCGTTCTGTGAATGAGGGGTTTCGAAGAGGACGGCTGTCAGTATCACTGAGGCAAGGAAGTATTATATGCATTCCTAAAGAAGAAAAAACGAAAAGATTTATGACGAACTGGCGCCCTATATAACCCACTAATGTTGCATACAACTTTGCTTCTGCCTGTAATCGTTTGAAAAGAGTTTTACCTTCCATAACACATGAAAGTCAGAAGGCCTTTTTAAAAGGCAGATTCATTGGTGAAAACTTCAGGTTACTTTATGATACCTTGATATATTCTGAAAAAGAAAACGTTCCTGGTATGTTTTTGGCTGATCTTCAAAAAGCATTTGATAGTGTTTCTTGGTCATTCCTGCAGAAATGCAATGAGTTTTCCTTCACTTTGGACCACACATGATGAATTAGGTCAAAACCTTTTACTGTGATATTTTAAAATTTGTGTCTCTGAATGGACAATATTCTTCTTGGTTTCCAATACAGAGAGGAGTGAGACAGGGGGACCCTCCCTACAACATCTCTACTTGATTTGTCAAGAGATTCTTTCACTGAAGCTTTGTAGAAATTCGAATACTAAAGGAATCAGCGTGAAGAGCAAGGAAACTGTACTGTCTCAGTTTACCTGTGATACCTCATTATGCTC
This sequence comes from Conus ventricosus, assembly GCA_018398815.1. NCBI lineage: Eukaryota > Metazoa > Mollusca > Gastropoda > Neogastropoda > Conidae > Conus > Conus ventricosus. The sequence goes on along the minus strand of CM031624.1, from coordinate 26,926,164 downwards.
AGATGGAAGTGAAAAATCCTTCAATGAGTCAGTACACATTACAATTAAATTTTGATGAAATTTCCGGTTTAAAGACAAACTTCGACATAACCCAGGTTGTTTGGACAAGAAATGGGAAAATCTCAAATATTCGACACACGAGAGACAAAAAAAAATATTTGGGACCCTGGCACTTTCAACATTTAGGGAGTGTTGTTTTCGACTGATACTGCAGATGTTACGAGTATTAGCTGCTAAGACACGCTTTTCACAATAAAAAGAATTTTGAATCTTCGGAGAAAGTGACAATTAACACGTTTTTTTTGAAAATAACAGTAATTAGACCATGGTTTTGTCAAACATTATGCATTTGTTGATAAATCTGCCTGATCCACAAGATGATTTCATTGCTGCATTGCAAAATGAACTGATCACATTATTTATGGAATGGGAAGCTAGGCTTGATCAAGAAAAGTGTGGTGTTTAAACGATACAGTGAACGAGGACAGAGAATGACAAATATTGTATCGTTCTTGTCTTACGTGAAAATAGGTTGGCTGAGAAGACTCTTGGATGAATCTGAATGGAAGGAATTTACAATTAATATGTTCCTAGAGTTGGCAACGTTCAGAAATTTTGGTACCGAGTCTGCAAATGTGGTTTCAAAGAAAGCTGACAATTTGTCTTGGAAAGATATAACAAAACATTACAAAGAACTCTCTCTGAAATGCTGTCCAACAACAGTTAATGAGTTCATGGCAGGGTATATTCAACACAATGTTCATACATGGAGCGACCAAAAAGTGGTTAACATACAAGAATGGTGTAATCAAAATATTTTCTTTGTGAAACAGTTGATAAAAGATGATAGTGCCTTCATGACTTAAAATGAATTTTTGACCAGTTTTCCCAATGCTTGAACACATTTTCTAGTATATAAAGGCATTTTGAATATATTCCGAGCATACTGTCAGAAATTGAACATGATTTGACTAGCAGGTATAAACCTTCGGAAAATAACATTTTGACTTGTATGAAAAGGTAGTAAATTCATACAGAATATGTTGAATGAAAACGGAAGCATCCCAACGACTATTTCCAGTTGGAATAATGTGTTTTACGATTTAAGTTGGAAAGACATTTTCTCACATTGTTATAGAATATCTGGTGATGTCCCGTTCAGATGGTTTCAAATCAGATACTTCCAACCCAGAGATTATTGTTCATATGCCATTCAGTAAACTCTTCAAAATGTAATTTTTGTGAGCAATAGGAGTAGACTATTTCTCATTTGCTGCTTGATTGTCACATTACATACCTATTCTGGGTAAATTTTCAGCAGTTGATGACTTAGAAATATTTTCATTGTCATAATCATGTGGTTGATAAGGAACTTGAGCTCCTTGGTGTAAATCAAAATATGCAGCCAGACACTGTTTTTCATTTCATCCATTCATTTTACGAAATTTTACTAAGTAGAAAGAAACTCGTGGAGAGCGTGGCAGCAGAGAGTCCTCAGAAGAGAAGCCCCCTTCAAGCAAGTGTTTCGGTCCTTATCTCCTGACACTTAGTGGGTTGGGCCACACCCAGTTCATGACTCCGGATGTCCCTCTGCTGCCCCTTTTTTCCCATCTTGGGACGAGCCATGGCTGGGATTCGAACCCGTGACCCTCTGGACATGCTCATTTTGCACTTAATGACTCGCATTCTAACCACTGAGCCACTGGGACACCTGCTATTTGTAGGAAAGTTAAGCCTTATGAAGTTCACTTTTGTTCCTCCTTGACCAGATCCAGCTTGAATACCTCTCTGCCATTGCTTTCAGGGCTCTGGTTTTTTTCTCTCCCTGCAACTGAGAGCGGTTTCATGAGGCTGTATGCAGATGTTCCTACAAACCCCCTAGCTCCAATTTCTGCAGTGAGGACTTTGACCTGATAGCCTTCTCTCCTCAGGCTGTTTGCCAGATCAGCATACTTTTCAGTCTTGTAGATTTGAGCTGCCTCCATTCTGTTCTCATATGGCACTGTGAGCTCGATCATGATCAGCTGCTTGGTAGACTGAGAGTGGACTACTATGTCTGGTCCCATGCCACTCTTGCTGATGATCTCTGGGTGACTCTTCCATTCTGGGAGGTCTGCAGTGCACGCCCAGTCATCTGCCCCGTCCAGCAGACTCTGCCTGCATGTTCCGAGTGGTACTGTTGTTCTTGGCCATGATTTGCTGCCTCCTGCCGTGAAGAATGTTGCGGGTGCTTTTGGAGTCCTGATTTTCCCTTTTGTGGTGTTGGTACAAGCCCAGACTACTTGTACAATCTCTTTGAGCACTTTGTTGTGCCTCCATGTGTACCTTCCTTAAGCCAGGGCTACTTTACATGAGCTTAGGACGTGCTCCACTGTTTGTTTTTCATGGCAGAGGGGGCATGCAGGATCGTCTGTTTTCCCCCACTTCACCAGGTTAGCATTTAAGGGCAGAAGGTCATATGCAGATCTGAGAATGAAGCTGATCCTGAGAGGGGCCATGTGCCAAATAATATAAATGTAAACTGCTAAATATGCAACCATATTTACAAACCTTTGTTAGATTATTGAAGGACAGATATGATTTAGAACGTCATATGGCAGTCATAAATGAATCTTGCACACAGTTTGAACAAAAGTGTTTTTGTACAATTCGATTGTTGAATAATCTAAACTTTAGAGTTAAAAATAGAACGTATATATTTCATCTGTGGTCTTATCACATTCATCGAAATCTACTCTAACTGCGTGTTTTTGAAAATGGTTGTCTACTTGTATGTGTACGATTTATGTTCTGCATGCGCGTATTACACTGCAAATAAAATCGCTAAATTTGCGACTTTGTGAGCTTCAGGGACAGTGGTGTGCTAAAGTTCCTGCAACTTTCCTGGACAGAGCTGTGCTTTATAAGAGACCTCTCCAATAGCGCTCTCTCAGAATATAGAGTCACAGACATTGCAGGTGTGCAACTTCCATCAACATTCTCACTGATGCCACAGTGAGTTGCAGGGCACTGGACAGCAGTATTCATTGGAGCCGTTTCACTCTCTTCTCCCGTGTGGTGCTTTTTTCCCAGTCGAACTAACATCAGACTGACGATCCACAAAATCATCGTCCTTTTAGTGGGACCATCATCAATCTGAATTCAGCGTTTGCCCCTATCTTGTCACTGGACCTCCTTTGGCTCTGAGCTCCATGCAGACCATTTCTTCCAACCTGAGTCAATATCACTTATCTGAGCCAGAATAGCTCAGTTGGTAGAGCGCCTGACTCGTAATCATGGTGATCCTGGGGTTGCGGGTTCGAACCTCCGCCGGGGCGTTTCGGTACAGGGGGATTTTTCCCTCGGAGTTAACATTGGTTCTGACTCCATTTCCCTTACAGTCCTTCGAATGAGACTATAAACCGAGGTTCCGTGTGTGAACGCATGCATAACATCTTGCACACACGTAAAATCCCATCACCAACTTTCGGAAGAGTAGGCCAGTTTGGCCGTTGGTATGGATGACACGTTACACATAGCATGCGCCCTGCGTGAGAAATGGAAAGAATGAAGGAAGTAAAGAAAATGAGTGATCGATATTGAGCGATACTGACTGGATGACACGGGAAACGACTGAATGAAGCGCAGCTGGCAGCTCTTCAGTTGGCACTACCCAGATAGGCAGCCCGTTGTGTAAACGAGTGTTGATTGTAAAGCGCTTAGAGCTTGGCCTCTAGCCGAGAATAGGCGCTATATAAGTATTCATTATTATTATTATCTCCGAATCAGTCCCTGTCTTCTCATGAAAGTCATCATCAGTCTTAACTACGTGTATGCCTACAAATTCCCGCCAAGCCAACATCACTGTGGAAAGTGAAAAGTCTCAGTCATCTCATCGATGTTATTACAGTTCTATTGTTTCTATCGTGGTTAGTGGCACTTCCAGCTCTCTGTAGTTCCTGTCTTCCAACGGAGCTGGTATCACCCTGGACGTTTTGTCTGACCATCCAGTACCATAAAAGTTCACTATCACATGAACTCTTTGTCAAACCACATAGCACCAAAAACGTTCACCATCATATGTATTCTTTGGCAAACCACATAACACAAAAAGTTCACTATGATATAAACCTTCGTCAAATCACTTGGCACCAAAAAAAGTTCACTGTGGTACGAACTCTTTGTCAAACCACATGATACCAAAAGAGTTCACCATGTAACGAACGCTTTGTCAAACCACATAACACCAAAAGAGTTCACCATGATTGGAACTTTTTGTCAAACCACATAACACCAAAAGAGTTCACTGTGATATGAACTCTTTGTCAAACCACATGACACCAAAAAAGTTTACTGTGATATGAACTCTTTGTCAAACCACATAATTCCAAAAGAGTTCACCATGATACGAACTCTTTGTCAAACCACATAACACCAAAAGAGTTCACCATGATACGAACTCTTTGCAAAACCATATAACACCAGAAGAGTTCACTGTGATATGAACTCTTTGTCAAACCACATGATTACCAAAGAGTTCACCATGATACGAACTCTTTGTCAAACCACATAACACCAAAAGAGTTCACCATGATATGAACTCTTCGCCAACCACCTGGCAATAACAACATGTACTTTAAATGGTTCCGACAGAGTTTGACTCATTGGCCTCAGTCTTGTCTATCAGTCATGTTGAACAAGGCTTTATCCAAGATGGTCCTAAATAATTTCCTGTGCTACATTCCACACACTTTTGAAATCATAAGATGGTCTTGTTCTTTGGTCTTGGTTTTGTTCGCAATTTTTTTTTGTCAGACTCAGTTCTGCCACTGGACAGCGAAAAAACATGTAGTGAAAGGGAGTGATGTGGTAAAAGAACATCCACAGGTCACGGAGATCTCACATGACATGGAGAGGAGTAACTCTAAATAACAGCGTGCAGGACTAGATGTCTGATACATCATTAAGAAAAAAAAACTCTATTCCATATTATCCTCAAAGTTTACATTAATGTATGTATGCATGTGTGTGTGCGTGCATGTATGCATATATCATGTTTTTATGTATGATAGTGTGTGTACTAATGTATGCATGCATGAATGTATGTACGTATGTTTGCTTGTGTTTTAAGTATGTATGCAAGTATGTTATCATGTATATTCGTAGGCTCGTACGCTATGTATGTATCTATGTATATGTGTACGCTTGTATGTATGTATATAAGTATGTATGTATGTTTATGTATGTATGTAGTATGTATGTATGTATGTATGTATGTATGTATGTATGTATGTATGTATGCATGTATCAATGTATCTACCTATGGTTCTTTATTGTGTAAGTGTACATATGTGTACGGTGTTCAACAGAGAGAAAAGAGAAGAGGAAAAGGAAAATGATACACCCGGACGGTGCGGAAACGAGCAGAGAATTGCTGTCCTCAACCATCGAACAAACCAGCTGTATGTATGTATGCATGTATGCATGCATGCATGTATGTATGCATGACACATGTATGTGTGAATGCATGGATACATACCTATGTGGATGTTAGTGTCTTTCGCACACGCACATGATTGTGTGTTGTGTGTGGGGGGGGGGGGGGGTGTAGGTGTACACGCGCACGGGTATTTGTATGTGTGTGTGTGTGTGTGTGTGTGTGTGTGTGTGTGTGTGTGTGTGTGTGTGTGTGTGTGTGCTAGTGTATGTTGGTGGGGTGCATGTGTGCGTGTTTGGTGGATTGAAGGAGGTGGTTATTATGTGTGGGTGTGTTTGATGGGTCTGGGGGTGCATGTGTATGTCTAGCAAGTGTGGGGTGGGGGTTGAATGTGTGTGTGTGTGTGTGTGTGTGTGTGTGTGTGTGTGTGTGTGTGTGTGTGTGTGTGTGTGTGGTGCGTGCGTGTATGTGATGTGTGTGTGTGTGTGTGTGTGTGTGTGTGTGTGTGTGTGTGTGTGTGTGTGTCAGTCTGTTTGTGTGTGTGTGTGGGGGTGGGGGGGGTGGGGGGGGGAGTGAGGGGGGTGAGAAGGGTTTGTGAGAGAGAAAGAGTGGGTTGTTTTTGTGTGTCGGGGTGTGTGTGTGTGTGTTGTGGGGTGTGGAGTGGTTGCATTTGTTGTTGTGGTTGTGGGTTTTTGGTGTTGTTTGGTGGTTTGTGTGTGGTTGTTTTGTGTGTGTGGATAAATTTGTTTTTTTGTGGGGGGGGGGGGGGGGGAAAAGGGGTGGTGGGTGGCTGGTGAAAAAATTTGTGTGGTGTGGTGCGGTGAAGTGTGTGTGTTTTTGTTTGTGTGGTGTGTGTGTGTGGGTGTGTTTTTGTGGTGGGGGGGTTTTTTGTGTGAAATTTTTGGTTTGTTTATAAGATGGTAATAGAAATTTGGATTAAGAGTGTGAAGAAATTGCGAAAGAGAAAATTGTTTTGAAACGGAAAAAAATAAAAAAAATAAAAAAAAATTAATATAATAAAATTTTTTTAATTATAATTTTATAATTAAAAATAAAAAAGAAATAAAAAAAATTTTTTATTTTTAAATAATTTTTTTTAAAATTTTTTTTGTTGTTTTTGGTTTTTTTTTTTTTTTTTTTTAATTTTAATAATTATTTAAAAAATAAAAAAAATAATAATAAAAAAAAAAAAATAAAAAAAAAAAAAAAAAATTTTAAAAAAAAAAAAAAATAAAAAAAAATTTTATTAAAAAAATATGAAAAAAATAGTTAGATTGGAGTGGGGAGATAGAAAGATGAAGGGCAGACAGGAGAAGGGGGGCGGGGTGGGTGGTAGGTGGTAGGTTGGTTTGCCTGACATAAATAGATGTTGGGTTACAGATAGAAAAGTGACAGATAGATAGATAGTACAGATTGAAAAAAAAACAGATTTTTTATACAGTTTGATAGACGATAGACAGACAGACAGAAGTTTAGATAGATGGATGAAGATAGTGATAGATTGTTAGATGGGTTTGTTAAGAATAAAGAAATATAGTGAAGAAAAAGCTGATTTGACAGCAAAATTACAAAATTTGGCATGATTTCTCTAAGGACGGCTTTCTAACAACGGCCCAAATTTTTAAAAACCCTCGTAGGGAAAAGAGCAAGTACAAATGACCCAAAAAAATTTAATGTAGAGCATAACCAATAATAGAAAATACAGATAAAAAGTATCGGGCGCCCCAATCCCCCCAAAATAACATTTGAGCAGCCACACACACACACACACACACCACACACACACACACCAACACCACCAAACACACACACACAAACACACCAGCTCTCTCTCTCTCTCTCTTCTTCTTTTCCCCTTCTCTCTCTTCTCTCTCTTCTCTCTCTCTCTTTTTCTCTCTTCTCCCCTTCACACACACACACAACCACCACAACCACAAAAACCACCACACACCACACACACTTTAAACTCCACAAAAAAAAGAACTGGGGCAGTCCAATGCCCCCAAAAAAGATCATAAAAATTGAAAAGATTCATGTACTTTTCAAATCCAGTCGCCTGGACCTCGTGAAAAACTTCACCCCAAAAAGCCTTTTGAGGAAGTGGGGTAAGGGTTGATCCATTTTCGGTTGTAGGAATAAAAAAAGCGTTCTTGCTGGTCACTCTAAACCCAGAAAGACTGCCGACTGCACGCAGGTGACACTTGCCTGGTTCAGCAGCGTATCTCCTCTGGTCGTTGTTCATGGCGGCCCTGGTATTGACAATCTTCAGGACAGACAGTGAGGCTGTCAAAGAACTACTTGGGCTTTTGGAAATTGGTTTTGTTCCACGTTCATCAAACACGGGAAAAACAAATTGGAAATACACAACTAAAAACAACCAGTCCATAGCAAAAAGGAGGTTTTGTCCAAAATCCACGCCAATCTGACTCCACCATATCCTGTTTGGGGGTTCAAATGGAACAAAAATTTGAAATTTAAATAAATAGGTTGTAAAAAAAACTTTTCAAAGCCATCCGGGGGGGAAAATTTGTCTGTGTTCTTTTTGTAGAGTTATCTGTGTTTTGACACAGACATGTTTGCAAAAAGATCTTGGTTTTTATTGTTTTTTTCTTTTTTTTTTGTGTATTTCATAGCTAACTTGATAAGCAATTGCATTGTGGTCCTAAATTTTTATTTTGGGAAATTTTTCTCGTAAGTTGTTATAAAATAAACACCCAAATAAAAGCGTTTCGAAAAAAATTCTGATTCAAAAGTTTCACAAGAAAAAATACTACATTCAAAATCTTTTTCACAAAATAAATTTCGCTTCAAAGGTTAGCAACATGATATTCATCCAAGAGCTGTTTACAAATAAAACTGATTCCCAAAGTGTTCCGACTTAAATATACATTCCAAAAAACTGTCCGGAGGGAAATTCTGCTTCAAAAGCGGTCCCAAAAATAAAGGTGCATTCAAAAAAGCTGTCCACAAAATTTTAAAACTGCATTCAAAAGTGTATAACATAAAAACTGCATTAAAAACTGTCACGATTAGTGCATTCAAAACGTGTTACGCATAAAATTGCATTCAAACGTTTTCCCTTTTAATACTGCGTCAAAAACTTAAAAACATAAACACTGCATTCAAGTGTTACACAAAATACTGCACCAAAAGCTGTTTCACCAAATAATACTGCATTCAAAAACTGTTCCCCCCTTTAAACTGCATTCAAAAAATGTTCAAGATCTAAGACTGCATTCAAACGCTGCAGATTTAAATTTCTGCATTCAAACGCTGTTCAAGACATAAATATGCTTCAAAAGCTTTCCCACATAAATACTGCATTCAAAAGCTGTTCACCACATAAATACTGCTGTCACGGACCGACCCCTGGAGGTCTGCCCTGACAGGATCGGTCTAGATGGGAGTGAAGGGAGTGACTGACCTCCACCAGCCTCGCAAGAGACCACACAAGAAAGATTACGATACAATACACCATTTATTCACACCAGCACACACATAGTCACAAATAAGCATTCCAACACACACAACATTGCACAATCACAAATAAGCTTTTCAAAACATGCACAATCAAAATCAACCCTCCCAACACATACATTCCAGCATTCCAACACACACAACATGCACAATCACAAATAAGCTTTTCACAACAGTCATTCCTTTGCTCGCTTCATGTGGTCCCCCCACACCTCTGTCTCTCCAAAGTCCTTCGAGAGCACTGGGTCGACTCAGGTGCCCCCAAACCAGATTTGTTCCTGAATAGAGTTTCAAGGCCGACACCCTTGACACACGCGCACCCCAAATGGCACAGCACAGAGTTACCCACACCCGGTCACGTGCACTGCAGGAGGTCCGTGGACGGTGGAGAATGGCTCCCGTGGGACAGGGCGTTTGTCGCGGAAAGTCCCGGACAGGGCCAGGACCGTCCAGCCAGGTCCACATGCTCCTCAACCAGTGTGCGGCCCCAACAGTGCAAGCATGGGGTTTGGAGCCCCCGGGGGAAAGGGAGAAAAAGGAAGGAACTGGAAGGGAAGGGAAAGAAGGGTACTGGAACCCCGCAGTCAGTACGGTCTGACACATTGCTGTTAAATCCTAACAGCACTCGCATGAGGGGCGAGGGGGAGGTGTTGGATAGTTAGTGACACAAGCTCAACACGCCCTGAGCATAAACACAGTCAACAAACCAAACGAGGATTTTCGGTAAAGGGTCCCCTTTACACGAAGCAAGTAAGATTACTCAACAGGTTAAACACACGAATGACAATTATTTATTCATCCTTTTTCCTAAACGTAAAAATTTTCCTTTCCTGGAAACTGAATTAATACAGCAAACGCTGCTCTAAACTGCCAACCACATTTGCAAATAAAAATTTAACTCAATGGCACAATTATCCACAATTTTATAACAACATTCAAAATGACAATTCTCCAATCACGCATCCAAACGACAAATCATGCGTCGCACGCTCGCAAACATAAAACTCTCGTTCCCCTTGCACGCACAAACAGCCCGGTGGCCGAAGAATGCGAGACCGACAATTGTGACAGGGGCGGACGAGCGAGACCAAGCAAGTCCCAAACCCTGAATCACCAGGTTCTCTCCCATCCCCCGACTCCCGCATCACCGATGCATAAAAGGAGAAAGACTTTAAATATAATTTTGACTGGCCAGGTTAAAGATTGAATTAAACCAGAAAAAGTGGTCTCAAACAATATTTTTTTTTATAATTTTGAAAACCAAAAAGAAACTGCGCAAAAGAGAAGAATTGCCGGCTAACAAGAAAAAAAAAACAACAACAAATAAACCACGAAACTGATGCTTACAGCTACCCGGGGTGACCCAAGTGGGGGTCAAGCGACTCTCTGCCCTCTGTCCAGTCGATGGGGACCAGCAGAGCAAACGCGGAAAAGATGACGTGATGTGATGTCCCTCCCCTACAGGCCGACTGTAGGGATGAAGGTACCGACCGTACCTTCGACGAAGTGGTGTAGAACCAAAAAACAGAGCAGGCGCTCTCAGGGACATCTTCCCCTCGAGTGAAGAGAAAACCTGCCTAAACGATGGCAGCCAACATGCCACGCTCGTCACAGTGAGCATACCTCAAGCCTAAGGGGAAAATGATGCACGGGGCAGGTAAAAAGACAGGAGAGAGGCCGAAGAGACAGCCTGTTCAAGCGAAAGGTACCAGCCCCCCGTGAACCTGCAGGATGAATTGCAACGGGCAGTGGAATTAGGAGAGAGAGAGAGAGAAAGTAAACCTAACCTGAGCTGAACGACATTAAGGTGCAGACGCACCACAAGCCACATTAAAGGACGGATACACGACAACAGCAACGACAATAAATAAATGAAAAATTTCCCACCACCCTAGATGGGTCAATCGTCATAGGCCTCGTGACAAACTCGTGCCCAACCCCCTTCTAAAAGCATCTGTTTCTCTGAGATACAGTGCTCCTTTGAACCTTGACGCTTGTGCAAATTCACAACAAAGGGACGAACCAACCCCCCTGTGGCGACAGAGTACGATAAATCCAATACAACCGTTCCACGATAGAACTACACAGGAAGATACATAATACTACTTATCAAACAACTAAAAAAACCCTTTCCCAATAAAAGAAAACAACCCGAACGTGGTGATTCACTATCGTTAACATCACTGAAGTGAAACAGTCACTACACTTTTTACAGAGAAAAAAGGGATATAACCCAGAAGTGCCAACCAGAGCAAATTTTGTCAGTATTATGTCAGATAATCTGAGGGCGTGACCATCGACGGCGCGAACGCCTAGCCTGCTAGGGGGTCTGGGGGCATGCCCCCCAGAAAATTTTACAAAAAAGGAAGCAAAATGGTGCAATCTGGTGTATTCTGGACACAAAATTTACATTGTTTCAAGCATGAAGTTTCATGTCCCAAAATTGTAAATTTGGTCATTTTGGGCAAAATTTTGGTGTGAAGTAAGTGACTTCAACCCAAAACCACACACACACACACACACACACACACCACACACAGACAAAATCAATACAATTTACTCACCAAGACAGCCTTCGTTGTGAAAATCCACCATTTGCCTACTGACACTAATAAAAAAGAAAAGGATTTGATATTTACACTATGTACACAGATTCAGTCAGTTCAGTCTTTGGGTGCAGGAGCAGTTGTCGAATCAGGGTCTTCAGAAGCTTCTGCAGATGTGATGGTGGCAGGAGCTGGTTCTTCAAGAATCTGCAGTAGCGCTCTTGCACTTCTTCAAGGGGGGACTCGGAAAGATGTGTCCCTGTAACATGGCTCTGGGATTGGACTAGAGAGAGATCAGAGCGTTAAAAGTCTGATTTCCCATTGTGCCCCTGAAATCAGTTTTATTTTTTCTCACTAGAGAAAAGACCCTTTCACAGGCTGAATTTGACACAGGGATGAGTAGAATCCCCAGCATGACACGAGACAGCAAATCAAATCTCAGGGATCCGTTTGGGATCTGTCACTGTGGCCATCTCTGCCCACTGTTCTTCTGCTTCTGTCATCTCTAGCACGTTGGCTGGCAGAGGCTGGCGGGTTTGGTAGTCGTTAAACTGTTCTTCAACAGTATAAATGGTACATGAAGTGGTAAGACAGGTGGAAAGCGTTTTAAGGAAGTCCCTGACACTGGACCATTTCGCAGATGCCTGCTCACGAACATTTGCCACCTGTGCATGCCTCCAGACGTCCACCTTCCCCGGAACAGAGTCATCTTTGCAGGTGTTGAGGTTGTCAATGATGTATTGACAGGCTGTCTTGTAAAACATCTTGACATTTGTAAAGAAAGCCTCCTTCTCTTGGGATCCAGTCCTCCTCAATGTGGGGAAGTACCCTGGAAACCCACTGTGAGTTCTTTGTTGGTCTTGATGTTGTAGCTCTGCTTGAAGTCCACATCCATCAAAAGGCCATGCCCGGCACTGGGCTTTACAAACAGTTCAGGAGGTTCCGAAGCAGGGTCCAATGTCTCTCTTGACTGTGTGAACTCTGCTACTGTCAGACTGTAGCGCTTGTTCAGCACATCAAAACGCTTTAAACACACACACACAAAACACACACACACACACACAACACACACACACACACCAACACACACCAAAAACTATTTTAGAGTAAAGATCACTCAGACTTAAAAAGAAAAGGTGACAAATAATTATAATGTATACATGTTCGAATCTCACACTGGAATTTTAGTGAAAAAGAAGGCTGGGCCCCCATTTTTTTTTTTATCTGGGAAAATGTCCGGGAGCAAACCATATAAAAAACAATGTTGTTCATGTAATTTAATGTAATAATTTCTGATTTGTGTGTGTGTGTGTGTGTATGTGTGGGGTGTGTGTGTGTGTGTGTGTGTGTGTGTGTGTGTGTGTGTGTGTGTGGGGTGTGTGTGTGTGTGTGTGTCCCGTGTGGCATGCCATGTATGTGTGGTGTGTAGTCATGTGTGCCTATCACTGCATGTGCGTGCGTGATGGGGCATATGTGTTTACAGCGCAACTGCTTATGTGTATATAGTCTATGTGTGCATGTGCATGCGCATGCATGCGTGCATGTGCTTGGATGCGTGGTGTGTGTGAAAGAAAACGAATAAGGTGAGTATAATTTTATTTAATAATTTTATATAAAATAGTGTGTGTGCGTGTGTGAGATTGTGTGTGTGTGTGTGTGTATGCCTTTGTGTGCGTGTGTGTGCGTGCATGGCATGCTCTTTTGTTTTTTATTTGTCTTCATTATTATTAATTCAGCTCACCTCAACAAAATGTGGCGTAGAATAACACGTACAGCTTGGTGTCCTTCGCGTGAAGAAAAACACGTAGTGTGGTCCTGATGGAGGAAGCAGCATCAGGGTCTTTGGAGGGTTTCTTTGTGCAACATTCCTCTTTGAAAAACATTTTTAAGAGGTTTTCATTGTTCAATGACAACGAGACAAGGGGAGCTCCCAGTGAAAGCCACCTTGTGGGAACATGTGTAAGAGTTGTGGTCTGGTGCTTTGCACTTGCGCTGGCACTCCCTTTAATCTTTGTGCCCGTTGATGACTTGTCAAAATTACCAGGACAGCTGACGATTGTATTGTCCATGTCGAACTTTGACGAAGCCTTGACAGCATTCTTGAAGGCAATGTGGAGAGATGGCATACACATTTCCCGCAAGAGAACCTTCTTGTTCCCTTTTCTCACATAGGCAATCACTCCTTTGTGACAACCCGTCATCACACTAGCATTTTCCGAGACAACTGACAAACAGTTTTTTCCCGTCAATGTTCTTTTCTTTCAATTCAGAGTCAATCACTTTGTAGATGTTTTTCTCCCGTGGCGCTTCAGTGCATGTTGGGATACTGGAAGTTCAGTGAAATTTCTTGTTGCCACGCAGTACACTTACAAAAAATAGGAAAGTATTTCTCACCTCCTCTGAGAACCATCAGTCCCAAGCACAAAGGGACTTTCTGCATGTCAACAGCTAAATCATTTGACTTCGGCAGAGTAGTTTGGATGATCTTCGTAGTTTTTGTGCGACCACACTTATAATCCTTGGCAACCGTATTTCTGGAAAAATTTCTTGGAACAGTTTCCTTGCGTGGTCGCTGCACTGATGGAAGCAGTTATGCTCGACAAGAAGCAAGTAACAATGTCTCAGCACGAATCACTTGCATCTGATGTGACGTTGGTTCAGCAACCCGATCTTGAACTGGTAAAAAAGGACGTAATGTGGCTTGATTTATGCACAGCTGTACTTTTTGCTATGTGGCTACCGAGCCGACGTGTCGAAAAACATCATCAAAACCGCCATGATGATTTGAAATCGATGCAGCAAGTCTTGCCACCTCGCATACACAGGTGATATGTTGGAGCGGCGATGCCGGATACTCTTTTCCCTATAAGAGTCTAAGAACTGTTGCTCCCGTCGCTTCGGAGTTTTCTTTGCAAAGTTGCAGGGTTTTTCGCTGATTTTTTTTGGCTGCCCTTCAAGTATTTTTCGTTTAATCCTCGTGGTCTACCTCGACCCGCCATTTTTTCTCGTTGAAGAAAACCAAATGAACAAAGCCGATGTAGCCCATTGGCTACGAAATTCCGGAAGCATGATAGCAGCCAATCACGAGACTCGACTCGAAAACTGCACAGGTTCACCTGCTCGACAGCAAACCACAGGCGCAAAATCGTCAAAAACTACCCCCTGCTAGACAAAATCGCCGTCGCCGTATTATTTTGCATTCAGGTATTTCAGTATTATATTTTGGTATGACCGTAATTAAATACGGCCCAAAACCGTAACGGTTGGCACCTCTGTATAACCTGGTTGAGGGGAAGTGTTCCCCTGACTGACTTCTCCAATTTTGCTGATACGGAGCTCGGCTGAGATAGTCAGCATCCGTATTGGGTGGAACCTTTTATATGGCGAAAAAGAAAGAATGACTCTGCAATTCCACTGCCTAACTCATGAGTCGACGGGCTGATTGGCGGATCCGGTCCAGGCACTGGAGAGGATGATGATCGCTCTCCAGTACAAACTTCGGCCGTACTTTTCTTGGGCAAAGCCCGTGCGCGTCCCAAAACTGCCTGGAGATTCAGCAACAGTAGGGCATCGTTTGTCCTGAGCGGGACAGCCTCTGGGTACCGAGTCGCGTAGTCCCCCTACCAAGATGTAGCGGGGACCGCGATCGGATGGTGGACTAAAGGGTCCACCAGGTCGACCCCAACCTTGCTGAATGGCTCCCAACCAGTGGACTGAACCTAGGGGAACACGCTTCAAGCGACCCTTAGGCGTTGTCCGTTGGCAGACATCGCAACTGCGGCAGTTACTGCCTAACCTGAGAGTTCATCCCCGGCCAGAAGAAGTCCTGTCTTACTCGCTCGAGAGTCCGCTTTGAGCCCATATGACCTGCCATAGGTGAATCATGGGCCTGCCGGAGAACAGATTCTCTCAAGCTTTGGGGGACGACTAGCTGCTTGGCCACACGATCTGCCTGAGTGAAAACCCTAAAGAGGATCCCTTTGTGGAGCTTGAAGCTCACCTTGGCGTGTCGGGCAGACTGAGCGGGACGATCTACCAGTTGTCGCAGGCGTTGGACATCCAAGTCCGGGCCTGAAGACGAACCATGGTAGCAGGATCGGCCTTTGCAAGAACCTCGTCAGAGATCGGCTGAAGAACGAGACGCAATTCCTGTTCCTGCTTCTTATCTTTGGCGCGTGTGGTAACTCCCGCACACGCCTGTACAGGCAGATCCGTAGACACGGACTGACTGCGTCCTTCTGCAAAGGTGATAGTATTCCCTATGAGAAGGGAATACATAGGTCGCTCCACCGCGATGGCCCATACATCGCCACAGAAGTAGGGGTGGAAATAGGAATGAGTACAGAAGGACGGGTGGAGGTAAAACCAGCCTCCAACCCGCACACATCGTAACTGGCGCCCCGCTGAGCCTCAGGGGAAACCAAATCCTTATCCACAAAGAGCGTTGATGCTCCCGAATCCCTGATGGTGTCGACCAAGGATGAACCAACAACAGAAAGAAACACGGGACACTCTGTACCACCAGAAGCTGGGATGGACCCCACGTTAGCTGAGGCGCGAGGACGCTGGAAAGGACTAGCCCCATGACTACGGCGGCTTTAGGACAATCTTTCCTAATGTGGCCAGGACGACCACAAGAAAACACAGTCGGGGTGCTGAGGTCCCCGATGAACTGCCTGCCTTGTTCGACCCGCTAGCAGTCGCCGGTGTCGTATATAATACTGTCGCCGTGGAATTGTATCGCAGCGACAGCATTTCACGTGAAATACTGTTGCAGCGACAATATTTGCTGGAAAAAAATTGTCGCACGACAACTTTTCATGAAAAATGTCCTATAGAATATTGTAGCTGTCCATAAAATGCAGTATTTCCCGGGAAATACTGTCGCTGCGACACGATTTTATGAGCGACAGTATTATATACGACACCGGCGCCCTACTGCCACTAGTCCCGTGAGGGTCTTTCTGTCCGTGTCTGGGCGATGCCCATAAGCTCTACGAGCTTCAGCAAACACCTCAGCGGTTTGAATCGCAGCCGCGAAATCCTGAGGTGCTGTCTCGCCTATACGGATCCTCAACTCTGGGGACACGGTGTTGGTCAGCTGTTCGATGAGAATCAGATCCTCCAGCTCCAGCTTAGCCAACTGACGCCAGTACCCTAGCGTTTTGCGCAGCCTATCCCCAAACTGCACGAAGGTCTCATCGTTATTCTTTTTCATAGACCTGAACTTCCTCCTGTACGTCTCTGGAGTAAGGTGGAAACGCTTACGCAGAGCCAACTGCATATCTGTATAAGACGCGCCTTCATTTAGAGTGAGCACACACTCCCTTGCAGTACCCGACAATCCAGAAAAAAGGTGCATGGCCTTTTGTTCCTCAGACAATTGGTATGAACTAGCTACCTTGTAAAAATGCTCTAAGAACATATCTATGTCCTCACTAGGTCTGAACTCTGAAGCTTTAATTTTGGGCCTCTTACTCTATCACTTGCCCGTTGATTATCCCCCTGATTTACAGATGCGGGAGTCCGCGAAAGAAGTTGTTCCATTTCTTCTCTACGCAGAGCTAACTCTTCCCGACGGAGCGTAGCCTCTTCCTGACGGAGGGCCTCCTGTCTGGCAGCCTCTTCCCTACGCCGAGCTTCCTGCCTAGCAGCCTCTTCCCTACGCTGTCGCTCCAGAAACATAAGGACGGAGGCGATGTCCTGGGCAGGATTCACCACTCCCGACACGGGAGGATGACCCGTTTGACCCGTCCCTTGGGTCTCGACCTTCCCATGAGGAAAATCTCCTGGGGCATGCTCCTTACGAGGGGAGGCATGGAAAAGAGGGTTTTGGTTTCTGCGACTCAACAGAAGCCCATAGTTGCTTCGCTATACTCTGACGCTTCCGAGCGGAAGTGCCAGTCGGGGTCTCAGCAGGAAAAATCCCTAGCGAAGAAGAAGTGAAAGTACTCGCTGGACTATCGGCTACAGCACTGGAATAAGTGGAAGTCACTGTAGTCGAAGTACTGGTGCTAATAGTAGGGACTACATTTAGAAAACCTTTCTTCTTCGACGCCCAAGTCGCCATACCACCAGCACCGGACGTTGCCATGACAACTATATCCTACGGTTCTCAAATACAGGGGAAAGACAATTCCACTTTAAAACAACAAATACCAAACGGATATGTTACGTCTATTGTTGACTGACTGAGAAACAGCAAATAAAAAAAAAACGTCAACGTACAATGTCCGGCTGCTCCCACTCTGGCAACACCGTGCTCTACAACACGAGCAACAGTGTGGTGGGGCTCACCGAAAAAAAAAAAAACCCAGAAGGAATCCAGAGAAGAGAGAAAAAAATGTGATACTAACGTCCGATACACCCACCTGTACTCAATAACCCGGTAGAGAAAACTGGTTAAATACAAAACAGGAATGGCAGACTAAGTGGCAAGAGAAAGGAAAGTCTTACGGCCGTATCTGCGTGAGGCACCCGGCGGAAAGAGGACTGGACGCGGTCGATTCTGCTTAGACTCACCTCGATTCCCAGTCACGCCAGATGTTCCTTCAGGCCACCAGAAGACTCCCTGCACGCTAGAGTCACCCAGCCAACCACCCACAAACAACCACGACAAAGGGACTAAACACATACAGACAAACAGGACTGGACAGGTACTCCGCGAAACGAGAGAGAGACAGTCAGAGCCCTTCACATCCCGGACGAGCCCCACAAATGTCACGGCCGACCCCTGGAGGTCTGCCCTGACAGGATCGGTCTAGATGGGAGTGAAGGGAGTGACTGACCTCACACGCCTCGCAAGAGACCACACAAGAAAGATTACGATACAATACACCATTTATTCACACCAGCACGCACATAGTCACAAATAAGCATTCCAACACACACAACATGCACAATCACAAATAAGCTTTTCAAAACATGCACAATCACAATCAACCCTCCCAACACATACATTCCAGCATTCCAACACACACAACATGCACAATCACAAATAAGCTTTTCACAACAGTCATTCCTTTGCTCGCTTCATGTGGTCCCCCCACACCTCTGTCTCTCCAAAGTCCTTCGAGAGCACTGGGTCGACTCAGGTGCCCCCAAACCAGGTTTGTTCCTGAATAGAGTTTCAAGGCCGACACCCTTGACACACGCGCACCCCCAAAATGGCACGGCACAGAGTTACCCACACCCGGTCACGTGCACTGCAGGAGGTCCGTGGACGGTGGAGAATGGCTCCCGTGGGACAGGGCGTTGTCGCGAAAGTCCCGGACAGGGCCAGGACCGTCCAGCCAGGTCCACATGCTCCTCAATCAGTGTGCGGCCCCAACAGCGCAAGCATCGGGTGGAGCCCCGGGAGGAGAGAAGAAGGAAGGAACTGGAAGGGAAGGAGAAGAAGGGTACTGGAACCCCGCAGTCAGTACGGTCTGACACATGCTGTTAAATCCTAACAGCCACTCGCATGATGGGCGAGCGGGAGGTGTTTGGATAGATTAGTGACACAAGCTCAACACAGACCTGAGCATAACACAGTCAACAAACCAAACGAGGAATTTTCGGTAAAGGTCTCCTCACACGAAGCAAGTAAGAGATTACATCAACAGGTTAAACACACGAATGACAATTATTTATTCATCCTTCTCACTCACGTTCAACATTTTCCTTTCCTAGGAACTGAATTAATACAGCAAACGCTGCTCTATAACTGCCACCACATTTGCAAAAAATAATAACTCAATGGCACAATTATCCACACATTTTATAACAACATTCAAAATGACAATTCTCCAACCACGCATCCAAACGACTAATCATGCGTACGCACGCTCGCAAACATAAAACTCTCGTTCCCCTTGCACGCACAAACAGACGGTGGCCGAAGAATGCGAGACCGACAATTGTGACAGGGGCGGACGAGCGAGACCAAGCAAGTACCAACCCTGAATCACCAGGTTCTCTCCCATCCCCGCCGACTACCGCATCACCAGATGCATAAAAAGGAGAAAGACTTTAAAATATAATTTTGACTGGCCAGGTTAAAGATTGAATTAACCAGAAAAAGTGGTCTCAAACAATATTTCTTTTATAATTTTGAAAACCAAAAGAAACTGCGCAAAAGAGAAGAATTAGCCGGCTAACAAGAAAAAAAACAACAACAAATAAACCACGAAACTGATGCTTACCAGCTACCCGTGGGTGACCCAAAGTGGCGGGTCAAGCGACTCTCTGCCCTCTGTCCAGTCGATAGGACCAGCAGAGCAGATGCGGAAAAGATGACGTGATGTGATGTCCCTCCCCTACAGGCCGACTGTAGGGATGAAGGTACCGACCGTACCTTCGACGAAGTGGTGTAGAACCAAAAACAGAGCAGGCGCTCTCAGGGACATCTTCCCCTCGGTGAAGAGAAAACCTGCCTAAACGATGGCAGCCAACATGCCACGCTACGTCACAGTGAGCATACCTCAAGCCTAAGAGGAATGATGCACGTGCGGCAGGGATAAAGACAGGAGAGAGGCCGATAGAGACAGCCTGTTCAAGCGAAAGGTACCAGCCACCGTGAACCTGCAGGATGAATTGCACGGGCAGTGGAATTAGAGAGAGAGAGAGAGAAAGTAAACCTAACCTGAGCTGAACGACATTAAGGTGCAGACGCACCACAAGCCACATTAAAGGACGGATACACGACAACAGCAACGACAATAAATAAATGAATAATTCCACCACCCTAGATGGGTCAATCGTCATAGGCCTCGTGACAAACTCGTGACAACTGCATTCAAACCTCCATCAACTATTAAAGAACACAAAAAGTGCAACGAACTCACTGATTTCTGGGATTCACATTTGAGTCCACTGCTGCATTTGTCAGCTTGCGTACAAGACTGGCCAGCTGACAGTCCTGTCAACACACAGGTTGGAATGACTTTTTTACATCATGGGATGTAATCCAGAGATGCCTTTGCAGGAGTCAACAGGTATTCTGGCAAGGAACAGGTCCTGTGACACATGGAACAAGCGACGTTCATCTGCCACTATACTGCACCCACCCAGGTCAACACTCCACTGCACCCACCCAGGTCATCTGAAACTCCACTGCATCCACCCAGGTCATCATTCCACTGCATCCACCCAGGTCAACACTCCACTGCACCCACCCAGGTCATCACTCCACTGCACCCACCGAGGTCATCACTCCACTGCACCCACCCAGGTCATCACTCCACTGCATCCACCCAGGTCAGCATTCCACTGCACCCACCCAGGTCATCACTCCACTGCACCCACCCAGGTCATCACTCCACTGCATTTCCACCCAGGTCAGCACTCCACTGCACCCACCCAGGTCATCACTCCACTGCACCCACCCAGGTCATCTGACATTCTACTGCACCCACCCAGGTCAGCACTCCACTGCACCCACCCAGGTCAGCACTCTACCACACCCACCCAGGTCATCACTCCACTGCACCCACCGAGGTCATCACTCTACCGCACCCACCCAGGTCAGCACTCCACTGCACCCACCGAGGTCATCACTCCACTGCACCCACCCAGGTTAGCACCCCACTGCACCCACCCAGGTCAGCACTCCACTGCACCCACCCAGGTCATCACTCCACTGCACCCACCCAGGTCAGCACTCCACTGCACCCACCCAGGTCAGCACTCCCCTGCACCCACCCAGGTCAGCACTCCACTGGACCCACCCATGTCAGCACGCCACTGCACCCACCCAGGTCAGCACTCCACTGCACCCACCCAGGTCATCTGACACTCCACTGCACCCACCCAGGTCATCTGACACTCCACTGCACCCGCCCAGGTCATCACGCCACTGCACCCACCCAGGTCGTCACTCCACTGCACCCACCCAGGTTGTCACTCCACTGCACCCACCCAGGTCATCTGACACTCCACTGCACCCACCCAGGTCAGCACTCCACTGCACCCACCCAGGTCGTCACTCCACTGCACCCAGCAAGGTCATCTGACACTCCACTGCACCCACCCAGGTCGGCACTCCACTGCACCCACCCAGGCCAGCACTCCACTGCACCCACCAAGGTCATCTGACTCTCCACTGCACCCACCCAGGTCATCTGAGACCCCACTGTATCCACCCAGGTCAGCACTCCACTGCACCCACCCAGGTCAGCTGACACTCTACTGCATCCACTCAATGTAATTCCTCTGGTCATGGAGGAACCGCGACCCTACTTGTTCGTTATTTCTTGTTTACTATTCCCTGCTTCATTCCAGATTCCCTTTCAAACCAGTCAACCCCAGGTTACCTGTATTCGTGTCTGTTCATCCGTGTGTTTGTTTAGTTGTTTAGATTCAAGAACGAAAAGGTTGTGTCAGTCTGAAGTAGATGTTCATTTGTATTTTTTCATTTCTACAGCTATTGTTGCTAGGAACAGACACGTGTCAGGTACAGGGTATATGAGCAAGCCAGGAACTTTTTGAGGACGTTCCTTGTTTGTTCTTTGTGCTCTGTGTTGCCATTTCTCTGGGCATTTGGTCTCGTGATCAGCGGTCGTTCGGATTATGGGCGTGGGAACAAGAGTTACCCTATTTATACGTTGTTTACTGTTTACTAGTCCTTGCTCCATTTAAGATACCTGGGGGGGGGGGGGGGGAGTCAAACACGCGCGCGCACACACACACACACACACACACACACACACACACACACACACACCACACACACACACACACACACACACACTCGGAATAGAGTTTTGCTCTATTAGATAAAAGGCTTCAAGAAGAGTGGCAGGAACCAGTTCTAAAATTCAATATAACTGCCTTTTTTATTCTTGTTTTTGCTTTAAAACGCAATTGCTGTTGGTTCGTACTCTGCTTGTAACAAACGTAACATTTCTCGTTTTTCATGTTACTGGATAGGAAACACGTTTTTCCTCCTCAATAAATTTTCACTGCACACAATAATTTCTCCCCCTCCTCCCAAAATATCAAAGGATTGATTCATTTTGATTGTACTTAATAGACAACGCATTTAATGTTCAAGTGAGTATAAACCTGGACACTAATCAGTATCCAATTTAGCTGAATACTTACAGATTTTTTTCTGTTTTTTTGTTTTTTGGGGGGTTTTTGTTGTTGTTTTTTTAGCTTTATCGCATTTTATTTCAGTTTAGTTCTTTTTTCTCTCTCTAGTTTATGTGTGTGTTTATTTTTCTTTTCAAAGAGGCAATCATTTTGGTGCAAATCGCAATTCTCATTTGAACTGTGTGATTTGAATTTACACAACTGTGATTGCCAACTCTTATTTGCCCCAGTGCAGATTGAAATCGTCATTTTTAACCTGTTTTCAGTTAGTTTCAAAGTAAGGTGACAGCAGGCGGAAACGCAAACGAACTTAAAAGGAAAAAGAAAACACTATTCTGCTGAACAAAAGAGACCAACAAATAATGGAAACTCAAACGAACTTAAAAGGAAAAAGAAAACACTACTCTGCTGAACAAAAGAGACCAACAAATAACGGAAACTCAAACGAACTTAAAAGGAAAAAGAAAACACTATTCTGCTGAACAAAAGAGACCAACAAATAACGGAAACTCAAACGAACTTAAAAGGAAAAAGAAAACACTACTCTGCTGAACAAAAGAGACCAACAAATAACGGAAACTCAAACGAACTTAAAAGGAAAAAGAAAACACTACTCTGCTGAACAAAAGAGACCAACAAATAACGGAAACTCAAACGAACTTAAAAGGAAAAAGAAAACACTACTCTGCTGAACAAAAGAGACCAACAAATAACGGAAACTCAAACGAACTTAAAAGGAAAAAAAAACACTACTCTGCTGAACAAAAGAGACCAACAAATAACGGAAACTCAAACGAACTTAAAAGGAAAAAGAAAACACTACTCTGCTGAACAAAAGAGACCAACAAATAACGGAAACTCAAACGAACTTAAAAGGAAAAAGAAAACACTACTCTGCTGAACAAAAGAGACCAACAAATAACGGAAACTCAAACGAACTTAAAAGGAAAAAGAAAACACTATTCTGCTGAACAAAAGAGACCAACAAATAACGGAAACTCAAACGAACTTAAAAGGAAAAAGAAAACACTATTCTGCCGAACAAAAGAGACCAACAAATTACAAGATATAACAAGACATGTTTCGACCTCGTTGGTCTTCTTCAGGCAGGACAAACAACATTCAAGAAAATGAAAACCAAGAACGAGCAATCCTTTATTCTTTAATTTTTGTGCCAGTTTTGAGGAGATAAGCGATTGCTTGTTCTTCGTTTTTATTGTCTTGAATATTGTTTGTGTCGCTTCAAGAAGACCAAAGAGGTCAAAATGCGTTGTAATGCGTTGTGTTTTGTCTTGTAATTTGTTCATCACTTTCGTTCGTGAAATAGTAATCTTTCTTTTAAGATCTGATTTCCGTTAATATGTCAGGTTTTTGAAAAGACTGAAGGATTCATGTTTTCCTCTACTATACACGTGTTCAACCTACTACTTTGTAGTGAAAAACTGGCCACCAGTAGGTGGTTGCACACCCCTTGGCAGATCAAAGTTAGAGCTTAACGGTCTATTATTCACTTGCCACATTTCGTAGGCAGACGAGGTGAACCTGGTCAAGGTATCGAGGTACATCACATTTCGTGAGTGATGCTCTTTTCTATGTCTATTTTCTAATCTGCAAGAAGGCACAACATGTCTATTTCTTCTCTTTAAACCTTCAGAGACTATAAGGCAGTGTCAGATCTAAACGTTTATGCCATTCTGTTACATTTTACTTATACATGTCAATCTTTTCCCATTCTCAAATGGCCTTATTGGAAACTGTACGCTCATACAGCAAATACTGTTAAAAAAAACACACACACGAAGAAAAAAAAAAGGAGAAGGAGAAGAAGTTAAAGAAGAAGAAGATAAGAAGAGAAGAAAAAGAAGTAAAAGAAGAAGATAAGAAGAGGATTAGGAAGAGGAAGAAGAAAAAGAAAAAGAAGAAGAGAGGAGGAGGAGGAGGAGGAGGAGGAGGAGGAGGAGGAGGAAAAGGAAGAAGAACAAGAAGAAGGTAGCATGGCTGCAATGAGGCGAGGTATGCACGATGTTGGGAAAAGTGCTGGTCTCTGACTTGAAGAATTTGCCCTGCTTCACAAAATCTGGAACCATGACCATGATTCCACATGGACTGGGACACGCCCTGAAATGTCCCCTGAGCTTCCCCTGATGTCAGTGACCACGACGAACACCAACGAAACAGGAGGCAGAAGAAGGGGGAAAAATACCCAAAAGTGTGGGTGGGACCCAGAGAATTACTGTCCTTTAACTACTGAACCAACCAGGTGGGAACAATCCTGCACCGCCCTTGGAAGCCTGTGCTATGTTCACAAAGGGCGCAGGCACGCACATGGCATTCCATTAGGACGTCAAGGGACATACTCGCTCCCTTGCAGATGCCATTGTGTAATGAACACTCCATGTGACACGACAGAATCTCCACAGGAGCATTTGCACTGGTGTACCGGCTGATATTTCATGACTGCAGCGCCCACCATCAAAAAACGACACAGTCAAGCAACTGCCGCGTGCATCCCACAGCTTCACTCGCTGCTGTGCTCGGCTGCTGAGAGACACACGGCATTTTAAGTCCTGGAGTCTCTTATTCAGCAGAGAACCAGGTGGGGAGAATAACTTGACCGCAAAGTACAGGAGGTGTTGGCATGTCAGCAGGGAGTCTGTGACAGGAGTAGAATCTTGTAAAACCTCATATCAGTGTGGATGCCAGTTCGTTGAGACAAGGAGAAGAATAGCAGCAGTGAGGGATTATTTTCCCCAACACAGAAAGTAGTGGCGATAGGGAAGGGAGCCGAGGAATTGGGTGGGTGGGAGGGGGTGGGTGGCTGCAGTTATCTTGACACTTCACCCGTTTTCCAGGTTCAGAGGAAGCTGAAGTAAAACGATGCCTGTCTACCGTGTGCAACATCTCCATCCTGCACAGATGACGGAGGTTTCCTCTGCCTGGCAGAGTGGTTGGTTGCTGACACGCCCAGGAGGGCGACTCCTTCACCGCTGGGAAGCTGGAGAGACTACAGTGAACTGGAACCAAGTGACCTGCCCTTCCCTCTGTCAATGCTATCCTTAACCAATCAAAGCTGGAACAGAGTGACCTGCCCTTCCCTCTGTCAATGCTATCCACAACCAATCAAAGCTGGAACTAAGTGACCTGCCCTTCGCTCTGTCAATGCTATCCACAACCAATCAAAGCTGGAACAGAGTGACCTGCCCTTCCCTCTGTCAATGCTATCCACAACCAATCAAAGCTGGAACAGAGTGACCTGCCCTTCGCTCTGTCAATGCTATCCACAACCAATCACAGCTGGAACCAAGTGACCTGCCCTTCCCTCTGTCAATGAAATCCACAACCAATAAAAGCTGGAACTAAGTGACCTGCCCTTCCCTCTGTCAATGCTATGCACAACCAATAAAAGCTGGAACAGAGTGACCTGCCCTTCCCTCTGTCAATGCTATCCACAACCAATCAAAGCTGGATCAGAGTGACCTGCCCTTGCCACTGTCAATGCTATCCACAACCAATAAAAGCTGGATCAGAGTGACCTGCCCTTGCCACTGTCAATGCATCCACAACCAATAAAGCTGGAACAAGTGACCTCCCTTCCCTCTGTCAATGCATCCACAACCAATCAAAGCTGGAACAGAGTGACCTGCCCTTCCCCATACTGTCCAATGCTATCCACACCAATCACACCTGAAACAGAGTGACCTGCCCTTCCTACTGTCAAAGCTTTCCACAACCAATCAAACCACAAGCACGTGCCACTGCTTTAAAATCGCACCAGCCTACATTCTTGAGCTTTATTTGTTGTTTGCAATACAGCCAGAGATGATGCAATGTTGGTGGTGGTGGGTTCAGATCCTTGGAAATACCACAGATCTGAGCAGCGGATATATATGTTAGACAATTTCCCTGTTGTGGCATTCTTGGCCAGGCGATCAGCCATTTCATTCCCTCCAATGCCAACATGACCAGGAACCCAAGCCAGAACGATGTTGTGACCCTTCACTTTCAACCTGGAAAAAAGCTTTTGAAAAGTGGAGAAGTTCGAGATGATGGAGGTTGCGGCCAGCTATGGCTGCTAAAGCTGACAGTGAATCTGACAAAACCAGAAAGTCCTTCTTCATAGATTGTGAGATTATCTTCAATGCCAGGACCAGAGCTGTAAGTTCAGCAGAGTAAACAGAAGCATCTGAAGGAATATGTTCTAAGAATATTTGAGAAGGAGCACCAGGGCAATAGGCTGCACAGGCCACTCCAACTTCAGACTTGGAACTGTCAGTGAACATTTTCTGACAGGATGGGAATTTTTCGAACAGAGATCGGCAAACAATGCCTTGTATGCCAGAGAGCTGGTAGATTCTTTGCCAAAAGCTGCAAGGTCAAAACAAATCTTTGTGTGCAAAATGTCCATGGAGGCTTATCTGGAAACTTGGAGAAATCAGCACAACTCTTAGGTCTAGACCTGCATTCTGTGCATGAGGCTGCATACGAAGACCAAACGGTGGAATACAGTTGGGGTTGTTTTCGAATTTACTTTGAAACTGAGGGTCAAAGACAGTCATTGGCAAGGTTATCCGGTTCAGAGAACAGTCTGATATAGTAATTCAAGGATAGTTTCAGCCTGCAGTTGGACAGTGAGGGTTCACCTGCCTCTGTGTACAAGCTGTACAAGTGGTGGTGCAGAATGCTCCAAGGCAGAGACGAAGCCCTTGATGGTGAACTGGGTCCAAGAGTTTTAGGTAAGACGGTCTTACAGAGCCGTACACAGCACAACCATAGTCCAGTTTGGAACGGACTGAGGCTCTGTAGAGGTGCAGCAAAGTTTTCTTATCAGCGCCCCAGTCAGTGTGTGCTATGACCCGCAGAATGTTCAGAGTTTTCTGGCAAGAAGTTATTAGGCTTTTAAAGTGACTGAGAAAGTTCAGTTTGGGTCAAAAATAATTCCTAGGAATTTGGCCTCTTTGATAGCTGGAATGGGAGATTTCCCTATTCAGATTTCAGGATCTGCAAACAACTGACGAAAATTATGGAAGTAAATGCACTGTGTCTTAGTAGCAGAAAAAGTGAAGACGTTTTCTTCCCCCACTGATGAATTTTATCCACACAACGCTGGAGCCTGCACTGGACACTCGGGTACAGGCCTCCTGTTGCATACACGGCAAAATCATCCACAAAGAATGAGCAGTTGGAACCCTGTTGAACTGACTTGACAATGTTGTTGATCTTGATGCTAAAGAGGGCAGAAACACCCAACTCCTGCTCGTTAACATCAGAGAGAGTGGTGCCAACCTGGACCTGAAACCTGTTCTGCAAAAAAAATTGAATAAAAAGTGAAAGATGACCCCAAAAACCAAGTTCATGGAGATCATGAAATATCCCAGATTTCCAGGTGGTATTGTAAGCCTTCTCCAGGTCAAAGAAAATAGTTTTTTGTTTAGAAAGGTTCTGAAGTGTAGATTCCAGACGGATCAAATGGTCAACTGTAGTTCAATGTTTGTGGAAACCACAGTGTACTTTCGCCTAAAGGCCGTCGGTTTCGAGTTTCCACATGAGTCTAGCATTAACCATTTTTTCTATCAGTTTGCAGATACAGCTGGTGAAAGCTATAGGACAGTAGTTTGATGGGTTAGAAAGATCTTTTCCAGGTTTGGGAATAGGAATGATGTGGGCTTTTCGCCAAGAAGGTGGAAAGAATCCAGTAGTCCACACATGGTTGTATAGATGTAGCAGGATGGTCAGACCTTTTTGCGGAAGATGTTTCAAAAGTTTATAATGAATTTCATCCATACCCGAAGAGGAATCACTGCAAGAAAGTAAGGCAGATTTTAATTCGTTTAAAGTGAAAGGAAGATTGTAGTCTTCCATGTTGGTTGTCTGATTAAAACTTGCAGAATGATTTTTCTTGGAGGGCTTTATTTTTGACAAAAAAGGCTGAGTTGTTAGAAGATGAGGAATTCATTGCAATGGTTGAAGCAAGCAGATTAGCAACCGCTTTTTTCTCTGTTATTAATGGGTAAGAAAACTTGAGATGATTCACAGTGGGGCAGGTGTTCTTCCCTTTAATTTTCTTGATGATTTTCCACACTTTCTTTTTCGATGTGTTGGATGTGAGACTTGAGCAAAATTGTTTCCAAGATAGACGTTTACTGGTTTTGTATATGTGTTTGGATTTTGCTCTCACTTTCTGGTGCGCTTGGACGTTGGGCATCAATGGTCTGCGGGAGACCCAATGTTGAGCTCTTTTGTGGGCTTTGTTAATTTCCTTGTATTCAGAGTTGAACCAAGGAACTTTTGGTATTAGGGGCTTCTTGGAGGATGTGGAAATGGTTGACTTTGTGCAGTTCAGTATGAAATTTGAAAGGTTTCAAGCCGGATCTTCACTTTGCAGGATCTTGTCCTCTTTCAGATACTTTAGAAACCTAGTGGCAAAGTGATCCCAATCTACTTTGTTAAAATTGAGGCCTTCAGGTAAGGACTCACTCTCTACATTCATGTACCAAAGCAACAGCAGAAAGTGGTCGCTACCATGCAGGTCCTCATCAACCTCCCAAACAAAATCCAGAAACAAAGATGGGTCACAGACACTAAAGATCCAGACAAGATGTGGTGCCATTAGCGGAGTGAAAGTAAGTTGGCAGCTGGAGGGTGGTGTTTTTCTCCAGTGGGCTCTGCAGTCATGAAACACGGGCTGGTACACCCAAGGAGATGCTACTTTAAGGCTGTTATGAGTTGCATCCTGTAGTCTGATTTACCTCTGTTCAGGAGCAGTTATGTCCCTTGATATCTTAATGGAGTGTCCTGCGCATGCCTGTACCCATCGTCAACACAGCGCAGGCCTCCGAGGGTGGTACAGGACTGATCTAAAGGCAGATGAGGACAGTGCTTCTCTGGGTTCTCCCCAGCACCTTCGGGTGTTTCTTTTTCTTCTGTCGATTTCCCATTTAAGACACAAATCAAGCTCTGAAAACACTTCCTCTAAAAGCAAACCCCTTGGTGAAGATCTCTCACTTCCCCGTAGAGGAAAGTGGCCATTCAGATCGCTCAGCAGCAGGAAGGGTCTAGGAAGCTGCTCCAAGAGCGAAATGAGGTCCCGTTTGGTGACATGGATATTTGGAGAGAGATACAGACTACATATAGTAATTGTTTTGTGGAGAGTAACCCGAGCTGCCACTGCCTGAAGCGGAGTCTGCAAAGCAACTGGACTATACAGAACAGAGTTGTGAATGAATAAGGCTTCCCCACCAGAAATGCCATATTCAACAGATTGTGCAGGTTGGTATAGAAAGCTGTAGCCAAAAAGTGAGAAAGTTTTGTCAGACTTTAGAAGAGTTTCTTGCAGTGAACCTAGCATCGGCCTAGTTTCACAGCACAAGAGCTGCAGTTCTTCATAATGGGAAGACAGTCCCCTGATGTTCCATTGCAAGACTGTTTCCACTATTATGCTTGAGGACTTTAATCATCCATGTCTACGTCCTCTTCATCATACAGAGCTCCAAACACATTCTGCAGTTTGAGGTCTGCTTCTTTCAACCTGTCTGTTTGAATTTGTAGTTTCTTCTTCACCATAGGGAAGAACTCAATGATCTTGGTGCCATTGGTGGAGGCTTTTCCCTGCACTCCACCAGCGCCACTTTGTTGGAAGCCACTGTCAGGGCATCTCCCTTGGGAGGTGGTCTTGGCTTAGGGGCTGTCTCGGGGAGAACCCCTTGTTGGGCAGCCCGCACAGCCACAGGCTTAGTGGATGCACTGGAAGTGCATCCTTTGTGGGTTTAAGGCCCCCACCAACGGCCCGTTTTGTCTTGCAATGTATTCAAAGCCGGAAGACAGTTTAAGACCAAATGGGTCTGTCTGAACACTGGCTTCCACCTCAGGTGCTCTAAGCAATTTTTTGACCACTGTCGAGAAAAGGAGCAGGTTCCCCTTCTGCTGCTGAACCAATTTTTTGGCTTAAAGAACTTTTTTTCTGTTTTTATGCATTGGATTTCGCTTTCTACTCGCCAAACAGGACAGACTTTTGAAGAAGAAGAAGGGTGGTCACCATCACAGTTCATGCATTTCGCGGATTTATATCCACCATCATGAACTGCTTTGGTGCAGGTGGCACACACCTCCTCTCCCAGGCATTTCTCCTTGACATGACCAAATTGTTGACATCTGAAGCACCTCATTGGGGATGGCACATACAGGGCTACTTTTACTCTTAGGTGCCCCACCTTTATGGACTCTGGAAGGGTCGGTTTGGCAAAAGTGAGAAACAGAGTGTTGGTCGGTTTTCTCTCTGCACCTTTTCGGGAAGTCGTCCTCCTGACCTCTACCACTCCTTGATCAGCCAACTCAGCCTTTATTTCTCCCTCAGACATCCCAAACAACTCCCGGCAACGGATGACACCTTTCAAGGAGTTTAGACTTTTGTGAGGGGACACCTGGATTGGGTTGTGTGTGTGTGTGTGTGTGTGTGTGTGTGTGTGTGTGTGTGTGTGTGTGTGTGTGTGTGTGTGTGTGTGTGTGTGTTTTACAAAACTTGCTGATTTCAATAGTTGTCCGAGTGGCTTTTCAGTCAACCTACATGAACAGGAACCATCCCTCAACCTCTTAACTGATTTCGGCTCTGTGCCTACAATATCTTTTAGCCCCTTTGCAACAGCAAAGGGACTCAACTTGGTAATAGGTCGTTCGCTATCTGCCGACTGGATTATCAGCCAAGAGGGCCAAGCACCTATCGTCTTCCGGACGTCTGTGTCCGAGTCTGAGTTAATGTCCCTGGAAGGGTCGCAACCCAATTTTCTTCTCTTTCCTGTTTTCGTGTTTTTTGAGGCCATGAAGGTTTTTAAATACTAGCAGAAATAAACAGTCACTGCAGGAGAGCTGCCATGCTGGGGAAGGGACAATGGATGGACATAGTATGGCTCCGTGCACCTAGTACCATCCACATAAAACCAGACAGTGCACCTTCGCAACTGAATTGGGATCAGCCACTCAGCCCCTCGCCAGGTAACTGTAGCTTGAGCTTCCCCACTGCTTATGGCAGCGATTCAAGTATCAGAGAAAAAAGAGTGTGGAAAAGAAGGCTTCAAAGGGAGACGAAGAGACGAAAGATCCGTGAAGAAAAGCGAAAGATAGAATAGGAAAAGGTGGGTTACTATTTGTCTGGTCCCTCACTCTTAACTTTTCTGACATGGGAGACCCTACCAGGGGCATCAATTCCTACTACGTAATGCTTACGCCAGTCAGCAACTAGGCTATAACAGGCCTAAGAAGCGTTGACAACAACTAACCATCTGTCGAGTATTGATGCCCCGTCAGCAAAGCCTAAGGGATCACTGGACCGCACAAGCCCTCCGACCACGGCAAACGTTGCAACCCCCAGAGGGTTCTGCAAGTGCTTGGAGTCTAAAATAAATCACAAAGTCTGAATGCGTTACATGGTATAATTACATTGCGTCATGTTGTGGTCAAGCCTCCAATAACGGGCTGAAAGGATATGATGAGAGAAAAAAATTGCATTCAAAAGACAGATAGAGAGGGGGGAAGAGGTGAGAGAGAGAGAGAGAGAGAGAGAGAGAGAGAGAGAGAGAGAGAGAGAGAGAGAGAGAGAGAGAGAGAGAGAGAGAGAGAGAGAGCATTTCGTCACTTACTACATGACAACTGTGCAGCGTAAATGGAGTAGTCGTTATCGCAGACACACTTGCTGTTCTCACAATGACTTTTCTCTCTGCAGGTAGAACGTCCAGAGCCGGTACAGGGGATCCCACTCTTCCTTGGTTAGGCTCTGTCAAGACGTCATGTTTGAAGTGTGACATACAAATCGACAAGTGAAGCAGCGGCCATACAGAAGACACAAACAGGAGAATAGGAAGAGTGGGCAGAAAGTGTTGAAGTACATAGGATATAATCTCACTGACTGGCGTCAAAGAAAATGGTGATAAGATGCAGATACAGAGGAAGAAATAAAAGGAACACACACACACACACACACACACACACACACACACACACACACACACACACACACACAGTTTTAAGAAATCTCACTTTTCCCTCTTCTCTTCCTCGCCCCTCTCCCCCTATCCCTGGATCTATTTTCCCAGGCCCCCTCCTCCCCGTCCTCCCGCCCCCTTCCCTATCCTTTGTTATTCTGACATTCCTTGTCCTTCCTTGCCTTGCTGTTTACCCCCATTTCCTCCCTCATGTCCTCACCCCCTCCCCTCATCTCTTGCTTTACACCCACTTCAAGTTCTGGTATTGCTTACCTAACCATGTTGTTCCATTAAAATGTGATCAATGCAACTGTTTGCCCCCCCCCCCCCCCCCCCCCCCCCTCCCATCCCTGCACTTTTCCTTCTGTGTTGCCTGTTTTCCTTCCTGTTCATCCCAGACTCTCTATTGTACTCACTCTGCCCCTTACCCCTCTTCCCTTTCCACTCCCTGTTTTCTCCTCCTCCACCCCTCCCCAATTTCCCTCTCCCCCACTCGTTCTTCCTGCTACCCAATCCAATCACCCCATCCCTGCCAATGATCATAGTCATTTATCTTTGACCCGCTTCAATTCCCGACACCGTTTGCTTTGCTATGTTGTTGCCTTCTGTGAAGATGACTGTCTAAAGTAATTAACCTTTGACCTGCCCAGTGTGCCAAAAAGGTACCACTGGCAAAGTTAGAGATCAGGGGGAAAAGCT
This sequence comes from Conus ventricosus, assembly GCA_018398815.1. Classification (NCBI taxonomy): domain Eukaryota; kingdom Metazoa; phylum Mollusca; class Gastropoda; order Neogastropoda; family Conidae; genus Conus; species Conus ventricosus. Next base: position 26,892,982 of record CM031624.1, on the reverse strand, counting down.
GTGGTTCATACGGATTAATAAGTGTCACACACCGCATTTGCATACACTCTATCGCTAACACAGCATGTTTACTCCATATTCACACTTCTATTCCATTCATCCAAAGGAGAGACTGGGGAAACACGAATGCGCTTTTGTGCTCCCTTTACCAATATACAACAAAGAATTTCACAATACATTCAACATACACAAAATAGCTTTTTTCCGAATCAAAATTTCATGTTCAATCATTACTCAAACCCCTTTTCTTCTTTCTTTTCAAAAAAGCACCAAACAGGTATTAATTTCTCTTCCTACTTTTTAGATACTACATAGTTGCATTGGAAATAAAGTTTCTTTGTGGAAAATTCCCCCAGCAAGAATCAGGTTTCCAGGAAGTTGGTAGAAGGAGCCAATGGTTGGAGGCTGAGGTTTCCTGAGAAGAAACTCCCAGTCGTAACGTTAGCTTTGGAACATGTAAGTTAAATTCATTTTAAAGACTTTATTCAACAAGAATACTAACGCATCAAACTCACGAATTCGCAGCATTCTGTTTCCAGCACATTCCTGCTTACATTTGAGGATACAAAGTGAAGTCTTCACAAAAATATTAATATTAAAAAACGATTTTTTAACCCAATTGCATGTTTTCACAAAGTGCTTCTCATTACACGATGTCGTTTAATTTTCATTTTTATCAATCACATCAACGGTTTTCATTCACTAAATAATATTTTTTTCTTTGCCTTTTATATATTGATAATTCCCCTTCTCGCAACTTACCCTAGGGAATCAAAACTGACCAAACAGAATCCCTAGCAGACTTCTGTCTGTGCTACATGGACATCGACTGTCACACACTGCATTTGCAACACTCCGTCACACGCACAGCATGTTTACGCCATACGCACGCATCTACTCCATTCATCCTAAGGAGAGACTGGGGGAACAAGAATTCACTTTCTTTTACCTCTCTTTACCAAAAGTGCGCAAAAAAAAGCTTTCACAAGATATTAAACATACACAAATAACCTTTTATTAGTACGCTTTCTCATCACTTTAGCTAGTAGCTGTGTGACATCATAGAGACAGCTCGTTTTCGTTCTTCTTAATAAACACAAATACTAAATTTCCTATCGGTCTCAGTTGCATGGAATAAAGTATCTTTCGTAAAAAATTCCTCCAATGGGAATTAAGTTTCCAGGAGGATGGTAGTTGTCATCAATGGTTGGACGTTGTGGTTTTTCTGAAAAGAAACCCCAAGTCCTAACGTTAGTTTTGGAACATGTAAGTTTGAATTAATCATTTTAAGACATTGTATACGACATTTTATGCTCACGAATTCGTAGCCCTCTGCCTCCAGTGCAGTCCTACCTACAACTGGGGATACCAAGTGAAATCTGTACGAAATGTTAAGCTAAGGAAACGATTTGTATTATTTCCTTTTAAACCAATTACGTGTTTTCACAAAATGCTCTGTAACCTTGATAAACTTAGCTTCAAAGGGGAGTCGAAGTTTCACAGGTTACTAAAATTTAGGCACTAATAAGTTACAAAAAATTTCCTTTCAAACTAATGCTGTAAAAGTTGGTAGATTTGTCTGTTGCTACACACTTCACTAGAAGCGATTTGGTTTACTTGTTGTCAGGGCAGTTTAAGGGAAGCTACCCCAGGCTATCAGAAAAATAACGTAGTGATCTCCCTTTAATTAGGAAAGTCAAAGAGGTTGGGAGAACATTCTTTTTTTTAAGATTTGTTATTCAAAATTAAAATTAATAAAAGTTGTTTAACCATTATTAAAATACTTTATTCCTATTGTAGATAAAAAGGGGCAAATTGTACTATTATATAAACTAAATAGACAAAGAGAAAATTGCACCAGTGGGATACAAGAGAAATCTTTCCTTAGGCAAAAAATAGTCCGCCGGAAATAGGGCTGTTTTTTATAAATTAGATGATTGAAGATTTGTAGAGATAGTGTTGTTTTAGTGTTGATTCACTGTTTTGAGAGAGTGCATAAAGTTGTTAGTGTTAAAAGTGTATTGTACTAATGCCAGGAAGTTGCGTACGAATACCTTAGTTGTGTACAAATACTTCGGTTGGACCCATGCGTGGTCCCATCTAGACAGAACACCAAAGGCAGACCGGGATGCAGGTTGCGACCAAAGTGTCCTCTAAAACAGAGAACACGTTTTCCTTTTATTTATGGTCAAAGTCCATCTGTTTCGGTTCTCCTTTGAACTTGACGAACCTGGTTCTAGTTATTGTTTGTTCTTTTTGTGCCAACCATTTAAGTTCTATCCTCGTTCTGTTTTTTGTATACATTCAAAGATCCTAATAAAAAGTCCCGAACCCTTGACCTTGTGCCACCTTTTCTTGCTGTAAGTGAGAGTGGGTTACACAAGTGGCGCCCAATAGGGCACTTTCACAAAACAAAAAATAAAAATTATTGAATAAATTTCATAATGTCGAGTGGTGGCACAGAGAACAGCAATGGCCTTGACCCTCATGGGAGGTCAGGGGATGAGATATCTGATACGGGTGGTGAAGTAGTGGACCCTATCCAGGACCTGCAAAGAAAGTTTCAGGAGTTCATGGTAAAGCATGAAGAGGAGAAAATACGCCTGGAAGCCGAGATCACCAGGCTAAAAAATGCCCAGAGGGAGCCACCCAGTACGACTCCACAGCAGCCAGTCTTCTACGTCACCCAGCCATCAGTCACCCGGTTGAAGGTCTTCACGGGCCAACCACCAACGGGGGGAGGTGAAGCCACCTTCCAGGAATGGGTGACCCAGACGGAACAGCTGGCAAAGGACGACTCCTTACACGATGCACTGCAGAGAGTCAGAATGAGCCTTAAGGGACTGGCCTGGGAACGGGTTAGTTCGGGTGAAACGGCGAAGGAGATTCTTGAGAAGATCAAGAAAGACTTTGGAAATGTCCGTGGGCCTGAAGACCTATACTTGGACTTTGTCAACAAGACAAAGATCAGCAAAAAGGAAACGCCTGCGACATTCCTACAGCGACTATGGGGCGACTGGGTGGAATTGAATAAGATTACCCAGTTCCCAGATGATGACGCCCGAGTAAAAATCTACCGGACATTCTTAAGGGACTGGGACCTGCACACCAAATGTTGCTAAGTGAGCTGTGGAACAAGTTTGGAGTGGCTGGAAAGGCTGACCCAGACACGATGGAGGTGCTCCAGCATGTGAGACTGCTGGAGGAGAGTGCAGACCTTCCCGTCCCAAGCCCCAAACCAGAGGTTGCGAGCCATAGTCAACAAATCCTGATGGAAGAAATGATGGATGCCCTGGTGAACAAACTGGCTGCTAAGCTACCACCACCGCCCGTCCCAAACCCCAAACCAGAGGTTGCGAGCCATAGTCAACAAATCCTGACGGAAGAAATGATGGATGCCCTGGTGAACAAACTGGCTGCTAAGCTCCCACCACCGCAGCAGCCCAGGGAGCCCCGCCAAGGGGTCCACAGCCAAGGGGGGCCTGCTGGAGATGCGGTGAATCCGGACACTTGGGGGGGGCATGTCCCAATGCGAGGCCCTTGCTGAACTGTGGTGCCGAGGCCACTTGTGGAGAGATTGCCAGCAGAAGCCGAACCATGGGCAGAAGTTGCACCAGCATGCCGATCAAAGGGGGCCTTTAAAACTGGGGGCAGCCGCAGCCAGGGGGCACCTGCGACTGAACCAAAGCCAAGCCCCGACAGCCCAACAGAAGGTGAAGACCGCCGTTGAGGTCCTGGAAAATGGTGACCTCAACCTCAAGGCAGTAAGACTGAGCAGAACACCACACTCAGTCTGGGACCAGGAGGGGTGGTGGACCTGACGGGGAGCATCCGGGTGCTGACGGTCTGACGCCCACGCGTGTGCAGCCCCGACCTGAGGGCGACCTTCCAGCAGGGCTACGGGTGATCCGAGCGGCCCTGGAGGCTTCAACACGCCGGGTGCACCTCACCGTGCACAACACCAAGGGCCCGCCGACGCTTTCAACCTCTCTTCCACTACGGTGCTGCTGAGCTGGACAGTAAGGGTGGCATCATGGAGGCTCTAGTCGGGCCTTCACTTGAGACAGAGTTAGAGTAGATGGTGTAGGAAACTCGTGGATTAGTCGACAGTGGCTCTCAGGCCCACTGTGGTATCAATAGGTTTTATCAAGAACATTTAAAGGTCCTGTAAACCCGGTTTTAAGTTTGCACAGTATAGCAAAACCGCTGTAAAATGTGAATCAAAATAATAAATAAAAACATTATAATGCATGATACCACGCATACTCACGCAGATTTAGTCACATTTAAAAAAAAAAAAGCACACTCGATCCGCGCATATTTCGTCTGCTCCCATGAAATCTCGTTCGAATAGCCCGCTGCTGACGTCAGCGCTGTGACGTCATGTACAGGACGCCCGTGTAGTGGAAAACGAAACGAAGCTGGCTAGAAACTTGACCGACCAGTACCTCGTGTTCATAAGCCACTACAAAATGCCGAGAGTATGTGCTGCCCCGGGGATGTTCGGAGACAGCAACATCTGAATCGCGTCTTCCATTTCACAAGTTTCCGAAGGATCAACGCCGAAAAAAGAATGGGCGTGTAGAATAAACAGAGGGGGGAAAGCATGGCAAGTTGTGGATGCCGAAAAGCCACGATGTTGTCTGCTCAAAGCACTTTTTGCCAGGCGATTTCACGCTGAGGTCAAGGCTCAGCGGAAACCACGGCATTCCGATGTTCGCTCCCGAGCAAACAAGCGACGCCGTTCCCTCGGTCTTTGAGTAAAACGAGGGAGAAAGGAAAAGGCACCAGGCTGCAGCTGCCAGACGTGCACCGCTGGTAAACAAACGGAGAAGGCTGGAGGTAGTTGGCATACAGTAACAAATGATGTGCATTACGATGAACGCCTGAGTGAATCATTAGATTTGAATCACTTGGTGATGAAATTCGAAGTAGGATGTTTGCACACACGTTATCATTCCTCCTTGTCTCTCTCATGCCCAGTCTCCTTGTGTTGACTACAAGTATTGCCAGATGTTTGAATGCAGAAGTAGGAATACTGCAGTCCCTTGAACTTGGCTGTTACAAGGTTTCTAAACTTTACCACTATATTATACTCGTTCCTCAGAAGTTTTAATGTTCCTTGTTTTTTTAGTTTCTGATGAGAGATTAATTTGCAACAAATCATACACAAAAAGAAAAAAATTACAACACAGACCAGGATAAAAAGTATATTGTGCATAAATATATTTTGATTTCAATAAATCAGTCATGTGGCTTATAGCCCCCCCCCCCCCCCCCCCTCCCCCTTCCTAACTATGGGCCAAAACAGGGTGACACCTTGGAAGTTAAATTTCTATCGCTGTCTTTGGGCAGGAGACCATACCATACAGCTACTCTTTATTGATTATATGAACCACAAGATTAAGTCTGACCCCAAAAACCCATGTTACCATGAACTGAATAGACACTCATTCCAACCAAATCACAAACAGAACATTGAATGTGGTAGGAAGGGTCATCTCAAACAATTCCTCCATACATAGATAAGTTTTGAGTGAAATGTCAAGTTATTGTACTGGGCTGTCATTAATTTCCAAAGTGCTAAACTATGGAGGAAAGCAGAATGCTGAGGAATCCTTGATGGTGATAACATCCCAGCAACTGGTATAGAGGATAAAGAAGCTTGGGTGCAAGCTGGGATTTCTATCCTCAATGTTCTGATTCCATCACCCCAAAATTTTATGTATACACATTGATCATGATAGTGGACCTCAGTCTCTATCTACCATGACCACTGCCACATTCTTTTCCAGCCAGCAGAAAGTGCCATTGTTGGTTCAGCTGAACCAGAGACTGCCACAGCTGGGGCATGAAGCAAGTGCCAGTTGGAATGAAGGGAGTGCACCTGAAGAAGAAAATGAATCGACAGATGAAGACAAAACGACATGTCGGGTTCCAAGCTGTAGTACACCCAGTATGTCACCGACTTTTTCATTTTGCTTTTCACGCTGTTCTTCTTTTCTGTGTGTGGTGTGAGAGTGTGTTAAAAAATTAAGTTCTTATATTGGGATGAGGGTAGCGGTTATGGTAGTGCTTCACAATAGTTTTGATAGTGACCGGCGTGTGATTAATTTAACCTGCATAAAAACTTGAGTACGCTGGTCCAACTACCCTTGAACATATTCTCACTGTCCTCATTTTATCCAGGGAATCTCCTTATCATGCAAGGTTGACAAATGATGTAGTGCAGAGGCTGTCCGCATTATATGTGGGAGGGTTTGGGTGAATGTGGTGGAGCTATGTGAAAAGGAGTGGTGTAAGCCTCAGGAACAGGAACAATGGCTCTGTATACTTCATATGTGGTGGTTGATTATTAGCCTTCGTTTGCTGTCCCTCTGCTATTTATTTAGTATGTTTAAAAAATGCAAGTATGTATATGTGTGTATATTGTGTATATGTGCGTGTGTGTGTGTGTGTGGTGTGTGTGTGTGTGTATAATATAGATAGATAATATATATTTTATATATATGAATACACATACACACCACAGTTTTTAAATTCATATGCTTATACCCAAACCCAGCCACCTTGGGTCATACCTGGGCTGTAATGTTTTTAGTCAATTCATATCGTATTTTGAAAGTGCGGAAAAGGGGGTGGGGGGGGGGGGTTAAAAAAAAAAAAACACACACACACACTTGTGCATGTTGTGTGTGTTCGCAGAAAAATGAAATAACCAATTTCAACTCAGAATCGGCTTCACTTTAAAATGAAGTTTAGCAAAGTCACTTGTAGTGCCTTAACATTTTGGAATATACCAAAGTGTAAACTGTTGCAGAGTGTGAAGTCAACTAAACAGCAAAAAATTTGTTTGAAGACCATGATGGAGAAACACAGACCACACTCCGCTTCATGTCAGCAAGTCATCGCAGACTCCAGAGAAGTTGCACACTTCCACTGAATGCCAAACAGACCCAAATTTGGGTGAGATATTGTTCAGTGATAATGACGCACAGATCAGCAAAGTAGCGAAATGATACAGCATACCATGATGCGTTGATATGACATTCTCCCTGTAACCCACCTTAAAGCACAATAAACAAATGTGAATTTGAACTTTACAATAAATGTTCTCAGCTAGAGAAAAATTATATGACAAAACAAGTTTTAAAACACTGTGCAGATGCATCTATCTCAAGTCACAAAAAAAAATTTAAAACTGCTTTTGAATCCCAAGCATGTTTATGGGAGTTTTCGGTCAGAATTTGGAAAGTGTGACTACAAGCATCTGCACACAGGCATGTGCCTTGTGCTTGCATTGTGAATACATGCATTTGATTATGGTTGAGGTGTGTAGGTATTTTATTTTTCAAATTTGTACAGAGTGTATGCACACATGTTAGTGCGTGTGGTAATGGCCTGTGTTGTTATATTACCAGGTGACGTCTACCACAAAATCAGGTTTCAGCAATATTATGGTTCAGCTTTACTACAAAGAGTTACTCATAAACTGTAGTCTCTGCTTGGAGTGGTGTTTTCATTTCATTTTTTCATTGTGCTCTTGTCTGATATCATAGATGTAATGCCATTTCTCATTCTGAGATCATAAGTCTTTTTTAGATTGAGCTTTGTTTTATTTTATTTGTTGCAGCCCAATCCTGAGAGATGGTGATGAAATAGACTCTGATTCCACCAGGAAGATGAAGATCCGACTGGCAAATACCACAAAGCAAAAACGGTAACTTTATTGCATTTGATTTTTTGTTTAAAGGCTTGTAAATGACCCTAAATTTTTCCACTTTGAAGCCAATCAGTATAGTTATCACGATTAACACTGATAAACTACAAAAAGTATGTAAAAAACTGAATGTGTGTGTGCGTCGTGTGTGTTTTTGTGTGTGTGGTGTGGGGTGTGTGTGTGTGTGTGTGTGGGTGTGTGGGTGTTGCAGGCGCACACAGACCGGGGGACCTGCACAGGACTGATCCCTTTGCAGAGAGAAAGTACATTGTCTGTGAAGGCCAGCGGGAACTGCTCCTGAGTGTCTGCAGAGTGTGTGCCAAGCCATGCCAGGTAGTGAAGCAGGAAGAATTGGCACAGAGTGTTGAATACACCGGGAAATGTGAATGTGGTTACACATTTACATGGGTTTTCACAACCCTATTCCGGGCAGATGCCACTGGTCAACCTTGTGCTTCCCGCAGCTACCTTCTTCACTGCCTGTTCAGCAACCCCCTCTTGATGTTTCAGCTATGCCAACATTGCCTGTTTCACCCAGGATGACCTTTAATAAAATACAAGGCTCCTATCTAGTGCCAGCTGTCAGGAATGTGTGGCAAAAATGCCAGGATCACCTTTTCCTGGCTAGAAGAGGCAAAACAGTCAAGGTGGCGGAGAGGAAGATGTGACTCTCCAGGTCACTGCGCCAAATACTGCAGCTACACACTCCGGGATGCAAAAGACAGCTGCGAAGTTCTCCATGTTGAGCTTGTGCAGGTGAATTTAAAACATCTAAGTTTCCACATGGTTGTCTTTGTTTTACTCCACAGATCAGATTTTATCACAAAGCAGTCACTATTTAACATTGGAATTTTTTAAAAATTCCACTTGTTAAAGTGTATGTATGAGTGCTTGGAGAAAAACAAGTATGACGGCTGTCAACCAAGTCAATGCATGTCAGTTATAATCACTTAAACATAGCAAATGTGGGCCCCACTAAGGCACAGTGTCCATTATTTTTTTTCAAGTGGATTGTTCCAACTGTGGCTGCACATTTTTAATCCTGTTCTTACATCGCAAAGGTCCATGTGAATTTGCTACTACAGCTAATACATCTGGATAACAGCATGCTTTTAACTCTCTTTTCAGAGCAATCAAGTCAGAAACCCCCATGCATGGAGCTGGAAGGGCTGAAGAAATCCCTGACAAAATTAAGGACAGTGTGTCTGTCAGCCCCCCTCATCACTGACAGACAGCCAGTATTAAAAAATATATGAGGGACCACCTACGAGTGGTTCAAGTCAACAACCAATTACCCATCGCTTTGATGTCTGGCATATGGCAAAAGGTAATGTAACATAAAACCCAAACCACAGGCACACGCTTTCTTGCATAATACATTTTCAAGGTGTAGCACAGTTTATTACTGACTACAGTACATTAGCACAAATGCAAACAACGACATTTTGTATTTCAACACCCAATCATTAAAATGGGCAAGAAAAGTGTTTTTCAGTAATGAAACATTAGGATTCTGCATAGCAGGTGCGGTCCATTTGAAACAAAAGGGAGGGAGAGCAAGATAGAAATAGTAAAGCAAGCAATTTTACAATAGAAATGGAGGATGGGGGGGGGGGCAGGAAGGAGAAAAATGATAGGAAAAAAAAAAGGAGGAAAGAAAGCATAGTCATGAAGAGGACAGGCATGTGACACACTTCAAGAAAAAAAAGATACTCAAAACGGACTGCATGCATGCAACTAATGACAAAACCACCTGATAATATTAATTCAAAGCCAAGCTGTATGTGTTTCCAAATTTTTATTGTTTTTTGCTAGCAAGCCTTACCAACAAGCTTTGGTTTACAACCTAACTTTCCTCAGCTGAAATCTCTTGATCTATGGAGTGTCAGCAGATTTTCTTGGTGAATAAGACATCTGCATGCCCACTTTAAAGCACTTAGCTGTTTGGTGTTAGTGATGTTTTGTTTTTTTCTGTTTAAAACATGCCTTTCAAAGTTGTGGGTGAAGGTGCTAGGCTGAATCAGTGCGGAGAGAAAATATAGACCCCCAACTGTAATGGAAACTGCTGAAAAATTTCTGTATAATTTTTTCATCACACATGTTTCAGGTGTTGGGGGAAAAAACTTGACACTGCAGGCAAGTCCAAACGAAATGCTTGCCTTAGCCTTTTGGGGTAAAGGCATAAAGAGGCACATGTACTGGTGCTCCACATCAAAATCCTGAAGGCCCAAACCGACAACAAGAGGTGAAGGAAAAAATGGCTGTCGATGGTCAACCACATTGCAGACATCCCTGAAGGCGGGGGGACTTTCCCTAGTTGTCTGCATGGCCCCCTGGAACCTCGAGCCTGGATCAGACCAGGTAACACACTGTACTTAACTTCTAGAGAAAAACAATAACACATTGTACTTCCTTTCTAGAGAAAACAATAACACATTGTGCTTTCCCTTTTTAGAGAAAACAATCTAAGATGGCACATTACAGTGGGTGCCATGCTCACCTTATGAACATAAAACAGACATTACATCATTTGATCGTGAAAAAGTGCAATCTGATATTTTGTTACAGGATCTGCATTTATTTTCAAAATTTAACGGCTTAATTTCTGTTGAAACTGAAAATGTAAAATAATTTCCAAACTAAAACACATGTACCAAGAAGCTGAGGTATGAATTTTTTCACGCATTATCTCAATTTCATGATCAAAGAACTGCCATAAGCACATTAGATTAAAACTGGTAAAATACTGCACAATGCCCCTCCCATATTCATCACTCTATTTCTGATGGCTTTAATCTCGAGCCTGGATCAGACCAGGTAACACACTGTACTTAACTTCTAGAGAAAACAATAAACACATTGTACTTTCCTTTCTAGAGAAAACAATAACACATTGTGCTTCCTTTACTGATATTTTCGTTTACCAACACTGATTTCTTCTGTTATGTCAGGGCACACGTCAACACGGATACTGAAAGGCATCATCTGCAGCAGGTTCCTCCTCAGAGACATAGGGATGTTGTCACCTGATGTTCAGAACAGCAAGCCTAGAGTCCTACCATGCTGTTGTCTGCCACTTTGCCCCAAAGCTTTACCACTTCACTTACAGTGTCATGGAAAGCAAGTATGTTCATAAGTTCCTGTTTGATCAAAGTTAAGTGTGCAATTGCAGTACAGTTTATTCCAGAGAAATCTGCGCTAAGCTGAATAGCCTTCGTTATGATACAAGTAAATGGGGAGGGGAGGGGGTGGGTCCATTTAAAAAGGGGGTGGGGGGGGTGGCATAAAAAGGGAGGGGAGGATCCATAACAAGGGAAAGGGGGGGGTTCATAACAAGGGTGTGTGTGGGGGGGGGGGGGGGGTCCATACAATTACTAATAGAACATGTGCAAGTTTGCCATAATAAAAAGTGGTCCCCGCTTTCATTCTGTTGAATATGGACAAATAACTAATGTGTCTGTTCTGTGCATTTCCAGTAACTACATATTATTTCTTGTGGACGGCTGTGCCCTTTCTGCAATGCATTTCAATGCGAATGCTGGCCGCAAACAGGCTGTGACTGATGAAAGGTGACCTCCAGTGGAAGATTGCCAGACCAAATCAGCAAAGGGTGCTGCAGTCCCATACCAGTCAAGGAGAAGCAAAGTAGAAGTATGAGACTGTTCAATATTGACATTTTTCTTTTTTTTTTTATTGCAACTGTTACTTGGTTTCTGTTTCAAAATGTTGAATTGTTAACACATTACCTTGGGCTATGCTGAGTTGACAAACATTTTCTTAATTTTAACTGTTCAAGAGGTCAAACATTTTACTTGAGTTTTGTTGTTGGGTTTTAGTTTCAACTCTTTGATCATGTTTTCATTAAACTGGGCAAGTTGCCAGTAGCACAACTTCATCTCAGAAAAGGCATAATGTGACATCTGTTTTGTGTTGCAGACTACATCACTGATTTGTTTGAAGCTGTGACTCTGCTAAGACTCAAACCCACCCTAGCTACAAAAGAGCAAAGCAGGCACAGCAAGAGTACAACTGCGCTGTCCCACCACCCTTGAGCCACACAGCTCTCAAGTGGACAAAGCGACAGTTGTTGCACAACACCGTGCACGCATGAATTGGGCAACTACTGGACAACAGAGTCCACCCCAGTCCCAGTGACAATCCACTGTCACACACAAAAAGTTTTCAAACATGCTGCCTTTTATCATTTTCAGTGTTCAAATTCAGTGGTTCTCATGCCCGCAAACCACTGTCAAATCATATCTTTTCCATTTTTGCTTACTTTTTTGTAAAAAAAAAATTGCTGTCGTGTGTTTCTTTCTTTGGCGACATATGTATGTGTACTTGTGTGCATTAAAATGAATGTATTTCTGTTTCCTTTTTTTTTCCTGACTCGCAAAGGGAGCGGTTAGCATCCCTAAGCAAGACTATATTTATGTCTCTTATTTATGATTTTATTTACACCTTTTCTTGTGCCACCAAAGCACTTTAACTGATCATAGCTATTTCACATGTAACAGCATAAGAAGCATTTCCTTCACATAGACCACACATTGATTGTATTTGTCCACCATCTATCCCTCCATGTAATATGGATACCTGCTAATGAAAATGTACACATTGTGCAGAGTGGACCCATTTCTGCCATCAGTGTGGTCTCCCCCCCCCCCCCCCTCCCCCCCCCCCCCCCCCCCCCCCCCCCCCTCCTCCCCCCAGGGAGATTATTATTTCTTCTGAACTTTCACCCCCCCCCCCCCCCCCCACCCCCACCCCCCCCAAATTTTTTGAGATCAAGAATTATGCAGGATGGCCAACATTTTTAGCATGGCCAAGTCTTGTCTGCCTCAAGGATGGCTGTCAAATCTGTCGGGTCTAATGGCAATCTTTCTAGTGAATACTGCTTGTTTTTTTCTTCTTTTCTGAATGCTACATTCTCTCTTTTAATAGCTTTATGCCCCCTGAGACTTGCAACGTTCACCTTTGTTACCTGCTATCTTCCTTCATTCCCACCTTTTACCTTATTTCTGCCCTTCCTTCCCAAACCCCCATGTCACACCTAGAGCCTCATCTACCTTCTTTTATTTCCTATTCTAAATCTTTTTATTGCTCTTCCCACCTCAAACCTCTGCCACTCCACCCTCTTAATAAAATCATGGTGACAGCTCTCCAACTGTTCCTTTATCAAATGTGGCTGTACAGTTTTTCCATGATGAATCTTTCAATCCCCACCCCCTGCCCCCCATTGTAGGGTGGGGGAACCCCTTTTCCCCCTTCAGCATATTCTAAAACCTTCTGTGCACTCATTGTTGTCATCCCCACTGTTCCTACACACATATTGGGAAACTCTTTCCTTGGTAGGTGTGCACTCATTGTTGTCATCCCCACTGTTCCTACACACATATTGGGAAACTCTTTCCTTGGTAGGTGTGTGGTGGTTTTATTTCATGCACTTGTTGTATTTGTTTAAACAATTTACTTGCTTTTTTTATTGGTAATGCTGCATGCTGTGGTCTGTTTCAGTTTTGAATAAATGTGATTGTAAACTGAGTTACTGTGTCAGTCTTAGAAACTGTGCTTCATGTATATAAAATTGGGGCCATGCCTACATTTTTTCACTTACCAAGACATTAGGCAGCATACTTGAATCCAGCATATTTCTCTGAAGGGTACTTGGCCCTTACTGCTGATACAAGGCATGCGGAAGTGGAATCCGATTGCCCCTACCCAAGAGTTGACCGCCAGATCCAGCGCACAAAATTGCAGTATGCCACATGCCTGTATGTTCTGAAATACAAATCATATAACAGTTTCTGTCACTGGGCAAAGCATCTTGACATAAAAATTGATTTCTACATAGACAGAATACATTCAGTCTGTCAGCTATTATTAGCATCAAATAATAACTTATATCTCTTCTTACCACTTCAAAGTCTTCTTTTTTAATGTTAATGACAGTTTTTTATGCCTAAACTTAAAAACATGCTAAAAGTTGTCCATAACAAGACAAAAAAAAATGATGATCTGCAACCTTGTTCGGTTTACATGGCAACAACATCTACTTACTTGTGAGGTCTCCTGCGTTCGTATTTCCCCTTTCCCCCCGATTTCTTGCGACTCGTTTGAGAAGCACCCATGGTTGCATCAATGCTATACCTGAAATAACAGAAACTGCACAAATCAAAATCATTTCTGGAACGCAATGTTACTTTGACGTATGGTTGAGTGGGTGACTGTTGAAATCCAGAAATTAAAATCTATCACTATATTGGTGTAGGCTTACTAGCCTTTTGCCTGCTCTATAGAATGTGTGATATTCAGTTTTTGATTGCATAAACGAGGGTATGCAGGAGACAACTAAGTCGGACTAAACTTCCACCAGTATTCAGATTTGTCTAGGAGTACTAATATGCTTCCCGTGTTTGTCTATTTTCATTTTAAACATGTTAAGTATTCCTCTGCAAACAATATAGGAAAAGAAATCTGAAGGTTAATAACCCCCTTCAGTAAAAAGGGTGCAAGCAAGTGGGAAACAAAAGTTTTAATACTTTTCATGGAATGTCCCTTTTGGTGTTGGGATATTTGAAGTCAACAGATTTTGACATGTAAACTTAGTCTCATCATGTCAGCATCATTCATTACAAATGCAAGAATAATGTTCAATTCTATCGCATGAGTACATTTTTTCTTTCAGCTGTTTGGCTTTTGTACAAAAAGAATAAACTTGCCTTTATTTTACTTTTTTTCCCCCGCACTGCTTGGTTCTTTATACATTCCAAACACAGGCAAGTTGCTTAATTGAATGTTAAGCAGTAAAAATAGGTGAGTGGGCAGTTCAAGAAAAGCATTATCAACTCGCAAAACAAAACGTAACACGTAAATTTTCGCAGAGACCACAGTCACAACAATATTTTTTCATAAGGTAGAATACATAAAAAATTGGTTCAAGAAATAAGATTTGTTCTCTGTTTGAGAAAAGAGAATTTTTTTTACAATTATAACTTCATGACCGAATACAACAGTATTTTCTTTTTTTTTTCCCCCACGAAGACACTGCAGCATATGAGATGCACAGATTTATTGCTCAGCTACAAAAATGACCTAAACTTTTCACCTACCGGCTCAGGCAATTGCTGAAAACACCTTCGTGGGTCGTGGGTGCACTGTTTGGGCCTTCTTCCAGCATGCTGGCCACTTTTTCATAGGAGTGGCGCAGATCCTCTCCTCCTCTTTCTGTCGGGCCACTCTTTGCACTGGCCACACCTGCACCAAGATCTGGAGAAAAAGAAAGTTAACAATAAAAAGCATTAAATGCATATGGATTTCACAGTTAAATTATGAAGTAGGTATTATTCATGTTAATCTATGCTACAGCAAATAAACTGTTTGTCAGGTATTCATGTTATCTAAATTTCCACAGTTAATTTTGCCAGAGCAACCACTACAATGTTTTCAACATCATCAAGGCTGAGTACATTAATTCAGTGGAGAGAAGGTCAAGTGGTGCCATTTTCAAATAAGATTAATTTCAACAAATAATAGATGTCACCAGGAACGCACAGTGTATTCATTCTTTGATAAGGGCAATGGTCTAACTTTCTAGTTTCTTAACAACCTATTCCATTAGCTGTTCAGGATTTCATTCATTATTTGACAAGTTGTATGACATATGTTTTCCCAAATGTGCTTTCACAAGCCAACAGTATTATCAGCTGCGTATTGGGAACTCTCTCTCAGCAGCATCCTAAATCCATTATTATGTCTACTTGGAAGCACACTTTGCCATAAAATGAACAAAACCGTTTGGGGTGTTCATCGGGTCAAAAAACAACTGCACCCTACTCATAAGAAAACAACTGCAGGCCTACTCACAATCACAAGGTCGTAATGTACCGTTTGTATATTCTGACTAAGAAACATAATGTTAACAAATTTGCATTTGTACAGTGAAAATCCTAAAAACTGCTGGTATCGAAGGCAAGAGTTCCCCGTTTACCTTTCACTGTCGTCTGCTACAGCTGGACTGGGAGCAAACTCGCGTTCCCCCTCCGAGTCAGACGATTCTGACGACCAGGTCAACCCCTTCTGTGCTGCACCCATGGCCGATAGAAGTGGTTCGTCTTGATACGGCTCCATATTCGACGGTATGATGGGGTAGGAGAGTTGAATTTTGAAATATAACACGTAGAACGCGAACACCCTGTACATGGGCGTCACAACAAAGAGCGATAACTTTAGAGGCCGGGCGAAACCCACGCGCGAGGCGAGATACCACGGCAATGACAACGAAGGCGAAAATTCTGCCGCTTGAAAAATGTTTTACGGATTTTAAAGTGGACATCTGCTTGCTTCACCTCCACGAACGTGACTTTAAAAAAATTTTTTTTAAAATAATAAAGTTTCTGTTTGTTTCAAATAAACGCCCTGCAAAAATGCTTCAAAACGCGTTTCAAAGCGATTTCCCCCCCGAAAACCGGGTTTACAGGACCTTTAAGTAAAAAAAAACAGAACTGAGAGACATTTGCGCTGTATTGCCCACCGGGTTGAAAGTCACTGGGGGAGGGGGTTTTGATGTGCCATATGTAGGGGTAGTTAGCCCTAGAAGTATGTTACCAGAGAGAATTGTAGGTCACTCAACTCCGGTGGAGGTGCTAGCACTAGTAGGGGAGACACTGCATACTCTGACAGAGTCCCTGTCATAGTGGGTACAAATGTGTTTCGTAAGTTAGCAGCACAAAAACCCAGAGAACATTTGCAGAATGTATGGGGTGAAAACCCTGATTTTCAGTCTAGCATGTAAAAGGGGCAACCCTTGGGGGCCGACTAGGACTGTCAAACTTCAGGGCCAAAGCGGGAAAAAATTCCAGCCAATCTAGAAGGGTAAAGTGTGGTTAAAGGGGCAACACCCGGTAGTCCCCAGCCCTGGCGGGACCTTCTAACACGCTGCCAGAAGGGATAGGGGTCAAGCACGAAAGCCCTTTTGGAATTTTTGTAAATTTAGAATGAGATTGTGAACTTCTTTTGGGTTGAGTATTTTATGACGGGAAGGAAAGCATTCGATGTTTTCTCAATAGCAGAGGAATATGACTTTGAAAAGGTTTGTTGATGCTTTTCATTTCAGGGGCGGGGGAAAAAATGGAGTGAGGAGGCGATGAAGATTTTGGGGGCTTGCATGGGGTGCTTTTTCAGGGGGATGTGGGGAAAGGGAGAATGAAAGAGAGTGCAAAGTAGTTCACGGAAAAGTTCCTTTCAAGTTTGGGGGAATACACCCGAGTGGAGCCGTTTTACTGAATTTGAATCACCCTGAGTATTCATAACACATGGTTTGACATTGGAGAGGCCTCAATGAGTAGATTTTCTACCGACATCAAATTGAGCCGGGTCCGCAGTTAGGTAGCCACGCCCGTTTTCCGCTTGAGATTTCGAAGAGGCCGACGCACTTCAAGGTTGATGGGCAAACGAATATCGCCATAAACCCTCGCATATGCCTCCATTGTTTTAGTCGCAAAAGTCGGGGAAGCCCGGATGTCTTGACTACCGCAAAATAAACGCCAGACGTCATGATAGCTACCCCTCCAAAAGAAGGGGAGATTTTTTTCGCCTTAGGGGGGCGAAATTCTTTTCGCAGTTGACCTCAGAAAGGGCCTTTCATCAGGTCGATGACAGAAAGGGGCAAAGCAGTCTCGGCGTTCACACCCCATTTGGTTGTTTCAATTTGAGCGAATGGCGAGGGGGAAGAACAGCCCCACACCTTCCAGAGGCTCATGGAAACAGTTTTCACCGTGAAAATCTGACTGAATTGTAATCTTTATGGATACCTGCCATCTATGGTAGCACACGGAAGAGTGGGGAGAGGACGATCAGCGTTTGGGAAAAGACTGAGGCGTTCAAGTGAAGCTAGATCAGAAAAATGTATTTTTGGTGCCCCCTGTAAAAACCCCTGGGATAAAAACTCGAAAAGGGGGGCCAGCCGCCCCGAAAAGCGGGAAGCGTTGAAGTCCGGGCCCAAAAACCCTAAGACCGTGAAGGAAGTCAAGCAATTCTGGGGCTTTGTGGGTATTACAAAATTTTTGTGCCGGACTTTTGAAAAATTGGCAAAACCGCTAAACGATCTCACAGGGGGGTACCCCACAAAAGGCTCAAAGAGGGGGAAGGGAAGGGCACATGACTCTGAATTTGACATTTACCCTTGTGGGGCGGGTCCCAAGGAGCTTTGAAGAACTGATTAAAACTTTGACTTCAGAGCCAGTGATAGCATCGTGATGGGAAAGCAAGCCCTTCAGACTGCACTCGAGAGTGGCACGGGCCGGGCGCAGTTCTTTACCAAGAACAGGAAGGTCACTCGGTGGTTGCCTATGCCAGTAGATTTTTGAGTAAAACAGAGCAAACTCCCAGCTCACAAGGGGGGTTTTCCGTCTAAAATGGGCACTACAGAAAATTTAAAACGACTATGTCGGGGGGCCACTCACTGTTGTCACTGAAAACAACCCCTGGAAAATTTTTTAAAAAATGCCAAAGATCTACAAGCCCCGATGGCGGGCGCATTGTCAGCTTATGATTTTTAACTGCATAAAAAAAAGGGACCAGTCATACTGATGCAACCCCTCTCAAGGCGTCACAATGGGATGCGGAAGGGAAGATGAAGGGTATCCCAAAATGTTGGAGATAAAATTTTTCCTCTTTGAAAAAGCAAAGAAATTTGAAGAAAAAAGAAAGTTCGACTAGATGTGTAGACCGGGACACAGCTGCGCTCATCGAAGCGAAAGGAGTTATTTAAAACAAAAAAGTTTCCACGGAGAGAACGTTACGTGTACCAGAGCAGCATTTACCCCGCAGTTGACCAACTTGTCAAGGATCCAGAGGGGGTTGTTGGGGGAAAGTCCAGGACCCGGGGGGACGGCATGCCCGCCATGTCGCCAAAAGAAGGAAAAGGACCAAGGGGGCAACCCAACTTTAGCCAGTTGATAGCACAGTGCAAAAGGGTTCAGAAGCTTGATTGGACAAATGAGGGGGAACCAGGCAAAACCAGAGTTTATGTTAAGAAAAGGCAAAGCTGGAGTCAAAAAGGTGTTCTGACAGGAGGTTGTGGGAAGGATGAAAAGCCCAAGGGTTTTAGTTAGTAGTACCAAGTCGTGCCGCAGAGAGGAAAACCCGGGGTGTGCAATATCTATTCCCGTGTTTACAATTTCTCCGCCAAGCCCCCGTGAGATTTTTTTGGCCCCTTTATGAGTAGAGCAAGAAGCAGAATTAAGAAAGTAAGGTGCATCTGGAAGGGCCAACAACCACAAAAGGCACCCTGTACCCCATTGAAACAGCCTACCCTTGGAGCTTCTTCCATGGACTATTTACTATTAAGGAAAAGGGCGTCAAGGAAATTCTTGGTCATCTTTCATTTCCCAAAATTTGCACAGGCCCTAGTAACAAAGGACCAGAAGGTCACACGTCCCAAGGCCCGTGGAGTGAATTCTTCATGACCCTACGGTTTTTTCCCACAAATTCGACGGGGGCCCAAAGGCAACTTGAGTCAAAATTGATCAAGGGCTCTGTGCCATACAGGATAAAAAAGTGCAGAACGAAAAGCCCCCACCACCATCAGGGAATCCAGTTGAGGGTGGAACCGAAAACTCCTTGGCATGCTGAAGGGTAGAAATGACAAAAAGTTTTTGGGAGGCGCTGAAAATTTTTTCATGCAAACAAATTCTAGGGTCCATGAAAACCCCAGGTATTCTCCTTTCACTTGTTCTTCGGACGCCACCCCAGCCACCCCTCGATTTAGGTTTGGGAAAAAATTTGAAGGAGAGAAAGTTGAAAGTCCCAGCAGTACATCAAGAACCTGAAGAAGCTTAGGGTTGGCCTTTGCCTTGGCCAAGTCCCAACTGAAAAAAAGTGGGCCCCGAAACAAAAAAACCCCCTGACGTCAGTGCCGTGCTGCAGAACTGGAGCCAGGAGACAGGTGTTTGGTCCGCAAGGTAGGACCACAACAGAAGACCAAGATTGACGACAATTGGAACCCCCATTGTCATTACAGCAAAGAAACCCCACATCCCCCCTGTACACCCTACAAAAAAGAGGTGGGCAGGCCCCTGAGGGCCTTCACAGGAATCTGTTGCTACCATTGGGAAAAAAGATGATGATGAATTAGGGAAACCACACAAAGAAAGGGAAACACCCCGGTTTTCACGGAAAAGGGCGGCCAGGAAGGGGCAGAAGAGAAGGGGAAAAGGGGTTGGAGCCCTGAGACGGAAATTTTTTAGGTTAGAGTGCTGTGCCCGGGCCCGGCCACTTGGATGCTTCCCCACATGGTTTACCCTGCTGCTAGGGGGTAGGTGCGCGAGAAGGGGATCCGACGGGGGAAAACCATGGTTGGGCTCAAAAAGACCGAGCAGGAAAGGGATGAAGGTGCCACAGCCTTGAGGGGGCCAAGGGAAGGTGATGAAACCAAAATAGGGGAAATCTGCAGTGATGGTGCCAGCCCCAAGCCAGGCCAGAGGGAGATGTGGAGGGTCGGGTTTTGATGTTTTGAAATGATGTTTTTGAAAGGGGGGAATTCCAGGCTGCAGGAATTTGACACTGGGAAGTGAGTCGACGGACGAGAGCTGAGGAGAACTAATACCGGGAAAAACCAGGACAGTGGCTCAGTTCTGGAGCCCCCAAAAAAACCTAGCACAGGCACCAAAAGATAAATAGGCAGGTCGTCGGGGGAAGACTGAACTGGCCCTCAATGTCAAAAGGGCCCCGAGGGCCCGGTCTAATGTTTTATTATAAAAAAGCTTCGTTTGGGGGCATTCATTCCAAAAAACCACAAATCTAAGTACATGGATGCTCTCATAGGGTCATCATGAGATGTCGCATGGCGAGACTGCACGGGGGGGGTGACTGGAGGGTGTTGTGTTGGGGTTGGGAATTATGGTCGGTTTGATGGTGTTGGGGAGTAAGAACTTTTTTGAGTTCACAACGCTTTTTGACTGGGCCGATAAAAAAACAAATTTTCGGGGTGAAGTCTGAAATGACTGGGTAGGATGGGTTGGATAAGTTAAGAGGAATGGGACATTCGGTCATGTTTCAGAAATTTTAAAACACTTTGGATGATGCAGCGTTGTCTTGTCATATGGATTTTTTTAATGTTTTTTTTTTGTTGGAGTTTTTTAAGATGTATTGAAATTGGGTTTATTGTCGTGGATTTCCCCTGTCAGAGGTTAGTTCTTTTTACCTTAGGTAAATTTTAAGAGAGTTACTTATAACATTTTCAGACGTAAAACACTTTCCTTTGGGGGGGGAGTGTTTTAACCCTTTATAAACAGTTCAAAGGGGGGGTCGAATTTCACAGGACTAAAATTTAGGCACTAAAATTTTCAAAAAATTTCCTTTTAAACTAAGCTGTAAAATTGGTAGATTTGTCTGTTTCTGCACACTTCACTAAAGCGATTTGGTTTACTTTTTGTCAGGGGAGTTTAAGGGGAAACTACCCCGGTACAGAAAAATAACGTATTTTCCCCTTAAATTTGGAAAGTAAAAAAGGTTGGGAGAACATTCTTTTTTTAAGATTTGTTATTTAAAATTAAAAAATTAAAAAAGTTTTTTAAACCCTTATTAAAATATGTTTCCCTTTTTTAGATAAAAAGGGGCAAAATTTTACTATTATATAAATAAAAAGACAAAGGAAAATTGCACCAATGGGGAAAAAAGAAATCTTTCCTTGGCAAAAAAAAGTCCACCGGGAAAAGGGCGTTTTTATAAATTAATGATTGAAGATTTGTAGAATAGTGTTGTTTTTGTGTTGATTTCCCGTTTTTAAGAGGGCATAAAATTGTTTTGTTAAAAGTGTATTGTCTAATGCCAGGAAGTTGCGTACGAATATTGTTGTGTACAAATACTTCGGGTTGGGCCCCCTGCGTGGTCCATCTAGACAGAAAAAACCCAAAGGAGACCGGGGTAGGGTTTCGCCAAAGTGTCCTCTAAAAAAGAGAACCGTTTTTCCCTTTTATTTTGGTCAAAGTCCTCTGTTTTGGTTCTCCTTTAAAATTTACGAAAAATGGTTATAGTTTTTTGTTCTTTTGTGCCCAACCCTTTAATTCTATCCTCGTTTGTTTTTTTGTATACATTTCAAAAAATCCTAATAAAAAGTCCCCCAACCCTTGACCTTTTGCCCCCCTTTTTTTTTTGTAAGTGAGAGGGGTTACAACTCCCATTTCAGCAATACACATGTCGTTTTTCCTTTTTTCTTTGTGTGTTTTTTATTATTCCCAACTAGCAACTTTAACCCAGCAATTCAATAAAGGAATCCCCCCGCGACTTCGTCTGCGCAAAAATCAAAATGACCACTTCCCTTGCTGCACGGAAAACTGCGTTTTCCTTCCTCAACCCCAAAGGTGGAAAATAAACTGGCAACTCGCCCAAGCCAAGCGCCCTATCCTCCTGTTTGAAAACTTCTGGTCTGCCGTACATATCAGGAACACACCGTCCCACAAAACACTCAGCTTCTCTCATCTTATCACGTGCCTCACCGTCCAATCTACGACAAGAAAAAAATAGGAGTTCAAACACCGTTCGCCTATGGTCTACCTTTTCCGTAAAAAGTTCAAAATTGCCAACTGCACATAACTACTGTCATGACATCGAGCTCTCTCCATTCATACAGAAAACTAAATTTTCATTTTTCAAACCCCTAGGTTGAAAAACAACCTCAAACTTGCCCTAGGCAAGCGCCCTTTCCTCCTGTCTGGCAATTTCTGGTCTGCCGTACATATCGGGAGCACACCCGTCTTACAAAAGAGTCAGCTTCTCTCACTTATCACGTGCCTCAGCGTCCAATCAACGACAAGGAAAGGTTAGGGATTCAAACACTGTTTACATATGGTCTAACATTCTTATTGACAGTTCTAAATTTTGTTTTATCGGCCCTGCATGTCACGCCCTGAATCTACCATCATGACAACAAGACATACATGCAGAAAGAGATATAGATAGACTGAAGGCGGCTTATGTACAAGATTACGTGTGTTATGCTTAATCCACACATGAACTAGTACGCTGGTCTTTGATTCAGGTGTTATCAGTGTAAAGAAAAGTCCCCCGTCACCTTTGTACAGCTAGGATACATGTTGACAAAGTAGACGTGAGATGGAAAGAAGCTAAAACATGAACAAGGCTGCTTCACCTACATCTAAGCCAAGTTCACCAATTACGCGATGTTTTGCACAGTACGAAAACTAACCAGAAACGTGGATTGCCTGTACCATACTTGTATGAAGCGGTTCTGGATGTTGACATTAATGATAACAATGCACGTCTGCCAATAACAAGAGATTAAGAAAAATAATATATCAGAAGTCATAGGTTATTTGAGGCAGCATCCAAGGTGTTGAATAAAAGCTGGAATAATAAATGTACAGGTATTGGATGTGATAACGATACAGTTCTTTTTCATTGACAAAATATTTCCGGATAACTGATTTCTCTCTCTCTCTCTCTCTCTCTCTCTCTCTCTCTCTCTCTCTCTCTCTCTCTCTCTCTCTCTCTCTCTCTCTCTCTCCCCCAGAAACAAGGACAAAGCAGATCACAGTCTTGGAGAAACATCTCCCCCCCCCCCTCTCTCTCTGCCACTTTGTCATATACATCTCTCTCGATAGATAGATAGATAGATAGATTGATAGATAGATAGACAGATAGATAGATAGATAGATATATAGATAGATAGATAGATTGATAGATAGATAGATAGATAGATAGATAGGTAGACAGCCAGATAGATAAACAGTCACATAGATAGATAGATAAACAGACAGACAGACAGAGACAGAGACACACACAGATGCGCGTGCGCGCACACACACACACACACACACACACACACACACACACACACACACACACACACACACACACGCACGCACACACACACACACACACACAC
This sequence comes from Conus ventricosus, assembly GCA_018398815.1. NCBI lineage: Eukaryota > Metazoa > Mollusca > Gastropoda > Neogastropoda > Conidae > Conus > Conus ventricosus. The sequence goes on along the minus strand of CM031624.1, from coordinate 26,869,355 downwards.
ACACACACACACACACACACACACAAATGTGCCCGCATGTACGCACTTGCACACATGCCACACAACACACACACACACACACACACACACACACACACACACACACACAAACACACACACAGACACACACACACACACATACACACACACACACAAACGCGCGCGTGCGCTCGCACACACACACACACATCGTTGTACTGTTTTCGACTCACCGCAGCGATCCCCTTTGCGGGTTCCGTACTGGGTGTCACATACACATTTGCCCTCGTCACATTTGGCACCGGAAGTACACTGCGATGTTTTTTGACAGGCGGCATTCGCTTTCCATTCTGAAACAATGGAGGAATCACTGGTACTTCCTGTGCTTCATTCTTAGTAATGAAAAAAACATGTCTTCACTCTGAAGATTCCTGAACATTCTACTTTCAGTTCAAGACGACCTTCATTTGGTTTCAGTTCTACAGAACAGACCCAGACCTGTTGGCGCTCCCTGTCCACCGTTCATGGACCGTGCATTGATATGTGCTGTGATCACCTCTGGACTGTCTTCTTCTTCAGTACGTCGTATATACACACACATACGAACGTATGTGCCCACATATCCAAACACATGCGCACGCAAGCTCACCAGCAAACCTTTGTCATTGTGATACTACTTTTTTACTGTTATTATTATTATCATTATTACTATTATTATTATTATTATTATTATTATTATTATTATTATTATTATTATTATTATTATTACCATTATTGTAATTATTATTATTATTATTTTTTTATAAATTCATTATTATTACTATTATTATCATGATCATTATTACTATTGTCATCATCATCATATTATCATTATTGTTATTATCATCGTCATCATCATCATTATCATTATCAATGTCATTATTATTACTATTATCATCATCATTATTACTATTATCATTGTTATGGTTATTATTATTATTATGATTATTGTTGTTATCACTATTATTATTATATTATTATCACAATTGCCGTTGTTGCTGCATTGTTGTTGTAACTACTCTTACTGTTATTATCATCAACATCGTTATCACTGCCATTGTTGTCGTTAACATATAATCACAAGCTTATATGAAGAAACATAAAGCTGAACAATACCAACACTCACTGCAGCGTTCCACAAGATCACACACTGCGTTTTTTCTGCACTCGCCTTCCGAACATGAGGTTTCCAAATCCTTCTCTGTAACAGACAATAGGTTAACTTGCACTTACGTACCAAATCCTTTACCGTGACAGAAAGTCTGAAGAACTCGCACTTGCCTTCCAAATCTTTTTCTGTAGCAATCAGGTTAACTTACTCTTGCCTACCAAATTCTTCACAATCAGGTTAATTTACACCTGCCTTCCAAATATTTTTCTGCAACAGACAATTGGTTAATTTACACGTGCCTTCCAAATCTTTCTCTGTAACAGATAATCAGGTTAACATACACTGTCTCCGAATTCTTTTCTGTAACAGACAATCAGGTTAACAGTTTTCTGTCCACTGCGCTGGGTTTACATGACTAAGCATACCATACTGTAGCTACACGATGCGCATACTTATTCTCAACAAAATCATCGCCCATCTCTGCGGTAGACCTCAAAGCTGAACTGTCAACGCAGAGTAAAACAGCATATCGTACAACACAGTCGATCAGAAGTGGGTGTCATATACTGTATTTATAACACTCACCCACACACAAAGCATGTTTACTCCATACGCGCGCATCTACTCCATTCATGCAGAGGAGAGACAGGGGCTACAATAATTCACTTTCTTTTTTTTAATCTTAGCTCACTTTACCAAATCAGCACAACAAAAAAGTTTCACAGGACATACACAAAAGAGTATTGTTTTTGTTTTTGTCCTGTTTTTTTTTTGTTGTTGTTTGTTTTTTTCTTGTTTGTTTTGTTTTGTAAATATTATCCCTTCATTAGCAGTTGCATGGCACCATAGAGGTAGCTTTCTTTATTTAAAAAACAACAACAATCACATGCAGATATCACACTTATTGTCTTGCATTCAGATTTTACATTTCTCATCGTTTCTGCTTTCAAATATTAAAAAAAGAATGTCCCAAAGTTTTCTTTTTTCTTGTAAAAAAAATTCTCCCAACGGAAATAAGTCTCCAGTCGTTGCCAGTGGTTTGATTCTAAGGTTTTCTGAATTGAAACCCCAAGTCCTAATGTTGGCTTTGGAACATGTACGTTGGAATTAAGAATGTTTTCAGACATTCTACACAAAACACAATACAAAAATATACTTACGCAATCGTTCGGCTTTCAGCACATCCTATGTTCGGTTGGGGATACAAAGTAAAATCTTTACATAAATATTAACCTCAAAAACGATTTGCATGATTTCATTTTAAAACCAATTGTGGATTTTCGCAAAATGCTTCTCATGACACGATGTTGTTTTATTTGTTTTCTTTCATTAATCACATCAATATTTTTTCTTTTCTCTTTATACATTTGTTATTCCCCAACTGGCAGCTTACCCATACGGAATCAATTTTCTAATAAAGGAACCCCTAGCAGATTTCTGTTTGTGCTACATCAAAATCGACCACTCCCTGGCCGCAAGGAAAACTAGGTTTTCCTTTTACAACACCCAACGTTGAAAATAAACTAACGACTCGGCCCAAGCCGAACGCTGTTTCTCCCATCTGGCAACTCCTTGTCTGCTGTAACCTGCCGATTTATAAGCAGCGCCGATATATAAGCGCTTACAAATCAGTGCACATTGCATGATTTGTAAAACCGCTGATTTGTAAGCAGCGCCGATTTGTAGAGCGCTTACAAATCGGCGGCTAGAGCGCTTACAAATCGGCGTGTTAAGCCCCCGCCGTTTTGTAAAGCACTTTACAAAACGGCGGGCGCTTTACATCCTGCTTCTTTGCATTAAAACGATAAACTATTATTACACTTTGAGTCATTTTTCCTGCAATTTTTATGACTTTCTATTTTGCTCATAAAGATGGCGGACTGACACAAGTCGTTTTGAGGAGCACTCTAATGAAGAGAAAAAGACAAGTCTGCTAACTTATTTTACTAACCCCCCCCCTCGGTCTCTCTCTCTCTCTCTCTCTCTCTCTCTCTCTCTCTCTCTCTCTCTCTCTCTCTCTCTCTCTCTCTCTCTCTCTCTCTTCTCTCTCTCTCTCTCTCTCTCTGTTTCTCTGTCCTTTCTCTTCTGTCTGTCTGTCTATCTACAGTCCTATACTGCATGCTGAGTCTGTTCACTACAACATCGAGTGTTGCAGAGATCATGTGAAGATCAGGAGCATCTTCTGCAATATGTTGTGTTTAAAGCCTGCTACTGGGGAGGTGCAGTGGTGTAACTGGTAAGGCGTATATTGAACAGAGTATTGGCACATAATAGTGGGTGGATACTCTGTTCACGTAAGGTTCGTTCTTGTGGGCTGACGTTGGAGTTCGTCCCATTGGAGCTTGATTGTTCATTGCTTTGGGTCAACTGATTGATAGCTTTTTTGTTTTTGTTTTTTGTTTTCCTTCTTAGCTTGACAGGTTCTGTAACTGTGAACTTGAGTGGCACATTTCTTTACCTCAGGAGGTGAAGGAGCTGAAGTGTTCAAACCTACATTTAGAGTGTGGGGTGTCTTGAAGTATATTGGTCTTCTGCTTGGATCATAGCACCTGCTAGAGACGTACAGGCAATTGTGTAGGATTGAAGATCATTAACACTTGTTATTCATCCAAACACATGGTGTATAACACTCTCTCAGTGTTGTCGTGAGCCATCGACACATACAAATACCCATGCGTGTTACAGTGCTACCGTGGTGTAGAGTTTGCAGTTGTCTTTGGTGTGTGACGAGCCTCAGGTCTTCACCACAAGTGATATTGTGCTGACTTGATACCAAAATATGGACCACGTGGATCAGATGGAAGAAAGGAGGCCATTAACCCGATGTCAGTTCAAGAGGGTAGACATTGTGCCAGGACTTGATAGTCCGATGACACAGGCAGCCACCGGCCTATTGCCCAGGTAGCGTTTTCTTCTGGGGAGGTGCATCCACCTCTTATGTCTGCTTTGGCCACTCCACTTGAGTTGACCCCATCGAGATCAGCCACACCACCCAGACTTCTGCTAGTGATGCCGTGTCCGGCGATAAGTCCAGTCCACTTCGGCCGCCCCTTGAGGACTCATCCCCCAACATTTGCCTATGCCACCGCCATATGGTCCGGTACCTCCCTTTGACCCCTGATTCCTACAAAAGGTGGACCAGAAGGAGAAAAGGGAACAAGAAGAGAAAGACTATAGAGAAAGAAGGGAAGAACGATGGTGGAAGATTGAGATGAAGGAGAGAAAACTCGAGAGGGAGAGCAGAGAGAAGAAGGAACGTGAAGAGGGAGAGGCCAGGGAAAGACTGGACAGAGAGGAACGAGAAAGACGCTGGAAACTAAGATGGAGGAGAAAAGACTCGAGAGGAAAAGCAGAGAGACAATGGAGTGAGAAGAGAGAGAAGCCAAGGAAAAAGAAAAACAAAGGGAAGTCGAGTTTGAGGCTAGGCTGGAGGCTGAAAAGGAGCTACTGAGGAGGGAACTCATGGAGCAGCTGGATAGCCCGGACAAAGATGAGAATCGGAAGTCAGCCGGGATTTCAATACAGGGATCCTTCTTCTCTGAGTTACAGAACTCTTTCGTTGGTTGCAGCTAGTTTGCCTGTTGTGCCTCCTAAGCTTCAGGCGCTGGTATACTGTGCTACAGATAACATCGATACGTATATCGAACACTTTGAGGCTGTAACAGCTGCATACAATCTAACAGAGCAGAGTAAAGCACTATACCTTATCAACAACTTAACGGGGAAAGCCAAAGAAGCATTTGTAGACATGCCTCCAGGAGCATATTACGCAGAGATGAAAGCTGCACTTAAATGAAGACTGTACCTGACAACAGAATTGTACCGGAAAGTTTTCAGTTGAGGAGTAAAACAACCGAGGAGATGTTTCACCAGTTAGACGAATGCTTACATCAGACTATGGATTATTGGGTGAAAGCTTCTGGCATGGAGATCAAGGATTGTTTCCTGTTGGAACAGCTGTCCAGCCTGGTTTCACAGGATCTCCAATTTAGACTCGGGAGAAAAAGCCCAAGACCCTTGCCTATGGCCATAGAGTTTGCTGAAGCTTTTGCTGACGCACGAATGTGTATTTGTTGTTGTGGTAAGGTTTTGACTTTTTTCTGTAAAGAAAATGAAAAGAAATTGCTGATTTAATTTTCTTTTGTTATGGCAGTGTGTGTGTGTGTGTGTGTGTGTGTGTGTTGTGTGTGTGTGTGTGTGTGTGTTGTGTGTGTGTGTGTGTGTGTGTGTGTGTAAGTACAGTGTATAAGCGTGGGTGATGTTTTGAACTTGTGACACGAAAGTATACCATCGGTAAACAGTGTTTGAATCCCTAACCTTTTGTTGCCGTTGAATGGACGCTGAGACACATAACTGATGAGAGTAGCTCACTGTATTGTAGGACGGGTGTATTTCCGATGTGAAGAGCAGATGTAACCCGCCGATTTGTAACCCGCCGATTAAGCGCTGCTTACAAATCGGCGGGTGCTTTACAGTTCGGCGGGTTAAATCCCCGCCGTTTTGTAAAGCGCTTTACAAAAACGTCGGGCGCTTTATATCCTGTTTCTTTGGATTAAAACGATAAACTATTATTACGCTTTCAGTGATTATTCCTGCAATTTTGAAGACTTTCTATTTCATCAAAACGCGGACTAAAATGCGGTGTGTGTGTGTGTGTGTGTGTGTGTGTGTGTGGTGTGTGTGTGTGTGTGTGTGTGTGTGTGTGTGTGTGTGTGTGTGTGTGTGTGTTTGTGTGTGTGTGTGTGTGTGTGTGTGTGTGTGTGTGTGTGTGTGTGTGTGTGTGTGTGTGTGTGTGTGATTATATGTGTATGTATATCAGTTTGTGTATGTATATCAGTTTGTGTATGTAAGCCTGTGCATATGTGTGTTGGGAGGGGAGGGGGGTGGGGGTGGGAGTAAACAGTCTATTTCTTTTGCCCGACTCGACCCAATCAAATTTCGAAGTCGAAAGCAGAGGACATTGTTGACATGTTTTTATTCATATTTGTTCATTTCTGTAAACGTTACATGAACGACAAAGTGAACTAGAATTGTTTGTTTTTAAACTCAATTTTAAGCACATTTTGCAGTCGATAATATAAACACAAATGTTCACACTCAAATGAAAAGGAAATCGTAAACTCGGCTTATATTGAGTGAAGAGAATAGTGCAAGAGAATAGGGAAAAGTTAAACTGTGTGCAGTTTTTATACTTTCACAGAATATTTCACTAAAAGAATAGATATGATTGCCAGACACAATCAGTAAAAAGACAGTGCAGGAAAATTATTCGTGGATGCTGAAATTGTTATTTGTAACAAACAAACAAACAACAAACAAACAAACAACAGCTGTTTGCATGTTTAATCAAAATTTAGTGGTGGACCGAGTACTTTGTCGTTTAAGCCAGCCGTCAAAAGATGAACGTGATCCCGTTGGGAAATAAATCAACTCTCAAGTCGGAAGTGTGTCCTAGATTCAATGTCAGTGATTCGATTGGTTAAAGATCAGCTTGATAAATCAGATTCACTGCGTGAACTTTGCAAAGCGAAGCGTAGTGTTTCTTTTAGCAATAATAATAATAACCTTATTGTCTCACACACAAGGGGAAAATTTGGCTGCTCCCCCTGGGGGAAGAGCGTCGTTACAGTGCAGCGCCACCAAGGAAATAGGGAGTGAGTGCCTTTCCCAAGGACACAACTCCGAGTGCACCAGCGGGAATCGAACCCAAGACCTCTAGATTGAGAGTCCAACACCTTACCAGTTACACCACTGCACCTCCCTAGTAGCAGGCTTTAAACACAACATATTGCAGAAGATGCTTCTGATCTTCACATCATCTCTGCAACACTCGATGTGCAGTGAACAGACTCGTATGCAGTATAGGACTGTAGACAGACAGACAGACAGACAGAGAGAAACGGACAGAGAAGAAGAGAGAGAGAGAGAGAGAGAGAGAGAGAGAGAGAGAGAGAGAGAGAGAGAGAGAGAGAGAGGAGAGAGAGAGAGAGGAGGGGGGGGGGGTTAGTAAAATAAGTTAGCAGACTTGTCTTTTTCTCTTCATTAGAGTGCTCCTCAAAACGACTTGTGTCAGTCCGCCATCTTTATGAGCAAAATAGAAAGTCATAAAAATTGCAGGAAAAATGACTCAAAGTGTAATAATAGTTTATCGTTTTAATGCAAAGAAGCAGGATATAAAGCGCCCGTCGTTTTGTAAAGTGCTTTACAAAACGGCGGGGGCCTAGCCCGCCGATTTGTAAGCGCTCTAGCCCGCCGATTTGTAAGCGCTCTACAAATCGGCGCTGCTTACAAATCAGCGGATTTACAAATCATGCAATGTGCACTGATTTGTAAGCGCTTAATATGGCGCTGCTTATAAATGGCAGGTTACAGCAGACAAGGAGTTGCCAGATGGAGGAAACAGCGTTCGGCTTGGGCCGAGTCGTTAGTTTATTTTCAACGTTGGGTGTTGTAAAAGGAAAACCTAGTTTTCCTTGCGGCCAGGGAGTGGTCGATTTTGATGTAGCACAAACAGAAATCTGCTAGGGTTCCTTTATTAGAAAATTGATTCCGTATGGGTAAGCTGCCAGTTGGGGAATAACAAATGTATAAAGAGAAAAGAAAAAATATTGATGTGATTAATGAAAGAAAAACAAATAAAACAACATCGTGTATGAGAAGCATTTTGCGAAAATCCACATTTGGTTTTAAAATGAAATCATGCAAATCGTTTTTGAGGTTAATATTTATGTAAAGATTTTACTTTGTATCCCCAACCGAACATAGGATGTGCTGAAAGCCGAACGATTGCGTAAGTATATTTTTGTATTATGTTTTGTGTAAAATGTCTGAAAACATTCTTAATTCCAATGTACATGTTCCAAAGCCAACATTAGGACTTGGGGTTTCATTTCAGAAAACCTTAGAATCAAACCACTGGCAACGACTGAGACTTATTTCCGTTGGGAGAATTTTTTTTACAAGAAAAAAGAAAACTTTGGGACATTCTTTTTTAATATTTGAAAGCAGAAACGACGAGAAATGTAAAATCTTAATTGCTGTTTACTAAAGTCACACCCCCTTTTCAAAGAAAAACTGAGGTGTTTTATCATTAAAAAAATTAGCAGTTGTCTTGCACAGTAGATGGCAAGCCTTTTCAGTTGTATCCAGCTGGGCTTCTACCTCACCTACACTTTGATGAAATAAGAAAGTTGTTTGCTGGAGGTATACAAACAAATCCTACAGCTGATCTTGTATGTAAAAAATCTTCACCTTCATGATGTAAGACTTGAAGATTATCTAACAAGAAAATATGGACTATGGCTAGATTTTAGATCAACATATGACAACAGATTACATGGAAGTGAAGAAGGGTAGGGACAGATGGCATAAACATACAAATTAATACGAAAGCAGATGGAAATGGTCCGTCACAAATGCAAGTTTTTGTGGTTTTCGACGCTCAGTTAAACATTGAAGAAAACTGGCAAAAAGAAATAACCTATTAAAAACAATTGGATAGTTTGAACTTTCTGCCCAAAGATCCACACTGTTCGCTTATTTGTGGATTACTGGGCATGGAAAACCGTCTTCATACTTGATTTGTACAAAGAATATACAGATTTCATTACAAGTCCATTGTTATATTCTGCACAACCATTAAGCATAACAAGTCTTACAAAGAAAGGCACTTTGTTTGGACATATGAGAATATATTTTTAGTTGATCCTAGCGACAAGCTAAGCGACTGTTCTGAACATTACTATAGGCTATTTGAGGGAACTGAAACATTGTTTATCATTGATGACTGCTCAGCTGAAAGACATTGTTAAAAGAGAAAACCTCTTTCAAAGCTAGCCTTTAGTGGCCGCCATGCATTAGTTTCTGTATGGCTCTTAACTCAGAAATACTATGCTGTTTTAACAGAATTTCGATCGCAGTTAAAATCGGTTATATTATTTTACACTAAGGACAAGGACAGTTTTGAAGACTGTTTGCATGAAAATTATATAATAAGGGACAAGAATGAACAAACAAAAATAAAAGGTCAGTTAGAAAAATCTAAGCATGCTAAACTATGCTTACGGACTGACCCACCAGTTCAATATGTTTGTTTATGATAAATTGTTTATTATAATTTTTTATATTGAAACAAATGTCGCGTGGGCCAGAATCAAAAAGCAATCAGTTGGCTCCCAAGTGTATTTCAGTAGAGCTAAAAGACCTAGCAGACACATTTGAGTTTGATCTAATAGGAAAGCCAGGAACTGTTTATGGATTTGAGTACACAGATGATGGTTTTACAAACGAACAGAAATTGAAGATTAAAAAAACAGCAGCAACGTCCTAAACTAGAACAAATAAGAAATCGACAAACAACTAATTACGGCAAACACGAAATACAAGCTCCATAAATAAGACAATAACTAGGCCTTTCTTCCTGAAATCGACTGGGATTTAAAATTTGACTTATTAAGCCCTTATGTATACTTTGATAAAAAAATTTTTTTTGAAAAGCTTTGAACGCAGGAGCCCTTCTTGTTAGCCTAGTCCCAGGATTACAACAGAAAAAGCAAATAGAAATAAAGCCATACAGCAGAAGAGAATATATTCTGAGCAGAAAGGGGCCCTTAGCTGAAGTGGGAGGTGACACGGTTGGCTTAGAATTTAACCCAAAAGTACCGTTGCCTGACATTGCTACTTTGATTTTTGTTTTATCAATCACTCCAGGGAGTCTGTTTCTAGTTTGCCAGAACAAACGTTAATCAGGGGTGTAACAATTAAGTCTGAAAACTTGGATGTAGATACTCTTAAGCTTGTTATTGCTATTACTAAAAACGAGGATGAGATAAACACTTTCTTATCAACTGACAAAGTCACTGTGAATGTTGACAAAGCCAAACTAGCAATACTTGATTTTATTTTCATTAAGTATGTTGATTTTATTGCGTTTTACTCTGTTGATGAAGTGCTGTCAGAAGAGTTAATTAGAAGGTTTATACAAAATTAATGTGATTAAAAATGGATGAACAAGCTCAACAGTTTAGATTAAAGCGCATGACTGAACTTGAAGAGGAAATAGAAAGCGACTTGAATAAGTATAATGCTACTAGAAAGAAATATGCTTCAGCTTTGAATGCCCTTTCTTATATAATCACTGGCTCATCAGTTGTAGCCAGCTTAAGTGTTGGGTCTAGTGTTGCTCTTTTAGCCACTGGAGCCGGAGCACCAGTCTCTTTAGCATTAGGGACTGTTGGTTTGGGTTTAGGTGCTATGTCTGTGATTGCGGATTCTGTTTTAAAAAAAGATTACACCCAAATTACAAAAGCACACTGCCATTGTAGCCCTAGCAACAGCATATCTTTGTTCATTAAGATAAAAATCATTACTGGATGGAAACATTACGAAGAATTTCAACGTGCCATGGCTGATGGTGATGATTACAGACGACAAAAAATTAAACTTCAAAAGAAGTGGAGAAAGACTTTTACTTCACAACAGGTAGATACAGAGGCAATCAAACAAAACATTGCGAAACAAACAAGCGATCAATTAAAATCAAAATAGGTTAAAAAAATGTATGCAATGTTTAGATAGGTTATGAATATTTATGCAATGTTAAAAAAGATTATAACATGCACACTATTTTTTTAACTAACAGGTACTGTGTTTGGTGAAACAATCTCCAGCTCTTCATGAACAAATGATCTTTTAGGGGCGGGCGCTTTAGAAGAGAGTGTTTCTCTTAAATAATACACAGGAGGGGCTGTTTTTATAATTCTTTGAACTTCATATACGTCTACGCTCCATATAGGGTCTGTGGCTCTAATTCTAACATCACCCTCCGCCTCTCCAGGAGCATACAAGTATCTTACTTTTAGTCCAAACGGCAAGAGTTTTTGTGTTTTAACAAACAGTTGTTTGTCTTGAGCGTCTTCAGTAATGTTTTTTTTTTTTTAATTTGATTGCGTCCACTGGCTTAAGACCCGTTGGTTTAAATTCTTCATTGTTCATGGCCGTAAGACTGCTGGCAATCTTCTGGCCCATTGTGTGTTGCGTGTTCTGTCCATAATTTCTCTGTGATATTGATAGGTAAACAGACGTTCGGCTAAATTCTTATTAAAGTTTTCTACTAGAGCCTGTGAGCGATGGTTGCCTGGGATCTCTCTTTTAATTGTAACCTGGTGTTTTAAAAACAGTTGGTTTACAGCCCCTTTAAACTCTTTTCCATCATCAACCTGGATCATCCTAGGATAGTGTAATGGGCCTCGCGTGTATATTTGTTGTAAAGCCACAGCCACAGCAGTTGAGCTTTTATCCGTTAAAGGCTCAGCATCTTTATACCTTGAAACCATGTCAACAACAGTCAGAGCATATTCAAACCTTTTTCTTCTAACTTTGTCATGTGGAAGATACAAGTCCATCTGATGGGTGTCATTTGGAACTGAATTAACAAATCGAGGTCTTATTATTCTTTTTGGTGTGGGTAAATGTATTTGAAAGCCGGTCTTTTGCTTCTGATTTAGACACACCAGCAGCTTTACTCAGTTTATCAATGGCAATCTTTCCTTTCCAATACCCTCTAGGAGAATAATAGATTTTGCCCATAAGAAAGGACTTATTTTATTTGTATTCTAATTATGTTCTAATTATATTCTTCTTCTTTTTTTACACAAGGAAGGGCTGTATTCTAATTGTATTTTTTTACACAAGAAAGTGAGCAACAAGATAGACTGACGTCATACGAACTACAATAAAAACTATCTCTGCAGTCTTCTGTTCTTCTGATAGTTCATAAAAGTCAGACAGCTCTGGCAGTGGTGATGTTTGAAACTTATCTCCAGTCACTATGTAATACTCCTTAATTGCGTCATCAACGTTTGTAAATGTGTGATCTGCATGTCCTTGTTCCCTTAACTTTTATTAATAAAGTGTAAGTGAGCAATCCTCGCTTTCTCGTAAGCGTCTTGTGCCTTAGCTAAATCTTCCATAGCCTTGTTATGCCGTTCTCTTTCTTCATCAGACGCAATTTACTGAACATATAATTGCTGCCAGAGAAGGCTAGTGCATTAACAATAGCACCTCCAGCCATCAGAACCAATCCAGACATCTTTTTATGCATTAATATTTTCTAGGATAATTCCTTGTTTAACAAGAAAGTCTTTTGATGCAACTGCTGCAGTTATTACAATTACAACCTTAACAACATCCTCAATGTCTAGTTTTCCTAGGTCAGCTGGTTTCGTTTTAAACATACTTTTTCATAACATGCTGTACTCTATACTAGGACCGCCGATTACAGCAGAGTGGTAAATAGTATTGACAATCTTTGCAGTGCTCATGTTTTTTTATTAACTAAAAAAACAAATTAAAATAATCATAATATGAAAGACTGTCTATATGCTTTTTAATCAAATAATTCTTCTTTGCTAAAGATAAAAATAAGATTGTGATTAGCTTAGGTGAATCTTCTATTTTTTCCCATGGTTGGTGGTTTTATTCTTAGAAAACATTTTGCGAGGGATGAATAAAGTATAACACCTACAACAGGCACTGCATAATTAATCAGCGCTAGGCTCATTGTGTTTAAAAGTATTATATATTACTTTTATTGTTTTAAAATGGTTTTAAAGATGCATTGCGACGAGCTATTGAAGTGTGAGGAGTCAGCAGACCACTCGGCAGACACTGCCATAAAGAAAGATTATGCTCTCTAGCTGCATGTGGAAAACCTAGACAGTATTTAGGCACTGAACTAAGTGTTGAAGAGATTCAGCAATTGTCTACTTTAGACGTTGAGAAGGATTACGCTAAGTACGAAGCACAGCTAGGATCAAAAATGGTTAGATCAGTGGGCAGACAATAATTAGTTTATATGCTAAATTAGTAGATAAGATGGCACCAATTGATTCAGAAGAAGATTTAAAATATGACTTAACACAAGATCCAGTTTCATCCAAGTCGCTTGAGTCTCTAGCATGTGACATGTATTATCGATTTGGAACATTATCATGTCCATTCATCATGGGATCAATTACTTTTAATCATTTAGAATATTTAATAGAATTAAAATGAGCGATCAGGAGAAGTCACAAGAGGAGAAGAATGAGGGCTCAGAGGAGAAGACTGTGGCCTTAGAGGAGAAAACTGTGACTCCACAGCAAAAGATCCTACAAGTAAGTAGTGTTACTAAACCCCAAAATCCAGGACGTGTTGCGGCTGGTCGCAGACTAGCTGAATGGAACAGACTAAAAAAAAGGTAAACCAAGAAGCAAAACAAAAATTATTAGATAGTAATACACCGCCAACGCCATCACAATCATCAACGCCATCACAATCAAACTATAAGGTGTATTATGTGCTGGCAATTGGTGCTGACGGTTTCTTGGCATACAAATATCTAAAACCATACTTTACAACAAAGTCACAACCACCCATAAAAGAATTGAAAGAAAAAGAACCAATCTCTGAAAAAAGCACAACCTGGTGTAGATCCATTTTCAATGAATTAATTTTTAAAAAACGTCAAGTACTAAACTTGGGTTAGAAACTTGGGTTAAAACTGACATGGGTTAGAACTGACTTGACTTAAGAACTTGACTAGTACTTGAATCAAGAACTTGGCTAGTACTTGACTAATTACTTGACTAGTACTTAACTTAAGAACTTGGCTAGTACTTGATAATTACTTGACTAGTACCTGGCTAATACTGGCAGTTCTCGAATGATCTATAGCATATGAAAACTCAGGAGCAACGTAATTCGTTTGTTATTATTGAAGGCTAGAGATTTCTTAACAGCAGTTGTGTTTACTTGATGAAGAGTAGAACGTAGATTAACATTTGTATGGTGAAATACTTGTCTTGAAAGACAGCCTGTTTGTAGTTGTCGTGAGTTTTTTTTTTACAACTTCTTATACTTACGCCCTTGGCTTTCTTCATTACAGAAGACTAGCTGGCAATGCTATACATCTTCGACCGCAGACCAACGTATTCTTGTATAACTGTCCCATTAAGTTCATCTTTAAATTTCCCAATCACTTTCTTATTTACAGTCGAATGTAAAGGGCTGCTTTTGGGTAGTCACATGTGTCACACCATCCATCATCTCCTTTGGCTACCTCCACTTCTAAGTCTTCGTAAAAATCTTCAGTCAGGATGTCTAGAATAAAAGAGTCAGTGTCTGTGTACAGAACTCTTGCTTCTGGGTATAGTGGCTTAACGTAGTTATACAGAAATTCTAGCATTAACAACTTTGACAGCTCTAACACAGTAAACCCAATAAACACTGGTTAGTCCAACTTTACATACAGTTTCTTCATCATAATGCCATACAGGCTGGGGTTAAATCGTTAAAGTTTTGATAATTAGGTTTAGAGACTAGTTTAATTCCTGTTTTTCCTTTTGTGACCAATTGTACATCTTTACGCTTGTGTGGGTTCTCCATCGTCTTGCCAAAACAGCTGTTGTTCATTAGTTTAAAAAAGTCTTTTTCTGAAGCATCAGTGGATTTGGTTCTAAGATGGGTGTTCTTCATGATGTATGGTTTCATAAAGGGCTCTTGGTCAAAAGCAATTATTCTGTGAACAGTAGTAAGTTTTAATCTGTGTCTTAAGTAAAACAATAGCAGTCTATAATGACATACATACTTAGTCTTATGACACAAATTAGGCACAAGTTTTGGTGGTTCTGTGAGGGTCATTTAAATCTTTCTGCAGCTAGTGGTTATCGTTATGAAGGTCATGCAATTCTTTGGATATTCTAAGGCTACTTCTAAGATTAATCCTGTTGATTGATCAGGCATGTGCTCTGACAGCATACTTAAAACATTATAACGTCACGAGTCCTTGTATCATTCTAAAGTTTCTTAATGGCAGTGTCTGACTCATGGCCCACCCATATAATTGTTTAGCGTCTAAATACATTAAATAGTTAGATGGTTTTTGTAGGGTCATAGTCATCTAAATACTTATTGTTTGGCTTTACAGTAAAAATGTGAGGCCATGCTAATGCCGCCTCTCAACATCAATCATCTGGAGTGTAGCCAAATCAGATATTAAGTCAATCTCAATGTGTGTAAACTTTAAGAAGGCATCCCAAGAGAGGCCTGGGCAGAAATGTATGTGATGAGTCTAGGCTATAATGTTTCATGCATGTAGATCTGTAATTTTGAAACACATCTGCCATAAACATACGTCACCATCAAGTATTGATCGTGATTATCGCTCATTGTTTGGCAGTGTAGTTCTTTCCAGGCTTTCTGTGCATATTCATAGTCCGAGTCAGTTATGCCTTTGCCTGTAAGACGGCTGTAAAAGTCTTCCTTAACGGCAGCACTGGCTCATCAAACCTCTCCCAGAGGCCATGTATTCATACGGATAAATGCCTTTACGTACTAAAGACGGGTCATAATATTCTTTAGTTATTGGACAATCATGTAGCAATCCCGCTAATTTATTTAAACTCCCCATCAAATGTTGAGCAGTGTCATAAAGGAAATAAACAGTCTAGGGTGAAGGTCATATACTTTTTTCTGAAGACTGTGCAATGCAGCTAACTCTCTTATATTCAGAAGTCACTGCTTGCATAATAAAATGAGAGTCATAGCCCCATAAGTTATGAAAGAATAGGGGTAGTTTGCAGGTCTTAGGGTCAAACTTAAGCTGAAGATTCACCTGCTGTGTGCTGGGCCCCTCTGAACTTTCCGCTAATGTGATCATGGTCTCTTAATGTTGGGTTTTCTTTACTGTTAGGTGTTAGCTCTAAGCCGCAATTCCAACAGTGAGTGGATGATTTATACTGTTCTTGATCTTCAGGAGTCATAATAATGTCTGAGAGATTCACCTGATTAGAAAAGTCATTGCCAACTTGTTTCATTTGTTGTAAAAATCTGCTGGCTGCATTGGGGCCTATGTAATTCGCTGGTATTGTGTTGTGCCATCCGACCTAACAACAATAAAAGCATAAGAACAAATCTGATGATTGTTTAATAAGGCTGTTTTGGTTGTTCTAGTTGTTGTGGGCCATAATACTGTCGCAAGAGCGATTCAAAATCAGCATAAGCCACGTATGGTTCATCTGCATTTTGTGTAAATTTTTAAAACTAGCTTTAGACCCTGGTGGAGGGACAGCAAGTTTGGTTTCACAGTCTACAAAACTTCTACAATGAATCTTATGTTTAACAGCTGCTTCTATAGTTGGGATTCTAACCAAACACTTTCTACAAAGCTCTTGTTTAGATGTATTCTTTGATGTATAGGCTAACAGTCTGCTAATTCATCTGATTAATACATAATGGCTCTTGGGGTCGTCTGTAAACAGTATCAAGTCTACATAATTCTGAAGTGATTCACCTACAGTAGGGCTAGATTCTTAGAGGTTGTAGATTGTTTACTACAGACCATGTATATACGCTTACAGTTATTGGTTTGTTTTGTTTTTCTTCAAACTGACTTATACTTTTTATACTTACTGGAAAGTTTATGCCACTGAAGTTCAGCTCATGTCTATACTGTTCATAATTAGAGACTCTGTCTGCGTGCTTTCCAACAGGATGTAAATGTGCCAAAACACACCAAATGAAACACATATTGTCAGAATTTTGTATGTTTAAGACTGCTCGTTTCAACACTAACCTCCTTGGAAGAGATGTAAGAATTGCCAACTATAGCATAGTATTTTGTCGTGTTTTAAATCTGCTTTCAAGGACTGTTCCTTCACTCCATCCAGAGCTGCGCAATTTTGCTTCTTCGCTCGCATGGTTAAACTGTGTAAACACGTAATCAGCCCAGTTAGAATTAAAGTCATAATCGCTAATAACTTCTGTCTGTTTAGTTTAAACCACACTTCCAGACTGTTACCATCAGGTGTTATATAATTGATCAGAACGGCTAACAACACTTTTACTGGCGGATCAATTTGAAGAGTGAGTTCAGGTACTTTACTTACAGCATCTCTCACGCTTTCCTGACCATTTGTGGGGTTAGTAATATCCATGTCTACTTCACTAAACTATTGCTTAATTGTTCATCACTGGTAAATATCTTCCTCCATGGGGTTCATTTTTCTAACCCAAATGAATAATGTAAGATAATGATAATAATAATAATAATAATAAAATAATAATAATAATAATAATAATAAAAATCAGCAACGCGCTTTTATTCTGTTTCTTCATCTAAGTGTTGCAACGCTTCAATGAACGTTAACCTTATAATATGACTTGCCAATATTTTAGCTTTTTCTGAATCACTACAATCAATGTTTAATTCTTGATTGCTTTGTCAAATAGTTCATTAAGATTTTTCATTAAAGTGTTTACATCGTTCTGAAAACCAGATTACTAAAATCAACGTTTAAACTCTTTGATTGTTTTGTCAAATAGTTCATTAATTTTTTTATTAAAATGTTTAGATCATTCTTAAAATCAGATTCACTAAGTTCGGTCTTCATTTTTAAACCCAAACATTTACATAAATAAATAAAAATTTAAATCAGCAAAACAATTAAATTCAGATTTTTTTTTACTTCATTGCGTGCAGTCAATAACAGCACTTTACAAACAATCAATAATGCACGCGCTACAGCAGACAGCATCCTTTATTGATTGCGTTGGCGAGTGTGCGTTGGCGAGTGTGCGTTGGCAGGTGTTACTGATTTTTGCCTTCCCTTGTTTACACACAGAGTAATCATTAACAAATGTATAAGCAAACAATAATAATGAAAGTGATTTGTCTCCCTTTAATTATGCATCAAGTAATTGTCTCCCCTTAATTAATTCTATTTCTAGTTCTCTAAAAGAGAGAGAACCCTTACAGCAAGGGTACTAGGGTCCACCTAGGTTTCTAGCTAGCTCCAGCTTGGACAAGCTGAATCTAGCCAGAACCTAGGCGGGCCCTAGGTGGGTCCTAGGACCCTTGCTCTCTGGGAACCGATTATTAAAAGGTCTATTTTTTTATTTAATCTGCTAAAGCTTTTAAAGTAAATATTGTACACAGTAGATACTAAGAAGTAATGTAGAATACAGTTGTTGTTTAGCCTTTAAAAATATTCTACTCAAATAAAAAACAGCTTTAGCGGCATTTACACTGACCACCACAGAATTGTAAAAGCTTTCAGTGTGTTGGGTTTATATATAACTGTTCGATAGTTAGTGTTGAGAAAATGTGTGTGGTTTTGTATGTCTTGTTGACTGTAACTGTAAGTCAATATGTTTTTTTAGCAACAGAAAGTGCTCATCACTGTGTCAGACGGGCATGGAGGAACGGTTTATTTATAGTATTAAAACTGTGTCAAACGTTCATGGTTGAACAGTTTGTCCTAATTAATAAACCAATTAACTGCTGCTGTGTAGTTTTGCAAAAAAATATAATAATTTTATAAATAAGCCTGAGAGAATGTTAATATGCGGTTCAACCACACCACATTTATTTTGCCTTGTAAGCCCTTTATATCATCTTTTACTTGCTGTTTTGTTATATTATTTTTTTTGCTTTTGTAAAAACAGGGGTTATAGGGCTGAAATAGCAAAATAAAGAAAAATGGATGCTAAAAAGTGAGCTTGCGAGGAAAAATAAATGTGGTGGGGTTGAACCCACATATTAACATTCTCTCTCTCTCTCTCTCTCCTCTCTCTCTCTCTCTCTCTCTCTCTCTCTCTCTCTTTGTCATACAAACGGCAATCAAGAAAACTAATCAACGTCAATTTTCAGTCCCTAGTGTCACCCCCCTAACCCCATCACCTTCTCCCCACAGCCCGCCAGGTGTTTTTGTTGAAGTTAGCTGACCCCAGGCAAGTCACCTGCTTCACACTCTTTCCTCCCCCCCCCCCCCCCCCACCCACCCACCCAACCCCCCTCCCCAGCTTATATCATGTGCAGGAGATCGTCTGTGTTGAGACGAGGACGCATGTTCTCACTCTGCTAGTTCAGAGTTATGGGAAGATGGCAGCTTGTCTATGTGCCTCACATGTTGCAGGCCATGTAGCTTTGTTTAGTTGTATGATGGCTGAACCTCTTGCCAACATTTAAAGGATAGTTTCTCTCGAATCTTCTACACACTTCATCACACTGTAGGTCATAGGGGGTGACTGTCCCAGTCCAGATAACCCCCGACACTCACACCCCTCTTTGTCACTACTGACACGATTGAGACAGGCATCAGAGATCGGATGTATAGCTTAGGGAAAAACCAAGTCTCCTCACTTTACTGCACCACAGAATGCTGTAAGACTGATCACCACCAGCAAAAGTAGAATTACAACCAGATATAAGAACACTCATCTCCCACACTCTGAGAGCCTGTGTAAGGTTTCACTGATCAAACCCAGAAGAACTGTAAGTTGAAAATATGTGTCTAAGTCTTGGGACTATATATTGCTTGTATGTATGCTATATGTTTTAACAATATAATTGTATGCCAATGCTTGGTGACATCTATCAAGATGATGAATGAGCATTCTCTTGTAATAGTTTGTTTGCCACAATTTAGTAAAAAAAAAAAACAACCTGTTAGAAAGCTTGATTGACATTGTATGTCAACAATATGACTTTTTGCCAGGGTTCAATGCTATCTGATTGATCAATGAATGTTACCATTTAACAGGAAAAACAGTATGCCTATGGGGTGGAAAGTGCTATGTTAATTTATGAAAACAGTGGATTGTTTTTATGCCTTGTAGTAGGTAACTCTAAGTCTAATCAACATGTGTACTTGGGCTAAGTGTATTCTGAGTAACTTCAATTAAATGTATAAGAAAACTTGAAGGTTTGTTTGCCTTCAATTCTTTTACATTTAATTACTGTATTCTATACCACCATTTACAATCCAATCAAAATCTAAGTGAAGAACGGGAAATGGGAACTTATGGTTATGGCAGATATATCTATGCTAGTCTAATCTTATGCTGGCTGAGTTTCACACATTCAAATGAAAGCCAAGGGCAGGTGTGAAAACCCGACAAGCCGGACTCACAGCTACTTAACTAAAAACGAGGTTCTGTTTTGTGAATAGATCTTGGGTTGGTACCCCTGTCCCCAGGTCTGCCTGTGACTGACCCAGCACAGCAGTCCCAACAGATCAGCCTGCCCATAGAGATGGTGGACCAGTCACCAGCAGTCCCAACAGATCAGCCTGCCCATAGAGACGGTGGACCAGTCACCAGCAGTCCCAACAGATCAGCCTGCCCATAGAGACGGTGGACCAGTCACCAGCAGTCCCAACAGATCAGCCTGCCCATAGAGATGGTGGACCAGTCACCAGCAGTCCCAACAGATCAGCCTGCCCATAGAGATGGTGGACCAGTCACCAGCAGTCCCAACAGATCAGCCTGCCCATAGAGATGGTGGACCAGTCACCAGCAGTCCCAACAGATCAGCCTGCCCATAGAGATGGTGGACCAGTCACCAGCAGTCCCAACAGATCAGCCTGCCCATAGAGACGGTGGACCAGTCACCAGCAGTCCCAACAGATCAGCCTGCCCATAGAAATGGTGGACCAGTCACCAGCAGTCCTAACAGATCAGCCTGCCCATAGAAATGGTGGACCAGTCACCAGCAGTCCTAACAGATCAGCCTGCCCATAGAGATGATGGACCATCACCAGCAGTCCGGAAGAGATCCTAATCCTCTCCAACGTCAGATAAGTTGTGATATACCAAGTGGACTCCAATTCACCTCATCCAGATCTTTTCCTCTCTTAATGATAAGATAATGTGGAAAAAGTCAGTCCTAACAAAGACTGAAGTCTATCCATTTGTAATTTACTCTTGTACACAAGTACAATACACAAGTAAAATTGATGTGTGAAAGTACACTTAACTAGTGTCAGTTCTTTGTTGTTCATACAATATTGAATGTTTGAACTTGTCTCTAATTCTGTCACTCAGAGCTAAAGACACTTTTAAGTGCATGAGCCTAGGAAGAATTATTCCTGAGCCACCTTGACTAGTTTTAACAGTCCCGAGCAAAAATCAAAATTTCTTTCAATGACTAGAACAGAAGGTTGCTCCTTCCACCATCAGTAAGAGGGTGGAGGTGAAATTTTCATGTAACGTCAATAGAGAAAACATTCTGAGTGCTTTCCCCAGAGGATCACACCTACCCACCCCCACTGTCGTCACATTAGAACTGCATGAAACATGGTTTGCTTTTATCTATTTTTTTCAACCTGTTTTTCATGATGATTACAACAATGCTTTCACAGACATGGTGACATCGCTAGTCGATGTGATGAGATGGATGAGTAGTAGGTGGTCCTCTAGGGTAAGGCCTTGGAATAATTTCTCTATGAGAATTATGTTAACATTTCACCTCCACCCTCTCTCTTACTAGTGGTGAAAGGAGCAACTTTCCAGTACTAGTCATGAAAAGAAATTTATATTTATTCCAGGTACTGTTTAGATACTTGATAGTGACTCTGAGATAAGTTTCATCAGGCCTGTACTCTTAAAGTACTTGTAGCTCCGAAAGACAGAATTGAAAGAGAGAAGTTCAAACATTCAACATTGATTGAACAACAGAGAACTGACACAAATTAAGTGTAGTTTCACACATCAACTTTACTTGCTTACACATAGGCAAGTATATACATGTCTGTTCTATAGCTAAATTTTTGTGCTCATTGAACCACAACAATTAAATGCCCTTCCTCACTCCTACTTTACTTACTTACACTCAGTGTAGTAGCTTAATTTAGTTGATATACAGTGGGCATGTCAATGTTACTCTGAATATATATTCTTATACATATCCACTTTGCTTGCGTGCACCCAGTACAGTAGCCAAAGTGTAATCATAGACATGTTCTCACTGTTTCATCATAAAGTGAGGTAAGGGTCTGATGGATTTGAGTCCAGGGGGATGAATTTATGACTTTACTAAGTCAGAGAAAATTGTTGATCTCTCTCTGGTGCTGGTGACTGATCCTGCGTGTAGACTGTTACTGTAGTGCTGGCTGTGGAGTGTCTGCACCCTGTCTGGCCCAGAGAGGTGTATCTGTCGTTGCCCTAGTTTCTGGGTAGCCACTGTGTGTAGTTTAGGCACAGGTTGTAACGTGACCACGATCCCAGCTCTGCAATAAAGAGAACCTGGTCTGTAGGTAAGTACTGAGTGGCTGACTTGTCGAGTTCACACATTTACCCTCTTATCTTTCAGAAGAGGTGTGAGAACTCAGCCAGCAAATGTTTACTCTATTGTAGAGTTTCCATTATAACTATCTCCACTTTTGTCTAAAGACTGAGTTAAGCTTACAAAAGGTTAGGAGACAGTAAACAATGCTAACAGTTTCATCAAATAACTCTTCAATGTTTCTTATGAATTAAATCACAGTAACTTGGAATATACTTAGTCCAAGTACACATGTGATGTGGACTTAAAAGTCATCCACTACAAATCATTCCAACGATCACCAGTATTTGTAAATCAGCTTAGCAGTTTTCACCTAGTACAGGCATACTGTTTTTGTGATCTGAATTTATCATTCAGTTAATATCTTAACAGATGGAATTACACACTGGCAAAAGTCAAGTTGAACACAAAGAATAGTAGCCCAGCCTG
The DNA here is from genome assembly GCA_018398815.1 of Conus ventricosus. NCBI lineage: Eukaryota > Metazoa > Mollusca > Gastropoda > Neogastropoda > Conidae > Conus > Conus ventricosus. The sequence continues at coordinate 26,846,694 of CM031624.1, read as the reverse complement.
TTAACAAAGAATGATAACCACATGGTGATAGCAAACTACTACACAGAATAATCATTCATCGTTTTGATAAATGTCACCAAGTATTGTCACAACGTTACATTGCTAAACCACATGCATACATAAAATCAATGCATTGATTTAAAAATGTAAAACACAGTTTCAACTCACATTTTCCTGGGATGAATCAATGGCTTAGACTTGGATCGAGAAGTAGAAAGAGATTACCATGCCTTCTCTCAGGTCGTCCCTCTGTCTTTGACTGTTCTGATCTACAGGTGGTCTTGAGGAAAAGTGAGCCTCAGGAACAACGTGTCCCTACCTTAAACACTAGACTGTCAAATCAGATTTCTGATCTGACTGACAGAGTGTCAATCAAAATGAGATGAAGGGAGGTTTGTCTGTCCTCTGGCCAATCATAAACTTGGGAATCTCCCCGTGCACCCACTAATTAGAACGAATGTTTATGAGTGAAGTGAGGGGAAAACTTACTGGCGTAATCCGCCTGCTGCATGAATGGTGACAGGACGAACAGCATGCAAATTGGGGAATATTAAAGAGAGGGGGTGGGGGCGAAGAGAAGGCAGGGGAGTTTGCCAGACACATGCTCCATGCCTTTGTGTCACGTCAGAGAGAGAGGGGGGGGGGGTGTAGAGTGCGTGGGGACTGGGGAAAGCCTCGGGCAATAGACGGTGAAACTAACGTTGTCAGGTGTTGGGCTGTCACGTTTGATAAGGGAGAAGGGTTGAGATGGGAAGGAAGGTGGAGGGAGAACAATGACGCAGAGCTCGATGTGACGTAACGTTTCAGTCTTGACTGGCGACATCAGGGGGAGAAGGGGAGAGCGTGGGGGAGTTGGCATAGATTTCAATAGATCTTTTGCCATGTGTGTGACACACAGGAGGGAGAGAGGGGGTGATGGCATCTGCGATTGTACAGAAAAATACAAGTTGGACTGATCAGTTGGATTTTGTAAAGCATTTCATCACAGTGGTGTAAACTAATCAACGCCACTTCAGTATTTGTCGTGATCCAAGAAAATGACAATTGGTTAAACTGTGTGCTCCATGTGTATGCTGGTATGTGGTCGACCTGGTGGGGTTCTGTGTCCTAACCAGTGCCTTGCTAATCTTACTTGACATGCAAGGAGAAAGATGAATGGAGAGAATAAGAGAGAGAGACAGTGAGAGAGAGAGATATCTATATCCATGTATTCATCCACAGCTAAGTATCGCTTCTTCACTTACAACTTACTTCCACACACACACACACACACACGTATAATATATATATATATATATATATATATATATATATATATATATATATATATATATATTGTTAACAATATTTAAAAGGAATGTTAAAACTCTACAAATTTGTTTCGAGCGTGTTGCGCTGTCAAATTTGTAGAGTTTTAACATTCCTTTTAAATATTGTTAACAAATGTTGCTCCCCAAGGGTCGAGCACTTTTAAAGTCATTTTAGGCTTTTTAATTATATTCATATATATATATATATATAATATATATATATAAAATATATATATATGTAAGGTAAGGTAAGGTAATGTTGCTTATAGCCCAGCCGACTGCAAAGGACCATATCATTGCTGTCACCATGTTAAAATCAACTCACAAATCATCTCTTTTTTTTAATTAATTTAAAAAAAAACTTTCACACATCTCTTTAAAGTACATCTAAAAACGCACCAGAAACTTCGTTACTTTCTTCCGTAAAATCTTAAATCAGATGAAAAATATTAATCTCTTTCAGAAACTCAAAGATCACATCAGGTGGGACATCTCTGAACAGGGATTCGGCTGTAAAGTGTTTGTCTCACATCGTGCAAGTCCCAACAATCTAAAAGAATATGTTTCGCTGTGAGCGGAACATGACATGGAATACACCATGGAGTTTCTTCACCTTTTAAAAGAAAAAGAATGGGTATAAAACGAGTGGCCTGTTGCAAGGACTGTTTCTTCTTTACGGCTGCCTCTGGACCATGGTAAAAACTCGTTGAGGTTGGTCCGATTTTATACAGTTTGTTATCCATCTGCAAGGGTCCATTCCTCTTGCCAGAGTCTTTGACATAGGCCTGTGTTTGGGTTTCAGATCAGTGTGAGGAACAGTAAACCTGATCAACTTTTGCCTTGTGGCATTCTTGGCAGGCTGGTCAACCATCTCATTGCCTCGAATGCCCACATGGCTGGGAACCCAAGCAAAAACTACGTTGTGCCCGTTTTAATTTTAGGGAGGTGTACAGTTAAAAATTTTCAGCAGTTGAGGGTGCTTGAGATTACGGCCGGCAATGGCCTCCAAAGCAGAAAGGGAGTCTGATAGAATAAGGAAATCTTTCTGTTTTGAAGATCATCTGAAGTGCCAGGACCAAGGCTGTCAGCTCAGCAGTGTAGATGGAGCTGTCGGTGGGAATGTGTATGGTACATCTCTGAGGGGGATCTACTGCACAAAACACAGCAGAGGCAACTCCCTCCTCAGATTTGGAACCGTCAGTGAAAATTCTTTTGAAAGATGGAAACTTAGCACACAGTTCAGCAAAAAGGGACTTGTAAACCAAGGAACTAGTGGAATCTTTCCGGTTTTGAGGCTAAATCAAACTGATCTCTGGTGTGATGAAAGTCCGTGGAGGGTCGTCAAGAAACTTGGAGAAGTCATTAACTACTCCAAGGTCTATACCTGCTTTGTTCAGATGAGGAAGAATACGAATCCCCAAGGGTGGAATGGAACTGGGATTTATACACACACACACACACACACACACACACACACACACACACACACACACACACACACATCCTATATATATATATATATATATATATATATATATATATATATATATATAATATATATATATATATATATGTGTGTGTGTGTGTGTGTGTGTGTGTGTGTGTGTGTGTGTGTGTGTGTGTGTGTGTGTGTGGAAAGGAAGGCGTGGTCACTGCACAACATCCTCATGCCATCCAGTCTGCCCCATCTCCAGTCCAGAAGAAGCGGGTATCTTTGCATGCGGC
>CM031624.1:26819901-26843559 GCA_018398815.1 Conus ventricosus | reverse complement strand
TTTCTTTTTTTTGTTTCCGCATTTTCGCCTCTGTCCTCTCGACGGGACAGAGGGTAGAGAGAGTCCTTTGACCCCCTCTTCGGGGTCACCCACGGGTAGCTGGTAAGCATCAGTTTCGTGGTCTGTTTGTTTTGATTTGTCGTTGTTAGCCGGCTTAGTCTTCGCTTTTTGCGCAATTTTCTTTTGTTTTCGAAATTGTAAGAAATATTGTGTGAGACCTTTTCTCTGGTTAATTCCATCTTTAACCTGGCCATTCTAAATTATTTCCAAAAATTCTTTCTCCTGTTTATGTATCTGGTGATGCGGTAGTCGGTGGGGAAGGGAGAAAAACCTGGTGATTCAGGGTTGGAATTTTGCTTGGTCTCGCTCGTCCGCCCCTGTCACATTCGCCGGACTTTTATCCTTCGGCCACCGTCTATTTGTGTGTGCAAGGAGAACGAGTTTTATGTTCACGAGCGTGCGTACGCATGATTTGTCGTTCGGATGCGTGGTTGGAGATTTGTGTTATTTTGAAATGTGTTTATAAAAATGTGACAGTTATGCCATTGAATTACTATTTGCAAATGTGGTGGCAGTTATTAAGCGATGGTCGCTGTGTTGATTTATTTCCTAAGGAAGGAAAACGTTAAGCGTGAGTGAGAGAAGGGTGAAGATAATTCATATTTGTTTTATAACCTGTTGATTAATGCAGTCTTTTACCTGCATCGTGTGAGGAGACTTGATTCAATGGGTTTACTGTGTGCGTTTAATACACTTCCCCTCGCCCATCATGCGAGTGGCTGTTAAGACTTGACAGCAATGGTCAACGGTACTGACGGCAGGGTTCCATTTCCCCCCTTCTTCCTTCCTCCTTCCTTCTTCTTTCCTCCTCTCCGACTCTCCTCCCAGCTACGTCCTCCCCCCTCCGGGGGCTTCACCTGGAGCACGAACTGGATGGTGCCACGTGCTGGTCGAGGCCACGTTCTGGCTGAGACCACGGACGGATGGTGCCACGCGCTGGTCGAGGCCACGCCTTGGTCGGGACCGTGGAAACTGCTAGAAGGGCCCGCCGTCTTGACTGGCCGGCCTGGACCCCCGTCCAGGCCCTCCAGTAACAGCTACGTCCCCCCCCCCCCCCCCCCCCCCCCCGGGACACGCTCTTCACTGCCCGCTTGGGAGTCGAGGGTGTCGGCTTTGGGCGACTCCCTGCGAGAACCAACCCGGCTCGGAGCACCTAGTGCGACAGGGTGCTCCCTGCGGACTTGACAGGGGCAGGGATGTGGACGCACTCCGTGGTGTGAGAAAGGGTCAATACTGGAAATATTTCTTTATAATTGTGTACATGTCATATTTTGCTGGAATGCTGTAATTGTGATTGTGTACGTCGTATGGTGAAATATTTATTTATATCGTGCATGTTGTGGGTGTGGGAGTGCTTGATTGCGATTGTGCATGTTGTGTGCGTTGGAGTGCTTGATCGTGATTGTGCATGTTGTGTGCGTTGGAGTGCTTGATCGTGATTGTGCATGTTGTGTGCGTTGGAGTGCTTTATTGTGATCGTGCATGTGCGTGTGTTGGAATGTTTATTTTGCTGGTGTGAATAAATGGGGTGTTGTATCGTAAACTTTATTGTGTGGTCTCTTGCGGAGCGTGTGAGTCAGTCACTCCCTTCACTCCCACCTAGACCGATCCTGTCAGGGCAGACCTCCAGGGGTCGGTCGTGACAGGGACCTTTGAACGTTTTTGTTGTTATTGTCATATTATGTTTTACTATACATTGTTATATCGTTTCTTATTATATATAATTGTATGATATAATATTACTATATATTATTATATCATGTTGTATTATATTATTTATTGTATGATATCATATTGTATTATATGATGTTATATTATATTATACTATATTTTATCGTATCATATTATATTTTACTATATTATTTTGCATTGCATTCTGTTCTTTTCCATTCTATTACAATCTATTTTATTCTATTCTATCATATCATATCATATATATTATATTTTGTTATGTTATTTTGTAATGTTTATGCTACACAATATTATACTGTACAATGTTGTATTACACTATACATACTATATCATGTTATGCTATAGTATACAACAGTAAAATGTATTGTAATAGCGTATAATATACTACATTACACTATATCATATTGTATCAATTCATGTTATATATTTTGATAGGAGATGATATCATATCATAATCATATATCATACCATATGTCATATATAATATATCATATCAAAACCATACCATATCACTTCGTTCATATGCTATACAATGCTAGTAGATTAGATTAGATTAGATTATCTAATGTTATAATGTATTAGATTATAATACATGTTTTATCAATTTAAATCATATCACGTCATATCATTGTACATTGTATCATATTACATCATATGATACATTACAATATATTACATTATATAGTATCATGTTATGTTATATTAAGAATAATAATTTTTTTTTCTGCACCGACCGGCTCCTACCCAGAGTTGAGTTTGCTGCGGACTCAGTTGGGAAGACTGGGACCACAAAGTCGAGTTTCATCCACTTAAGGGATGAGTTTCTGAGAGTGTTGCTCAAATTTCCTGACCAACACTGCAGGTGCCTGTATCTCTCGGGCCTGGTTGACGCCGGGATATATTATGAAAGGAAGCGTAGAGTACAGCCCTGTCATGTAGTCTCAGACCAAAATGGAAATCCCTACCATCATCTTAATCATCCTCATTCACATCGATCAGCATAAAAAAAGTCTCAAATTCTGTGGCCCTTCATGCCCTGTTCTCATGGTGACCTCAATTTCGATTTCCTCTCCACTTCTGTGGCCTTGGTTTGGTTCCGTCGGGGTCACCGGTATCGGCGAGTCCATGGGGGCTGTCGTTGGACGGATGTGGTGGCGCCCTGTGGAGGGAGAGCTCACTCACGCTGGCTCTGCGACTAAGCAATTATTGTCGTCAGTAGGGGGCTTAGTAGGTGGTGTCCTGCGTATGTTAGATCAGAACAGGCGCCACTGAACACCACCGAAGTGACTCAGCAGCAGTGTAGTGTCTTCTCCGGTGGTTGCCTCTTGACAACTTGACATTGACTGCTCCCTGTGGATTGCCGGTGCCGGGGCTGCGGCGGGGCTGACCGGGCTGTGGCTGTGGACATGGTGTCGGAATGAGCAGCGTGGGTGCACTGCCTCTGAGGTGGCGCAGAGGTTGGGACAGTAAAAAAAAAAAAAAAGAAAAAAAGAAACAAAAAGAAGATAATAATGTGGACAATTTGTATAGCGTCCATCCCAACAACGCAGGCTGCAGAGCGCTTTACAAGTTTCAACAATTCAGGAGACACACACACGCACGCACGCACGCACGCACGCACGCACCCACACACGCACGCACGCACGCACGCACACACACACACACACACACACACACACACACACACACACACACACACACACACACACACACACACACACACAATTCTGCGTTTACGAGCCATAAACATGTGCACACACACACATACACGAGCGCGCATGCACGCACACACACACACACAGCACACAGCACGAGCGCGCGCGCGCACACACGCACATACACGTACTGGGACATAACATCGCATACATAAACAAACGATATAACACGGTGAACAGGTCATTTGTACACGAGCAAAATGTGCAAGTGACATGTACTGGTTTAGTAATTTAGCAATATTTCAGGCAGTATTCTGCTACCAGCGTTTGAACAGATACGTTTTAAGTGCAAACTTGAAAGTAGTGAAGGAAGGGGCATGACGTAGATGGAAAGGCAGTGAATTCCAGAGTATTGCCGCAGAAAATGAGAATGCTCTAGAACCGCGCTGCTTTCGGTTACATGAAGTAATTCGAAAAATTCGGTCATCAGAGGAAAAACGGAAGGGACATGTGGGAATATATTTCGATGCGATCAGAGAGATATGTGGGCGCTTCCCCTGTGATAACCTTATCACATAGACTCGCCGACTTATACTGAATTCTGTGCTCGATTTTATGTTCTATCATTTTTTGTTCTATCATATCATATATAGCATATCATATTACATTATGTTCGATCATATCATATTATGTTACATTATATTATATTTCATTATATGATATGATATGACATTGTATTATGTTATATTATATCATATTATGTTATGTGATATTATATTGTGTTATATGATATTACATTATTGTACATGATACTATATCACATTACATTGTTTCATATTATATTTCTTATTTCAGAGAATGTTGCTTTCAACAAACCCACATCCGTTGCTAGCAGGCGCACTAACGAACAAGGACAACAATCTCTTGGCGGTTGTGGGGCTGTCAATGGCAATGTCGGTCCCGAGTGGATTCCCCGTCCAAGGCCTGGCGCCAACTGTTTTCTATCTGAATATGACGCTGGTGCCTGGCTTATGGTGGACTTACTCTATGCCTACACTATTGAAACTATCATTATATACAGGAGAACCGTAGATAAAAATCGTGAGTCTTTCCGTTTTCCTCTGTTCTTTTTCTGTGCAACCGGAGAAGCAGAATTTACGTAGTGATCAGTTCAGTAGGCCTTTTCATTTTCTTCTTCTTTCTAATGTATGTCACGTTTAAGTTTTGTTGCTTGTTTGTGTCTGATTTTACTCTCTCTGTCTCTGTCTGTCTGTCTGTCTGTCTGTCTGTCTGTCTCTCACTCTCTGTCTGTCTGTCTGTTTGTCTGTCTGTCTGTCTCTCTCTTTCTGTGTGTGTGTGCGTGTGTGTGTGTGTGTGTGTGTGTGTGTGTGTGTGTGTGTGTGTGTGTGTGTTGCAGTCTTCAAACAAACAAATAAAATTCACTTTGGGGTTTCAACTTCGTCATGTAGTGAACAGAAACAGAACACTAATGTGAAAAGCAGTACTGATCCACCCTTCTTCCAGCACACTGTGCATCCCTGCCCCCATCGTCTCCCCCCATCCTCCCCCCTGCCCGGAATGATGTTCATCTTAACATTCCTTTCATCTTTATATTCACATCTTTCTTGTAATGGACTCCCATCATAGACTCCTGTTCTCTCTCTCTCTCTCTCTCTCCTCTCTCTCCTCTCTCTCTCTCTCTCTCTCTCTCTCTCCTCTCTCTCTGTCTCGTAGACTTGTATCAGTGTGTGTGTGTGTGTGTGTGTGTGGTGTGTGTGTGTGTGTGTGCAAGCGCGCATATGCGTATGTGTGTTATGCGTTGAGTGATATGCCAATAAAGTAGATGAATAGTTTGTGTGTCTGTCTGTCTGTGCGTACGTGTGTATGCGTGTAGGTAGGTGCGCGCGCACGCGCCGCGCGCGCGCGCGCGTGTGTGTGTGTGTGTGTATCTGTGTGTATCTGTGTGTGAGTGTGTGTGTGTGTGTGTGTGTGTGTGTGTGTGTGTGTGTGTGTGTGTGTGTGTGTGAGAGACAAAACTTCTAATACCATGTTCCATATATCATTATAAATATGAAATACAGAGTTTAATATTTGCTTCTATTTGCTCGGAGTGGATGAGTCATATTGTGTTTCACACCCCGCCGCATCCCCTCCCCTGAATAATCATTGGAATCTCTGCTCGTAGTGTGTTGAAACTGTGTGACGTGCTCAAGGCGCTAGCACAGACTGCCTGAATATTTGCAGCATCTGTTTCAGTGTCAGTTTCATCAAGGTGTCACTGTGTGCGCACTTTATATACGCTACACCATGCTGCTAAATTTCCAGACCACAATCTGCACAATTCAAAGCTGATGGATACATGAATTAACAAAGAAATGAAATAAATCCAGAAAAGGGTCTGCGGGCTACGACTTTGCAGATGTCGGACCTATGTATTAGCCCAGCTCCGGGTCGAACCTTGGGTGCCTAGCTGAATGCCGATATGGCCTTTGTTAATCATTTATGTTTGTGTGGTGGGTGTACGCGTGTCTATGTATATGTTAATTTATATCTGCATGCGTGGGTGTGTGGGGCAGGCCCATGTGTGTTGCCAGTGTAGCGGTGCGCATGTGCATGTGTGCCACAATCGCGAATGTTTTGTGTGGTTGTGGTGTGTGTGTGTGTGTGCGCGCGCACGGCCCCCATTTTGTTCTTGTAGTATTATCAAAGATATACAGAAGTGGATTTATTTGGTCTTGTATTTTCCTCTTTGTTTGCCATACATTGAGTCACCTACACTAGAGTTATTATTTTCGATTTTCTGTAAGAACTTGACTTTTTTGTATGTTGCCCAGTCTGCAGCTGTGTCCTATTTTTTCGTCGTCTGTATGGTGTCTGTCAGTTGCCTGTCGGGTCTGTCTCTGTCTGTCTGTCTGCCCTGTCTGTCTCTCTCTCTCCCCTCTCTCTCTCCTCTCTCTCTCTCTTTTAAATATTATTTGCATTGGGGTTTAAATCATTGTCAACAATGGCTTAAAATGTTAACACTAAATTACCTATCAAATATTAACGGCATTCGTAATCAATTACAAAAGCATTCTATAAGCATTCCTGGCTTTAGTATTTTTCACAAAGACCCAGCTCATCCCAGATCTACAGAGATACAGTTTACATCCATGACATGTTTAAGGAAGGTGCCACCTAAACTCAAGATACTTGAGGCACTGGCGACTTTGAAACAGACCCACCACGTTCATAACTGAGGGTAGCACATGAAGTTTTCCGAGGGTTCACTCCAAATGAACTCCAGACCTTCCTACTCCTATCACTACAAACAGGGTATTCTAACTTACCAGCAAAGATGGACTATTTCTTAAGTTGCTTCCCAACGTAAGAAGCCTGAAGGTTCTCACCCAGAAAACGCGGGCCCTTAAAACTTTGCATGAACCCCAAAGGGATGCGTTTCCCTTTCTGTGATTGTTGCATCAATGTTGCACACATAAGCTGAGCAATCCCAAACGTCCTCTAGTAGTTTTGGAACGACCTGACAAATCTGCACTCGTCCTAAGGAGTGCTGTATTCGTACGATCTTCATGTGTCACCTTTGGGTGGCCTTGGCCTTTCGATTGCTCTCTCCGGACATGCGGCACGTGAAATTATCCATCACCCTGGGCTAGAATGGTAAGGAAGGAAGAGATAGAATCCACCTGATCGGGTGTTCTTTTTGTACCCACGTGGTGTAACTTGCAGCATCTTTAAGTCTGAATGACCCGTTTGCTTTCCGTCGTTTAAATGCTAATCAACACCCTGTGGAAATAGCCACGTAATTCTTTTTTCTTTCTTTCGCCAATTTTTGCATTACATAAACAGGTTTTGTGTTTTTTTTCAATCATCAATCAAAAGATTTAAAGATGTAGACGGGTGAAGGATCGGTAACTCGCCTCACTGTCCTTCTATCTGACTTCGTCACAGCCCTGTTCACTCTCACAGTTAAATGACCTCTCACTGTCCTTCTATCTGACTTCGTCACAGCCCTGTTCACTCTCACAGTTTAAAAGACCTCTCCCTTTCCTCCTATCTGACCTCATCTCAGCCCTGTTCACTCTCACAGTTAAATGACCTCTCCCTTTCCTCTATCTGACCTCGTCTCAGCCCTGTTCACTCTCACAGTTAAATTTACCTCTCCCTTTCCTTATTCTGACCTCGTCTCAGCCCTGTTCACTCTCACAGTTAAATGACCTCTCCCTTTCCTTTTTATCTGACCTCATCTCAGCCCTGTTCATCTCACAGTTAAATGACCTCTCCCTTTCCTTATATTTGACTTCATCTCAGCCCTGTTCACTCCACAGTAAATGACCTCTCCCTTTCCTTATATCTGACCTCATCTCAGCCCTGTTCACTCTCACAGTTAAATGACCTCGCCTTTCCTCCTATCTGACTTCGTCTCAGCCCCGTTCACTCTCACAGTTAAATGACCTCGCCCTTTCCTTCTATCTGACTTCGTCTCAGCCCTGTTCACTCTCACAGTTTAAATGACCTCTTCACGCGAGAGGACCGTTTCAACTGGCTGGGGTTACCGCTATTTCAGTAAGCATGTCGTCAGCTACTTTCTCGTCCTAGTCCTATGACTTCCGCTACTACTGCTTTCATAAAGGCTTTGCCATGAGTATCCTCGGGTTGTGTTTCGAACTTGACATTTTGATTTTCAGCTACGAAGTGTAGTGAACAGCTAGCTGGGCCCCTAAGCAGGACATAGTCATACCAACAGGAAGAGACCAATGCCTTTAAAACAACGTCATGGAACTGAACTATCGAAAGACAAAGATACGTTCCTGTCCTCTTCACTTCTTTGGTCTAATTGTTAAATGGAAGAACCCCAGGCCTATAACAGGCTACTGCATTGCGCCTGCTTGCACTTCACGAAGAGGGAACAATGACGCTCTTGGCGCCCCAAGCATTTTTTAATCCTGATTTCGGGTGGTAGGGGTGGCACTCTGAAGTCCAACTCTCTAGAGAAGTGTGTTCCAAACCTACAGCCAACAAACCCTGTCAAAATTTGAGTTTTTGCACGTTTTCGTCCGTTTGAAACTGACCAATGGTCAATCGCCTTCATTGCAGACCACCAGGAAAGAAAAACAACAACAACTTCCGATGCAGACCTCAAAATGAGTAAAGAAAGAAAGAAAAGAAGAAAAAAAATAAACAAATAATAGATAAAGTAAATAAACAAATGATAAAAACTAATAACCAAATATTAAAGAAATAGATTAGTTTATTGATCGATTAATCCATTGCTTGCTTGATTGATTAATTATTTAATCAAGGATAAAATGAACATAGAAATGAAAAAAAATACATTGAAGAAAGAAAGAAAGAAGTACGCGAAATGAAAACAAAAGAAATGAATAAACATTTTCAATGGTCTTTTGTGGGGGGGGGGGGGGGGGGGGTGGGGGGGGGGAATTCTGGATGCACACGTAGTTGCTCTCAAACAGATCTTTCTCCAATGTATATAACAATTTCGATCTTGCTTCATGCTGATTAGCGTAATATGTGAACAGATTTGTTTGAAAACATATCTGCATCCTTTATAGGTTTTCCACAACTGGCTGTAAAACATGAATGTGAAATTTCTTTGTTGTCGTTTGCCTGACAAATTTATGATGCGAGATAATGTAATTTGTGTCGTGTCACCTTGTGCAAGCGTGAAAACTATTTGAAGATACTACAGCATCTGTGTGGCAAGTAAGTGGACTTCCAAACCCATGTGTGTGTGCGTGCGTGCGTGAGTGCGTGCGCGCGCGTGTGTGTGTGTGTGTGTGTGTGTGAGTGTGTGTGTGTGTGTGTGTGTGTGTGTGTGTGTGTGCGCGCGCGTACGTGCATGCGTGTGTGTGTGCGTGTGTGTATGTATGTGTGTGTGTGTGTGTGTGCGCGCAAATGCGTGCAAATGCATGGTCTGCATGTGTATGTGTGTGTGTGCGTGTGCGTGTGTGTGTGTGTGTGTGTGTGTGTGTGTGTGCCATTTTGTGTATGATGTTGGACAGCAACTTGCTGAAAACCAACATGGCTGCCATTCAAATTCGTTGTGGCCGGCGACTTCTGCTATAGGTTTCTCAAGACTGAGTCGGTACAACGATGTCGTCAATCTCTATAGGAATATGAAACGAAGTAAGATTAGAAGACAACTTTTTAAATGAAAAAGTGGAGAGAGAGAGAGAGAGAGAGAGAGAGAGAGAGAGAGAGAGAGATGAGAGGAAAGAGGTTTATTTCATAACGCAGACGATCTGTCATAGGTCAGAGAGAGAGAGAGAGAGAGAGAGAGGAGAGAGAGAGAGGAGAGAGAGAGAGAGAGAGAGATTTCTTCCCGCAGGCCATAGTGATATGTCGCCTTATTTCCTCAGGGTCCTCGCTGTATAGAGAGCTGAAGTGAAGAAAGATTGTCCGAGATGGGATCTTGGTGATGTGGATGGTTATGTCAGTTTAGTTCCCTAGGGCCCTCGCCATCAAGGAAGGACAGAACTACACGATCGTGGTGATGGCGATGGTCTGGTTACTTTCTGTTCTCTTGGTCCCTCCCCAGATAGGGAACATAAGCTGTCAGCAACAACCCAGCAATGTGCGCGACATTATGTTCTCTGTCTTGTTAGGTCCCTGTTTCTTACGTGTGTCTCTGTGATTCTTCTCCAACTGTTTTTACGTGTGTCTCTGTGATTCTTCTCCAACTGTTTCGGCTTCCTCCCCCCCTGCGAAGTTAGTTCCAGGCCAGTTCCAGACATGCCGTGTGGGTTCCAACCTCCTAAACGGTATGTCCCTATCCAACTGTATTCTTCTGCGTCAGGTGCTTTCTTTTTTTTTCCTTTTTCTGTTGCCAACAAAGTGGACGGCATTGAAAAAAAAATCCCGACCTCACAGATTTTTTTCTCTCCATTCACTGGTCTAGAGCTTTCTGCAGAACTCTGCTTGTAGCCAGCGATTGGACGGACAACAAGCACAGGGGTTAATGACAGATCTGACAGTGTTGTGGGAAACCTTGAAGCAAGAAGTCGCTTTATGTTGATGGAAAGTTCGTGACGTGTTCCTGCGTTCCTTTCTGCTCGAAAAAGTCGCGGCTTACCTTGATGTTTGACAGGAATCTCACTGATACTGGGGATCAGCACAAGCCCAGTGTGTACACTGACCTTTCACTGGGTCGTTATCTGTCAGGCAGGTGTCAGCCAAGATTCAGCTTGGAACTTCATAGCTTGGGCTTTGCACCTGACTCTGTTACTGCCCTCCCTGCCTCTTCTCCTCCTCCCCTCTCTCTCTCTCCTCTCTCTCTCTCTCTCTCTCTCTCTCTCTCTCTCTCTCTCTCTCTCTCTCTCCTCTCTCCGCTTTCCCCCTAAAATCAAAACATAAAAAAAGCATCTGAAGGATTTTCCCTCAAATTGTCTTTACTCTTTTGAATCTGGTAACTTTTCGTTTCTGAAATCTTCGTTTTTTGCCAAAAGTCTTGCTGCTGACTTTCACCACAACTGAATTTGAAAATGCCCCCTCAGAGAGCTGTTCAGCCTTAATGGTCCACCACATGACCAGCACTGCCCGTGCCTCACCTATCCTGGCGATGACATCATGGTCAGTGCCCCTCTGTCTAACAACCACAGTCCCCCGGTGTACAAAGGACCCTGTTTCTTTTTTGGCTTTCTGCAAACTGTGACTGAGTTGTTGGCAGAGGTTTGATGTTCTTGCATCCCTTTCACTCATCTTGATCCAAGGCCCTGTGTATCTGCTGACGTTTTGTCCGGGGCTTCCGTTGTTGTTCGCAAGAAGACCCATCACGCCACATGAAAGTAGAATCTTAGAGCTATGTCCAGAGTGACCATTGTGTTCTATTGTTTCTACTTTGGCGACGATTCTGGTCATTAGATTGTGCATTTTGGTTTTAGTTTACGATCCAGCATCATGCAGTAAACACGTAACTCGCCGTTTAAAAGTGGACAGAGAACAAGAATCTTCAACATATTTTAGGTGCCTTTCAAGTTCGGGGCAAATGGATGCAACTATACAAACGCTTTCAATGTAAATCAATTTGTGGTAGGATGACATAACCTGTGGGCTTAGTTAAACTGCCTGTTTTTTTTTTTCCATTCCATCTTCTGAGCCACCTCATGGCATTGCACACACGCTGTTCATTTTGACCCCTCGTCCATAGCAACAGCCACAGCCCTGCCCAGCCCACTGCAGCCCGGGCACCACCCAATCTGTGGGAGCAGTCAATATCAAGTCGTCAAAAGGCAGCCCACTGGATGAGACACTGAAATGGCTTCAGACTCACTTCGGTAGTGTTCAGTGGCGCCTGTTCTGATCCAACATGTGCAGGACACCCCCTGCTAACCCCCCTACTGACAAATAATTGCTCGGTCGGGGAGTCGGCTTGAATGATCTCTCCCCTCTGAAGGGCGCCACTATTTAGGCAATCATGTCTTGTGGCATTGCCATGTAGTTGAAACATCACTGTATTTGTTAATAAAACAAAAAAACCCAAACAAATAACCCCCTAACCCCTAGAAATTATGGGGAGGGGGGGGGGATCTGACTTTTATTCCGCAGCACTTTGGGAACAGGTCCGCGCAAACAGTGCCCATGAGAGATCTCTGTCTAAGTGCCGGTGAGCAGAACTTTAGAACGGCTTGCTGGGGAATGTGTGCTCAGAATTTGAAGAAAAGATCTACTTCAACGACGACGTGGGATATTAGCATCACAATCGTCTGGGCGAACAAGATAGTGTCATGAAACACCTAGGGTCGCTTTAAGCCTCATGTTTAGTTGGGGCAGCTGAATTTATTTCCTTTTAAAAAGAATTTTTTTCCCACAAAATAATAGCAAACTGTAGTACCAAAAAAAACTCTGAAAATGCTAAAATCTTTGGGGGAAAAGGGGGGGAAAGGGGGAAGGCGATGAAAAAAAAACAAAGCTATAGACACATGTAAAAAAATGTACAAAAAAAACATTCAGACGGTAAATAATCCAGAGAGAAAGAAAAAAAGGAAATAGTCAAAAAGCACTCTCCTTTTTTTTATCCACAAGGCACTCAAGGAAACATACCATCTGCCATGCTTGACTATGCAGGCTACGTGGTTTACAGAATTTTAACACACACAGGGGAAAATTTTTTTCTTAAAATGTCATGAATCAAACGTGTTGCCTTTAACCCATTTTGCTGCTCGCTTGGTTCGTTTTCGTTTGTTTGTGTTTCCCCAACATTCTCCAACTCATTTTCATCTGAAACTAAACTTAAGTCTTTGTTTTTGGGCTTTCGTTTTTTTTGTTTTTTCCCCAACATTCTCCAACTCATTTCATCTGAAACTGAACTTAAGTTTTTGTTTTCGTTTTCGTTTGTTTGTGTTTCCCCAACATTCTCCAACTCATTTCATCTGAAACTGAACTTAAGTCTTAAAGGGCCATCAAAGGGAAGGGCAGTAACAATGGACTTGCTGTTGATTTCCCCTGTTCCAGGCTTAGTATCACGTGCAGAGGGCCCTTGACAGGCCGCTTCGTCCGGTTCGAAAAGGTGATTAGTGGCCAAAAGCACTGGAACAGGTATCTCATGATGTGTGAATGCAAATCTGGGGTGAGTCATCTCCTCTCTCTCTCTCCTCTCTTCTCTCTCTCTCTTTTCTCTCTCTCGCTCTCCTCTCTCTCTCATCTCTCTCTCTCTCCTCTCTCTCTCTCTCTCTCTCTCTCTCTCTCTCTGGGGCATGATTTTTCCCCCAGTGTTTGGCCTTTGGGCTTCCTCAAGGTACATCACACACCCCACACACACACACACACACACACACCCACACACACACAACACACATACCACACGCGCGGCGTGCTGTGCTAGCCTGCGCTCGCACATACAATGCAGACACAGACACACACGCAGACACACACACAGACACACACAGACAGACACACACACAACACACACACACACACACACACACACACACACACACACACACAACACACACACACACAATTTAATTTTTTTTTCTCCTTGCAAAAACATAACATTTCACGCAGATTCATAGCATTTCGCTTCATATCAGCGTACGATTCACACCATTTATGCTCCAACAGCCAAACATTTACATTTTGGGCAGGTACCAAAAAAGTTTCCGAAACCCTGCACACACACACACACACACACACACACACACACACACACACAATTTCTCTCTCTCTCTCTCTCTCCCTCTCTCCTCTCTCTCCTCTCTCTCTCTCTCTCTCTCTCATCTCTGTTTCTGCCTCCCCACCTTTTCCCCACACGCTCACACTCATGTAAGTTTCTTTCCGTCCACCTACCCCCTCCCCCCCCCCACACTCACACACACCACCACCACCACCACCACCCGCACACATACACGCCCCACATGTACGCACGCACACAGATTCAGAGAGAGACAGAGACAGAGTGGTAGGGTTTATAGATTAAACGGATAGAACAACTGAACCCCCCCCCCCCCCCCCCCCCAGCAATTAAAGCAACAAACACATGTCATGTCCCCAATATTTGACCTCCTTGGTTCTTTCTTATGACAGAATGAACGCCAGGTGTCTACTCATATGCTAATTACGACAAGTTATACAAGATTTTGCTATCTTCATGGCCTTGCGCAGTACTGAGAACACAAAGGGGCCCAAATACAGGGGCACTTGTAAAGCCCACCTTTCCATTGATTGGTCCGAAGTTGGGGCTAAATTCGTCCGGAATTCTGCCCGCATCTGTGCAAGTACCTGCAGGGGCAACTGTCCCTGCAACTAGTTGATGTTTTATTAAGGGTACTCAGTGTGTGTGTGTGTGTGTGGTGTGTGGTGGTGTGTGTGTGTGTGTGGGTTTGGGGTGTGTGTGCCGTGCATCATTTTTTTTAAAAAACCTCTCCCCTCTCTCTCTCTCTCTCTCTCTCTCTCCTCTCTCTCTCTCTCTCAGTTCAATATGAATACTAAAGAAAAAACTTTCCAAAGAGAGATTATAATTATTCGCCAAACAGAAGAGAGAAACAAACAACAGTAACAAAAACAGGACGCGCTTTGACCTCCTGTCTTCTTCAGGCAAGTAAACACCCCTTCAACACATGGAAACGAAGAACGAGCAATCGCGTATCGC
The DNA here is from genome assembly GCA_018398815.1 of Conus ventricosus. Taxonomy (NCBI): domain Eukaryota; kingdom Metazoa; phylum Mollusca; class Gastropoda; order Neogastropoda; family Conidae; genus Conus; species Conus ventricosus. Next base: position 26,829,048 of record CM031624.1, on the reverse strand, counting down.
CTCAATTTGGACCAAAAATTGCAAGACGGTTAAAGATCAAGCTGAAAATTTTAAACAAATAAACAAAAAACAAACAAACAAAAAAGCTAAATAAAAGAAAAAAAGAGGAATTCCACAGAATTTGTTTTGGATTTACCATGGAAGTAAAACTTCTAAACTAAAATGCAATGTATTCAGAATATCCGGGAAAACGGTGCTTAAAGGAGATAGTCCTGAGTTCTGATTCAAGGCATAAAACATCACATTGAATTGAAGAAAACAGAAGAAAATGAGATCAGTTGCCAAATAATCAGTAAAATCATTTCCCAAAACAACATTAAAAAGATGTCCATAAATGTAAAACCAAGAGATAACAACATTCGACCAACTTTTTTTATGTATAAATGGTCCTTTTTGACAATACTGGGACAAGGATCCCATATTGGAGAAACCTTACATTAGGGTGATGGAAAATGTTATGCTTGCCAGACCAGTACGAAAGGAAGAGATATTGCTTGCAATGAGGAAATTGAGAATTGCAAGCCAGAGGTTATTTTGGTGAGTTTTCCCTTTTTGTTGTAAACTGTTTTAGTTCTGTTTCCCAAAGGCAGACGTATGAATGGGCACATCATAACGATATAGCTGATGAACATCAAGATGGGTTAAAAAAAACCCAGATTACTCATCATTTCATCACATATTAACTTTACTAGCTTCCCACCCAAAGACAGTTTGCAAGTAATCAGAAATCGTATGTTGTCTTTGTCTGTTCTGAAAATGCGTTTGATTCTCTCTTGCAAGCTTCTTGACTATTTGATGTAAAATGGACTTGAAGATAAAATACCTTGACGTGTAAAGAATATGTATGGTGCAGTAAAAGCAAGAATTACATAGAAAGAAAACTGTTTGACATTCTCACACGCTCTCGTGGCGTTAAACAGGGTGATTTTACAGCACATTGCGTTTTCAATTCACAAATGAGTTTCCACTGGAAATAATTGAATTGGTAGAGATGGAGTAAATTTGGGTCTACTAGAATTCTTTATTTTGCTTTTCGATAGCGATATTGTGATACTGTCCAAAACGGTAATTGGACTCCAACAACAGCTGAATGGTTTTAGTTCAGCAGCAAGTTGATAAAAAATAAAGATTAATATAAGTAAGACTAATTAATGCAATTTGAAAAGACATTGCGCGCAAATTTATATATGGTATTATGAGAATCGAAGGGCCATTGCATTTAATGCGCAGAAGCATCTACGAATATATTTCACAACAAGGTATCCCCATACCAATGCAGGCCAGAGCAATTCATCCAGGAGACACATAATCAAGAATGCGGTGTAGTATCGAGAACTATGAGTTCAGTCAATATAGCTCTTACAGCCCCTTTCATTGGATCTGCGCAAATGTTATCAACGATGATAATCACTCCCAACAAAAACTAATCAGGTGACCAAACGGCTAGTCTGAGACCAGGGTTAAACCCAACCTCAAGGACGTGGTTCAACTCTGCGCTACCTGAAGTCTGAACAACAACTTCCAATTATGTGGAATCCATGTCCCCATCACAAATTATTCCATCTCATTCCATGTGTTCCGTCATGAATGTTCACCACTTCGTCCCTGTAATTAAGTTATATGGGATAACAGACGGCATCCCAAATTACAGTCAAAAGACCCAGCTGTGGGCACTCAGATGCAAATAATTCAACATATGACGTCTTCAGCAGCAAGTAAACAACAAAGAAATATGCAGCTTGAAGTCGAAACCTAAAGCAAAAAAAAAAATGCTATGCAGAGAGAGAGAGAGAGAGAGAGAGAGAGAGAGAGAGAGAGAGAGAGAGAGAGTGTGTGTGAGTGAGAGAGTGAGTGTTATGCCTAGTCACTCCGTTCAACAAGCAATGCAAAATCATCAATTACAAAAGCGAATAAGTCAAGAACTCGCAACCTCTTTCACTCAACAACTTTGCCATGCAGGCCATCTTTACAGCCATTTAACGACGCCCGTCTCAAGTGTTCAATCATTCATTAATTCAAAATACGCTGCTAATAATCTGCCCACTACGTCACTCTTCTATCTGCTTATTAGACTCATTATTTTAACTAGTTGTCATAACCATAATTATAATGATTTTCTGTATTTTCATTCCTTTTATATTTTTCCACAGAAGATCATTTAACCTCTTTTCTTATTTCACATATAATTTAATCGTAAACGTATGGCACTTTCCCATGAAGGCACTCGTTATTTTTAAAATAAATCTTTATTATGGTAAAGCATTCTAAATGCCAATGTTTTATTTTCAAACATAATTTAATAAGCGAATTGATCCACTAATACAAACCGCAAAATATTCTGCAGACTGAATCTTAAATTCCCAAACATGCTGTATTTCCTGGCGGTTATCCCAATGCTTTAACTGAATTTTTATCATGCACAGATCTGTCAATCCTTAATCCACGCTACCATGAACAGCACGCAGACTACATCTTTACCTCTTTACTCTGAATTATAGACAAAAATATCAAAACAACTCATTTATTGACCAAGAACCCAGCCCGAAACTATGCAAGTCTCTCTCTTTCTCTCTCTCTCTCTCTCTCTCTCTCTCTCTCTCTCTCTCTCTCTCTCTCTCTCTCTCTTGTCAGTTGGATTGACAATTTCACTCTACTGTTAGAAGATATTTCCTTGCTTTCGGATGAGCTGATATTGTTAGGCGATTTTAACATTGAATTTGCTCAAATGTAACAACACATGGTTCATTGTTATGAATCTTTTCAACTTGTTCAGTTAATCGATAAACCCACAAGGGCAACACCCACATCCAAATCTCTTATTGATCACATTTACACCACGACAAAAAGCAATATAACAGAAGTGTGTTCACCGCTGTATGGTTGTAGTGATCATTTCCCAGTATGTTTCACTTGGTCGAAAAAAGGAGTAAAAATTCCGAAGAATGGTCACACGTTTATAAGATACAGGTGCTTACGGAATTTTGATAAAAATAAATTTTTGTTTGATTTGAGCAATTCACATCTTTTCCTAGTCTACCAATTTACAAATCCTGATGAAGCCTGGGAAGTTTGGTACCACAATTTTTAAAAAATATTTATGATAAACATGCACCTTTCAAAACCAAGCGCGTTAGAAGCAGCCCTCTGTTACCATGGCTATCAAAAGATGCACAGGACGCTATGAACCAAAGAGATCAGCTTTTGTCCACGGGAACGAAGAAAGAATTTGTAAACCAAAGAAAATCATGTTAATTATGTAAAACGAGCAGTTAAGAAAAAGTACTTTCAAGAACTTGTTTCTTCTAATACCAATAGCAGAGCAATTTGGAAGGCTATCATCAGCTGACAAACAAAAACATCAGTAAAAATACATCACATGAAGACCTGTGTCCCGAGAAACTTAATGACCATTTTTGTAATATTGCTAAAACAACAATAAAATCAGATAGATCTGCCCAAACACTCTTACATTATTAAACGATTTCTGTGATTCAAAAGCCATATCCTCAGACTTAGACATCCCCTTAATGTCAGTCCATGATGTATATAATGCCCTGATCCGTCTAAAAATACATGTGCTCGTGGCGTAGACGGTATCGATGGCAAAATCCTAAAACTTGCAGCTCCAGTTATTTCTGATACACTGACCTACATCTTCAATTTATGTATATCTAAAAACCAATTTCCTAAATCTTTCAAAATTGCTAGGGTAAGACCCATCTATAAATCAGGTGACACATCGGATCCTTGTAATTACAGACCAATTTCTATCCTGTCTGTGGTATCAAAACCTTTAGAAGATCATTTAAGAAGATGCATTCTTAACCATTTTGACAAATATAACTTATTTCACCCGAATCAATAAGTCTGGTTTCAGGAAACATCACTCCTGTCACACAGCACTGACCAACCTAGTAGGCAAATGGCTCACAAATATCAATGAAAACAAGGTGACTGGTGTCCTTTTTATTGACTTTGCAAAAGCTTTTGATGTAATTGACCACACACTGCTTCTAAATAAGTTAAAATAGTACCGTTTATCTAGTAATGCTCTAGAACTCATCTCTTCGTTTTTAAGCGACAGAAAACAAATTGTCTCAATTCATGAACGCCAATCTTCTATTTTGCCTCTAAAACATGGTGTTCCTCAAGGCTCCGTCCTAGGACCCATACTTTTCTCAATATATATTAATGATCTCCCCTGTTTCTCCCAGCGCTTTGTGATATGTTCGCCGATGACAGTACTGTTCATGCGTGTGATCGCAAAGCAGAAAAAGTATCTATGTATTACAGCAGAGTATTAACTAGCTAACCGAATGGTCTGAATTAAACCATATGTGTCTAAACACCTGTCAAAACCAAACATATGATCATAACCACAGACAAAAACGTCAAAACCTTTCTTATACGAGCGCACCCCTTTTTATCAATGGTATAACTATCGAAGAAACAGTCTGTCATAAAGTCTTAGGAGTAGTTATAGACAATCTGTCGTGGTCTGAACATGTACGGTCTTTATGCAAGACAGTTTCGAAAAAGATATACTAGCTGTCCAAGATAAAGCATTTCCTAGACTGCCATTCACGTAAAATATTTTTTCACGCTTATATTGAATCCCATATGAATTATGCATCAACAATTTGGGATTCAGCTAGTAATCATATACTCAAACCTTTGTTTAGTCTTTATAGACGTTCCCTGAAATTAGTTTTGTTAAAATCGGTTACGTTATCACACTCTGACTATACAGATCTGGATATTTTACCATTAAACTTGAAGCTTAAATTCAATAAAGCTTTTTTCATGTTTAAGATTCTTTCGGGTCGTGCTCCCACTTCAATTACAGAGAAATTTAGATTTAATGAAAATCGCCATTTTCATAAAATTGTAATACCCCGTCCAAGAATAGATATGTTTAAAAACCAGTCTTCACTACTCCGGCGGCTTCTTGTGGAACTGCATTTTCACCTCTCTTGATGTTCATGCCAGCATATACAGCTTTAAAAGGGCACTTCATACCCAACTAATGACTGAATTTTCCAATTCATGCTCTTAACCCCCCCCCCCCTCTCTCTCTCCCTCCCTCTCTCTCTCTCTCCCTCTCTCTCTGTCTCTCTGTCTGTCTGTCTGTCTGTCTCTCTCTCTCTCTCTCTCTCTCTCTCTCTCTCTCTCTCTCTCTCTTTCTTTCTCTTTCTCTCTCTCTCTGTACTGGCCTCTCTCATCTAGTGTTCCAAAGGTGCTGCTTGTCATGTGTAAATTTTTGTCTTTGCCTACAGGATGGGGTGCCTGTTCAATGATTTTTGTTTCTCCAGAAATGTGTTATAATTTTATTGTTGTGATAATGTTTCTTTTATATATTTTATCTATCTTCCAATAACCATTTTTTCATGAACTATATATGATGACCCCTTCCCTCCCACCCCCACCTGTTTCTCTCTGTCTGTCTGTCTGTCTGGCTGGCTGGCTGTCTGTCTGTCTGTCTGTCTGCTGTCTGTCTGTCTGTCTGTCTGCTGTCTGTCTGTCTGTCTGCCTCTCTCTCTCTCTCTCTCTCTCTCTCTCTCTCTCTCTCTCTTTCTCTTCTTTCCAGGCATTGATTGTGTTCTGTTCTTTTGTGTTAACCGTTTCTTCTTTCTATATATAGCGTTTATGTATGTTCACTTCTATTTCTAGATTTGTTTTGCTGATGTTGTTATTGCATTTTCTATATATTTCCCTTCATTGAGGGCCGGATGTAAAAAGCCATGTTGTGCTTATTCCGCTTTTTCCCTCATTAAAAAAGATTCGTTCGTTGGTTCGTTCGTTCTCTCTCTCTCTCTCTCTCCTTCTCTCTCTCTCTCTCTCTCTCTCTCTCTCTCTCCTCTCTCTCCCTCTCTCTCTCTCTCTATGTATATATATATATATATATATATATATATATATTATATATATATATATATATATATATAGCACTCCGCCGCACCATAGCTGTATCCAGAACATCTGCTCTGGACACCCAGCATCCAACCAAGACAGACAGACCCACAGCCTACCTCCTCTACCACCCGCACACCCTCCCCATCTGTAGGATCCTCAAATCCAATTGGCACATTGTACATAACCACAAACCGCCTTCCATACCAAACCATGATCACATTCAAACGTGACAAAAACCTCAAAGACCTCCTCGTGCGATCCAGTTTGAACGGGGCCACAGCTACACCACCAGGTACTCACCCTGCTCCAAACCAACTGCAAAATCTGCCCCCTCACCAAACCAGACACCATCTTACAGGGCCCCAAAAACTCCTTCACAGTCAAACGCACATTCTCATGTCAGAGCCGCAACATTATATATGCCATCCACTGCCAGCTGTGTGGCAAGCTCTACATAGGGGAAACGTCACGCACACTTGAAACACGCATCGCTGAACACCTGGCAGATATCCGCCACCACCGACCCAAACCCCTCGCCCTACACTTCAACCACACCCAACACAACATCGACCATGTCAAAGTTATGGCACTCTGGCAGTCACAGGGTGACAGCTTTGAACGCACAACTCAAGAATCCCATCTCATTTCCAAACTGGGCACACTACACCCCCAAGGCATCAATATCCAACAATAACCAAACACACATACCCACCTCTTCCACATCAGTCGGCAATATCCCCTACCAACACACACACGTACACACACACATACACACACACTTACATACACCACCACCACATCCTCTTCACTCACTTCATACAGTAGTTACAGCAACCCTCCATCTATCTAATCTTAATTTTGTTTTGATCCTTCCCCTTAAATCCCCCCCACACACACACACCTTTCTTCTCCTTTTTTTCATTTTTTTTTCATTATTATCTATCCACCATTACCACAACCATCACAAAGATATCATACCATCCTAATAAACTAGACACACAACCCTATCATATCACACACACACACCTCCCTGACACAACCCCCCCCCCCCCCCCTCTGTTTCCTCTCCCATAATCCCCCTGGCCTCATGTCATTTCCGCCTTCATGGAGAATAACGGATAAGTCATTTTTCATTCTTTTTCTGTTTTTTCGTAGTTTGTACCGTCCCACATGTTAAATGTGATTTATTTTTTTGCCTGATGAAGACCCAAGTGGTTGAAATGCATCGTGTCTTGTCTTGTGCTTTGTTTGTCAATGTCATTGGCGGTAAGTTCTAAAACTCTATTCCTGATCTTGCTTCGTTCGCCGCCTTCAGTCACTCCATTTTGAAATTATATATATATATATATATATATATATATATATATATATATATATATATATATATATATATATATATATATATATACATACATGCATATACATACACTCAAACATGTAAACAACTAAATATGAACTCGACTTCTAAAGTAAATATAAAACAGAATGCTCAATTGAAACCAGAAAACTCAAAAGGTCAAGAATACAATCGGTGGAGCAATAAACTCTCATCTCATAATATCAATGCAGCATGCTTTAATGTCTAATGCGTGCAGGTGGTGAAATACAAGTAGCCAGTACTTTAACGTACTGCCATGAATACAGAAACAGAAAGTTTGTATACCTACAGTTCGGGTGCCATCAGTATACACACACAAACACTTCACACAAAAGAGTGTGTAGTGCGCTCCTGTAGATTTGGGGCCTGACTGATTAGCTCACTAAGTTCCCAAGCTTTTAAGCATCCTTCAGACTGTTGCCTTACCCGACGCTTCCTTTGTCGCCAAATGTTGAGACACTCCGCCCATCGGATCCTTACAGTTTATGACTGTTTATAAAGACCTTACATATCAGACAGTAGCAATTTAATCCAAACTTCGTGGTACAGACATATCCCTGTAAACTGAACATACAACAGCATCTCAAACATTGCATGGTCCTAGGTCACAACCATTTTGAAATAAACAAATTAATGATCAGAACTCTTTTTTTTTCTAAAAACCGGGCATGATTAATATCCCTGTATGGTAAACTCCTCACACAATAACATGTCTTCTTGATCTCCATATCTGGCGCAGGGTGTTGAAGGCGTGTCTTGCTTTGTTGATTCGGCATTTGATGTCTTCGTCTGTCCCCCCATCTTTACTGACTACACTGCCTAGGTAAACAAACTTGTCAACTTCATTCATGTCTTCTTGGTGAAGTCGCACTGGATCTTGTTGTTTGTGGCTCATCCTCATGACCTCTGTCTTCCCGATGTTGATTTGGAGCCTAGTCTTCTCAGCTTCTTCTGCAACACGACATAGCGTCTCTTGTGCATCTTGCTGCTTGTGAGAGAGGAGGCTAATATCATCCGCGCAGTCCAGGTCCTCCAGCTGCTTTATGAAGGTCCACCGGATACCTGTCCTCCGGCCTGCTGTAGACTGTCTCATGACCCAGTCAATCACCATCAGGAAGGTTGTCGGCGAAAGTAAACAACCCTGACGGACGCCAGTTTGTACAGAGAAGGGTTCCGTCAGCTTCCCATCGTGATTTCCAGATGACGTCTCTGTCGACACTGTCAAAGGCTTTCTGAAAGTCGACGAAAACTGTGTACAGGGGGGTCTGCCACTCTAGGGACTGTTCGATGATGATCCGCAGTGTCGTAATATGGTCTGTACATGATCTATCTTGGCGGAAACCTGCCCGTTCTTCCCGAAGTGTCTGGTCAAGGGCGGTCTTCAATCTCTCTTAGGATGATTCTTGTCAATACTTTCCCGGGAGGGACAGCAGCATGATTCCACTCCAGCTGTTGCAGGATGACAGGTCCCCTTTCTTCGGCAGCTTTACCAGGTGGCCTTTCTTCCAGTCTTCTGGCACTCTCTCCTTCTGGCTGGAAGATAGTATCTTACAATGTTATAATTGTCTGTGTCTCCTTTTGCCTTCTAATGGCTGGAAGATAGTATCTTACAATGTTAGAATTGTCTGGGTCTCCTTTTGCCTTCTAATGGCTGGAAGATAGCATCTTACAATGTTAGAATTGTCTGTGCCTCCTTTTGCCTTCTAATGGCTGGAAGATAGTATCTTACAATGTTAGAATTGTCTGTGCCTCCTTTTGCCTTCTAATGGCTGGAAGATAGTATCTTACAATGTTAGAATTGTCTGTGCCTCCTTTTGCCTTCTAATGGCTGGAAGATAGTATCTTACAATGTTAGA
>CM031624.1:26804901-26814901 GCA_018398815.1 Conus ventricosus | reverse complement strand
TAAAAACCCCGCCTACGTAGCGATTTTGGCATTTTTGGAATTTATTTTATGTGTTATGTTTGGGCCGTGTTAACATCATGTTTGGTATGTCTGAAAAGAAGAAATCAAGGGCTTGTACATGAATGTACTATCAAAACCCTAAGAGATCCTGCGTTGAGACAACGCACGGATAAATGAAGTAACCAAACACACAGAAATAAAAACAAGTGCAGAGTTTGACGATCAATGTTTAGTGATGGCATGCAGACAAATTGATACAAAAAGCACTCACCTAATACAGTTATGGTTAAGATACTTTTCGCGATCAGTTATTATCCATTTTTAAACAATTTCACAGAATCTGGGCTAGAGAGATTTTGCGAGTCAAGCGCCTGTGTGTGTTACTGAATCAGTCGAATCGGTTTATTTGTCATTGTAATCAAGAACATCTTCAGATAACCATCCCTCATCTTCCCTATCATCTCCACTGTCGATCGACTCTCCTTCATTATCGGAATCGCCTTGAATACATTGAAACAGTAACGGCGCTGAGCTGACATTTTTACTAGACTCTAGCAGACGAAAGGCCGGTGCCAGAAATGCGGTCAGTTCCAAGTCGGAAAAACCCAGCAAGGGGTTCTTTGTCTCAGCTGCAGATAGCGAAGATGAACTCTGCTTGAACTTAAGAACTAGGGCATGTCAGGCTACCAGGAACCCTACACTAACTTTTGGCGGGAGTTACTTCTCTTAGACCGTTACAGTTTGAATAGTAGAATTTTTCGAAATAAGAACGCACGCACTGGTGCGTTCCGTAGGCAACGGAGCTTTCAGTCAGCGCACAGCACTGTGCGTTCCGTAGGCAACGGGGCTTTCAGTCAGCGCACAGCACCGTGCGTTCCGTAGGCAACGGAGCTTTCAGTCAGCGCACAGCACCGTGCGTTCCGTAGGCAACGGAGCTTTCAGTCAGCGCACAGCACCGTGCGTTCCGTAGGCAGCGGAGCTCTGAGCAGTGCACGGAGGCATGCGTTCCGTAGGCAAAAAAGTTAACGGCCAGGCATCCTGGTAATGAAAGAAGTACGCTGTTCTAATCCATTGCCTATATCTTACAATGTTCAGACAATCCATACCACAAGAGTCAAGGGCTTCTTCATCTTCTTCGCGCTATGTTTGTGACCGCATTGGAGGATGCCCAGGAGGTTAGGTGCTCAATGTGTGTAGGGACTCTGTACTCTGCCGCTGTCCATGCAGGCAGAGCAGGTCTGTCACTTCTAGTTTCTGTCATTATCTTGCCATCATCGCAGAACAACGAAGATGGTAGTTTATTTCTTAATTCTAGGGTCCCAGCTCGCCATACCAATCCACAGACTTTTTATGTAAAGAGGGTGTGTGCAGTCTACTCGCTGCTCTTTTGTCTGCTGGTCTTCAGAGTTCAAGTGCAGATGGTGTCACGTGTGAGATTGCCTTGTAAGCAGGGTTTATTGTTGAGAGTATCCCTCTCCATGTACGATTTTCGGCCAAGGATCATGAGCTCTTCCTTCCCTGCTCAACATGCATGGTCATCATAGGATCCGACCATCTGCCTTCAGGCTCCATGGTAGAGACGGGTGGGAGAATCCTTTGTTAGAGGGAAGTGGCTGCACTTGGTGCCCAGTCTGAGCAGCAGTGGCCTGGGAAGGGGTGGACTAGGTGTGGGCTGTCAGTCACGTGCAGTTCCTGGTGTCGAGGGTGTGTTGGACAGGTCAGGCTGCCACTTCATCAACTTTAACACCTAACAGGTGGGAACCACATTGCAAACAGAAATTGACAGCCCACTGGACAGTAAAAGAAGAAGAAAAAAATTCAAGTCTGCTTGATCTGCTGAACGCTAGACGGAAAATTGAAAGGAATGGTGACGAAATACTAAGCACTGGTGTTACGGACGGTGTGCACTGCATGTTTTGCTGTCTGACTCTCACCTGAAGAAGTTTGGATGCGTGTACAACTTTTCTCTACACACACCCGCATCACACGAACATAGACAACCAGGAAATAACTTAAGTTTCTTTTTTTTCTTCTTTTGCTGCCTGAACCATCAAATCATAACAAATACACATTACGTAACAAGAACAAGCAGAAACATCAATTAATTCATGGCACCGCCATCAAGGGCACGCAACAACGCTAAGTACTACTATGACATATCAAACATTTTTCTTTTCTCATGCGCAGGCCAAGCTGGCACCCACAGCAGTGTCACCACAAATTCAACACATAAACGAATACTTACTTGTAAGTTGATGTTTGTGTGTAGTTTCTTGAGTGTAGGTTTCCATAAACGGAGGGATACTTGAGATGTGCATGCGCAGTAACGCGATATTTCAATGCTTAGATCGTTATTGATATTTCAAATGATGATCTAGATCCGAGTCGACTGTCAATAAATGTTTGTGCAACCAAAGTTTTGTAACTCAATTGACAAAAGCTTGATCTTTCAAAAACTTTAAACTAACCCATTTTTAGGGCGGGCAATTTTAGAAAGAAATTGGGAGGGCAAATATCCCTCCATTTACGGAAATCCACACTCAGGAAACTACACACAAACATTAACGTAAAAGTAAGTATTCGTTCATGTGTTAAATTTCTTTTCCTGTAGTTTCCGGTAAAACTACGGAATATTTGAGACATTCGGTGTGCACAAACATCCAATTCATAAATTACATACTCTAGTAGACTAGTTTTCACATTGCTACATTAGCAGTAAAATTATAACATAACTTGGTCAAAAATCAATATACACAATTTATTCAACAACATTTGAATCTGTTGCACATTGTTCTTCAACTGGTAAATTGTGATGAATATATAGTGATGCAGGCAGCTAAGCCTCATATGTAATCACACCAAATACACTTCGTGTAGTAAAAAACAAAGAAATGTAATCACACCAAATACACTTTGTGTAGTAAAAAACAAAGAAATGTAATCACACCAAATACACTTTGTGTAGTAAAAAACAAAGAAATCTAATCACACCAAATACACTTTGTGTAGTAAAAAACAAAGAAATGTAATTACACCAAATACACTTTGTGTAGTAAAAAACAAAGAAATGTAATCACATCAAATACACTTTGTGTAGTAACAAACAAAGAAACATCTTGAAAAGGACATCAAAGAACTGTCCTTAAGAACTTTGTAAATACTCCATGCTGTGAATTAAGAGAGGATAATACAAGCATCTTTCCTTTAAAACACATTCATTTTTGTCACCCAACAACAAAGTCAAAATTTACCAATAATACTGGAACACAAGGACAGAACAGAGTTTTGCAACAAATATGATAACACTGAAACACAAGAAGTTTGATCACTGTCTGTATTATACACTGAACAGAAATGCTTCTGCTTTGGTTGTAACACACACTCATTGTCTTTGGAAAAGTACTTGAGAATTGATGAACCTTGCGCACACTGTACAGCAGAGTGTGCTTCCAATGGTCTGTTGTAGACCCTGTGAAATGTGGTGACGTTTGACCACCCAGCTCCTTTTAGAATGTCAGCCACTGGCACTCCTCTCTGAGCATGGCAGATGATGCTGCTCCACGAAAACTGTGTGATGCAAAGTTGTGAATTCCTGCATCGCATAAAATATTCCTCAACCAGCGTGACACGGAGTCCTTTGTGGCAGGTGCATGAGGGCGTACACAACACAAAAGAAGCTGATTTGTTTTACTGTCTTTTCTAATCTCTTTTGTCCTGGAAATGTATCAAATATCTTACAACACACATCTTTTCATCCTGAAATAATTCTTGTAAATGCACATATGCTATTTCCTGGTCTTGATTGTTAGAGTTTTTCACTAATGTGGACAGTGCATGCATTTCTTGTAAATGTAATGCAGCTGAGCTTTATCAAGTGAATGGTTTGTACTCTCTGAGCTGTAGACATCAAAAGCAATGCACATAATTTCATTGTTAACTGCTTTAGAGATAAATCAGGGTTTTCAGCTTGTTTCCTTATATGTTCTAATAGTACAGACACATCCCAGGTATGCGAGCATCTGGGCATAGTAGGCCGAAGTTCAAAAATACCTGTCAGAAATCTGACTATAGGCCGAAGTTCAAAAACACCTTTCAGAAATCTGACTATCTTAGGATGGGAGCCAATGGACTTATCTGTGTCTGTAATGATTATGGCAGAGAGGGCACTCTGGCCGTGCTTGTCGCACTGTAGCTTAACCCATCTTCAAACAAAACTGTCAAAAATTCAATCACAAGGTGGACAGGTGGACGAAAGGGATCACAACCCCGTTCAGCACAGGAAAAATTCCATTTCTTAATGTAGTGTGTGTACTGCTTTTGGGTAGAGTCACGCCATGATGCACAGACAATTCTACAAGCTGTTCCAGAAAAGTCTTGTGCCTGCATTGCTTCCCGGATAACAAGACTGCAAGAAGCTGAAGTTTTCTGTGTAGAGGGTGAACCTCGTCTGAATGACCCAGCTGCAAAACACGTTTTCCTTTTTGAAGTAAAATGGGGTGTCGAATGAAAAGACTGAGCATTTGGGGATACCACACTGCTGTTGGCCAGTGTGGTTCGATGACTAGTCCTTCTGCTTGATCCTCTTCCATCTTTGGCAAAGGCCATTGGATCAGACTGAAAAGTGGAACGGCATAGACTATCCATCTGTTCCAGTCCACCGTGAAAGCATTTTATTGCCACAGCTTCCGGGTCTGGTTCCCAAGACAAGAAACGTTTGATTTCATAATTTAGTCTAGAAGCAAACAAGTCAATCTGTGGGAGCAGCACGTTCTGTGACAGTTTCTGAAAAATAGTTGGATTAAGCCTCCACTCTGTTCTATCATTAAACTGTCTTGACTTTCTGTATGCTTCCACATTTTGTTTTCCAGGCAAAAAAATATTGTTAACTCAACTCCCTCGTCCTTACACCAGAGCCAGATTCTTTAGGCAATCACATTACAAACTGCTGAACGTGATCTTCCCCTTTTCCTGATATAGGCAACAGCACGTGTGTTGTCACATAGCAACCTTACATGTTGACCTTCTACTTCTTTATTGAAACGTTTTAGTCCATACGCTACAGCCAACAATTCCAGACATTAATGTGAAAAGATTTTTCATTTCTTGACCATCTTCCTCCTGTTTCTCTTCCATTACAAACTGCCCCCCCCAGCCCCCTAACTTTGAGGCATCAGTTGTTATTTCAACAGAGGGAGCTTTAATGTCAAGTGGATAACAGCTAACATTAACATTGTTTATCCACCAGTTTAACTCTCCTTCTGCTTCTGGTGGAAGAGAAATAACTGCATCAAATTTCCTTTGTTCCTCTTGAGTGCTACAGTTTTGAAACCACCTGACTCTCTGTAATACAGAGGTCCCATTTCACCGCAGGAAAGGCAGTTTCCAATTTTCATATGACCTGTGCTAATTCCAGGATTGGAAACGAAACTTGTTCATGAAGTTCTGACATGCTGTTACAATCTTTCTTCTTTTTTTCCTCAGACAATGTCACAGTCATAGACTCTGAATTTAAAAGAAATCTAAGATATTTTAACTCTGTTGTGGGTGTCAGCACATACTTTTCCTCATGTATAGTAAACTCCAGTCTTTGAAAAATCTCAACTGTTGCTTCAACATTTTGCTTACACTCATCTTGATTTTGACCTTGCAAATAACAATCATCAAGGAATGAAGCTTGCAAGAAACCTTGTCATTTTAAATGAGCATAAACTGGTTTCATCAATTTTGTGAAATAACGAGGACAATTTGCAGGACCATATGCAAAACGAGTGTAAGCGTATAGCTGCCCTCTCCATTTAAATGTCAGGTATTTCCTGTGTTCTGGATGAATGGGCACTGAATAATATGCATGTCTCAAATCAACTGAAGCCATGAAACACCCTTTTTTCATCATATTTGTGGCAGATGATAGATTTTCCATTTTAAAATGCTCATACTGAACTGGCTCATTGAACCTTTTTAAATTGAGTATCAGTCTGTAACTGCCACTCGTCTTGGGGATCATAAATATTGGAGAAATCATTTCTCCTTCTTCATGGCTTGATTTTTCAATCACCCTTAAACTCAGTATTTTTTTGGATTTCATTATCTGCTTCTTGCCATAAATTTCCTTGGACTTGATTTGGCGTTGAATTATGACATTCTGTTTTCGAAAATTCATGAATAGGATTTTTTGATCCAATTACCATTGCCAAAATAAATTCATCAGATGTCAATTGCTGCCATTCCTTGACAAATTGTTTCAACCTTCCAGCTTGAAAATCCCCTGTCTTGTGATTTTGTGATTTTGAACACTCACTGATGGACCAGGTTCAGCAGTACTTAGACTGGTTTGAACTGGTTCATTCGGCTAGGTGGTCTCTGGCCCCGACCCGCGTTCCTCTTGGATGGATGTTGGGAAACTGCACGTGGAACAGGGTTGAGTTCCATGTCCAGTTTCTCCCTCTGCCTCGACTGGGGCGAGGGAAGGTCCATGATCCGGGTTTTTTTTTCACCCTGTTTGGGGAAAAAAAACTTTTTGCCTCTGGCAGACATTGACACATTCATATTTGTTCTAAGTTTGGAGGTGGAGTCTATCTGAGAGAGCTCCAATTTCAAATCATCCCCGAACAACTGATCTGTAATGGGGACCTCATCTGATGTCAATCTTTTGTGCGTTTTGTTGATGTTTTGGGAAGAGATAATTTTGGGCCTTCTTTCCGTTGAAATATGGACCATCTTCAAATTCAAACCCGTTGCATTTGAAATCTGTTGGACAATTTGACCATGCTGTTTCCCCTCTGCTGACAAGATGTCACAGGCTTTTGCAAGGGCAAATGAAGCTCTCAGTAAACTCTTCTGGATCTTTTGAAGAGTCAGGTCCGCTGTTTAGCTGCTGTAGTCCATGATGGACCACATCTCACTGTTGACTCTTGGGACAAGTGACTGGCAGTTTTCTGGCCGTTTGTGGGCTTCAGACTTTTTGATCATTTTGTTCTCATCCATTTTCCCTTTTATCATTGTGGTCAAAATACCTGCCGTCTGATCTGAAATTGGGGGGAGGTGATTCCTGTGCATATTCTTGTTTTATCTACTCCAGAGCAGATTCTTCCCCACTGTCTGACTGAGAAATGAGGCCATCATGATCATCATCAACTGCATTTTTTTGCCAGCAGTTTTTTCCATTTGTATGTCTGAATCATCATCATCATCATCCACACTTTCGTCATTCCTATTTTGCAATTTGTGTATTTTCGCCATGTTTTTGTCCTTTTTCATCTGTTTTAACTGTTGTTTCTTTTTCCCGCCTTTGTCCGCGTCAGACTGTGGTTTTTTTCCCCTCTGACTGCGATCGTTTTCGTTTCCGTTTTCGATTTTCACTCAAGGAGCTGTTCATTTTGCTTCTTCAGTCGTTCTCATTCTTCCCTGGTAAACGAAACTGAGCCACTTTCTTTATTTTGTTTGTTTTCAACACTGGGAACGTCCCCCAATAGCTGGCATTCGTCTGGTTCCGAGTCAGAACCAGCTGACGAACATTTGGACCCACAGTCTGACTCCACCTCCATATTTGCTTGATAATTTTCTCCCTGTGGGTGGCTTTTTAATCAAATACAATTAGTCTACAATATATTTTGATTTAATCCAACAAATCTTTCAAATAAAAGGAAAAATATCACCTGATTTATGATAGCTGTTCGATTTTTGTGCTTGGGCTTGTATCCTCTGCGTGTTGGTGAGGCGGTCAGCAAAGGCGATATGGCGGAACTGCGCATGCGCATCTCACATATTCTGTAGTTTACCGGAAACTACATGAAAGGAAATAGTCCATGCACTTGGCCACGTCCGGCCCAAGTCACCCCAGTCTTCACACAGTTCAGAAGCCACTCACGAAGCGGTTCGTGGAGTCCTTCCAGGAACTCCCACACAACAGAAGAGGTTCACTGAACGTCGTTCCAACGTAGAACGAAGCCACTCATGGAAGCAGTTCGCGGAGTCCTTCCAGGGACGTCCACGCGACAGAAGAAACACACGTCGTCTACTGACCACATGGTCAGCCTCTCCACACCCCCACGGGCAGAGACGGCGGCTGGGCCCGGGCTGCACACCACACCTGGCTGGCAGTGTACACATGATGTCTACTGACCACTCGGTCAGTCTGTCCACATCCCTCTGGACGGAAATAGCGGCTGGGCACGGGCTGCGACCCACACCCGGATGGCAGTCAGCTCCAGGTCGGACACAAGGGCTTCACCAACACCTTGGGAACTGATAGCTACCTTGATTATCTAGCCTACCTCCTTCATATTTATCGTTCTTGTCACTAGCAGGAATTGGGAGGAAATGACCATAAACACAATCTGCTAAGTTTCAATGCAGTGGATGCATCACAATAGAAATTTTCTTTGATTAACACCATGATTCTTTATGTTGAAGGGAAGGATTTCCACATGGAACCCTTTTTCAAAGTACCAAGAATGCAATCATTACACATAAAGGGACGATTCCCTTTTGTCTCATTTTATCAAGAAAAGAATGTTTTTATCTGTTCACATCACCACTAGACATGTCTAATTACATTTCGAGGAACGATTTCCGTTCGTCCATTTTCATCAAGAAAAGAATGTTCCTGATTATCACTAGATGTATCCACAACAGGAATTAGAATACATTTTCCAACAATTTATGCTAAATGATTTTCATTGCTCATTTCCAGAGCTTACCAACACTCGCATCATTATAATACTTTAAGGAAAAGATAACACAATAGGTATGAAGCGCAACTGGGGTCAAGAATGGTAAAAAGAGTCGGGCAAACAGTTCTTAATTTGTACACTAAACTAGTAGCTAGATTTGCTCCCATTGATTCTGAACAAGATTTTATGTATAATTTAACTCAGGATCCAGTTTTAACAAAGTCATTAAAGTCTCTAGGATGTGATCTATATTACAAATTTGGAACGTTATTGTTGCCAATAATCATGGGATTAATAACTTTTAATCATATAGATTTTATTTCCCTTAAAATGACCGAGCCAGAAAATCAGCAGAATCAGAATCAGAAAACATTGAATCAGGTGGAGAAAGTGACCAGTAAAAAGCATCCTGGGCGTGTTGCAGCAGGAAAAAAATTAGCAGAGTGGAACAAATAAACAAAATTAAAGTTACAAACACAGAATATAACTCATAATGAAAAAGTGCCAGGGCCACAGCCAGTTGTTATAAAAACACATGAACAAGTTGATTCAAGACCTACAGAGACAGAGACGACTCAGGAATCGCCTACAACAACACCAAAGTCTTCATGAAATATTGAACTTAAAACAGTTGTCACTTTGAGCGTCATTGCTGTTGGGGGCGGTTATTACGGTTATAAAATATATAAACAACGCCAGCAAAGACCAAAGCAGTCCCAAAAATCTCAGCCACTGAATACAGAAACCGAACAAAAAAGCATGCCAGAACCGCCACCAACAAGACTTCATTTTGATCCATTTCAGATGCAATAATATTTCAAGAACTTAATAAGTAATTATAAACTGACGTGAATAAGAACTTGGTTGTACTTAGAGGATGACTTATGTTAAGAACTTAGGGTAACTTAAGAACTTAGAGGTACTTAGGACGACTTAAGTAAGAACTTAGGAGGTTTCTTGATTCAGAACGTAGAGGTGACTTGATTAAGAACTTGATTAAGAACTTGATTAAGAACTTTGATTAAGAACTTGGGGTGACTTAAGTAGAAATTTTGAGGTTACTTGATTAAGAACTTAGAACAACTTGATAGCGACTTGATAGCGACTTGAATAAGAGCCTAGGGCGACTTGATGAAGGTTATTTTTATGAAAGACAGAGACGCATTTGATGAATGTATGCGTGAAAACGATGTTATTGAAAACGATCAGGAAAAACACAGGATTAAGCAAAAACTGAAGGCAAAGAAGTTTTGCAAATTAGTGATGAAAACAGATAACCCAACACAATATATATGTTTGTAGATGGCTTTGTAACGTGCTGCCATTAT
>CM031624.1:26792401-26802401 GCA_018398815.1 Conus ventricosus | reverse complement strand
GACTTGAGCAGCACCCAGACTTCAACAAGAGGATGCATACTACCGGATGCCCCGATCAGACCAAGTGAACATTGTTGGACTGAAGATAAGGCTCCCCTGACCTCAGCATCACAGGTCCACTATGCTCCACACATGTGAGTTTTTCAAACTATCAATGCAGTGCAGCCCAAGAGACAGTGGAGCATTCCCAGCTAGGCCCAAAGTGGAAACCTGGCCTGCCAACTCACCAATGAGTGCAAAACCATACTGACCACTGGAGGGTCTTCACCATACAGCAACCTCCATCAGTACCTCCAGGATTCCTACCGAAGTAAACGAAGAAGAAGACCATCATTGTGATACTGAGAACTGGGCACTCCAGACTGTGACATCACATCTCTGCAATACTCCACCCTGGCGGGTCTTCAATTCATCCATGCAGCCCAATGACGGTGGAACAGTCCCAACAACACCAAAAGAACAATCCTGGCCTGCCAACACACCGATGAGTGCAAAACTTTATTGACCACTGGAGAGCCTTCTACCATACAGAAGCCCTTGCCAGTACCTCCACCATTCCTGCCTAAGGGAACGGAGAAGAATCTCTTCCTACACTGCCGTTGATCTCATATGATCATCACCTATCAGTGGCTGATTGATGATAATAATAATAAAAAAAAATGTGTGTGTGTGTGTGTGTGTGTGTGTGTGTGTGTGTGTGTGTGTGTGTGTGTGTGTGTGAATGAGTGTATGTGTGTGTGAATATGTGTGTGAAAACTTTCCACAGTTAGTCTCATTATGATCACATGATCTTAACTCACCCAGAACAATGTTTATATGTGGTCCCCACCCCCCACTTTGTGTGTGTGTGTGTGTGTGTGTGTGTGTGTGTGTGTTGTGTGTGTGTGTGTGTGTGTGTGTGCAACACATGATACCCTATTTTTCATTTATCACTGCTATCTTCTCTCAACAAATATCAGCATATTGATGCCAACACATTACTTCACCTGTTACAATGAACATCATCCCACAGCATTGTTTACGTTTTTCTTTTAAACAACACCATTTATATGAAACCTCCCACCCCCACCCCACCCCATAGTGGATGAAGAGATATGAGTCTCCTTCTCTTGCTCCCCTTCCCTCCCCCCCCACACAAACACATTACCCTCCTCCCCACCCATCCCCCCTTTTTTCTTTTTCTTTCCCTCAACCCCCCCCCCACCCCCCCCCCAATCATACCTTATCACCCATTTATCTTCCATCCCCTTCCCTCCCTTATTAACATTACCTACACACCTTCCACAACTACCCACACATAGCTACCACCACCTCTTTCATCACCCAGCGAAATCATTTATTTTATTGACCTAAACCTTTTTTTTAAATTTAATTTAATTTTATTTATTTATCCCCCCCTCCCCCCAGTTTCCCTCTCCCCTTTCCCCCTTACCATTATTAACAATCCACCATTACCACAACCGTCACAAAGATATCACACCACCCACTAAACTAGACACACAACCCTATCGTATCACACCCCCCCTCCCCCTACGCACCCCCCCTCCTTTTCCACTCCCATAATCCCCCTTGTCATTTCCGCCTAGCGGCTATTTTCCCACCACATGGACAACAACAGATGAGTCATTTTTCGTTCTTTGTTTGTACTGTCCCAAATGTTAAATGTGATTTATTTTTTCACCTGAAGAAGACCCAAGAGGTTGAAATGCATCGTGTCTTGTCATGTGCTTTGTTTGTCAATGGCATTGGTGGTAAGTAACAAACTCTGTTTCTAAACTGTTTTTTTTTCTAAAAAAGGAATTAAATGCAAGTTATTTAGATGTATCCATAATATGTACACAAATGTAAAAGCTAGAATTCGATGTGGATCAGTGTTAACTAACTATATAAATTGCACTTGTGGGGTTAAACAAGGTGATGTAACTTGTCCTGTGTTATTTTCATTATTCATAAGCGAGTTAGCCTCAGAAGTGATCAGAAAAGGGAGACATGGTGCTACTTTCAACCAAGGTGACTATGAATTGTTTATCCTATTGTTGGTAGATGATATAGCGTTAATATCTAAAACTGTAATTTGTCTACAGACACAACTTAATAGTTTGTATAAGGCAGCATCAACACTGCATTTGAATGTAAACATGAATAAAACCAATATAGTTGTACTCAGGAAGGGTGGTTACCAGGCAGCAAGAGAGAGTTGGACTTACAATGGGGCTGTGGTAACTGTTGTGAATGCATATAAGTATTTAGGAATCTATTTCTCCACAAGACTGAGTTTCTCTGTTGCATGTCAGGATTTGGTGAGGAGAGCTAAAAGTGCTTTGTTATGTATTCTACAGAAACTGTCTAAACTGAAATGCAATTCTGTTAGTTTACATTTCAAGTTATTTGGCACACAAATTCAACCAATGGTTCACTATGGGGCTGAGTTATTGGGTTTAGATAATGCTGCTCAACATTCTGAAAAAGTACATCTGTTTGCCCTTAAAAAGCTTTCAAGGGTTGAAATGAGAATGCCAAATAATCTAATATATAGGGAAACGAATCGATATCCAATATTTATCGATTCAGTAGTCAAATGTATTCGATTTTGGCTAAAACTAACTCGAATGGAGGAGTCAAGACCACTAAGCAAAGTCTATAGGATGCTGCTCGATTTAGATTCACGTGATAAAAGAAGTTGGGCTTCAAATATCAGTTGTAAGTTGTATATGTTTGGATATGAATTTGTTTGGACAAGTCAAGTAGTAGAGGAAATGAACGCTTTTTCACATGATTTCAAGGAAAGATTAATTTATGTAGGTGACAGGAATGGATTTCCATATTAGGAACAGTGATAGATTTAGTGTGTACAGAACGTTTTGCACGGTTCCTGATGTGAAAACTCATCTGTTACTGAATTTAGATAGACATATGAAAGTCATGCTGATAAGGTTCAGACTTGGCATCTCAGAAATTGCTGGGCATTGCTACCAATATTGACTTCACAATGACAATGATTTAATCGGCCCACTGTGTAAAAACAGTAAAGAGGATAAGGTCCATTTTGTTTCATGTTGCCCAGCACTAAGTAGCTGAAGACAGCAATACATTCCTGCAAAATTTCATCAATTTCCAAATCTGTTTCACCTAAGTTTACTTTTGGCATGTAAAAATAAAGAACCATCAGAAATCTATCAATTTTGTCTTGTATAAAGCGTTTCAGCTGCGTCAAGCTGCTATCTTGTAAAACGTCATCTTTAACCTTATCATTTGTATATAAAAAACATTGTGTGAAATGATTGTTCAATTACCCCCCCCCCCCCCCCCCCCCATCATGAGGGGCAATGGCCTATATACGATTAAACATCTGAATCTGAATCTCTCTCTCTCTCTCTCTCTCTCTCTCTCTCTCTGTCTGTCTTTCGCTTTCTCTGTTGCTTCATTGCTTTCTCGTCCAAGTCTCTCTCTCTCTCTCTCTCTCTCTCTCTCTCTCTCTCTCTCTCTCTGTCTCTGTCCGTCTGTCTGTTGGTCTGTATGTCTGTTCCCTGTCTCTGTCAGTCTCTCTGTCTCTCTGTCTCCTCTCTCTCTCTCTCTCTCTCTTCAATGTTTTTGTATGTTTTTGGCCACAGACAGATGCATCAATCATGTGTACGAGACTGAAATCTGTGGCTTTGTCTTAATCCCTGAATCTGTGCCCTCCTCTGTCTCCCTCCCTCCGCCTCTCTATCTGTGTGTGTGTGTGTGTGTGTGTGTGTGTGTGTGTGTGTGTGTGTGTGTGTGTGTGTGTGTGTGTGACACATCGGTCAATGAAAGCAAAAAATGCTGAACTAATGACATATCTTGCTCTTGCCATGATCTTCCACAAACCAGTGAAAGAAATCAATTAACATCGATCGAAAACAACAGGTAAGTAACATACCATCGACATGGCTGCCAAAGGGAGGTAATATCACACTCTCCGGAAGTCGCACGGATGTTGTTTCAGCCACAGAAGAGCTGTACTCCTGTGAAGGGTTTTGAATGTTATTGACAGCAAGGTTTCAAGTGGTCATGAGTGCAGCTCACGTGCGGGCTGTGCAGTGTGTGGCAGTGAGAGTACCGCTGGCCGTCACCTCCAGAAACCCTCCACTGTATGTAGTGTCCACCTGTGCGATATCCACCCCTGTGAAAACTGATGGTGACGCCATCATCTTTGCTTGGGGTCCTGGCCATGTTGGCATAGCAGTCAGTGAGGTAGTTGCTCCATTTGCCGAGAGTACCACCAGTAAAGAATTATGCAGATTCTCTATTGCTCACATCAGTCTGAAACCCAAAGCTCCAGTTTGGTAAGAACTCTTTTGAATCTTTCCAATCTAGAAGAGGATTTCCTGTGTACCACTGCTGACCATGATAAAAGAAGTAGTTCTGAGTCGGCTATGGATAGATCTCTACGTTTATGCCTGCATATACTTGCATCTTTTGAAAAGTGAAGAAGTCCTGGTGCATTTCTTTGATGTACCACTCACTACTATGCATTTTCTTGCAGAGTGTAGTGAATTACATAATGTTAGACATTAGCACTTTACAGCAGATTTAATGAAAATCTTGTTCGGAGAGTTGTTTCCCCTGATGTGATTTATTAAGTATCTAACAGAGATAGGTAATTTTCTTTTGATGTAAGATTTTAAGGGAGAAAGTTAATCAAGCAATGTTTACGTGTTTAAAGAAAATCTATTTTCAGAGAGAGAGAGAGGGGAAGAGTGAGAGAGAGAGAAAGAGAGAGAGAAAGAGAAGAGAAGAGGAGAGAAGAGAAGAGAGAGAGAGAGTGACACTGCACTTTTTATTGACATTGGCGTAACTAGTCCTTATGTCAAGGGGTGTACATTGTCTTCGTAAATTTATCAAAGGCGAAAAATAGAAATAATAATCAGAAACCATAGCTTCACAAATGTAAGAAAATCTTTAACACATATGTGAAAATCCCCCGGGCGGCACACACACACACCACACACAACACAACACACACAGCATGCACCACGCACCACTCACGCACGCACGCACGCACGACGCACGCACACACACACACACACACACACACACACACACACACACACACACACACACACAGAACACACGCGCTCGCGCGAGCGCGCACAACACATGCATGCACCACACATTCTCAATAACATACATACAAAAGTGTGCGTACAAAACCACATTTCAGCATCAAATTTTTGCGTCTCAGCTTATTCGTTCAATTTTAAACAGGCTTGGACAGATCATCATAAGAAGTAAATGAATAAGTATTTACCTATTGTTTTGTCGAAAAAAGTAATATGTTTTTTACTTAGTTTCTTTTTTGTGGTAGAAATGGCCTCTGCTATAAACTTCGCAAGTAATCAGAGCAATTCTTCATTTCAATGCATAAACTACCCACATAAGTCATTGCGGACTGCAACATTTGTTTCGAAAACTTTGCATTTACTTCTTAAGTCCTTTATACAACTCACAATGAAACAGAAAATGTTCTTTATTTTCTTGAAGGCATGATTTTTATATGAACAAAGCTACAGAAATTGTTAATGTTATCACCATAGTACCCTCTCTTATTATTGTTCAGACCAAGAGTTCGGTTTCTAAATCTCACCAACATGCTCCTATGCCACTTATCTGCAACATAACAGATATTTTTCTGTCTGGAAAATACTGTTTAATGAATAAACCAAGAATATCTTTCATTTTCCTCAATTTTGGAGATGCCAATTTTGTTTTTAAAACATGATATAATACGATCATTGAATTCTGATATAAATTCTCTTTCATTACCTACCTCTTGACAAAGCCAAACAAGACCAACCCGTTCACAGTAAGAACATGTTTTAACTTGACTGACCCAATTTGCTTTCCGTGTCTCAGACTGTGAGAGTAACATATCATAAGCTTGTCTGCATAGCCAGGTTGAAGAAAGTCGTATCAACTTTATCCAGTATTTAATGCATTTTATATAAGTCACAATAAAGAGAGCATATCTCCCAGTTTCCCCATAAGCTAAGGTATTGGATGAATGAATTGGAGCACTCAGAAATTTTTTTAATAGCAAAAGTATGAACTCTTTCCGTATAAGTATTTTCCAAAAGCCCCAAATTTCTGCGGCATAAGTTATCATGGGTTGTATTTCTGTATCAAACAATTCCCCAAAAATGGAGAAATCAATTGATCTTAACTTTCCATGGATTTCAAAATTTCTGTAACTCCTTTTTTCCCCTTTCTACACATTTCTTGCCATCCAGTATTTAAACTTAATTTGGTTGTAAATACCATCCCTAAGTACTTGTAATACATTTGTAACTTTAACTTCCAAGTTGCCATACCACCATATTTCCTGTTGTGAAAGGTGACATCCCATACGAAACACTATTATATTAGTTTTGTCAAGATTGACAGTCAGTTGTAATTTATCTGCCTCTTGTTTCAATGCGTTTATATGATTCTACAACCCATTAACAGTGTCTGAAAGTAAAATCATATCATCTGCAAACAATAGCAAAAATATTTCAAGAGCTCCAGGTACAAGTTGGATTCCATATCTTCCCTTTTTCGACATTTCAATGGCTAGTTCATTAATAAAAAAAAACGTAAACATCTGGGACTCAAAAGACACCATTGTTTTACGCCATAAGGACAACCAAAATATTCGAATAATTACATTTATCACGTGCACAAGCAAGGACAGAATCGTAAACACCCCTCAGAGCAAAGTACATTTTCCCTTTTATACCAGACTTCCTAAGTACATGCCATAATATATTTCTGTTCACAGAGTTGAAGGCCTTTTTAAAATAAACAAAGGCCACATAGAACTTGGAATTTTTCTAAGATATTTCTGAACCATGCATACAGAGAAAATATATGATCCACTGTACTATAACCTGCCCTAAATCCTGCTTGTTTCCTCAATCATTTTTCCTTCTCTCTCAGTCCAATTGGTTAACCTTCTGTTTAGAATGTGAGTGTATACCTTGCTAACCACACTAGTTAAGCAATCCCTATGGTTGTCTGGATTATTTATATCTCCTTTTTGTGGATAGGCACAATGATAGATTTGCACCAATCTATTGGAAATGTTTCCACTATCAAATAATTTATTGAATAATAAAACTAAATAGTCAATTACTAGTGTATTTCCTTGTTTGAGCATCTCACCCAAAAATTTGTCAGGCCCACAACTTTTACTAGATTTCAATTTCTTCACACCAGCTTCAACTTCTTCTTTTGTTATTTGATCATGGAAAAAGGATTCATTTCCATCATATTCTTTTCACTGTCTTCACAGTTTACAGTAGCATGCTCTGGGGCAGAATAAAAAATATTAAATACACCATGGAAGTGCTCATGCCATGTTGAATGCTGATATTATTATACACAGTATTCTCGTATTAACTGATCTTATAGTTGCGCAAAATAGCTTTGGGTTGTTTATGCATTCTTTTAGTCCTTGTAATCTTTTCTCATCATGTTCTCTTTTTTCTCTTTTCGCAGATTAACACAGCTCTTTCTTTCTTCAACATAAAGTTGTTTCTTTTCTTCCTTTACTAGTTTTGTTTTAGTTCTCTGAAATTTCTGTAAAAGCCTTTTCACTTATCTCTTTTGTTTTCTACACTCAACATCAAACCAGTCATCAAGTTTTTTTGTTTTTTTGCCAACTAATCTGATCATACAGCACCACCACCATACCATTTACAAAGAGCTCAACAGAACTGTTTACATCTACATTCATTGCGTCTATGCTTCTCTCTATGCAATGCTTAAACTGTGAAGAATTTAGTTCATCTTTATATATTTCTGCATACTTATCTGACCAGACCACCCTTTCCTCACCCACCTGTAGCACAAAAGTGACATCATTTTCTACACAGCCATTTTCCCAGTACATCTCCACAGGTAGCAAGAAAAAGTTGATTGGCAATTTTTACACCACAAAATGGTTTCATCTCTTTTGACACAAGAAAATAATCCACAACAATACTGCCAATTGGGGATACAAAAGTAAGTTCTCCATCTGGATCCACTGCACAAGCACCATTCAAAATCAACAAATCGAACAGAAAACAAAAGTCTAACAGTGACCTCACAAAATTATTAATTATTGTGTTTTTTGATGAACGCTCTAAAACATAACTTTCTTCTTCATCCTCATCATCATCATGATCATAATTAAGCATGTTTTCCCTCATTTGCTTGTTCATTAGCCGTTTCTTGGCATTCATACCACCACACACAAAGCAAATAAACATCATCTTTGTCAATGTTTTGTAATAACACTTTTCTTCTAGAATGAGTATCCCATCTTCAAGTTCTGTTAAATTGTATACAGGTCCACATTCAGGTACAATATAACATGCAATCAGTACAACACTTTGTTCAGCCCAAACACAAATTCATCAATTTGAACAAGAATCACATTATCACATTCAACCTTAATTTGTGAAATAAAACTGCAAGCTTATTTCGTACCAGCAGTAATGTGCCACCAGAGTTTCTGCCGTGAACAGATAACTTTCTTGCAGGAGCATAGAATTTTGCATGATCAATAAAAACAGAACTGAAATCGAACGAGTTATCAATAAATGTTTCTGTCAAACAAACTAAGTCAAAAGAAGAAATATAATCAATAAAGGAGGCATCTGCATGTTTATTGTACAAATTTTCTATGTTATACGACAGAAAATATAACTCTTTGATACAATGATCCGCCCTGTCCTAGTTAGGCGAATTACGAGGGGCGCCAGAACGGAGAACTGCCGTGTGTCACATTTCTATCACGCGCTGAGCTGCTTCGTTCGATTGAACAGACTGCCTGCGGAAATAATTGTGCAGAAACCGTCTGGGCTCCGCTCGCACTAGCTGTACCACCCACTATTTTTGTACGTGCGCTGTTCCCTGCCTACTTGGTGTGTTAACACTGTCGCTTTGCTGTACCTGGCTACTAGGTGCTCGCTTTGCACGAGACTGACAGCCAGTATCAGGGTCAGTCATAACGCGAGGTATATTTTCACCAGCCGAAAGTTGGTCACGTGGGTCAGGGGATCCTGATGTGACGTCACCTGGCTGGCTGGGTCGCGGTTTGTCGAGAGGGTGGGAAGAGGGCTGGCCCACATTTTGTCGATCAGCTGTGCGTGGCTGGGAAACCCTGGCTGGGGAACTCCTGGCTGGGAAAACCCCTGGCGTAACACTAGGTGTTGCTGCTCGCACTTCCATGTAGCCCCTGGAATCGGGTCTCCGAGGGCCGATAGTCAGCTACCTCATACAAAGAAGGGTGATTTCCCCTCTCTCTTGGCAGTAGCAACCAAATCTCTTCTTCCAGTAATGTCTGCCTGCCGAGTATTCGGCAATTATTGACATGCTGGAGGGTCACTGAGCAGCTTGAGGGGAAAAAAAGAAGAAAAAAAAAAGATATTTACGTGGAGGATCTGGTCACGTTCGAAATGAAGGAGACCAGAGTGGGGGATTTGATGACTTCTGGAGACAGGTCGTTCCAGTCGCGGATGGTACGGCGGAAGAAGGCATGCTTGCGGTAGTCTGTGTGGGTAGTGATGCGCTGGAGTTGCATGTTGTGGCTTCTATTGCTTGTGGGTGGCAGGGCTTCAAGTTTTTGCATTTTACACATGCTTGACCGTTTTGAATTTATATAACATGGATAGTCTGCACATACGGCGGCGTTCTTGGAGCATGGTCCACTGCAACTCTTCAAGCATGTCGTTTATGCTGGATGTGTTTCTATGCCGGTTTAGGACAAAAGCGCCACCCTTCGCTGGATCTTCTTGATGTTGAGGAAGGCTTGGTGGTGTAGGGGTCCCAAACACAGCAGGCGTACTCGACAATGGGTCTGACCAGCGCCTTGTATGCCAGCTCCTTGGTCTTGCTGGAGCACACCTTTAGGTTTCTCCTCAGGAGAAATGTTTTATTTGCCTTGGCACAAGTGTTGTCGACGTGTCTGCAGTGTGACCCCAAGATACTTTATAGAGGATACTCTCTCCAG
>CM031624.1:26784755-26792301 GCA_018398815.1 Conus ventricosus | reverse complement strand
AAAAATTTTTTTAAAAAAAGGGGGGGCCCAAAAAACCCTACCTTTTTTTTGGGGGTTTTGTTTTTTTTTTGTGGTGGGGGTTTTCCCCCGGGGGGCCCCCAAAAATTTA
Source organism: Conus ventricosus (assembly GCA_018398815.1). Classification (NCBI taxonomy): domain Eukaryota; kingdom Metazoa; phylum Mollusca; class Gastropoda; order Neogastropoda; family Conidae; genus Conus; species Conus ventricosus. The sequence goes on along the minus strand of CM031624.1, from coordinate 26,792,192 downwards.
AGGGGAAAGGGGGAAATGCCCCCTTAGGGAAACCCCCCCCGCTGGTTTTTTTTCCCCAAATGGGGCCCCAAAACCCAATTATCCCCCACATCCCGGCCTGGGCTAACGGGGGCCACCCAGCTTCTGGTGTTTCAGATGCCCATTTTTCTCTCTTTGTTGGTTCCCCTTCGACACCACAGGGATTGGGAGCAAAAACGCTCTTTTTAAAAAGGATTTGGTTCCCCTAGGCCCGGGGGGGCGCTAGTTATGATTGGGGTTGGAGCGGTTTTTTCCCCTCCCCCCTCCCTTCTTACTTATTCTATCCCACCCCCACTTCTGTGCGAATATGGCCATCGCGGTGGGGGCGACCTTTTTTTCCCCTTTCTAGGGAATACTTTCCCCTTTTGCGAGGGACGCAGTCAGTCCGGCCCTACGGATTTGCCCTACAGGCGGTTGGGTCACCACCCGCGCCAAAGCTAAGAAGCAACGGAAAAAGGGCGTCCCGTTTTTCAGCCGATCTCGACGAGGTTCGGGCAAGGGCCGTCCTCTAGAATACCTCTCGGGCCGGGGACTTGGTTCCAAGCCTGCGACAATGGTAGTCGTCCTGCCACTGCCCGACACGCCAAGGGAGCTTCAAGCCCAAAGGGGGACCCTTTTTAGGGTTTTCACCGGGGCGATGGGTTGGCCAAAGCAGCTTTTTCCCCCCAAAGTTTAGAAAATCTGTTCTCCGGCAGGCCCCGACCCCCCCATGGCAGGTCATAGGGGCCCAAGGGGACCTCAGCGAGTAAACAAGACTTCTTTCCCAAGGGGATAAACTCCGGGTTTGGGCATACCCCGCGGGGGCGATGTCTGCCAACGGAAAACGCCTGGGGTCGCTTGAAGCGGTTCCCCTGGGGGGGGGCATCCCACGGTTGGGGAGGCATTCGCAAGGTTGGGTTACCTGGGGACCCTTTAAATCCCCATCCGATCGCGGTCACCGCACACTTCGGAGGTAGAACTGCGAGTCAAACCCCAGAGGCTGTCCCCCCCTTGGGACTTGATCCCCCTACTTTTTGCGAATCCTCGGGGCAGTTTTGGACCGCACTGGCGGGCCCAAGAAGAAGTAGGGGCCGGAAGTTTGGACGGAGAGCGACATCATCCCCCAGTCCTGGACCACCGGTCATCTCGACTCAGGTTGGGCAGTGGAACTGCAAGCATGCTTTCACTTTCCGCATATCAAGGGGTTTCCCGAAACGGATGCACTACTTAGCCGAGCTCCGTAGTCAGCCATTGGGAAAACGGTCAAGGGGAACCCCCTCAACCCGGGTTATATCCCCTTTTTGGGGGCTCTGTAAGGGGTAGTGCAGTTTTTTTTCAGTGATTTTAAAGGGGGGAATACCAGTGTTCGGGTTGTTACTTTTAGGGGAAGGGTTGTTTAGTTGTTTTATAAATTGTAAATGTATTTCCGGATATTTTTCGTGAATGTTTGTATTGGGGTTTTCGTACTCTGTCGATCACAAAATTGGTTCGGGCCCATTTTTGTGAATTTCCAGCGCAAGGTTCAAAAGGGGCAATGATCCAGAGAAACAATCTTTTTGAAGGGGGTTTTTTTACGATTTTTCCAGGCCCACACTTTTACCACTAGGGTGGGGGAATTATTTATTTTTTTATTGCGTTTCTGTTGTCGTTTCCTCCCTTTAAATTTGGGTTTGGTGCGGTTGCACCTTGGGGTGTTTTACCAACTTCGTTTTCTTTCTCCTCTCCTCTCTTAATCCAAGCCCCGGGATTTTATCCTGTAGGTTCACGGGGGCTGGGACCTTTTTCTCGAACTGCGTCCCATCGGCCCTCCCTGTTTTTTTACCCGTCGCACGTCTTTTTTTTAGTTTGAAGTATGCTCACCTTACGCAGCATGGGATGTTGGCCCCCATTGCGAGGAAGGGTTTGCTCTTTACCGAGCGGAAGATGTCTCTGGGAGCGCCTGCCCGGGCTTGGGGTTTTTCAAACCGTATCACGAGGGTACAGTCGGTACTTTATTCCCCACAGTGGCCGTAGGAAGGGACATCACTTTTCTTTTTTTTTGCACCTGTGCCTCTTTCCTCTCGACTGACAGAGGGGGAAAGAGTCGGTTGGACCCGCTCTCTGGTCCCCACGGTAGTGGTAAGCATCTTTTCGGGGTTTGTTTTTTTGGTTTTTGTTGTTACCGGGTTTATCTTCTTTTTTTGCGCATTTTCTTTTGTTTTCAAAAATTTGTAAAGAAATATTGTTTGAGCCCTTTTCTCTGTTAATTCACTTTAAAACCGGCCTTTCTAAATTTATCCAAAATTTTTTCTCCTGTTTTGCACGGGTGATCGGTAATGGGTGGGAGGGAGAGAACCTGGTGATTCGGGGTTTGGGAACTTTTTTTGGTCTCCCATCCGCCCCTGTCACATTCGCCGGACCTTATCCTTCGCCCCCTTTGGGATTTGCAAGGAGAACGAGTTTTAGTTCGCGGGCGTGCGTACGCAGATTTGTTTTTTGGGGGGGTTGGGTTTTGGGTTATTTTGAAATTGGCATAAAATTGACAATTACCCATTGAATTATTATTTGCAAATGTGGTGCGGGATAAAGCGATGTCGCTGGTTTTATTTTCCTAAAAAAGGGCAAATGTTAAACTGAGGAAAAAGGGTGAAGATAACTATTTTTTTTTAAAAACCTGGAAAATGCAGTTTTCCGCATCGTGTAAAGACCCTAGTGAACATCCTGGTTCAAAGGGTTTTACTGTTTTTTCTCGGGCTGTGTTGAGCGGGGATTATGGGTGCTTTTAAAGATCCCCTCGCCATCAAGCATGGCTGTTAAGATTTGCAGCTGGGCAGACTGTACGACGGGGGGGTTTCCAGTACCCTTCTTCCTTCCCCTTTCCTTCCCCCTTCCCCCCCTTTCTCCTCTCCCCCCAGCCGTTTTCCCCCCCCCCCCCCCCTTTCGGGGGCTTACCCCGGAATACGGACGGATGGTGCACGTGCTGGTTGAGGCCCCCGGGCGGGCCCAGGATGGAGGTGCCACGGCTGGTTGGGGCCACGCCGCGGGACACGGACGGAAGGTGCCCTGCGGTGGGCCACCTCGGCTGGACTGGGGACGGGATGGTGCCACCGCTGGTCGAGGCCACCCTTGTGGGCCCCGGGACTGGAGAGGACCCGCGCTTGACTGGCCGGCCCTAAACCCCCCCAGGACCTCCAGTAACAGCGCCACTTTCCCCCCCCCCCCCCCCCCCCGGGGCCGCCTTCACTCCCCTTGTGAGTCGAGGGGCGGCTTTGAGCGACTCCCTGCGGAACCGACCCGGGTTCGGGCACCTAGTGCGAAGGTGCCCCATAGACTTGACAGAGGGAGGGGTGGGACGCACTCCATGTGTTAAAAAGGGAACGATGCTGGAAATTTTCTTTTTTAAAAAGTGTATATGTCATATTTTTTGAAATGCGTAAATTTTGATTGTGTCTCGTTTTGGTGAAATTTTATTTAAAATCGTGCATGTTGTGGGGGTGGAGTGCTTGATTGTGATTTTGCATGTTGGTGCGTTGGGGGTGCTTGATTGTGATTGTGCATTTTTTGTTTGGGAAAGCTTATTTTTTCTGGTGTGAATAAATGGGGTTTGTATCGTAATCTTTTTGGTGGTCTCTTTGGGGCTGTGAGGTCAGTCACTCCCCTTTACTCCCACCTGACCCATCCTGTCAGGGGAACCTCCAGGGGGCGGGCGGACACACTAGATGCTTTTACAGACCAGTGTATACGTTTACAGTGATTGGTTTGTTTTTCTCTTCAAACGAGAAAAAAACTTCTATACCACTGGAAAAGGGATGTTTTCAAAGTCCTCTTGCTTTATTGTTTATAAATTTGGAAAAACCTTTTTGCGTTCTTTTAACAGGGGTTAAAAAGCGCAAAACCACCACATAAAACACATGTTGTAGGATTTTTGTATGTTTAAACTGCTCGTTTTTAAACTAACTCTTTGGGAAGGGAAGGTGAGAAATTTCCAAAAAAAAGGGTAGAAAATTTGTTGTTTCTTTTATTTAAGGACTTTCCTTTAGACCACCAGAACCGCGCAATTTTGCTTTTTCACTTGCAGGTTAAACTGTGTAACTGTAATCGCCAGTCAGAATAAAAGTCGTGATAGCTAATAAATTCTTTTTTGTTTAGTTTAAACCCAACTCCTGTTTTTATCATAGGGGTTAAAAATCAACAGAACAACCCAACAGCACTTTTTCTGGGGGGTCTTTGAAGAAATCGGGGTTTTAGAGATAGCATGTGCACGCTTTTATGAACGTTTGTGGGTTAAGATGTCCATGTCAAATTTGCTAAAATTTGCTTATTTTTTTTGTCACTACTTTCACCGTCACTGGCTGCATTTTTCAAACTCAGACGTGTTTGTGAGGCTCATTTTTAACCAATATTTACGTAAATTAAAAAAAAAATGTAAAAAAAGTTTAAAAAAGCGCTTTTTATTTTTCACCCCAAACGTTAACACTTCAAGGCACGTTAACCTTTCAATAAAACCCCCCCAGCATTTTTGCTTTTTCAAAAAATACGTCAAAGTTCAAACCCTTTGGTTTTCTTTTTTAAATAGTTCACTAATCTTTATTTTAAAATTTTTCACGCTTGTTTTTTATATTTTTTGGAAAAAAGATCAGTAATTGATGTTTCAAACCTGCTCCTTAACCTTTCTCTATGGCCCTTCCAATTCAACGTGTGAAGTATATTAGTAAGCTTTCTAACTTCTTCAGGCTTCATTTTAAAACCAGAATAAAATATAAATTAAAAAAATTAATTAATCAGTTTCTCTCTCCCTCATTCACTCCCACATCTCTCTCTCCCCCATTCACTCCCACATCTCTGTCTGTCTGTCTGTCTGTCTGTTTACTTCTTTGTCTGTCTGTCTGTCTCCACCTCTCTCTCTCATTCACACACACACACAGACACACACGGAATCATTCACACAATAAACAGGCGGTGCTTGCAGGAGAATGTAAAAGGGGCTTTTTGTTGTTCACACTTGAACGACGTAAATTCGAGAACAGCCGCCAAAAGCACTTATTAGAGTCCTGAATCAATAATCACAAGATCTCTTCAAAGTTCTCTCAGCGGCCGCCCGAATAGGCAGCCTTAAAGCAGGGAAGCAAAATGGTGAAGCAAAACGACGAAGCAGGAGCAAATACGTTGAAGCCACAACACAAAAAAGTCATTTTCATTATATACAAAAGTTCATTTCATTATATACAAAAACCATTTTCATTATAATGGGGTAGGCCGTCTGAAAAGGCAGTCAAAAAGTTGAAGCAGGGCGTTTAACAGAGTAGAACAAAAATGTCAATACTAGTTGACCTATTTCAGCGCTACAGGCTGTAGCGCGACCTATTTCAGTGCTCAGCCTCTTCCCCTCAACCGTAGCTGGCGTCTCCTCAGGCCGCGGCAGCCACTGCGTGTGGTGGTGAGTGAACTGACTAGTATGCTTGACCAGTTCCGCCATTTTTTACTGAGATTGTTGCTGTTCACAGTCAGAAACAATTGACAGTGTCTTCTCAGCCCAATAGCGTCTGATCTCCTCACTGCTTTCAAACATGGTTTTGAGCTCTTTTTTCATGTTAAAGACTTCATAAAAAGACAGTCCAACAGTGCTGAATTTGGAAGTGTATGGAAATAACAAACGAAATATCTCTCTCAGTCTCCGTGCGTAGGAAGGACAAATTCCAATCTTTGTTTTCAACCACTCATTCCACGTTTCATTGTGCATTCCTTTCCCTTGTTCTGCTTCAAAAAACTTAAAAGTAGTTTCCAGAACACCTCCATATTGCAGATTGAACACCATTGAAGTTGCCTCCTGTCTTTTCATCTGTTTATATCCCTCAACTAACTTTTCAATGGCAGTTGCTGTTGATGTGACATCAGTCAGGTGAAAAAAAAACACTTCCTTCCTAACTTTCATCTGAACATCAACAATTTTTGACTTCAAATACTCGTGGAGTTCATTTGGAGTCATAGTTGTTTTAGCCTTCTTTGCTGAGTAATATACTTCAGCCAGTCCTTCGTTTTGGTTTTGAAGGGAGTTTGGGGATTTTCTTTTTAGGGTCTGGTCCTTTATCTTTCATTCCAGTCAAAGTATTGAGACATAATTGATAATAATTCATGTGTTCTTGAATTATGTTTGCTTGATCCGCGTTCCAGTTCGCTTCTGCTTTTGAAGTAGACGCTGTTGTGGTTCCATTCTATGATCTTCTGGCAAAATTAAACTAGTTGGCTGTTCAGAGAAATCTTTTAGATTTTGGTGTGCTACTTGGATTCAAAAATTTCCTGAGTTAACTCTGAAGAAGAAGGAAATAAATCTGGAGAAATACTATCTCGAGACATATCAATCAGCAGAAACAAAGTTTTTAAAGTCAATCACTTTTATCACCCGTCTTCACTGCTCAACACCGCCAAGAGAAATGACAGGACAGGGCTGCCCGGTTGCTAACAACACAAACATGTCTGGAACTGTTTTGGCTAATTGTGCTATGCGTCATACATCGAATGTTCTAGAATAATCTACTGGTTATAAATAGGCTAGACGGATCTGAACACCGTAAGTTGCCGCTATTGCTGTTGCCGCTGCTGCTGCCAGAATCAGTCATGACGTTATCAATAGCTAAGCGGTGATGTAGTTGCCATGCAGGTTGGTTTGCTGCTTGCTTGCCTTGCATGCTCCGCCGCGCACAGTTCCAGCAATCAATATTGGTTTGAAGCGGTCTGTGTTGGAGTTGTTAAGCCATATAAGTATTTAGTTGATTTTATGTGTCTGGAGAGAATGTAAATATCTTTGTTCACGATCACCAAATCTTATCTAGCACACAAGCCCCCGTTTTAATGTGCCGATTGCGTCGATTTTTAGAGGTTTTTGTGTGTTAATTGTGTTTAAAAACAGGTGTTAATTTTGGCTAAAAGTGACATGAGATGGACGTGACTTGGATGTGAAAAGGGGGTTTTCGTGCAAGATAAGATGGGTGAGCTTGAACGAAGATATTTACATTCTCTACCTTTGCTGAATGCAGTGGAGAATTGCTGGTTCAGCAGCTCAGCTTTCTGCTTGGGGTCGGTGATGAGCTTTCCATTGGACTTCAGAGCAGGGACACCAGTGGTGGTAGAGCGCTGGTGTTTAATGTAGGCCCAAAATCTCTTCTGGCTTGGTCTGGAGTCCTCTTCAGAGCTATATTGGGAAAATAGGCTTTCAGTGTATCGCCAATACGAGCGGCGTAGGCGTTTCTTGATCTCCTTGTCAAGTTTCTTGATCTCTATCTGCCTGCCCTTATTGCCGTCCTTCTTTCTCTTCCTGTAGGTTCTGTCTCTTTTCCTGATGAGTTTGAGTATGTCAGAGGTCATCCAGGGAGGGACTCCTTCCGCCTAAGTCTCTTGGTTGGTATATGTTAGTCCAAGCTGTCTTTCAGTGTGGTCTTGAACTATGCCACAAGTTTTCTGTTG
>CM031624.1:26772255-26779755 GCA_018398815.1 Conus ventricosus | reverse complement strand
CCAGCGAAGACGACACAGAACCCGGCACAGGCCAAGGGCACACCAGACCCAGCAAGGACCTGGCCCTAATTATGACTCGAAGTCACTCACTCAGAACTAACGGCGCTCCCACCTCATCTACAAGGAGCACGTGCTCCGACGACCACCAGGGACCGAAGTGAAGCTATCCAACGCATTCCGCCCCGGTCGGAATCAAGTGAGCCTCACTCACAACACAAACGCAACCATTGGTCAGAACAGTGTGTCCCTCCGCACGGCTACACACCTGACCAACGGTGCAACAACACGACAATTTACAACAGCAACTCACTGACTTGACAATACAACAACAGCCGATATCCTGCCCCGCCCCCTCTGGTGTAGAACCAAAGTAACAAAAGGGTCGGAAACGAAACCAACTTCCTCCTACCATTCCCTCAATAGATGAAGACTGGAAGGCAAAAATACTGTATATCCTACCTAGCCTAACCTTTCTACCTAACCTCCACCTAACTAAAACCCCAACCCTACACACACACACGCACGCGCGCGCGCGTGCGCGCACGCGCGCGCGCACATGCACACGCACACGCACACGCTATCTTGAACCACCACCACTCTAAACACATGGACGTGCTGGTTTAGTACCGCCGATCGGTGACACGGTGTTATTCCTCTCCCCCCCCTCTCTCTCCCTCTCCCTCTTTCTTTCTCTGTCCCCCCCCCCCCTCTCTCCCTCTCCCTCTCTCTTTCTCTGTCCCCAGTCGCTCAGCCTCTCTGTCTCTGTCTGTCTGTATGTCTGTCTGTCTCTCTGCTTTTCCTCTCTCTATATGCCCCTCTCTCTCCTCTCCCTCTCGAAACAGCGTTGTGCTAGGATGTAGTTAAGTCAACCAATTATCATAACCACCCATGCAATTTTGGAATGAGTCTCCTGATCTAGATCTAATACGACAGTTTCACCCTCAAGAAGATCGTGCGCCATTCACAGAATTGTTCAGTGGCAAGGGCTGCCCTTACAGGTGACCACGCAGATCAGCTTGCTGTCGTCGCTTGTTCACACCAGGTCGGCCCACTGCCTGAACACAGCGTTTTACACATGTGCCAGCCACCGTGTGTGCGCTTCCAAATTGATTGTGTGCACCACATTTTTGACTGTATGACTCTGTCAGCAGCGAATGTGGCGACCAGCTGGTCAGCCCATAGACAGAGGGCAGAGTCCCATCTGCTTTATTGATAAGTGCTGCCCCTTGCAGTGATAAGTGCTGCCCCTGAAGCAGTTTCTCTGTTTGGAGATAAGGAGTGTGTGTGAGGATGGGGATACACATGACGGTTGCTGGATGGTAGCGTTTTTCGCCAGTGGGCTCAGTAGTCATTAAATATGGGGTGGAACACCCATTGGAACGCTCCTGTGGAGATTCTGTCGTGTCACATCCAGTAGCCATTGCACACAATGGCATCTGCCAGTGAGAAGTTATATCTCTTGACGTCTTAATGGAATGCCCTAAGCGTGTCTGCCCCTTATGTAAAAAAATAAATTAAAAAATGCAGTTTCTAAGGGTGCCCATACATGCCATACATGCCATACATGCCCATAACTCCAACGGAATGCTGCTTATGAAACCGAATTCCCAAGCGGAAATGACCACACAGAGCACACGGAAAAAACAACAAGGATACATCCCCCAAAGAGGATGTTCCAAGCTTGCCCATATACCCTGTACCTGGCACATCAACACAGCAACAACTGGAGAAATAAACAAGCACAAATAGCATGTATTCAAGACTGCACAGTCTTTTCGCACAGACGAACAGAAATAAATACAGATAACCTCAGTTTGTCCGATACGAAAAGGAATTTTAAACAGTAGAGAACAGTAAATAACGAACACGTTGGATAACTCTTGCTTCTGCATGATGAAATCAATACACGCCCATGCTCCAAGGGAATGATGCTTAAGAATGGAACAGTAAAACGAGGTTCCATATCTGAACACACACATAGCATCTTGCACACACGTAAAATCCATCACCAGCTTTCGGAAGTGAAGGCCATTTGGCCATTGGTATGGGTGACACGTTACATATAGCATAAAGGGAGGCAACTGAGTGAACGATATTGAGGGAATGATATGGGACACGACTGAATCAAGTGCCGGCAGCTGGCTCTACCCAGGCAGGCAGCCCATTGTGCAAACGACAGTGTGGATTGTAAAGCGCTTCAAGCTTAGTCACTAGTCGAGGATAGGCGCTGTAATAAGTGGTCTAAATATCAATGATGGTGATATCATAACAGTGTTAATAATAATAATTATAGTATAATTGTTAATACTGCTATTATCATTACTATCATCATCATTAATATTGTCATCATTATCATTATTGTTATTACTATTATTGTTGTATGATGATGATACGTATGATGATGATGATGATGATGTCAATGATAACAATAATAATAACAACTACAACCGCAACAATACAAGATAATAAACAATAACAATAACAATACTACTACTACTACTACTGCTACTACTACTACTACTACTACTACTACTACTACTACTAACAATAATAACAATGATAATCATAATAATAGTGATGATAATAATGATAACTATGATAATGATGATAATGATAACGATGATCAAACTTATCATGATGATAATTCAATAATAATAATTAGTAGTAGTTGTAGTATTTGTAGTAATAATGATAATGATTATAATAATGATGAGATGATGATGAGATGATGATGATGATGATGATGATAATAATAATAACAATAATAGTAATAGTAATAATAATTAGGTCTAGTGATACAACCGACGTAACAGAGGGTGAACAGAGACAGAAAGAAAAAAAAAGAAACAACAACCACAACAACAAACAAACAAACAACAACAGCAACAACAACACAACAGTAGAGACAAACCCAACGTTGTCGGATTGCTGATCAGTAGAGACAAACCCAACGTTGTCGGATTGCTGATCAGTAGAGACAAACCCAACGTTGTCGGATTGCTTGCCAGTGACCTCACACAGCCTCACTCTTCTGCCATGGAATCCTCTTGCACATTGCACCTATTGTTGGTCTTCCCACCGCGAAGCAGGGAAAAAAAGGACAAGTGAAAAAGAACAAAAGTCAGTAGAACCCACGCTTGCTTGAATCAGGACCTTTGTCCCCCAACCAGTTGTTCTAAGGTACCAGGAGTCGTCTACTGGTGGTAAGACGAACATCCGGTTGGTAGTTAAGGACATATTAACAGTCTGTTGGAAGTTAAGGACAGATGAACAACCTGTTGGTATTAACATCCTGTTGGTAAACAGTAAACAAGTGGGGTATGTTCTGCTCCCATAAGGAAACCTAACACAGAGTAACTTTTATTCAAGACTGGCACAGCCTTTTAAACTTGAATAAAGTCAGACAAATACATAGACGAACAATCTAATAGTGGGGGAAAAAACAAGCGCAGGTCAACAACTGAACTGTCTGGCAAAGATTTGGACTTGAGGGGAGAGGAGAGGGGAGGGAGTTTGAAGATGGAGAAACTGGGAAAATGAAATTAAAAAAAAAAAAAAAAGTTACAGATATGAAAACTCTTCTCTAGCTGCATAAGGGAACCATCGCAATCCCTTTTGAAGGCAGATATATTTGTATTGCCTGCTCCGAGGCCTTTCGCCCGCTGGATCGGGACTCATCAGGGAGACACGGCTGGTTGTGTCTGCGCTCCCGGCGTCAAATAGAGACACACCACAGTCCATAATACTGTGGTGTTCTCACCACCATGGGTGCAAAAAAGAATCCAATAGCACCCCCAGAGCAGCCAGCGAAGAGTAGTAAATGCAACCAAACGAAAGTGTGGGGAGGAAAAAAAGTTGCTGTAAAACTAAAGACATTATGCAAATAATATAAAATGTAAGGGACAGTCTTTGAGCCTACGCCTGAGGATCCACCCAAAGATTCAAGGGAGATCAAAAGACAAACACACAGACGGACAGAAACAAATAACCTCAATTTAATCAAAGCAAATCGGAAATGAAATGAGGTAGGGAACAGTAAACGATAAACAGTAAACAAGTGGGGTATGTTCTGCTCCCATAAGGAAACCTAACACAGAGTAACTTTTATTCGAGACTGGCACAGCCTTTTAAACTTGAATAAAGTCAGACAAATACATAGACGAACAATCTAATAGTGGGGGAAAAAACAAGCGCAGGTCAACAACTGAACTGTCTGGCAAAGATTTGGACTTGAGGGAAGAGGAGAGGGGAGGGGAGTTTGAAGATGGAGAAACTGGGAAAATGAAATTAAAAAAAAAAAAAAAGTTACAGATATGAAAACTCTTCTCTAGCTGCATAAGGGAACCATCGCAATCCCTTTTGAAGGCAGATATATTTGTATTGCCTGCTCCGAGGCCTTTCGCCCGCTGGATCGGGACTCATCAGGGAGACACGGCTGGTTGTGTCTGCGCTCCCGGCGTCAAATAGAGACACACTACAGTCCATAATACTGTGGTGTTCTCACCACCATGGGTGCAAAAAAGAATCCAATAGCACCCCCAGAGCAGCCAGCGAAGAGTAGTAAATGCAACCAAACGAAAGTGTGGGGAGGAAAAAAAGTTGCTGTAAAACTAAAGACATTATGCAAATAATATAAAATGTAAGGGACAGTCTTTGAGCCTACGCCTGAGGATCCACCCAAAGATTCAAGGGAGATCAAAAGACAAACACACAGACGGACAGAAACAAATAACCTCAATTTAATCAAAGCAAAATCGGAAATGAAATGAGGTAGGGAACAGTAAACGATAAACAGTAAACAAGTGGGTATGTTCTGCTCCCATAAGGAAACCTAACACAGAGTAACTTTTATTCAAGACTGGCACAGCCTTTTAAACTTGAATAAAGTCAGACAAATACATAGACGAACAATCTAATAGTGGGGGAAAAAACAAGCGCAGGTCAACAACTGAACTGTCTGGCAAAGATTTGGACTTGAGGGGAGAGGAGAGGGGAGGGGAGTTTGAAGATGGAGAAACTGGGAAAATGAAATTAAAAAAAAAAAAAAAAAGTTACAGATATGAAAACTCTTCTCTAGCTGCATAAGGAAACCATCGCAATCCCTTTGAAGGCAGATATATTTGTATTGCCTGCTCCGAGGCCTTTCGCCCGCTGGATCGGGACTCATCAGGGAGAGTCCGATCCAGCCTTTCTTGAAGGCAGATATATTTGTATTCTATCCAGGCCTTTCGCCCGCTGGATCAGACTCATCAGGGAAGTCCCGACAGCAGCGAAAGGCCTCGGTAAGCAGCAAACAAATATATGTGCCTCAAAAGGGATTGCGATGGTCCCTATGCAGCTAGAGAAGATTTTATATCGTAACTTTTTTTTTTTTTTGAATTTCATTTTCCCAGTTTCTCATCTTCAAACTCCCCTCCCTCCTCTCTCCCCTCAAGTCAAATCTTTGCAGTCAGTACAGTTGTTGACAGCGCTTGGTTTTCCCCCTATTAGATTGTTGTCTATATTGTCTGACTTTATTCAAGAAAGCTGTGCCAGTCTTGAAATAAAGTACTCTGGTTAGGTTCTTATGGAGCAAACATACCACTTGTTACATGTTTATCGTTACGGTCCCACTATGTTCATTTCGATTTTGCTTGATAAAGAGGTATTTGTTTCTGCCGCTGGTGAATTTGTCTTTGATTCCTTGAATCTTTGTCTCAGGCTAGGAAAGACATGTCCCTTATTTTATATTATTTGTATGTCTTAGTTTCAGCACTTTCCTCCCACACTTCGTTATGTTGCATTTACTACTCTTCGTGGCTGTCTTGTATTGTCTTTTTTCCACCTTGGTGGAACACCACAGATATGACAGGGGTGTCTCTATTGACCGAGCGGCGAAAGATGTCCCGGAGCAGGCAATACAACAATATATCTGCTCAAAAGGGATTGCGATGGTTCCCTTATGCAGCTAGAGAAGAGTTTTTCATATCTGTAATTTTTTTTTTTTTTTTTTTCATTTCATTTTCCCAGTTCTTCCCATCTCAAACTCCCCTTCCCTCTCCTCTCCCCTCAAGTCCAAATCTTTGCCAGACAGTTCAGTTGTTGACCTGCGCTTGTTTTTTCCCCCACTATTAGATTGTTCGTCTATGTATTTGTCAGACTTTATTCAAGTTTAAAAGGCTGTGCCAGTCTTGAATAAAAGTTACTCTGTGTTAGGTTTCCTTATGGGAGCAGAACATACCCCACTTGTTTACTGTTTATCGTTTACTGTTCCCTACCTCATTTCATTTCCGATTTTGCTTTGATTAAATTGAGGTTATTTGTTTCTGTCCGTCTGTGTGTTTGTCTTTTGATCTCCTTGAATCTTTGGGTGGATCCTCAGGCGTAGGCTCAAAGACTGTCCCTTACATTTTATATTATTTGCATAATGTCTTTAGTTTTACAGCAACTTTTTTTCCTCCCCACACTTTCGTTTGGTTGCATTTACTACTCTTCGCTGGCTGCTCTGGGGGTGCTATTGGATTCTTTTTTGCACCCATGGTGGTGAGAACACCACAGTATTATGGACTGTGGTGTGTCTCTATTTGACGCCGGGAGCGCAGACACAACCAGCCGTGTCTCCCTGATGAGTCCCGATCCAGCGGGCGAAAGGCCTCGGAGCAGGCAATACAAATATATCTGCCTTCAAAAGGGATTGCGATGGTTCCCTTATGCAGCTAGAGAAGAGTTTTCATATCTGTAACTTTTTTTTTTTTTTTTTAATTTCATTTTCCCAGTTTCTCCATCTTCAAACTCCCCTCCCCTCTCCTCTCCCCTCAAGTCCAAATCTTTGCCAGACAGTTCAGTTGTTGACCTGAGCTTGTTTTTTCCCCCACTATTAGATTGTTCGTCTATGTATTTGTCTGACTTTATTCAAGTTTAAAAGGCTGTGCCAGTCTTGAATAAAAGTTACTCTGTGTTAGGTTTCCTTATGGGAGCAGAACATACCCCACTTGTTTACTGTTTATCGTTTACTGTTCCCTACCTCATTTCATTTCCGATCCTGTTGGTAGTTGAGGACATGCTAACAATCTGTTGGTAGTTAAGGACATATTAACAGTCTGTTGGAAGTTAAGGACAGATGACAACCTGTTGGTATTAACATCCTGTTGGTAGTTGAGGACATGCTAACAATCTGTTGGTAGTTAAGGACTATTAACAGTCTGTTGGAAGTTAAGGACAGATGAACAACTGTTTGTATTAACATCCTGTTGGTAGTTGAGGACATGCTAACAATCTGTTGGTAGTTAAGGACATATTAACAGTCTGTTGGAAGTTAAGGACAGATGAACAACCTGTTGGTATTAACATCCTGTTGGTAGTTGAGGACATGCTAACAATCTGTTGGTAGTTAAGGACAGGTGAACATCTGTTGGTAGTTAAGGACAGATGAACAACCTGTTTGTATTAACATCCTGTTGGTAGTTGAGGACATGCTAACAATCTGTTGGTAGTAAGGACATATTAACAGTCTGTTGGAGT
>CM031624.1:26739888-26770803 GCA_018398815.1 Conus ventricosus | reverse complement strand
GGTATGACTGTGGATGGTGTATTTGGCATTGGCATTCAGTGGCTTCGTAGTGCGGTCAAAGACAGCTGGCTGCATTTGTCTGGTGGAATGCCATGTCCCACTCGCTCTCCCAGTTTCCAACTTGGCGAGGTCCTCTTGGAGTTTTACCGGGTCTTCAGGGCAGACGATCAGTCGGTTATACTATGGTGTCATCAGCGAATAGGCGGGAGTGGAGGAAATTCTTGTTGGAAGGTCATTTATATATGTGAGGAAGAGACAAGGTCCAAGCACTGTTCCCTGGGCACCCCAGATTTCACGCGGATATAGCCAGACTGTGCACCATTGACCACCACGGCTTGTTTGCGGTCGCTGAGGAAGCTTGCTATCCAGCTGTTGGTGTTTCAGGGATCCCATATGGTCTAACTGTGGACAAGTAGGCGTGATTCACACGTCGAAGTTTTAGCAAAGCCCATAATAATGATTGGATGCAATCCACCTCCACGCGATGGAACTTTTTTCTATGAACTCGCAAACTCTCCACGGGGCGATGCTTGTAAGCCATGTTTTTGGTTTGGGCGATTCGTTCGACTCCAGGGGGCGCATGATACCTGACTAGACAGCCCAGGTCTTTAGCGGGACGCGGGTTGGGAGATTGGCGGTATCAGATGCCTTATAAGTCCCCTTTTTGAACACAGGGGCCCATGCCTCTTTTCCAGCCCTTTGGGGCACCCCGCCGTTTTGCAGTGGGACCGAAAAGGGGGCCCGGGAAGGCGCAACTTCTTAGCACTTTGAGCACTTGGGATGATACCGTCGGGCCCAATTTTTTTGGGGGATTATCCCAAACGTTTTCAATGCCATGGGTGCGAGGTGATGTCTTCCATGGAGGGGAATTTGCGCGGGATTCGTAAATGAGCATTTTTTTTTCTAAACCTTTTTTCCGGAAGGCATCCCTTTTTGCTAAATGCGGGGGAATTGCTGGTTCAGCGCTCATTTTCTGCTTGGGGTCGTGATGACTTTCCATTGGGACTTCAGAGGGGGGACACCAGTGGGGGTAAGCGCGGGGTTTTAATGTAGCCCAAAATCCTTCTGGCTTGGTCTGGGGCCTCTTCAGGCTTTTTGGGGAAAATAGGCTTTCTGTTTCGCCAATACACCGGGGCGTTTCTTGATCCCTTTGAAAATTTTCTTGATCTCCACTCCCCGCCCTTATTCCCGGGCCTTTTCTTCTCTTCCTGTAGTTCGTCTCTTTCCGGTGATTTGAGATGTCAGGGGTCATCCAGGGGGGGACCCTTCTCCCCTAAGCCCTTTTGGTGGTATATTTTTACCCCTGCTGCTTTTCAGTGGGTTTTGACTTCTCCCACAAGTCTTCTGTTTTTACATCGCTTGTGTCTTGGCGTCGTCCGCAGTGCTCCCCATGCTTGTTTGAGGGCCCCCAGTCTGCCGCCCAAAAAGGGGGGATGGAGGGTTGGGCTTTTTGAAGGAATCGGGCTTTGTTTTGAATTTCAAAATAGACGATCGAGGGTCAATCCAGGAAAATTAAAAACCCAGGGAATAGGGAAGGGGTTTTTGAGGATAGGTCTAGTATCTCCTTACAATCCTCACCATGCGTTTTGTGTCCTGGACCATCTGGTAAAGGGCGGGAAGAGAAGTAAATATTTTTCGTTAAAGCCCCTATCAAAATTTTGCACGAAAACCCCCCTTTTCACATCACGTCGCGTCCTTCTAAAGTCACTTTTTGAAAAAAATTTTTTCACAAAAAAAATTAAACATGCAAAACTGCCAAAAATTGACATACAGCACATTAAAATGGGGCTTACGGCAAGATAAATTTTGGTGATCGTGAACGAACATATTTACATTCCCCCAAGGGTAAAAAATTAAGGGTTTCATACGCTTTTCACTTCCAGCAATAAAATAAATCTGAAAAAACAACTACCCTTCCATCTTGATTAGTTTTTTTACATCCAATGAATTTTATAGCCCCTCAATTAAGTCTTAAATTGACTTTTCCGCAAAACTATAACGTAACGAAACCTGCTTAATTGAGGGCACACTTTTAAACTGTAGATGGCGGGCCTTTAAAAAACAAATTAGTATTTGTTTTTAACTGTTTAAAGGACAAACAACTTTTGGGTTCACAAAAAAATGGGCTGGTCTACTGCCTACATACCATAAAGACCGTTTTTAAGTGCAATTTTTTAAATATGAAATTTTTCACCACTATCAAAAACCCTAAAATTGAGCAAGGTTTCTAGAAAAAGGGGCCCCTTTTTTTTGAAGTTCTGGAAAATTCATAGAAATTATAAATTTGCCCCCTTAATTTTTTAACTTAATGCCAAAATTGGCTAAAACTTCTCTTAAAAACAAAATCTGTAGTACCTTTGGGGGTTTTTTAAATGTTTAATAATTGCCTTGCGCCTTCACTACCCATTTTTTTAGTCTTTTAAATTTTAATCCTTTTACTTTAAAACCAATTTCTTTAAGGCAACCCCCTTAATCGCCGCGCCTATGTCAAGGGATACCCAAGAACACACCCCTTGTTTTGTTGGGTTATATAGATACATCTTTTTTAAACCCCATTTTAAAAACTTATTTTAAAAAAAAGGAAACCCTTTTTTAAATATAACGAAAGTGCCACTTACGAGTAGGAGCGTTTTAAAACCCTTTAAATCTTGACTTCAGAAATTTAACCATTGCAGTAGATGGACATGGGGCTTCCAAGTCAGACTTGTAAATCCCCTAACAAAATTTTTAAAATCCTCCAAAAAGATGACAGATGCCCACATGTCTCCACCCTATGGCTTTTTTTCCAAATCAGTTAAATTTTGCCATTTACGGCAACTACTGGCTCCCGGTGTTTCAAGGCAAACTTTTTAAACCACCCCAATTTTTTGTAAGTCAATATAATTTTAAAGTTTATTACCATACAGACGAATCAAACTGAACTACAAGTGCCTCCCCCTAATGACAACGCGTTTAATCCATTTAACAGCCCAATGGACATAATGCATAGAAAGAATGCAACAAATTTAACTTTAATTTTTAAAACTGATTAAACAAAAGTTAGACCAAAATCATGGATGGCACATTGATTTGGGGGTGCAAAAAAGAATATAATTATGACAACTGGCCGGGCCACCCCTCTTTTCAACCAAACAAACAATTCTTTGGGGATCCATAAAACAAAAACCCCAAATCCCCGGGGACAACATTTATCTTAATGAAATGAAGGCCTAACAATCCCGGGAGGAAAGACCAATGACTCCAACACATACGTTTGGTGCCTATTGGACACAAGCACAACTAAGTCTAGCATAGTAATCAATCTACGGGCTTTGATGCCAGAAAACATTTCGGGCCAATTTAGAAGATGCTTTAACCTGCTGTTGATTTGCCTCCCAAAAAAGACAAAGTTTTTTTTGCCTGCAAGGTAAAAGGGTTTTGACTTGTTGAGGCCATGATTATACATGTGCCTTCTGCCCCTTAGCCACAAAACGGGCATGATACAGAATTATAACAATGAAATCCCATAGCTGAGACGACAAAATTTAGGACACAAAAAGGGTTTAAAAACAAAAGGCCTGCCCCACCAATTAAAAAAAAAGTACCTACCTAAAAAGCGATCCATTTTAAGCGCCCCTCAGCCAAACAGCAGCCCAGAAAGCACCCCACCTGTTAATGTGCCTCACACTGACATCATACTAGCGAAAAGACACCCCCAGTTTTTTTAACTTTTACGGATTACTAACTTATTTAACTAAAAATTAACCCAGCTAGCACTCCAAAACGCCAGAGATGGCAGCCTAAAACCAGCAACTTTACCTATGTAACAAAACCCCAAACCAAACAACACGCCTATTATACCGGGCGAGCATAAACGCTTGGCACTAACTTCTTTAATAAGTTTGCTAATGATGCAATTGTTTTCTAATCCAATTTTTACCGGCTGGGCGTGGAGAGCTACGGCCCGTTGGCGCACCACCTGTTAAAGCAAAACGGTTAAGAAGCAATCCAACAGTGTTAATATACTAACTTTTTAAATCCCCTGTTTCTGAACAGAGCCCTTTATTTTTTCTGCTACGTAGTGTTTTCATAAAGTATTCTTTTTATTTTCTTTATTCTGCTTGTTTGTGATGCTACTCGCTCTTTTTATAACGCACTTCTAACCTAGCCGCCCTTTGTAGCCTTAAATTTTGTATTTCTCTGTATTCAGCCTTTTTTTTCTCGACCTAAATTTTTATCATCGCACACTATTTTTTTTTTTTCTTTTTCTATCTCCCTATCCAGCCACCAAGTTTTGCTAAATTTTTTTTATTTTCACCCCTTATTTCCGTAGAGCCTCATTAAGCCCCAGATTCACCCCTGGCAAGGGAGAATCTCAATTGTTTTTAATTGCGTCTCCTCATTAAAACTGTTTAATTTCGCTATTGTTCTTCTGCTCTTCTAATTGATTCATTTTTTGTTTAAGGCATCATTTTCTTGTTGATTTAAAAATTTTGAAGGGGTTTTTTTTGTTTTCAATTGTTTTGGGCACCCCCGCTCCAAGTTCTGTAAATGACTAAGGGCTTCGGTCTAAGCTCTAAAAGGGTTTAATTTTTCGGGCTTAGCAATGGGGATTTTTTCACCATTTACTTATTTTAAAAACTTGTTTGGTTTTTTTTGAAGTAGCTTTTACAGGGCCTCCTGCACCGGTTTTATAAAAACAAACCCACCATTTTTCCCCAAAAAAGGGAGGACAACCCCCTGGTATCTCTCCTATTTTCATAGAATTTTGAATCGCGTCCAATAGTTCTTGCATTGTATGGGGAGAAAGAACCTCCCCTTCAAGCTCTTCTTGCAAGAAGGGCCTAGTTCTTCACTTCTTTTTCACCAACAATCAATCGCGTCAAAATCTCTTTCATATTTTTTATTTTATATTCTTTTTGTTTTTAAAAAATGAACCATGGGTTGGACCTCGATCCAAAAAAAGAAAAGGGCCCCCCATGGGAAAATATAGGAAACTGTAATTAGTGTAAATACTCCTAAACATTGGCCTGAACAAATTTTTAACGTCAATTTCCGGATTTTGGGGCGCTGGCGATGTTAAAAATCCCCGGCACTGCTAAACTACTTCAAAAAGAATTAAATCGATAATCCAAGCAGGGGGTTTTTTCAAATTTTTTGGGCAGAGCTACGTTAAAATATAGCAATCAACGGGAGGGCAGAAAGTCTTTGACTGGGCAGGCAGCCATTTTTACCCTCTTTCTGATCTAGGCCCCTAAAAAAAAAAGGAAAGAGAAAGTTTATCGGGGAATACAAAGCCCAACAGTCTTAAGCACACTAAAGCAGGATGCAAAAAGATGTTAAAGATGGGGCAGTAGCAAACTTTTTGGGCAACGGGTTCGCTTCCCCCCTAATTTTAACTGTTAAAGACGCATACCATTTTGCCGGGGCACTAAAAGAAAAACTACTATAACTGACATTTAATCCTCGATTCGCTTTCTTCTAAGACCCTTTAGCTAAATACACCCCTCCGACATTTCTCTTGATTTGATTTTGTTACTAACCCCCGAACGGGGCCAAAACAATCTTAACCCAGTAAAAAGAAAAGGGTTAAAATTATTATGAATGGTTATGCCTCCATTACAAAAAATAAAAAAGCGAGACACTTTTTGGGAAACATACATAAAAAACGTCCTGAATTTTTAAAAAGGGAATTTTTTTTCTTGTTTACGAAAAACAACCCTTTTTTCAAAGAGAACAGAAGCGTTTAATAAAAAAAAATTAGAAGGTGGACTGGGCAAAAAAGGCAAGTCTATCATTGTATTGGGGTCGTGGTCTTTTACCTCCCCAAACCTTTGATAAAATAAAAAAATTTGTTTCGCTGGTTTTTGGAAAAGGGGACCCTGCAGTTGATCGGGTAGAAAAAACTTCGCCTTTATGAGTAGGCTTGAAGACACTTGAAAACCCCAAATAGGGCTGGGGCTGGATTTTGATCCCATTTGACAACAATTTTTTGAAAGGGGAAAAAGGGCTGGGGCAGATATAAAAAATAAATATTCACAAGAAAGCAGACGGAAACCCCATAAAAATGCATGTTTTTAGGTTTTGATGCCATTTAAACATTGAAAAAAACAGGCTAAAACGGGCTTATTAAAATTAAAAAAAAAACCTTTTAAAAACAAGGATAGCTTGAATTTCACCAAAAATCCGCACTGTTCTTTTATCGCGGTTTACAGGGGTGTGGGAAAACTTCTTGCCCTATTTGTTCAAAACAATAAAAGTTTATTACAGCCATTGTTATATTCGCAAAACCCCATTAATCAAAAACTTAAAAAGAAAGGATTAATTGGGACAGTGAAAATATTTTTTAGTTATCCTATGACAACGACGACGAAACATTAATGACATTGAGGGAACAAACGCTTTTATTATTGATACTGTTCGCTGAACGAGACATTGTTAAAAAAAAAAAGCTCCGTCAAAGCACCCTTTTAGGGGTTGTCCGGGCTTATTTTTCTGGTGGCTCTTACTAAAAAAAAAAATTTCTGTTTTAAAAAATTTTAGATCCTTTTAAAACGTTGTATTTTTTAAACCAAAGGACAAAGATAGTTTTGAAGAATGTTTAAGTGAAAATACATAATAAGGGACAAAGAGGCTAAAAAAAAAAAAAGAGCATTAGAAAATCTAAACACGCTAAGCTTGTTTTAGGGACGCCCCCCCCATTCAATACGTTTGTTTATTTAGATTGTTTATTATTGTTTGTTTTAAAACAATTTGTTTATTTAATTTTTATATTATAAAAAAAATGTCTCGGGGGCCCAAAAAATCAAAAGTGCGCTAGCTCCTAAATCACTGCAAGGCTGAAAGACCTAGCAGACACAACTGAGTTTATCAATGGGATCCCAAAAATTTTTATGGATTTGATTCACAGATGAGGGGTTTAAAACAACAGAAATTAAAAGACAAAAAACGACGCAAACCACCCAGAAGAGATAAGAAATTTAAGGGAAAACGATTTGGGGAAAACAGAATCAAATTTCATAAAAGAGAAAATTTTGGGCGTTGCTTCCTAAAAATTTCTGG
The DNA here is from genome assembly GCA_018398815.1 of Conus ventricosus. Lineage (NCBI taxonomy): Eukaryota > Metazoa > Mollusca > Gastropoda > Neogastropoda > Conidae > Conus > Conus ventricosus. Next base: position 26,763,762 of record CM031624.1, on the reverse strand, counting down.
AATTTAAAGTTTAAACTACGAAGCCCTAATGTATATTTTTGATAAAAAAACAATTTTAGAAAACCTTAAATCAGGCCCTTTCTTTTTAGCCGTTCCAAACCCAAAACAGAAAAAACAGATTGAAATAACTGCGGGTTTTCGAATATGCACAAGAAAAAAGTCTTAGCAAAGTGGGGTTTGACACCGCATTAAAAATTTTAACCCCAACGCTACAGCACTACCAGGAAAATACGATGTTTTTTTCCGCTTATTTATTACCGGGGGAAGGGCATACATTTGCCAAACATACGAAATCAAGTGACAAAAAAAAGGCTGAAAATTTAGATGCCCCTTAACTGGGTATTCAATTACAAAAACGAGACAAAAAAAAACACCCTGTATCATCTGACAAGGTTACGTGATGGTTGACAAAGACAAACTAACTATCACTTTATTTTCATTAATATGTTGATTTTATTGCGTTTTACTCGTTAATGAAGTGCCCCCGGGAAAATTTAATAAGAAGAAAATAGGCAAGTTTATTAATTAATAAAAAAATCTTTTTTAAAAAAAATGAAGTTAAACGTTTAATTAGACAAAAAACTGAACTTAAAAAGGGAAAAGAAATGATTTGGGAAAGATAGGGCACCAAAAGAAATTTTAAAAGTTTTAAAAAATACCTTTTTTATGAAATTACGGTTCATACTGTAGCAGCGTAAGGCGGGTCAGTGTTCGGGCTTAGCTACGGGGGTTGGGGGCCCCGGGCCTTTTTTTTACATTAGGGGGTCTCGGGTTAGTTAGGCCCCCTTTCAAATGTAATGCTTTTTTTAAAAAAATTAACTAAAAATTTAAAAAGACACGCCATTGTTGCCCTAGCTCAGAAAAACTTTGTTCTTTAAAGTTTAAAAATAACAAATCATTACAGGATGAAAATTTTACAAAAAAAATTCAGAAGCTTAGGCAAAGGGAGGATTAAGACGGCAAAAACTTGAACTTAAAAAGGATGGAGAAAGACGTTTACTTCACACGGGAACACTGATGAAATTTAAACAGAACTTTGAAAAACAAACACTTGACAGAAAAAACCCCAAAATAGGGTAAAAAATGTTTACAGACTTAGCCGCCTGACTGAATACTGGCCTGCATTCTCATGGGCACGCAAATATTATGAAAAACCCCCCCCGCCACCGTTGTTCACTCGCCAGCGACCTACACAGGTACTGAGCTGTATTGACGCAGGCCCAGGGGCTGCATCTGCTATTCCACCCCGAAAAGCGCAGAAAATTCTGTCACGCCTCTTCCTGTAAAAACATTTTTCGCAAGGGATTTTGACCAAATTTCTGTTTCTAAATTTTGTTAACCGGAAAAACCCTGCAAAATTTTTCACTGTGCATTCACCCATTAACAGAAAAAATCGAACAACATTTGTGAGTAGCAGGCTAACCTTATAAAACAATACATGATGAAATCGAAACAACATTGTAAGGCCCTAGTGCAAAAATAAATTGGGAAAGAAACATTTTGGGCTAAATTCAACACGATAACAGGGGACTTAAAAAAAGAAAGCAACAAGGCAAGATAATTGCGTTACTTAAGAAATTTTCTTTACAAAATTTGACAAGTTTTCGGTTCTAAATCACATCCCAGTAAGGGCATAGCGCAGTGTTACGTAGAAGCCCCAGGTAGTTATTATTTTTACCTCCTGTCGCTAGCGCTTACAGCGTTTGTTTAGAGTCCGCTCTGTTGTTTTGATCGGTGTGGGCAAAGAATTAAAAAAAATAAATGTTTTGTAGATTTAATTTTTATTTATTTATTAAAAAAATACTGTCAACTCACAACTGATTTAAAGTTTTTGTTTGACGGGCAATGAAAGTTTAAACATTGATTTTTTGTGAAATTGGTTTTGAGAAAATTAAAAAATAAATAAAAGATCATAGTGAACTATTTTCAAAGCAATCAAATGATGAACATTGACTTAGGTTCAAAAAAACTAAAAATTTGGGAGGGGTTATTGTTTTTGGGTTTTAAAGGGCTTTAAAATGTTGCAACGCTTGGGTGAAGAATAAAAAAACGCGTTTTTACTTTCTTTTATTACATAAATTTTTTAATTTACTTTAAAAATTTTGAGTTTAAAAAAAACCCCCAAAAAGCGTCGATTAAAAAAAATGCCCCAGCGCACTGGTGAAAGGGAGTGACAAACAATTTAAACAATATGTTTTTGGAAATAGACAGGACTCATTAACCCCACAAATTTCATAAACGAACACATGCTACCTAAAATCCCACGTCTCTTCATGGAGCCGCCTAAAAAAAGTTTTTTGGGGTTCTATTGATTATATAAACCCGATGAAGTAACATGGAAAGTCTGGGGTTTTAACAAACAAAAAAGTTACAGCTACGCACTTTAATTCGGGCTGGGTGATTTCAAGCTTTTCCCCTTTAACCGCAAATGAAGAAGCAAAATTTCAAAGGTTCTTGAAGGTCTAAGGCACAGTCCTTTAAATCAAATTGAGACAAAAAAAGTTTTTATCCAAGTCGGCAATTTTTACCTTCCTCTCCCCAAAAAATTAGTTTTGAAACGAGCGCTAAACATAAAAAAATTTTGACAAAAATGTGTTTTAAATTTGGGGGTTTTTTTAGCACATTTACATCCGTTAAAAAAAACGCGAAAGAAATCTAATTATGAACAATATAAGCAAGACTGAACTTTGATAACAAACCTTTTCCCGTAAGTTAAACATATATCCAGTTTGAAGAGCAAAACAAACCAACACTGTAAACGTATCCAGGTCGTATAACGATCTAGTCCTCAAGATTTCCCCAAACCCCCCACTTTAAACATTCACTTTAAAAAACAGTAATTAATCCTGTTTGAAGATAGACAAAGAGTCGTATGATTTGCAGAAAAATAACAACTTTTTGGGGTATACCAAAGAATCACTATACAGGCTTTTTAAAGGTCTGGCAGAAAACCCAACTATAGCAGCTGCAAGTCATAAACTCTTGTAAAAGTTTTGTAACTGTAAACCAAACTCCCACACCCAAAACCGGGGGCTAAATTATTTCAAGAAAGTACACAAAATGCAGATGATCCATACGTGGTTTATGCGACTTAATCGCTCTTTTCCACAGTACTAGGCCCAAAACCAAAACAAAAACAAACCCTTTTTAACCCACCACAGTCTGTTTTTTTAGCGTTTTTTGTTGTTAGGTCAGACGATCAACCCGACACCCGAGATTTACAGAGGCCCCAAAACAGCATAGATTTTTTGAGCAATGAAACAACTTCGCCATTACTACCTAACAAAATAAATCTTTCAGACATTTTTATGACCCTGAAAACCAAAACCTATCCCCATCACCATGTTTTTATTTGCCTTGAGCTAACACCAACAGAAAGACCCACAGTGAGAGACCACGATCACATTTCTGGGAAAAATCCAAGGGTCGCGCACAACAATTTAACTTTTAACTTAAAGTTGACCCTAAGACATGGAAACTGCCTATCTTCTTTTATAACCTACGAGGGAAAGATTCTCATTCATCATGCAAGCAGGACTCTTAATATAAAAGGGGGACCTCAGCACAACTTCAAAAAGTACAGACTTTTTTTCCTTTACTGTTTTTCCTTTCTGACTCAGCCCAACATCTGATGGCTAGTTTGGAAAATTAGCGGGACTCTACAAGATATCCAATCACAAACAAACTTTACCCTCTTTTGGGGCGGAAAGGGGTCATCCTTTTAAACATAACTCGGGGAAAAGGGTTTAAAAAGCTCGCTTCCCCTAAAGGGGCTTTCTTTTCTAGTCTAAGGCAAAGACATAACTGACCTGAAATGAATACGCACAGAAAGCCGGACAGAAATACACTGTGAAACAATGGGGGATTATTTACGATCAATATTTATTGCTGACGTGGTTTATTGGGAACGTCATTTTAGAACTACAGATCTACATGCATAAACATTACTGTCTAGACCATCACATTTCACCTGCCCCAGGGTTTTTTTTTGGGATGCTTTCTTAAAGTCAAAACATTTGATTGACTTAATATCTGATCTCCCCACACCCAATGATTGAAACGGCTGAGGGGGGGCATTAAGGCCCCACATCCTAAATGCAAAACCAACAAAAATATTTAGACGACTAGACCCAAAAAACCGTCTAACTATCAATGTCTTTAAAGCCAATAATCTTATGGTTGGGGGTAAGACCAGCCCCTTCCCTTACGAACTTCAGGGTGTACACACATGGGAAAATAAAAATTTAAGGGGCTTAAATGGTTGGACGTTTGACCCAGATCAACAATGGTTTTTTCTAGAATAACTTAGAATATCCCGTGAACGCATGACCTCCACAACATTTTCCCTGGCCGCAAAAGAAAAAAAGAGCCCCACAGAAACCCCCTAAAATGTTCCCTTCTTTTGCCACAAAAATAATAGTTTGTCCCTAAAAGACTGTTTTTAGTTTTACCCCAAGCACAACTGAAACTGACGCGTTCATAGAATCATTTCTTTTGATCAAAGGGCCCCTTTTGAGCCTACATCAAAAAAACGACTTAAAAACCCAACCACTGACCTTCAAAAAACTTTACATGAACCCCCCCTTGGGCAAAATATGGAAAACCCCCCACAAACGTAAAAATGGAAATTAGTTACAAAGAAAACCAAGCCAAATTTAAATTTTTCCCCAAAAACCAACACAACTTTTAAAAAATTTAACACACCTGGTTGGGAATTAATTTAAGAAAAAGATGTTAAGCAGACAAGCCGGTGTTTAAACGGCTTTAACCCGTATTAAGTGCAAAGTTATTGATGTTAGAATTTCTTACGACTACTTAAAAACCCCCTTAACCCAAACAAGAGCCCTTTTCCGACACGCCTTTTTTTCTAGACTCCCCCAGAAACTTTTTCAAAAAACTTTGAAACAGAAATAGCTAAAGGGAAAGAAGGGTGGGACACCATGCGACTATCCAAAAGCCTCCTTACATTCAACTGTAACAGAAAGTAATTTGGGGAAAAGAAGGGTGAACTTAATGGGCAGTTTTTAAAAGAATATTCGGTTTGCGGGCAAAGATGAAGCGTTGCCAGCCAGACTTCCCGTAATAAAGAAAGGGTAAGGGGATAATAAAGAAGTTGTCAAAAAAAAAATAACTCGTAACACAACAACTCTCTTTGAAAACAAAGTATTTATCAACCCAAAGTTTTTCTCCCCTCCACACTTCATCAATAAACACAACTACTGTTAACAAAAATCACTAGTCCTAAAAAATAAAAAAAACTTACTCAATCCTGAGTTCTCAACTGTAGGGCCTGGAAACTTTAAAAGATTAACTTTACTACTTAAATATATTAAATTAAAACCTAACAGTTTTTTACTTTAAAAACCAACAAAACTTAAATTAAGAACCTAACTAGTACTTAAAAAAAAGAACTTTTTTTTTTTTTACTTAACTTGCATTTACTTTTACTTAACTTAAAAAAATACTTTCTAAACTATTTAACTTGTACTTACTATTCTTAACTTGCACTTTTTTTAGTTCTTAAAAACTATTCCTAAAAATGGGGCACAACAGGGTTTCACTTTTTTTTAGAAGGGGGTTCTTCTTTTTTTTACTGGGTGGGGTTTGTGACTTTGCTGCTAAATTTTGGGGTTAACATTTGTATCTAAAAATCCCCCGCCAACAAAAACACACCAAAACAAATAAAACAATTATCGTTTGTTTTTTGTTTTTGTTGTTTAATTGGGGGGCGGGCGACGGGGATGCTGAAAATCTAACAATTTTTGTTTTTTCTGATTGGTTTTTCTTTTTTCAGTCTGTTTTTTTCAGCTATTTAAAGCCCCCTCAACACGCCCCGACTTTTAGTCTTGAACTACCACTTGCGGTACATTCACTGGTACATTCTGCCCTGCAAAAGGGCCCCGGGCGTCCCTTTCTCCGACCTCTTTTTTTTTTATTGCGATTAAATTTTAAAAATCAAAATTAATAGATTAAAAATAATTAACCCCGATGAAAAAGGGCTAACATCGCCCCCCAACGTAATACATGTACAGCAAAGTTTTCTAGGGTCTTTTTAAAACCGGATCTTTTGATAAGTCGTATTTTAAATCTTCTTTTGAATCAAAGGCCATCTTACTTACTAAATTTGCAAATTTGGCTAAAAATTGGCGACCCACTGATCTAACCTTTTTTATCCTAGCTGTGCTTCCCTACCTAGCGTAGTACTTCCAAAGTCTGATGTTGACAATTGTTAAACTTTCAATACTAGTTCAGTGCCCAAATACTGTTTAATTTTCACAGCACTAGGAAAATAACTTCTTATGGCAGTGGCACGGATATTGCCCGCTCCTCACACTTTAATAGTTCGCACAATCCATTTTTAAAAACAACAAAAATAATAAATACGTTTTTAAACCCTATTTAAAGTTGTTAATTATGCATTTCCCACGTTTGGGGTTTAGTTTATTTTTAACCATTGCAAATGCTTTTTTAGGGTAAAACCACCAACGGGAAAGATAAAGATTTGCCCAAAAATAGTTGCAACTTTATTTTTAGCTTTAACAACAAAAATTATCGATTAAAAAGCACTAGACAGTCTTTCGTATTATGATTAATTTTTAATTTTTTTTTAGTTAAAAAAAAAAATGATGAAAAAAAGATTACAATACGTTTACCACTTGCTGTATTACGATCTTATATAGGCTATAGCGCAGCAAAAAAACATGTTTAAAAGAAGCCACGACCAGGAAGGTTAGACATTGAGGACGTTGTTAAGGGTTTAAAATTTTAATTGCGCAGGGATTGCCTCAAAAGACTTTTTTGTTACACAGGGGTTATACCAAAATATTATTCTAGAAAGTTAATTTTATAAGAAAAATTTATAAAAAAATGGGGGGATATTATGATGGTAGGAGGGCTTTTTAATGCCTTGGGGCCTTCCTGGAACAATTAAATTTTTATAAATTCGGTTTAGAAGAAAAAGAACGTCAAAAACAATAAAGATTTAACTAAGGCAAAGACGCTTTTTGGAAAAACAATTGCTCACCAAATTTTTTATAAAAGTTAAGAGAACAGGTAATGCAGAGCACACATTACAGACGTTGATGAGGCAATGAATGAGTATTACTTATGACGGGAAAGAGTTTTTAACATCGCCACCGCCAAACTATCGACTTTTTACCAACAGAAGAAACAAAAATGCAGAAATTTTTTATTGGGTGCAAGGGAGCAATGTACATTTTTTTGCATATCAAACAAAAATTTATTTAGAATGTAATAAAAAAAACAGTTAAAACAAAAAAAAAAAAGTTAAAATATGGATAAAGTTATTATCTCCTAAAGGGTTTTTGGAAGGAAAGACTTTCTATTGAAAACGAGTAAAGCCGAAAAATGTCTGAACAATCGAAAAAAATGGCTTTCAAAAAAACAAATTTGGCAAATTAACTGCCTGCCCCCAAAAAAATAAGGCCTAGATTTGTTTAAATCGTTTTCCAATACACCCACCAGATGCTTGCTGCTTCCCATGACAAAATTAAAGAAAAAGTTTTTGTATGCTCTGACAGTTTAGACAGGCTTCAAGGGACAAAGACGTTGAACCTTTAAAGGTAAAACTCAAGCGTGGCGTGGGTTTACAACAAATATCATGCAGGGCCCCTTAAAGATCCTAGGGTGATTCAAATTGATGATGGGAAAAAGTTTAAAGGTTCTTAAACCAGCGTTTTAAAAAACATTTAAGTTAAAAGAGGGATCCCGGCAACCATCGATCACAAGCCATAAAAACTTTAATAAAAAATCTAGCGAACGCTGTTTTTCCTATCAAAATTACAGGAAATTTTGGATAAACGCGAAAAACCCGAATGGGGGTTTGGAGATTTCCCAGCTACGTGGCATGAACAACGAAAATTTAAAACAACAGGTTAAAACCATAAACCAATCAAAAAAAAAAAAAAATTTCTTACGAAGATGTGCAAGGTAATCAAAAAACCTTTCCGTTTGGGGCTAAAAGTAAAATACTTGTATGTTCCTGGGAGGGGAAGGGGTGTTAGAATTAAAAGCCACTTTCCATATGAGCGAGATGTAAAGAAGTTTGAACGAATCAGAAAAAAGACCCTCCCGATTATTTAAGGAAACTCCTCTTTTAAAAAGTCTGCCCCTAAAAGGACGTTTGCGTGAAGAGCTGTAATTGTCCCGCCAAAAAACATTGTTAACAAAAAAAAGTAATTATTTTTTTCTAACCATTAGATTTTGTTAAACCCCCAATTTTTATACCCCTTGGGGAGAATGTAAATATGTCGTTCACGATCACAAACTTATCTTGCATGTAACACCATTTTAATTCATTACGTCAATTTTTGGCAGTTTTGCATGTCAAAATTTGTTTGGAAAAAAAAAGGGGTTTTAAATTTGGCCAAAAAAACATAAAGGACGCACATAGTGAAAAGGGGGTTTCGTGCAAAAATAAAATAGGACTTGACGAAAAATTTACATTTTCCTGGGATCGTACAGGGGGCAAGAAATTCTGGGGGAGAACCAGCTGGGCTGGGGTTTTGGGTTCACGTATGGCTTCCAGTCCCAAACGGAAAATTTAGGTCACCGGGCAAAGAGAGCTGGGTGCCCTTCATTTCAAAAGCTCTCCAAGGGGTGATCAAGTGCCATTGCATCAGAAACGTCAGGGGTAAAGGGAAGAAGTAAGTTTTCGCTGGTTTGTGCAACAGCTTGAGCCATATCATTTCACCGCCGTTCAAGCTCCGGGATTCCTCAATGCAAATTGTCTTTGTTGCAATGAGAACACGCCCCCCCCCTCTGCCGATGCGGTCCTTTCCCAAAATTAAGCCGTCGGAAGAAATCCGAGTTTTTAATTAAAGATTTTAAAAAGTTGGGCCGCCAGGTCTCCGACTGAAGATACATCAGGTTTTGTGCGGGATCCCAAAATTGCGTTTTTTCTACTTTCCAGGGGACTGAAAGTTTACTTATAAATCAGGGGGCAATTGTAAAAATTCCGTTTGACTGTTTCGGGGGGGGGTAAAGAATGCAGAGGTTTTAAATCTTTTCAGTTCAGGGAGGGATTTTGGGTAAATTTTTTTTTAAATCCTGCCAACCCATGTAGGTTTGAAAAGCGTACTTCAATTTCGGTTTTCACACACCAAAAATGCCAATTTTCAGTTCAAGCGCAAGTCTTCAAGGTGTCAAATCTATCTGTTGGCAAGAGGCTGAACCAGGCCCACGGGCTCAAGGCACTCCCTATTCCCGTGACAGGAAGTCGCAAAAGCCACAGGGGGGATCGAAGAAGACTTTTTATCGTTCAACTGAGTCCCCAAACACAAGTGTAGTTTTTTGCCCCTTCACAATTGGGGACTTTTGAAAACCAAAAATTTGGGAAAAAATTTGGCAAAATTTCCCCGGGTTTGTAGACCAAAAAATTTAACTTACCTTGGGTTTCCAGTGTTCATATAATTTTTGGGGTAACTGGAGAATAAAGAAAATAAAAATGAGAGCCAAGAGAATGAGAAATAACCACAAAAATAGAACAGCGAAAACAAAACACGGCTAGTCTCGCACAAACTCGTGACCTCCATCTGTTTGCCTTCATGTTAGATCATTGGCAAGTCTGACCCCTTTCTTTTCCAGATTACTCTGGGTGCTTTATCTTGGATGAAAGCCATTTTGTCTTTCCATCGTTTTAGTTTAACAATCATAGGCCTGTATTCATCCATTCTAGCTTGTCCAACACGATGTGCTCTCGCAATATCGTTCTCCACCCATGTTCTGTTATTATCCACCCTGTTGAGAGTTACACACACAGCACGTGCACATGCATCATACTGATTCATAGTCCTCTTTGTCACTGACAGGTGCCACACCAAATATTCGTAGATTTTTTTCGTTTTGAGTGGGCTTCTAATTTGTCAAGATCGTCGTATAGTTTGCCAAATTCTTCCTTCAGTTCAGAGATCTGAGATGACAGATGGGTACATTCATATCTTCTTTCCACTGTTTTCACCATGCAAGTTACCTATTTCAACAGACATATCTTCCATTCTGTCAGAGAACATTGCATTATCGTGTTCCAGTTTGCAACAACGTTGACTAATGTCTTCACATCTTTCTGAAACTTGTTGCAGATTGTCTTTGATAGTATTTAACTCTGATCGTACAAGCACGTTATGTTCCGACTGTTCCCCTCTCATTATTTCATTTGGTCGTTTTGCTCTCGTAGCTGTGACTGGATAGCTGCTAGTATTTCAGTAAGGGGCATCACAGGACACAAAGCCTTGCCTCACCTCTGTTTCTGTTGAAACTGTCAGGTCCCCGCTCTCACGTGATGGTACACCTTTCCCATCTTCTCCTCGCTGCGCAGGATGATCAGGCCCCGGGTTGACCTGAATGTCACCACTCAACAGGATTCTCCAGCACAGCGTTGGCAGCACACAGAGAGACGAGCACTAACACATGTAGGGCACTGTATGAATGGCCTTGACTGTTCAGGAACCACGTGTTCTCCGTGTGCGGCATTGTTCCTAACATGTTTTCTCCCTCAAAGGACACCCACCTTTTTGACATTTGAAACCTTGATTTTTCAACCCACTGCCCTGGCGGGAAAGAAACAGTACCCAAAAACAGCCATGACATTTTAACCGAAAGTGCACACACACAGCAACCCTGCCCCCAAAAAAGGGAAACCCGGCATTCAAACAAACGTGACACGCGCTGTGCTTTTTTTCCCCGATTTGAGTGGGGCCCAAAAAAACCCCCTTTTCTGGCCCCCCACAATTTTATGTCGATCATTTTGGCATTTAGTTCGGTATTTTTAATTCAGCGCCCCCCTGCACACATGTCTTTGAAATAAAAGCTGTGACGCCGGGGGGAACTTTTTGTGGGAAAAAGGTTCAGGGAAGGGGTTCTTCCCATTTCGGTGCCCCCGGGGGAGAGGAGAGGAGAGAGAGGGAGAGAGAAGAGAGAAGAGAGAGAGAGAAAAGAGAGAGTGTGTGTGTGTGTGTGTGTTTGTGTGTGTGTGGGGGGCGAAATTAAGTGCGCGCGGGTCGCACACTGAAACCAAAAGATTACGGTCTTTTTGTGTTGCCTCCTTCTTTGGGTTCGAACATTCCCGCAAAACCCCTTACCCACATGCCTTAAATGGGGCTTTTCCCAGGGTTGTTGTGTTGTGTTTTGGTGTGTGTGTGTGGGGGGGGTTTTTTGGTGTGTGTGGTGTGTGAATGTGCGTGCGTGCGTGCGTGCAGCATCGTCATGTGTGCGTGTGGGTGGGTGTGGTGGTGGTGTGTGGGGGTTGTGTGTTTTGTGTGTGTGTGTGTGTGTGTGGGGTGTGTGTTGGTGTTGTTGTTGTGTGTGTGTGTGTGTTGTTTTGTGTTGTATGCGCACTTTTGTGTTTTTCGTGGCGCGTGCATGCGCTGAGGTGTGCGTGCGCGGGGGTGGTGGTGCTCGCCGGTTATATATATATATATATAATATATATATATAATATTATATATATATGTGTGTGTGTGTGTGTGTGGGGTGTGTGTTGTGACGGGAAAGGGGGGGATAGGATTTATCCATTTGGGTGAAAATGCGCCCAATCCCTTGGGGGAAGAAACGTCCGGTGAAAAATTGCTGCAACTTAACAACGAAGGGCGCCATTTTTACCCTTCAATTGTGAAAAAACGATAGCGGGATACGTTACTGTACGTGAAAACGGTTTCAGGGCGGGCATGTGTGAATTGGCAGTTTTTTGGTCATCCCGATACAGTGAGGATTAATCGTTTTTGTCTGCCTCTCGGTCTGTCTGTTCTCTCACTCTCTTCAGCCGCCCCCCCCCCCCTTCTCTCTGTGTCTGTCTTCTGTTGCCCTCTGTCACCTCTCTCTGTCTCTCTCTTTCTCATCTCTCTCCTTTCTCTCTCTCCATTACTGTCTCTCTCTGTCTTATCTCTTCTTGCCCTTCAGGCAGTGTGTCACGGTCGCAAACCCGGACGCCATACCACCCTTACCCACGCCATCCACATTTGGTTTGACAAAAACGCACACTCACACGCTTTACAATCATGCACATTTTTTATTTCACCAAAACCTTTTGGGCGCCACCACCCCGTCCATCCAAACCGCCCAATATCCATTTTCCCGCTGACCCCCCCACCTTCTAAAATGACTGGGACCCAAACCTAACCCTAAAGCACCTTTTGCGGTATTCACGGACCTGGGGAAACGCGATAGCCCCAACTTGGTGGCAAATACTGGGGGACGAGGATTTCCCCAAGGGACTCGAATCTTAAACTACTACCCCGCCCCTCCCCCCAGGACCCCCCCTTTTTTTTTGCCCGGGACACTACCGCATGGTCGCTGCGTCCCTAAGGAGGCAACGAAAAGTACCCAAAACACCTGTGGCCACTACGCCCCCAAAGGGAGCAGAGCTAACACCCCTGCCCCTACTGCCAAACGTACCCCCCCTTCCTCCCAAAAAAAACTTTGAAACCATCCCCCCGGGGGAAAAAAAAAAACTGTTTTCCTCGGCGCGTCATGCCCCCCACGGGCTGATCCTCAGGAAACCCCTGCTCCCGGCCCGTCCGGGGCCTATGAAGACGGCTCCTCCCCGCGTGGGCAAAACCCCCAACACACACACACCACCACACACAACACCACACACACCCACAACACACACCACCAGGCCCCTCTAAACGGGTCCGGCCTCCTCCCGAAGGGGCCCCCCCGGGAATGGGTAAAAGGAAAGGCCGGGTGCACACCCCCTAAGTCCCGGAGAACTGGAAGAGCACCGGTACAGGAGGAGAGTGCCTCACAGACGGCAGAGGGCCCCTGGGGGGTCCCCCTCCCGGAAAGCAGCAGGAAACCCGGGAACCCCGCCGCCACCTCCCGCACCGGCGCGCTGCGGTGCGGGCCCCCAGCTCAGGATGGAACAGGATCCTGCTGAAACAACGGGACAGCGAGACTAACCCACCAGTTCTGAAAATGGTTTGAAGTGGCTCCCAAACGAAAAAGACAAGAACCCGGCACGGGCCCAAAGGGCCACAGACCAGAAAGGCCCTGGCCTAATTTTGACTCAAAGTCACTCACTCAGAACTAACGGCGCTCCCACCTCATCTAAAAGGAGACGTCTCCGACGACCCCCAGGGCCCCAAAGTGAAGCTACCCCAACCTTTCCCCCCCGGTCGGAATAAGTGAGCCCACTCACAACAAAAACCACTTTGGGTCAGAACAGTTTTCCCCCTCCCAGGGCTCACACCTGACCAAGGGTGCAAAAACACGAAAATTTAAAACAAAACTCACTGATTGACTACAAAAACAGCCGTTTTTCCCCCTGCCCCGCCCCCTGGGTAGAACCAAAGTAAAAAAAGGGTCGGAAAACAAACCCCAATTCCTTACCCATTTAAAAAGAAACTAAGGGGAAAAAAAAAAAAAAAAACCTTTTCCAACCTACCTAACCTTTCTAACCAACCTCCACCAACTAAAACCCCAACCCTACACACACACGCGGGGGCGGGGGGCCCGGTTTTATTCCCCCCCCCCCCCTTCCCCTCTCCCTCTTTTCCTGTCCCCCCCCCTTCCCCCTTTTCTCCCTTTTCTCTGCCCCCCAGCCCAGCCTCTCTGTCTCTGTCTGTTTTTGCTGTCTGCTCCTGTTTTTCCCTCTCTCTATATGCCCCTCTCTCCCCTCCCCTCGAAACAGCTTTGTGTTTGATGTATTTAAAATAAACCCAATACCCATAACCCCCCCTGAAATTTTGGGAATGAGTCTCTGTTTTAGTCTAATACGCCTTTTTTCACCCTCAAGAAGATCGTGCGCATTCACGAATTGTTCAGGGGGCAAGGCTCCCCCTTACGGGTGCCCACGAGTCAGCTTGCGCGTCGCTTGTTCCACCAGGTGGGGCCCCTTGCCTGAACACGCTTTTTACCAGTGCCAGCCACGGTGTGCGTTTCCAAATTGATTGTTGCCCCAATTTTGCGATGACCTGTCAGCGCGAATGTGGCGACCACTGGTCCCCATAGAAGAGGGCAGGTCCCCTCTGCTTTTTTTTGATAATGTGCCCTTTCAGTGTAAGTGCTGCCCCTGAAGCAGTTTCTCTGTTTGGGGATAAGGGGTGTTGTAAATGGGGGTCACATGACGGTTTCTGGATGGTAGCGTTTTTTTGGGCCCGTGGGCTCGTAGTCTTAATATGGGGTTTTGGGAAACCCCTTTGGGAAAGCTCTGTGGAGATTTTTGTGTGTCACTTTAGTAGCCTTGCACACAATGGGATCTGCCAGTGAGAGTTATATCTCTTGAATCTTAATGGAAAGCCCTAAGCGTGTTCCCCTTATGTAAAAAAAAAAAATGCGGGTTTTTAAGGTGCCCCTACATGCCATAATCCAATGCCATAACTCCAACGGAATGCTGCTTTTGAAACCCAATTCCCAAACGGAAATGACCCCACGAGCCACGGAAAAAACAACAAGGTACATCCCCCCAAAAAGGATTTCCAAGCTTGCCCATATACCCCGTACCGGACCAAACAGCAAAATGGAGAAATAAACAAGCACAAAATTTGCATGTATTTTAAAATGGACGTCTTTTCGCACAGACGAACAGAAATAAATACAGAAACCTCAGTTTGTCCGTACGAAAAAAAAAAATTTTAAAAAAGTAGAGAACAGTAAATAACGAACAGTTGGTAACTCTTGCTCCCGCATGATGAAATCAAAACGCCCCTGCCCAAGGAATGATGCTTTAAAAATGGAAAAGAAAAAAGAGGTTCCATATCTGAAAACACCCCAGTCTTGCACACACGTAAAATCCTCACCGCTTTTGGAAGTGAAGGCCAGTTTGGCATTGGATGGGGACCCCTTACAATACATAAAGGAAGGCACTGAGTGAACGATTTGGGATGATATGGGACACGACTGAATCAAACCCCCAGCTGGCCTACCCAGGGGAGGCAGCCCCGTGCAAACGAAAAGTGGATTGTAAAGCGCTTTAAAGCTTGGGCACTAGGAGGTAGGCCTGTATAAGTGGTCTAAATATCAAAGATGGTGAATCATACAGTGTTAATATAATAATTATAGTATAATTGTTAAAATGCTATTTCATTAAACCCTCATATTTATATTCATCATTATCAATTGTTATTACTATTATTGTTGTATGATGTGATACGTATGAGATGATAAAGATGTCAATGATAAAAATAATAATAACAATACAAAAGCAAAATACAATGAAAAACACACATATACTATACTACTACTAAACTACTAACTATACTAAACCCAAAAAAAAATTAATATAAAAATAGTGTGATAATAATGAAAATTGATAATGATAATGATAAAGATGATCAAACTTATCATGATGATAATTCAAATTAATAATTGTAGTAGTTTTAGTTTTGTAGAATAATGTAATGATTTAATAATATGTTGATGGGAAATTTTGTGAGATGAAAAAAAATAACAATAATATAATAGTAATATAATTAGGTCTGTGATAAACCCCACGTACAGAGGGTGAACAGAAAGAAAAAAAAAAAAGAAACAAACCACAAAAAAAACAAACAAAAAAAACAACAAAAACCCAAAACAACACAACAAAACAAACAAAATTATGATCAGTAAGACAAACCCCCAAGTTGTCGGGTTTCTTGCCCGTGACCTCACACAGCCCCTCTTCTGCCATGGAAAACCTCTTGCACATTGCCCATTTTGGTCTTCCCCCCGAAGCGGGAAAAAAAGGAAAGTGAAAAAAAAAAAAAATCAGTAGAACCACGTGCTTGAATCAGGCCCCTTTTTTCCCAACCCGTTGTTCAAAGGGACCAGGAGTCGTTTTTTTGGTGTAAGACGAACATCCCCTTGGAGTTAAGGAATATTAAAAAGCTGTTGGAAGTTAAGGAAGATGAAAAAACCCGTTGGGATTAATTTTGGTAAACAGTAACAATTTTTGGGGAGTTTGCCCAATGAACAACCGGTATTTTTAAGGGGTGGAAAGTTTTGAAATAAAGCAGGAAAAACCTTTGGATTAATTTGGGGGAAAAAAAGGAGCAAGCTGTTGGAAAATTTGGATTTAGGAAAGAAGGGGTTTTTTATAAAAGGGGGAAAGGGGTTGTTGTAAAATTTTAAAGGAAAGAAATTCCCCTTTTTAAAGGAGAAAATGTTTTTTTAGTTGGGGCGATTAAAAACCTGTTGGGTTGGCGGGTTAAAAAGTCTAATTGGTGTTTTAAGGGGGTGAAAAAAGTTGAGAAAGGATGTTTAAAAAAACGGGGGAGGAAAAAGGGGGGCAGCCTTTTGGGAAATAAAATTTTTTTAAGGCAGTGCCCTGGGTAGTTAAGGGAGTGCGGGGGGAAAAAAAATAACCCCCTTTTAAAAATTTTGTTGGAGGGGATTCGTCAAGTGGGGGGGGGTGTTTGGAATAAAGGTTTTTAAAAGATGGGTTTTTTGTTTAAAATAAAAAAGGACTTTTTAGTGGTTGGGAAAAACAGTAACAACCCGTTGGAAAATTTTTTATTTGGGAAAGAAAAGGGGGAGTTAAGGAAAAGGGTTGAATAAAAAAAAGGACGATTTAAAACCTTTTAGTTAAGGAAACACGTTTTGAGGCAGATTAAATTTTTTTTGGGGGGAGGGTTCCCCGTGGATTGGGAACAAGACACCTGTTGGTTTAGGCAAATGAACAACCCCTTGGGATTAATCCCCTTTGGGGTTAAAGGAAAAAAACCTTGGAGCGAGGGAAATTAAAAAACACCCGGGTTTGGGAAAAAAAATTTTGGATTTAGACAGAAAAAAATTTTTAAAATACCTGTTGGTTTAAAGGACCACAAAAACCGGAAGGGGAAAGAAACATTTTGTTTGGGGGGGAGGGGGGGGGGGGGTATTTTAGGGAAAGATAGGGGGGTTTAAAATGGGGGGGGGGGTTTTTTTTGGGGGGGGGAATTTGGGAAAAAGGGGGGGGGGGGGGGGGGATTTGAAAAGAATTTGGGGAAATTAAAAAAAAAAAGTTGATTTAGAAAAACTCCCTTTTTTTAAAAGGAAAGAAATCCTTTTTAACAATAAGGTTTTTCCTTCTTAAACCCTTTCCCCCTTTTTGGTTTAAACAGGGGACATCTTTTTTAAGGAGAAAAAGGGGTTTTAACCCAAGGGCCTTTTGGGTTAAAAAATAATCCCCTAAAAAACAAAACCCTTTTCCTAAAAGGGCCAAATTTCCCCCCTTTTTAAAAAAGACAAATTTTTTTTTTTTTTTACCCCCCCAACTCCCCCCTTTTTAAAAACCCCCCAAAATTTTTTATTAGCGCAATTTTTGTTTTATTTTCCACCCAATAGTTGGTTTTAGGCTTAGGGGGAACTCCCCTGTTGTATTTTTTGCCCCCAACCTTTTTTTTTAAAAATTCCCCCCCGGGCCCCCCCCCCCCCCCCCCCCCCCCCCCCCCCCCCCCACCCCCCCCCCCCCCCCCCCCCCCCCCCCCCCCCCCCCCCCCCACCCGGCGTGGGGGGCCTTTTTAAACCCCCCTCCCCCCCCCTTGGTCGGGCCCCCCCCCCCCCAACAAATATTTTTCCCTTTTAAAAATTGGATTTCTTTAGTTTTATATTTAAAAAATTATAAAAATTTTTTTTTTTTTTTCGTTTCTCCATTTAAAAAACCTCCCAAAGCAACTTTTATTCAAAATGGTACGCCTTTTCTAATGAAGTCGCAAAAAAAAAAAACTGACATTAATTTAAAAGTGGGGGAAAAAAGCGAGGCCCAAGCTTCAAATGTCTTCTGTAATTTTTTTTCAAAGATTTGACTTAAAAAAAGGGGGGGGGGGGGGGGGGGGGGATTTGAAGTGGATTCTGGGGCTTAAATTTTAAAAAAAATTTTAAAATTTGAAAATCTTTAGTTTTAAGGGGCCCCAATGTTTGATTTTAAAATTTTGCTCTTGGGTTTTTCTTTAGTTAAGGACACTGTTGATTTAAAGACAGAAAAACCGGTGTAGTTAAGAAAACGACTCTGGTATTAGAAAACTCTCTGTTATGAAGACAGTCCTGTGTATTTAAAGACGAAGACGTGCGTATAAGACAGACGAGATCTGTCATTTAAGGACAGGTACACACTGATAATGAAGGACAGACGGACATCCTGTAGGTATTTAAGGTCAGACGAACATCTTGTTGGTGTTGATGACGAAGGAACAGCCTTTTAGAAGTTAAGGACAGACTAACATCCTGTTAGTAGTTAAGGACAGACAGACAACCTGTCGGTAGTTAAGGACAGACGAACATCCTGTTGGTAGTTAAGGACAGACGAATATCCTGTTGGTTTTTAAGGACAGACGAATATCCCGTTGGTATCTAAGGACACACGGATATCTTGTTGGTATTCAAGGACAGAGGAATATCCTGTTGATATTTAAGCACACCCGGATATCCTGTTGGTATTTAAGGACATACGAGCATCGTGTTGGTATTTAAGGACAGACGAACATCCTGTTGGTATTTAAGGACAAGTTCCCCCCATCCCCCCCCCCCCCCCCCCCCCCCACCAAGCAGAATCTGCGTGCAGTTAGGGCAGCTATCTTTTATTCCCGTCTCCTTTCTCCCCTTCTGTCGTAAGCCACTACTAACACCACAACTACTTTCATTACATCACTACTAAAAGTGGTGGTAACCGTCTCTGTGTTATTATATTTGAATTAATAAACAGTAAACAAGTGGGGTAACGTTTGCTCCCATACGAAAACCTAACACAGAGCAACTTTTATTCAAGACTGGCACAGCCTTTTAAACTTGAATAAAGTCAGACAAATACATACATAGACGATTAATCTAATAGTGGGGGAAAAACAAGCGCAGGCCAACAGCTCAACTGTCTTCATAGTAATTACTTGGCAAAGATTTGGACTTAAGGAGGGGAAGGGGGGGGGGGGGGGGGGGGGGGGGGGGAGTTTGAAGATGGAGAAAACTGGGAACATGAAATTAAGAAAATACATTACAAATATGAAAACTCTTCACTAGCTGCATAAGGGAACCACTGCAATGTCTTGAATAAAAGTTGCTCTGTGTTAGGTTTTCTTATGGGAGCAAACGTTACCCCACTTGTTTACTGTTTATGATTACTGTTCCCTGCCTCATTTCATTTCCATTTTTTTTTATTAGTTTTTATCATCATCTTCACCATGATGATGATGAGCATCATCATCATCATTCATCATCATCATCATGCCATTATTATCATCATCTTTATCATGATCACCATCATCATCATTATCATCATTATTATTATCATTTTATTTTTTTTCATTTTTCATTATCATAATCATCATCGTCATTCATATAATTATCATTGTTATTATTATTGTGTTATTATTAAATCGTCCTTATTATTACTATCATTATTGTATTTTATGTTATTATAATTATTTGTATACTGTTTCATTACGTTCTCTTGCATGGCCCTGCAAGTCTCTATTTTCATTTCACATCATGTTACGCTTCATGATTGTTCCTTCTTCATTTCATATTCTTCATTTTCAAGACAATGATTGTTCCATCTTCATTTCATTTCATCATTTAAGCATCAATGATGTCCTCTTATTTCATTGTCTTCATGTTTGACGACAAGCATGCCCTTCTTCATTTTCATTGTCTTCATTATTGAACACTTTGATTTTTTTTCTTTCGCTGTCTCATGTTTAACATCAATCGTATTCTTCTTATTATCATTGTTGATGTTTAACACTTGTTGTTATTTTATTAACGTTCGATGTTTGACATCAAGTGATTGTTATTTTCATTGTTCATTTCTTCATTTTAAATTTTGGAAAGTATTGTTCTTCGTCATTTCATTTCTTCGATTGGCACCCAAGTGTTAGTTCCTTTTCATTTCTGCTCATGTTGAACGAAAAGTGATTGTTCCTTCTTCATTTTCATTGTCTTCAAATGTTTGAAGCGACAAGTGATTGTTCCTTCTTCATTTTCGCTGTCTTCGATGTTTGAAGCGACAAGTGATTGTTCCTTCTTCATTTTCATTGTCTTCAATGTTATTTGTCCTGCATTAATGTAGTCAAGTGGTTCTTTTTGGTGTTGGTTCGTTGGAACGTGTGGCTCATTCATTCAATGGAACAATTCAGCGACTAGAAGGTGATAGTGTGTTTATTCATCTTCACTACAACACACACAGCAGGGAGCAAGCCTGTATAGACACATGCAAAGAAAACAGCTTCTTAACAAACAGTAAATGTAGGAGACAATAGTTGTCAAAATCTACACTTTACAATCGATACTAGGCTTGCGTACACCTACCCAATTCATTTCTTTATTTATGGATTTAAACCTAAATAGGCAGTAGTTGTCAGTACACAACTCAACACACATATCCAAAACTTTAAACTTATACATCAACACAAGAGAGAGAGAGAGAGGGAGAGAGAGGAGAGAGAGAGAGAGAGAGAGGAGAGAGAGAGAGAGAGGAGAGAGAGAGAGAGAGAGAGAGATTTTTTCCAAAGTCTGGATCAGAACACTCAGTGAGTGGGCCAAACAAATGTACAAGAAAATTACAACTTTGCCACAATGTCATGGCTTCAGCCACCATTTTATCAAGACAGTTGAAGCCAATTTCAATGTTCTGACCCCTTTTCCCCATGACTTTCCAACCTGATCCTCAATGTGGTGGTTGGTAAAATTAGCTCGATTCTCCCATGATCATTTAATCATGGAATGCGTTGCATTAGTTGCAACAAACCCCAAACGAAATTTCCCGAAAGGAAATTTACAAAATTAGGTCTCTCGAACCAGGATTAGATCAATTTCCCAAGCAGAAATTGCTAACACTACTAACAAAAATTAAATTTAATTATTTACCACAGTTATTACCACACTGAGCCATGTATCATTAAATCTGAGGCTGTATACCTTTGTGACTAACCATTTAGAATATTAATTCTAGGGCAAAAGCTACCTTCAAAAGTTCTTGTGGATAAGAATTCTTGCTTAACTAGCCACAGTGTGACTTAGTAATCATGCAGGAGTGTCACCCTAATCATTATTCCAACATACAAAATACACAAGAATGAAAGGAATAAAAAAAGAAAGAAAAATTCAATGTTCAAGGTTGACTGGAAACAATATAGGCTCTAGTTAAGAACCGCCTTTAGACAAATTTCTCAGGGCCAGGAAAATTTCGACGTCAGCTATGTACAACAATGTTGCAAAATCTGCCGACATGCCCGGTCGCAAAAGTGATACTTTTGTCAAATGTTTCTCATAAAGTCTTTCAACAATAAATCTGCAAGTACAGTAGTCCACACAATCCTTTAGCTGGCTGGGTAATTCTGAACATTTCACATATTTTACATTTTCTTTCCAATACAGAGATGGTAATGATCTGAAAACCAAGAGAGTTTGTGTAGCAAAGCTAGCACGTGGCAGTTCAAAACTGAAGGGCTTGAAACAAAGGGAGTTTGAGCAGCAAGGCTAGCACATGGCCATTTCCGAAACTGAAAAGCTTGAAAGGTTCGCACCCACAAAACTGCAACTTGTACGAACATACAGGGTAAAGTATTTGAAGATAAATCAAAGAAACTTTTCAAAGTCAACAATTTCATACAATTTACTAACCGTTTAAGGCACTGCGTGCAGCCTCTTCGATGTCGTCGGGTCTACGCCAGGCTTCAAATTGCCCGGTTTCCGTTCGTCAATCCTTTTGTTCTTTCACGGACCACGACTTCCGGTTTTGTGGCTATACGCACGGACGATGTTAAATTTACATCTGTATGCACCCTATAACATTAAGAACACCGAAGAGGGAACGCGTTATGTTTTTTCCTTATAACTGGTCTTTTTCGTTCGGAGGGACAGTAATTTTCATTTTTGAGTTCCTCCTTTATATATCTTGGTGTCGAGAGTGTAAGTTCATATGCTGCCTCTTAGTTGAAGCAAGTGTTTCAACATACACACACTGTTTTAATTTTCTCTTGGCTTATACTGCTGTATTGAGAATGCAACCAGGTTGATTCATTGACCATCGCTTGACACAATTTATGCTTGGATGGCACTGCGCTCGTGTGCGCGCACGCACGCGTGCGTGCGTGTGTGTGTGTGTGTGTGTGTGTGTGTGTGTGTTGTGTTGTGTGGTGTGTGTGTGTGTGTGTGTGTGTGTGTGTGTGTGTGTGTGTGGTGTTGTACTGGGTCATTGGGGTATTGGGAAGGTTGAATCAGCACCCGTTTTCCCAAGTCTGGTGTTCTAAGATACATAGACTGTTGTTTTCTCGTTGATATCGCAGCATCGAGAAAGACACATTCAATAATTGCCTGCTATGTCATTGGAAGTGCTGTCAACTACACAGGTGGTGTTAGTGTTCTCGTTGTTTCTATGGACGTTCAGGGCACACTCATGGCCTGCTATGTCATTGGAAGTGCTGTCAACTACACAGGCGGTGTTAGTGTTCTCGTTGTTTCTATGGACGTTCATGATACAGGATCAGGTTCATTCAGGACCCATCGCCCCACACATCCTGTTCTAAGATGCCTGCACAACTTTTGCTTGGTTGGTTGGTTGGCTGGTTGGTTGGTAGGTTGGTTGCTTGTTTCTGTTGCAGTATTGAGGACAGGGGCAGACTGTGATCCAGTCAGTGAAGTTACAGTCTGTAGCATCGTGTCGACTTGTGAAAACAGAAAGTGCAGTAAGTGTTCAGAAACAAGCAGTGATCATTCCTCCTATTTCTTCTTCTTCTTCTTCTTCTTCTTCTTCTTCTTCTTCTTCTTCTTCTTCTTCCTGCCCTCTCCTTCACCTTCCTTTCTGCTTTCTCTTTCTCCTCCGATCTCCTCTCTTTCTCCGTCTGCTCCTCTTCTTCCTTGGCTTATTCTTCACCAATGTTTTTTTTCCTCCAATTTTACGCCTCATCCTTGCATGCTACTTCTTTTCAGTCTCCTCCTCTTGTCCCTTTTTTTTCCTCCAACACCATGCTTATCAATTCTTTACTTGATTCACCTTTCTTCTGTTTCTCTTTAGTGTACCCTTTAAAATACTTCCTCTGCCATCGCCCTCAGATGGTATTTGGTTGCAAGGCTGTGCCAAAGATAAAACCAATATGATAATGTCTTTTCATGTTGTTATAGCGTAAGAGAGCCGAGTAACAGCATGGTGTAAACAGTGGGACTGATCTAAGTTGTAAGACATATGAATACTTGAAAACGTATCTTAAAACGTGAATACATGTGATGACCTGGACATCTACAGTGGTCGTCCAGCAACAGCCTGAGAGAAACTGACCATCCCCTGCATCTTCTTTGAAGCTATTGCGGCCATTCATGAAGCTGACAGCCTGAGAGACACTGACCATCCCCTGCATCTTCTTTGAAGCTATTGCGGCCATTCATGAAGCTGACAGCCTGAGAGAAACTGACCATCCCCTGCATCTTCTTTGAAGTATTGCGGCCATTCACGAAGCTGACAGCAAGAGAGGTCTGTTGCACAACCATTCCGGTGATGAACGAATAGAATTCTGTCTGCAACTTGTTCTCTTTACTTTCAAGATGGAAGTCAGAAACCAAGACGTCGACAGCCAGCAACAGACAAAAATAACAACGCTCTTGTTTGTCGGGAATTTAGTGAGCATTTCAACACAACAGACCTAGTAAGGAGAAATGAGAAAGATTTGACAGCAGGTCTTCATGGAAGAACACCTCCCCCCTCCCTTCTCTGACTCCCTCAGACAAGTATTTCGGACTTTAACTCCTTACACTCTATGGGAGCCAGACCGCATCCAGGTCATTACTCCCAGATACCTTTCTATTGCCATTTTACCCCTAGCACTGTTGGGATATAAACCCGCAAATTTGAATGGGTAGGGATCTCAAGACATGTCTTTTCAGACGGATGTTTCTTCAACATCTCTGCCAAACGCCTCTTCAAGGTTGGGAAATTTGAGCCGTATGAACTTCACTTCTGTTCTTTCTCAA
>CM031624.1:26670207-26734788 GCA_018398815.1 Conus ventricosus | reverse complement strand
CGCCACGCAACAAAAACACAGTCATCTACTGACCACTCGGTCAGCCTCTCCACACACCCACGGGGCAGACGACAGCGGCTGGGCCCGGGCTGCACCCCACACCCAGTGGCGGTGTACACATGATGTCAACTGACCACTTGTCAGTCTCTCCACATCCCTCTGGACGAGATAGCGGCTGGGCACGGGCTGCGACCACACCCGGCTGGCAGTCACTCCAGGTCGGACACGGGCTTCACCGACCCAGGGGAACTGATAGCTACCTTGATTATCTAGCTTACTTCCTACATATGCATCGTTCTTGTTTGTCACTAGCAGGAATTTTGGGGGAAATACCCATAAAAAAAAATCTGCTAAGTTTCAATGCAGTGGATGCATTACAATAGAACATTTTCTTTGGTTAACACCATGATTAGGAATTCCACATGGAATGCTTTTTCAAAGTACCAAGAATGCAATTATTACATATAAAGGGACGATTCCCTTTTGTCCCATTTTATCAAGAACAGAATGTTTTAATATTTTCACATCATCACTAGACATGTCCAATTACATTTCGAGGAACGATTTCCATTTATCCCTTTTTATCAAGAAAAGAATGTTTATCATTATCAGTAGAAGTATCCACAACGGGAATTAGAATACATTTTCTACTAATTATGCCCAATTATTTTCATTGCTCATTTCCAGAGCTTACCAACACTCGCATCATTATTATACTTTAAGGAAAAGATAAACAACACTTTGTTTTCAATAATACATTGATTCAACTAGATTACTTCCCCCCTCCCCCCCCCCCCCCCCCCCCCTCCCCCCCCACATAATATAGTAGACATATTCTTTCTTCTTCCTGCTCACTTCATTCTTCTCATCCACCTCTCGACTCACACATTCACTGACTACAACTTCCTACAGTCACCACATGTCTCGCCAAATCACAAGATATATCAAGGGAACAATTAAATATTTTAGCCCTTTACTAATATATGTTAACATCACAATCACAATAGAAAACAAACAAACAAAACAAACAGCTTCATCAGCACAAACCCTAACTTCCATTAAAAAAAAACATACTTGACTGCCATCGAGGACATGCCTTCAGTCTCCCATCGGCTTGTTCGGACAAGTTGCTCGGCCGGAAGCTCTTCAGAGACTGAAGGGAAATCCTCGCCCATCCGACTAACATAAAACGCAGTGAGTAGCTGTGAAGTAAACAGGTCAACCGGTTTTTTCAGGTTTACCTGTCCCGGTCCAACGCGTCCCCAACATTTGGGACCGGAAGAAACAAGGTCCGTCACAACTGGCACTAACAATTCATGTTATGCTGTGACTGTGGCACAATTGCATTTTTAAAGATATTTCAAGACTGCTTTTTTTTTACATTTGATTCTAATTGCAATCAACTGGAAAGGGCTGGCACACTCAGTATGGTTTGGTTTTCTTGGTCTTGAAAAGCAAGTGTTTAAAATGATGTGTTATATATATACTCGTTACGATTTTTTGTTTTCCAGTAAAAGTGAAGGCAATTTTCTTTTTTGTTTTTTCGTTTTTTTGTTTTTTTTTGTTTTGTTTTTTTGTCACGTGATGACACCCCGAAAGGGCCCCGTGCTGAACTGCTGACCTGTGCTGATCTCTCTCTCTCTCTCTCTCTCTCT
The DNA here is from genome assembly GCA_018398815.1 of Conus ventricosus. Lineage (NCBI taxonomy): Eukaryota > Metazoa > Mollusca > Gastropoda > Neogastropoda > Conidae > Conus > Conus ventricosus. The sequence continues at coordinate 26,733,133 of CM031624.1, read as the reverse complement.
TCTCTCTCTCTCCTTCTCTCTCTCTCTCTCTCTCTCTTCTCTCTCGCTTGCTCGCTTGCTCTCTCGCTCTCGCTCTCTGAGTGTCCGTCTGAATGTCTGTCCGTCGGTCTGTCTGCCTGCCTGCATGCCTATTTGTTGGTCTCTCTGTCTGCCTGCTGCCTGCCTGCCTGCTTGTGTGTGTGTGGGGGGGGATCTCCCTCTCTCTCTCTCTCTCTCTCTCTCTCTCTCTCTCTCTCTCTCTCTCTCTCTCTCTCTCTCTCTCTCTCCATTGTGTTTACCATTTTTCTGTCTTTTTCATTCTGTCTCTCTCTCTTTCTCTCTATTTCTTTGTCTCTGTTTCTGTCTGTCTGTCTGTCTGTCTGTCTGTCTGTCTCCATCTCTGTCTCTTGCTCTGTCTGTTTGTCTGTCTGCCTGTCTTTTTACTGTCTGTCTGCCTGTCTGTCTATCTGTCTCTCTCTGTTCTCTCTCTGTCTCACTCCTTCTCTCCGTCTCTCTCTCTCTCTCTCTCTCTCTCTCTCTCTCTCTCTCTCTCTCTCTCTCTCTCTCTCTCTCTCTCTCTCAACCATCCCCATTCGTGACTATTTTTCAGTTTGGTACAACGCCGCGGAATTCATGCAAGTATCAGCGAACCATCCAGTGCAAGGCACTGTGGACTCTCTGACAGACACCGTGCTATGGCAACGGGCAGGACGTGTCTGGCATCAATCCCCATTCAAAGTCCTCGTGGATGAGAGTTGACCTGAAGTCGACTTTCAGGGTCTTCAAACTGGGCATGGTATCTGCACCGGACTGCTGTCGTAAGCCTTAGCCACAGACACTGTGTGGTGTTTGGTCATTTCCTTGTCCTGTTCTATTGCTTTGGGTTGGTTCCTTTGCCCAGTTTAGTCTCTGTTTAACAGTCAAAAACTCTCTCTCTCTCTCTCTTCTCTCTCTCTCTCTCTCTCCCCTCTCTCTCTCTCTCTCTCTCTCTCTCTCTCTCCCTTTGGGGGGTACCTGAACTGTGTTCAGGGGTGAAGGTTGTAATGTAGTTGCTCCCAATTAATTCTTTATTACGCCGGATTGAGAAAACCTTTGCTCGTTACGCCGGATTGAGAACACGTTTGTTCGTAAGATCTGACATACAGTTGTATGAAGTACCATGCCGTCTTCCAGCGTCCAATTTCGAGTGAGCTGTGGCTGTTTTCACCCGGTGTTCATAGCCTTTATGTGAAGCGAGTTAGGAAGCGATTCGCCATTCGGACATTCAAAATGAAACCAAAGCAGCGGTGTCGCCATAGGTTGCCTCCTCGTGCTTTTGTTCGGGGGAGTTTTCTGCTACAGTGTGGAGACATTGAACAAAATCCAGGACCAGCTATGAACGCTCAGAGCCAGAGCACCCTGTCAAATGTCGGACTGCAGAGCGAGTGTAGACACTGAGAACGCTTCCACCAGCAACCCCAGAACTTCGTTGCCTGCCAAGGACCCTCCGACATGGAACTGATGTCATTACTCCAGACCATGGACCTAAAGTTCGATGAGATGAAGGGCGACATCAAGGACATTCGTGACGGTCTCTCTACCCTGCAGGAAGAGATGCATTCCCTAAAGGAGGAGGTTGAATATTTACGGTGCCAGAACGACGATCTCCGTGGCAGCAATGAAGACATGGTGCAGGAACTGGAACGTAAGACTAATGACCAAGAGGAGTAATTTAATTTTCTATGGACTGCATCGCAGAGAAAACGAAACTCCATCAGATTGTGAAGGTGTGGTGAAAGACTTGACCGTTGACAAGCTAAACTTAACTGGGGACTTTATTTGACCGTGTTCATCGTCTGAATGCCAAACCGAACTCTCCTGTCATCACACGGTTGCACCTTCTTCAAAGATAAAGAGAAGATTCTGAAAGCCAAATACAAACTGAAAGGTGGTCAGATTTTTATTGGTTAGGACTTTTTCTTGCGTGTCAGAAAGGTTAGAAGGCAGCTGACTCCGCATTTGAAGAAGGCACACAGGAGATAAAACGGGCTACAATGGTTTTTACAACCCGCTAATAGACAGTAAAAAGTACGGACTTGGTGATAGACAGAACCTGATGGAAATCAAATAGGGGCAGTGGCCAGCCCGTGGTGACTGCGGTGAAATCACCCGGTCGTGTAAAATGCAAACGTGCAACACGGAACTGACAGAAATAAGGACCGTGACCTTGTCACTGTGAAGGATGCATGGGCTGGAAATGTAAAAACCGGTTTTCTGAGAGGTCGGGGGCAGGGGTGAAATGAAAAGCTTGATTATGTGTATAAACTTGTTACCTCCATAAATAATACTGATTATGTGAACGAATGTGATTGTGATTTACCTTTGTGTGTTGGGAGACAATCAGTCTGAAGAAAACGAAATAGAGCAAAGACCTTTATGCAATACTGGTTATTGTTCATTGAGTGAGGGTGTTTTTATTGGAAGTTGTGATCAGGGGTCGTCTAAAAAGAATTATGATAATACCGCCACGATTGATGATTGTTCAAATGGTTACAATGGGGCATCTCAAACAAAGATTATGTCATTCATACAAATCATGATTGTTCATTTTTTTTTAATGAGGATATGTCTCCAATGAAAACATGCGATATTGATGCAGATGTTGACTGTTTTGATCATCTAACCCAACATAAAGAGAACCTGTCTTTAGAAAGAAGGGAAAACTACGAAAATCGAGAGACAGTGTCACAGAATGTTACAGAGACAGCATCACTCTCGTAACACATGTACACATAACAGAGGTAATGATGTATGTGCAGATAACAAAACTGATATGAAACACGTTTCCTTCTTACACTGGAATGTCAATGGTGTTCTTTCCAAACTGAATTGTCAAGATTTCCTTACTTTCTTGTTTGAATTTGACTTTGTATGCTTGGTTGAAACATTTGTTGAACATGTCCAATTGTGTGTTTTTACTGGCTACACCGTATTCAGAAAAAAACTGCTATCAAGTTTACTAGGCAGAGCAGACATTCTGGGGATATAATTTGTTTAATATGAAATGAACTTGATGCCGTTTGTACGTGAAATCGATGTGAACCATCCCAACGTAATTGTATTCCTGATTGACAAATGTTTATTTGGTGTTACAGAAGATGTTTTATATGTTTGTTCCTATGTACCACCAGAGGGTTCGCCCTACTATATACACTTTGAAATTAACATGTGTAAGTTCATTGCAAAAATGTATTTTTGATTGCATGCTTGAATATACAGATGTATATGCAATGTTATTGGTGATTTGAACAGTAGAACAGCTAGCCTCTCTCCAGAATACCAAATGACAGTGATGATTATGGTGTTAATGTTGGCAGTCGTTCTGTATTTTTCTGGAGGAAATTCAGCTGATAACGTACTTAACAGCTGTGGAAAATATCTTTTAAATGTGTACCACACCTGGTTTATGCATTCTTAATGGTTTATGCGATGGAACTTTTGATGGAAATTATACATATATATATCTGATTCAGGCAATAGTGTCAATGATTTTTTTTTTTATTGTCTAAGGATTTTTTTTCCCTTTCGCTGTTTCGTCTTGCAAATTAATGGTTTCAGAAAGACTGAATCAGATCATTTACCGGTAGAGCTACACTTCAGTTTACCGAGAAAAAATGCTAGTTGTGTAAATATTGATAAAACAGATAAGTTCATTGAAAAATATGTGCGGAACTTAATGTGGAACAGTCATATGTTAGTGCTCTTTATCGTTCTGAAGGGGTGTCATTGCTCGATAATGCTATTGATCTGATCAGTCATGACTGCAACGATGCCTTGAATGTGTTTAATGAGTGCATAAAAAAGCCTCAGAAAGCTGTATGAAAAAGAAAATCAATTTAATTGCAACTGAAAAAAAGTGATTGGTATGATAAGGATTGTAAAGATAATAAAGCAAATGCTATGACATTACTGAGAATATTTCTAACTTCCCTTCCAAAGAACGAGTAGATAGTGATGCCTATTGCAGAGCAAGAAGAGAATATAATTATCTATTAAAAAGGAAAGAAAAAGAATATAATGAGTTCTTAACTGAGAGGTTAGTTGCCTCTGTACATAATCAGAAGGAGTTTTGGTGCAATGTTAAAAAGACCTCCTATAACAGAAAACAGCTCTTAATAACATAACAACTGATGACTGGTTTAAGCACTTCAAAGGTTTGCTCGAATAAAAGAGACAATTTTTAGAACAAAATGACGAGGATGTGCATGATGATGTCAATGAACAAGGGGAGAAATTCAGTTCAATGAATCGACCCATATAAAAGGAAGAGGTTATGTTAGTGATACATAGATTAAGGAATAATAAAGCTGCTGGGCCAGATTGTATAGCTGGGAAAATGCTAAAAACATCAGGAATTGTGTCACTGAATTCTTTGTTAAACAAGCTATTCATTGCAATATTTGATAAGGGAATATTTCCGGAGACGTGGACAGAGTCTGTTGTAATCCCTCTTTTTAAAAAAGGTGATGTAAATGACCCTGGGAATTACAGAGGTATCTCAACGTGTGACGCAAGCATTAAAATCTACAGCACAATTATTAACAGTAGACTCCAAGAGTATGTTGAAGAACTTAATCTGACAGGCGAATACCAAGCAGCATTTAAAAGGGGATATTCTACAATTGAGCATATGTTTATATTATAAGCTATGGTACAGAAACAGTTCTCCTTTAATCGCAAATTATGTGTTGATTTTATTGACTTTGAGAAGGCCTTTGATTCTGTGGAAAGAAATATATTATGGCCTGTTCTCTTAAAAAATGGAATGAAAGGCAAGTTATTTAGATGTATCCGTAATATGTACACAAATGTAAAAGCTAGAATTGGACGTGAATCAGTGTTAACTAACTAAATAAATTGCACTCGTGGGGTAAAACAAGGTGATGTTGCTAGTCCTGTGTTATTTTCATTATTCATAAAGGAGTTAGCCTAAGAAGTGATTAGTAAAAGGGAGACATGGTGCTTCTTTTAACCAAGGTGACTATGAATTGTTTATCCTATTGTTGGCAGATGATATAGCGTTAAAACTTTAATTGGTCTACAGACACAACTTAATAGTTTGTACAACTGTTGTGAATGCATGTAAGTATTTAGGAATCAGTTTCTCCACAAGCCTGAGTTTCTCTGTTGCATGTCAGGATTTGGTGAGAAGAGCTAAAAGTGTTTTGTTATGTATTCTACAGAAACTGTCTAAACTGAAAAGCAATTCTCTTAGTTTATATCTAAAGTTATTTGGCACACAGATTCAACCAATGGTTCACTATGTGGCTGAGTTATGGGGTTTAGATAATGCTGCTCAACATTCTGAAAAAGTACATCTGTTTGCCCTTAAAAAGCGTTTAGGGGTTGAAATGAGAATGCCAAATGATCTTATATTTAGGGAAACGAATCGATATCCAATATTTATCAATTCAGTAGTCACATGTATTCGATTTTGGCTAAAACTAACTCGAATGGAGGAGTCACGACCACCATGCAAAGTCTATAGGATGCTGTTCGATTTAGATTCACGTGATAAAAGAAGTTGGGCTTCAAATAGCCGTTGTAAGTTGTATACGTTTGGATATGGATTTGTTTGGACAAATCAAGGAGTAGAGGAAATGAATGTTTTCTTACATAATTTCAAGGAAAGATTAATTTTGTGTAGGTGACGGGAATGGGATTTCCATATTAGGAATAGTGATTATATTTAATGTGTACAGAACGTTTTGTATGATTCCCAATGTGAAAACTCATCTGTTACTAAATTTAGATAGACATTTGAAAATCATGTTGACAAGTTCAGACTTGGCGTCTCAGAAATCGCTGGGCATTGCTACCAATATTGACCTCACAATGACAATGATTTAATCTGCCCACTGTGTAAAAACAGTAAAGAGGATGAGGTCCATTTTGTTTCATATTGCCCAGCACTAAGTAGCCTAAGGCAGCAATACATTCCTGCAAAATTTCATGATTTTCCAAATCCGTTTCGCCTAAGTTTACTTTTGGCATGTAAAAATGAAAGAACCATCAGAATCTATCAGTTTTCTTGTATAAAGCGTTTCAGCTGCGTCGAGCTGCTATCTCGTAAAACGTTATCTTTAACCTTATTATTTGTATATAAAAAACATTGTGTGAAATGATTGTTCAATTACCTCCCATCATGTGGGGCAAGGGCCAATATATTATTAAACATCTGAATCTCTCTCTCTCTCTCTCTCTCTCTCTCTCTCTCTCTCTCTCTCTCTCTCTCTCTCTCTCTCTCTCTGTGTGTCTTTTGCTTTCTCTCTTGCTTCATTGCTTTCTCATCCAAGTCTCTCTCTCTCTCTCTCTCTCTCTCTCTCTCTCTCTCTCTCTCTCTCTCTCTCTCTCTCTCTCTCTTTTCTCTCTCTCCATCTGTTGGTCTGTCTGTCTGTCTGTCTCCCTGTCTCTGTCAGTCTGTCTGTCTGTCTCTCTCAATGTTTTTGGCCACAGACAGATGCATCAAGCATGTGTATGAGACTGAAATCTGTTGCTTTATCTTAATCCTGAATCTGTGCCCTCCTCTGTCTCCCTCCCTCCGCCTCTCTCTCTCTATCTATGTGTATATATATATATATATATATATATATATATATATATATATATATATATAATAATATATATATATATATATATATATATATATATATATATATATACATGTGTGTGTGTGTGTGTGTGTGTGTGTGTGTGTGTGTGTGTGTGTGTGTGTGTGTGTGTGTGTGTGTGTGAGAGACACATCGGTCAATGAAAGCAGAAAATGCTGAACTAATGACATATTTTGCCTTTGCCGTGATCTTCCACAAACCAGTGAAAGAAATCCATTTACATCGATCGAAAACAACAGGTAAGTAACATACCATCGACGTGGCTGCCAAAGGGAGGTAATATCGCACTCTCCTGAAGTCGCACGGATGTTGTTTCAGCCACAGAAGAGCTGTACTCCTGTGAAGGGTTTTGAATGTTATTGACAGCTAGGTTTCAAGTGGTCATGAGTGCAGCTCAGGTGCGGGCTGTGCAGTGTGTGACAGTGAGAGTACCGCTGGCCGTCACCTCCAGAAACCCTCCACTGTATGCGATATCACCCCTGTGAAATCTGATGGTGATGCCATCTTCTTTGCTTGGGGTCCTGGCCATGTTGGCATAGCAGTCAGTGAGGTAGTTGCTCCATTTGTCGAGAATATCACCAGTAAAGAATTGTGCGGATTCCCTATCCCTCACACCAGTCTGAAACCAAAGCTCCATTTGGTAAGAACTCTTTTGAATATGTCCAATCTAGAAGAGAATTTCATGTGTACCACTGCTGACCATGATAAAAGAAGCAGTTCTGAGTCGGCTATGGATAGATCTATACGTTTATACTGCATATACTTGCATCTTTTGAAAGGTGAAGAAGCTCCTGTTCCATTTCCTATGATGTACCACTCACTACTATGCATTTTCTTGCAGAGTGTAGTGACTAACATATGTTAGACATTGGCACTTTACAGCAGATTTAGTGAAAATCTTGTTCAGAGATGTTTCACTGATGTGATTTATTAAGTATCTAAAAAGATAGGTAATTTTCTTTTGATGAAAGATTTTGAGGGAGAAAGATAATCTAGCAATATTTGCGTGTTTGAAGAAAATCTATTTTCAGAGAGAGAGAGAGGGGAGAGAGAGAGAGAGAGAGAGAGAGAGAGAGGAGAGAGAGATGAGAGGAGAGAAGAGATGAGAGAGAGAGAGAGAGAGAGAGAGAGACTGACACTTACACTTTTTATTGACATTGGCCTTACTAGCCCTTATGTCAAGGGGTGTACATTGTTTTTGTATTCTTATCAAAGGCGAAAAATAGAAATAATAATCAGAAACCATAGCTTCACAAATGTAAGAAATCTTTAACACATATGTGAAAATACCATGGTGGGCACACACCACACACACAACACACACACACACACCACACAACCACACACACACCACACACACACACCACACACACACACTACATACATGCGCTCACACATTTCACTAACATACATGCAAAAGTGTGCGTAAAAAAAAACCACATTTCAGCGTCAAATTTTTTGGCATCTCAGCTTATTCGTTAAATTTTTTAAACAGGGCTGGGACCGATTATCGTAAGAAGTAAATAAATAAGTATTTACCTATTGTTTTGTCGAAAACGTACCATGTTAATTACTTAGTTTCTTTTTTTCTGGTTTGAACTGGCCTCTGCTATAAAACTTCGCAAGTAACTGGAGCAATTCTTCATCTTTTAATGCATAACAACCCACATAAGTCATTTCGGACTGCAACATTTGTTTCGAAAACTTTGCATTCACTTCTTAAGTCTTTTTACAACTCACAATTAAACAGAAATGTTCTTCATTTTCCTTGAAAGCATGATTTTTATATGAACAAATCTACGCAAATTGTTAATGTTATCGTTATAGTACCATCTCTTATTATTGTTCAGACCAAGAGTTTGGTTTTTAAATCTCACTAACATGCTCCTATTTGCTTTAAAGAAATTTTTGGGTGTAAGCATGTGTACACCCAATGATTTAGTTTATGGTGAAACCAATAGATATCCCTTATATTTAAATTCTGCTGTTCAGTGTATTCGTTATTGGTTTAATTTGCTTCAAATGGATGAGTGTCGCTTACCTCGTAAAGCATATAATATGTTGTTTGAATTAGATAAGAAAGGAAAGCAAAATTGGGTATCGGATGTACGCCATGTTTATGCGAATACGGTTTGGTGAAGTGTGGATGAATCAGGGCGTTGGCAATGTTAAGGGATTTATATGTGTTTTTCGTCAACGTCTAATTGATTGCAGATGGCTAAAATGGCATGATCATGTTCAAAACAGTGAAAGATTTAATATGTTTAGGATGTTTTGTAATACACATGAAATAAAAACACACCTTGTGTTGAATATGGATAGTCATTTGAAATATATCACAACAAGATTTAGGCGGGGGATTTCAGAGATAGCAGTGCATCATTATAGATACAGAAAACACAATGAAGCAAATCTGATATGTTGTTTATGCAAAAATTCTAAGGAAGATGAAGTACATTTTGTTTTTATGCTGCCAGCTCTTAGTGAAATTGAGAAAAGTTTATTCCCAGCAAATATTATCAAAGCCCTTGGGGTCTTTAAACTCTGCTTGTTGATGGCATCCTCTAAACACAGTGTTGTTAGGAATTTATCGCTTTTCTTGTATAAAGCTTTTAAGTTCAGAGAAATTATGACCTCGTAATCGTGTATTTCAAATGTCCTATTTCATGAACAAGTTCATTGTTGATGTCTTGTGTTTTCTCACCCCCCTTCATAAGGGGCTATGGCCTAATGAAAAAAACCATTCACATTCGCATTCGCATTCCTATGCCACTTATTTGTAACTAATAACAGATATTTTTCTGTCTGGAAATTACTTTTAAATGAATAAAACCAAGAATATCTTTCATTTTCCTCAATTTTGGTGTGCCAATTTGTTTAAAACATGATATAATACGATCCTTAAATTCTGATATAAATTCCCTTTCATTACCTACCTCTTGACAAAGCCAAAAAAGACCAAACCCGTTCACAGTAAGAACATGTTTTACTTGACTGACCCAATTTGCTTCCCCTGTCTCAGACTGTGAGAGTAGCATATCATAAGCTTGTCTGCATAGCTGGGTTGAAGAAAGTCTTTATCAACTTTATCTAGTATTTAATGCATTTTATATAAGTCACAATACAGAGATCTTATCTCCCAGTTTCCCCATAAGCTAAGGTATTGGATAAATGAATTGGAACACTCAGAAATCTTTTAATAGCAAAAGTATGAGCTCTTTCCGTATAAGTATTTTCCAAAAGCCCCAAAATTTCTGCGGCATAAGTTATCATGGGTCGTATTTGGGTATCAAACAATTTCCCAAAAATGGAGAAATCATTTGATCTTAACTTTTCATGGATTTCAAATTTCTATAACGCCTTTTTTCCCTTTCTACACATTTCTTCCCATCCAGTATTTAAACTTAATTTGGTAGTAAATACCATCCCTAAGTACTTGTATGCATTTGAAACCTTTAACTACCAAGTTGCCATACCACCATATTTCCTGTTGTGAAAGGTGACCTCCCATACGAAGCACCATTATATTAGTTTTGTCAAGAGTGACAGTCCAGTTGTAATTTATCTGCCTCTTTGTTTCAATGCGTTTAGTTGATTCTGCAACCCAATAACAGTGACTGAAAGTAAAATCATATCTTCTCCCAATAACAGCAAAATATTTCAAGAGCTCCAGGTACAAGTTGGATTCCATGTCTTCCCTTTTTCGACATTTCAATGGCTAGTTCATTAATAATAATAAAACAACAACAACGACAACAACAACAACAACAACAACAACAAAACAACGTAAACATATGGGGACTCAAAAAGACACCATTGTTTTACGCCACAAGGACAACCAAAATATTTAGAATAATTACATTTATCACGTACACAAGCAAGGACAGAATCGTAAACACCCCTCAGAGCAAAGTACATTTTCCCTTTTATACCAGACTTCCTAACTACATGCCATTATATATTTCTGTTCACAGAGTTGAAGGCCTTTTTTTAAATAAAAAAAGGGCCCACATACAACTTGGAATTTTTCATAAGATATTCTGAACCAGTGCATACAGAGTAAATATATGATCCACTGTACTATAACCTGCCCTAAATCCTGCTTGTTTCTCAATCATTTTTCCTTCTCTCTCAGCCCAATTGGTTAACCTTCTGTTTAAAATGTGAGTGTATACCTTGCTAAAACACTACTTAAAGCAATTCCCTGTAGTTGTCTGGATTATTTATATCCCCTTTTTTGTGGATAGGCACAATGATAGATTTGCACCAATCTATTGGAAATGTTCCACTATCAAATAATTTATTGAATAATAAAACTAAATAGTCAATTGCTAGTGTATTTCCTTGTTTGAGCATCTCACCCAAAATGTTGTCAGGCCCACAACTTTCACTAGGTTTCAATTTCTTCACACCAGCTTCAACTTCTTCTTTTGTTATTTGATCATGGAAAAGGGGTTCCTTTCCATCATCTTCTCCTTCACTGTCTTCAAAGTCTAGAGTTTGCATGCTCTGGGGTGGAATCAAAAATATTAAATACACCGTGGAAGTGCTCATACCACTGTTGAATACCGATATTATTATACACAATATTCTTCCTATTAACTGATTTTATTTATACTTGCCAAAATAGCTTTGGGTCATTTATGCATTCTTTTAGTCCTTGTAATCTTTTCTCATCATGTTCTCTGTCTTTTTGTTTTCTCTTTTCGCAGATTAACATAGATCCTAGAGAATGTCTTTATACGGGTTCACGACCACCCATCTTATTCTGCCCGAAAACCCCCTTTTTCACATACAAGTTACGTCCATCACATATCAGTTTTGGCCAAAAGCAACACCTTTTTACAACTAAGATTAACACGCCAAAACCTCTAAAATCGACTTAATTAGCACATTAAAATGGGGGTTTCCGTGCAGAATAACATGGGTGATCGTGAACCGTAAAAAGACATTCTCTGCAGGCACATAAAATCAACTAAGCATTTATATGGCCTTACAGCCCCGCTACCAGGCTGCTTCCAATATTGATTGGAAGCACCAACTGTTTTTGCACAGTACGCTGCACACGAGACCTGCCGCCCAAAACTTTATTATTAATCAGTTGAGCTGTCACGTGTGCGTGTTCGCCCAATCGGCAGGGAGGTATGACATCATTTTGGTCAGGGAAGTTGGTAAGCTGGCCGGTGCCGGCATTGTACATCGGATGCTTAGACGCCAAGACATGTGTGTTATTTTTCTGAACAAATGGCTGATTTAAGTTTGGAAGCTGTGCCTTTTCACAAGAAAACCCCAATGGATGCTAGTTCTCAAGAAAGCCAAACTGAGCATTTGCTTTATTCGGATGACCAAAAAGGAATAATATTGAAATACAAAAAAATATTATCAGGAAATATTTCATATCTTGAAAAATTGGAACGTGGAGAGCCTTGCTCGAAACCAACCCAGCCAAAAGAGAGTTTAAATCTTTTGGAAACAAAGAAACCAACCTGTGAAATGACAGTAAGTGAACTAGATGATTTTTTACGTAATTGTTTTGTAGAGAAACTTGATTATGAGCCGATTGACGAAGGTTCTTTTATGAAGCTGAAAAACATGGCTGAAATTACGCCTGTTTTACTGAAAGCCGGTTCTGAGATCAAAGCTGAAAATCGTTTAAAACTCTTCGACAATCTTTGCTTCTAGGTCATTGGCTTGAAAGAACAAAAACTGTTTTAAAAAAATCTAACCAAAAGCGTCCTGGGATAATTATTTGAAAACTGAAATTCTGATGGAACCCAGGCTGTGTAGAAAACTGACGGAATTATCATTTGTTTTTTTTTACTATCCAAAGTTCCACAAGCTCGGAATTTCGATCCACAGCTTGTATGAGGAAAGAAAGCTGATTTTAAAATATATGCAAAGCGACGTTGGCTTTAGCGAGTTTTGGCAAAGCGACTAACGCGCTCGCTGTGAAAATCAATACTAGCCCAGCCCAGCCTAAGGGAGGCAACTCCTGCCAGAACTGTGTCATTTGGCCCACGACCGCCGCAGAAAGATTAAAGATGAGTCCCATCGAACCTCCTAAACTTGTTCCCAATCTTAGACATAAAAACTAAATATGTGTGCCATTACAGACTGTTACAGTTTTACCTAAGACACGGATTTAAGCTGACAGCTGTTCACAGAATAATTATCTGTGACCAAGAGCCTTTATGAGACCATACATCAAGAAGAATACTGATCTTAGAACCCAAGCAACTGATGCATCAGAAAAAGACTTCTTTAAACTTATGAACAACAGCTGTTTTGGTAAAACCATGGAGAACGTACACAATCGTAAAGATGTTAAATTAGTTACAAAAGAAAACCAAGCAATTAAGTTGGCCTCTAAACCTAACTATCAAGACTTTAGAAGATTTAACGACAGTCTGGTTGGCATTATGATGAAGAAAAGGATGTTAAGCTAGACAAGCCGGTTGTTTATTGGCTTTACCGTATTAGAGTTGTCAAAGTTATTGATGTTAGAATTTCTGTACGACTACTTTAAACCACTGTACCCAGAAGCAAGAGTACTTTACACAGACACTGACTCTTTTTATTCTAGACGTTCCACAGAAGACTTTTACAAAGACTTAGAAAACTGAGGTAGCTAAAGGAGTTGATGGGTGGTACGACACATGTGACTATCCTAAAGACAGTCCTTTACATTCAACTGTGAACAAGAAAGTGATTGGGAAATGAGGTGAACTAATGGGCAGTTATCAAGATATGTGGTTTGCGGTCAAAAGTGTATAGCTTTGCAGCCGGATTCGTATAAAGAAAGCTAAAGGATAAGTAAAGAGTTGTCAAAAAAAAAATAAAACTCACGACAACTAAAGCAAGCTCTCTTTGAAAACAAAGTTTTTTCATCAAAAAAATGTTAATTTGCGCTTACTCTTCATCAAGTAAACACAACTGCTGTTAACAAGAAATCACTAGTCTCTAAATAACAAAGGAACTTCGTCAATCCGGGAGTTTTCATATGCTGTAGGGATTGGAGAACTTTAAAATTTAACTTGACTGATTTGGGCCCTGTACTTAATTAAGACCCTAACTTGTACTTAACTAGTTACTTATTTAAAGAACATAACAAGAACTTAACTAAGAACCTAACTAGTACTTTTATAACTTATAATTTTTTTTGGCACTTAACTTGTTATTTACTTGCACTTAACTTAAAAAGTACTTTCTTAACTAACTTAACTTGTAATTTTTTTTCTTAACTTGTACTTTATCTAGTTTTTAAAAAAAACTATTCCATAGCAAATGGGTCTACTGCGGAGGTTGCACTTTTTTGCAGAAGGCGGTTCTTCTTCTTTTACTGTGGGTGATGCTGCTTGTTTCTAGGTATGGTGTTAGGTATTTGTATGCAAAAAACCCACCAACAACAGCAGCAGCACCCCCAGTACATAATGATACATCTTATTGTTTGATTGTGATTTTTGTTGTTGTTATTGGTTGTTTTTGGTGGAGATGCTGTATTATTATCTAAAAAATTTTTGTTTTGCTGATTGGTTTGATTTTCTCAGTCTGTTCCATTCAGCTATTTTACGCCCAGCCTCAACACGTCCGGATTTTTAGGCTTAGTAACATTACTCACTTGCGGCACTTTTCTGCTCCTGTGGAGGGCCTGTGGACTGTCCTGCAGACTGCCCTGGGGCGTCTTCTTCTCCTGATCGCTCATTTTTTTTTAATTGGGGATTAAATTTAAATTTATGATCAAAATAATATGATTAAAGTAATTAATCCATGATGAAATGGGCAAAACAAGCCCCAAATCTGTAATACATGTCACATGCAAGAGTTTTGGGGACTTTTTTAAAAACCGGGGAATCTTGTGATAAATCATATTTTAAATTAGAAGATTCGCCAAAACTAGTTGCAACTTTATTTTTAGCTTTAACAAACAAAAGATTATTTGATTAAAAAGCAAAATAGACAGTCTTCGTATTATGATTATTTTAATTATTTTTTTAGTTAATAAAAACTTGAGTGAAAAAAAGATTATCAATACGATTTACCATTCTGCTGTATTTAGCGGACTTAGTATAGGCTTTTAGCGTGTTAGCAAAAAACATGTTTAGAATGAGGCCAGCAAATCTAGGAAGGTTAGACATTGAGGATGTTGTTAGGTTATAGTTGTAATTACTGCAGGAATTGCCTCAAAGGACTTTTTTGTTACACAGGGGATTATCCCAAATAATATTAGTTCATAGAAAGATTAATTCATAAAAAAATTTAATTTATAAAGAGTTGGGGGAGTAGTTATGAGGGTTTGGAGGGGCTATTGTTAATGCTTTAGCCTTCTCTGGAAGCAATTTTTATTTTTTAGTAAATTTGCGGTCTGATGAAGAGAGAGAACGTCATAAAAGGCAATAGAACTTTAGCTAAGGCAAGAGACGCTTACGAGAAAAGGGAATTGCTCACTTAAAATTTTAAATTAAAAAAAATTTAAGAACAGGGACATGCAGAGCACACTTTACAGACATTGATGAGGCAATGAATGATTATTACTTAGTGACAGGAAAGCAGTTTCTTACATCACCACCTCCCAGAACTGTCTGACTTTTATGAACCATCTGAAGAACAGAAAATACCCAAAAATTTGGGTTTTTAAATTGTGGGCGCTATAGGAGCAATCATATTCTTGCACAAAAAATTTCTAAAAAAAAATTTAAAAATACAATTAAAAAAAAAGTCCTTCTTATGGAATACGAAGTAACAAAATATATTATTCTCCTAAAGGGTATTGGAAAGGAAAGACTGCTATTGAAAAAATGAGTAAAGCTGCTTGAGTGTTGAATCAGTTGCGAAAGACTGGCTTTCAAAACAAGCAATTTGGCAAATATATTTACCCGCCCCAAAAGAATAATAAGGCCTAGATTTGTTAATTCAGTTCCAAATGACACCCACCAAATGGACTTGCTGTATCTTCCACATGACAAAGTTAGAAGAAAAAGTTTAAGTAGCTCTGACAGTTGTTGCCCATGGCTTCAAGATACAAAGACGCTGAACCTTTAACAGATAAAAGCTCAACTGCTGTGGGCTGTGGCTTACAACAAATATACATGCGAGGGCCTTTAAAAGGTACCCTAGGATGACCCAGGTTGATGATGGAAAAGAGTTTAAAGGTTCTGTAAACCAGCTGTTTTTAAAACTTTCATGTTACAGTTAAGAGAGGGATCCCAGGCAACCATCGATCACAAGCCCTAGTAGAAAACTTTAATAAGAATCTAGCTGAACGCCTTTTTAAACCTATAAATATCACAGAGAAATTATGGACAGAAACGCAAAACACAGAATGGTTTAGAAGGCTGCCAGCAGTCTTACGCGCCATGAACAATGAAGAAATTTAAAGCAACAGGCCTTAAACCAGTAAACGCGATCAAATTAAAAAAAATAGCATTACTAAAGACATCCAAGGTAATCAAAAACTTTGCCGTTTGGATAAAAGTAAGATACTTGTATGTCCTGGGAGGGGGGAGGGCGATGTTAGAATTAGAGCCACAGATCCCAATGGAGCGTAGATGTACATAAAGTTGAAAGAATTATGAAAACAGACCCTCCCGTGTATTATTTAAGAGAGACTCTTTCTTCTAGCAGTGCTACTAGTCAAAAAACCCCTGCCCCTAAAAGACCTTTGTTCGTGAAGAGCTACAAGTTGTCCCGCCAAACACGTGAGTTAAAAAAAATAGTATTTGCTAAATTTTTTTTTTTTTTGCTCTATTTTGGGTTTAACTGATCACGTGTTGTTTTTCAATGTTCTGTTTAATTGCATCAGTGGTCTACCTGTCGTGAAGTAAAAGTCTTTCTCCACTCCTTTTGAAGTTCAATTTTTTCCCGTCTGGAATCTCGCCATCGCCAAAAAGCTTCTGAAATTCTTCATCTGTAATGTTTTCATCCTGTAATGATTTGCTTATTTTTAAATTTCTTAATGAACAAAGTTTTGCTGATGCTAGGGTAAACAATGGGAGTGTGCTTTTGAAATTTTAGGAGTTAATTTTTTTAAAACAGCACTTACAATCATAGACAGGGCGCCTAACCTAACCAAGACCTCCAAATGCTAAAGAGGCTGGCGCTCCAACCCAGTAGCTAAAACGGCAACACTAGCCCCAGCACATACGCCAGTACAGCTGATGAGCCAGTAATTACATAAGAAAGAGTATTTAAAGCTTTAGCAATTTTATTCAGTAACCCCATAATTATATAAGTCACTTTTTTATTCCTTTTAAGTTCAGTTATTTGCTTTAACCTAAACTGTTGAACCTCTTTTTTAAATAAGATTTATTTTTTTAAATTAATCTTGTACACATCTTCTTATTAATCCTTCTGGTAGCATTCATTAACAGAGTAAACCGCAATTAAATCAACATTACTTAATTAAAATAAAGTCGAGTACTGTTAGTTTGTCTTTGTCAACCATCACAGTAACCTTGTCAGATGATACATGGGTGTTTATTTTGTCTCCGTTTTTAGTAATTGCAATACCCAGCTCAAGAGGGCATCCAAGTTTTTTAGCCTTTATTTGTATGCCTCTGATTAACGTATGTTTGGCAAACTAGGATCGCCCTCCCCCGGAGTAATAAATAAGCGAAAAATCATCGTCATTTGCCCCAGGTAGTGGCAAATAGCTTTGGGTTAAATTCTATACCGACGGTGTCGCCCCCCCACTTCAGCTAAGGATTCTTTCTCTGTAGCATATATTCAGAACCCTGCCAAGTTATTTTAATCTGTTTTTTTTCTGTTGTGTTCCTTGAACCAGGTAACAAGAAAGGGACCTGCATTTAAAGCTTTTCTAAAATTGTTTTCCTTATTAAAGTATACATTGGGGCTTCGTAGTTCAAACTTTAAATTCCAAGCAATTTAGGAAGCAACGCCCAAGCATTCTCTCTTTTGAAGTTTGTATTCATGTTTGCCAAAATCGTTTGCCCTTAAATTTCTTATCTCTTCTAGGGTAGGATATTGCTGTCGTTTTTTGTCTTCAATTTCTGTTCGTTTGTAAGCCCCATATCTGTGTATTCAAATCCATAAACATTTCCTGGCATCCTATTAGATCAACTCGGTTGTTTTGCTAGGTCTTTTAGCTCTACTGCAACGCATTTAGGAGCTAGCTGCGCTTTTGATTCTGGCCCCGAGACATTCTTTTTAAAAATTAAAATTAAAATAAAAATAAACAAACGTATTGAACTGGAGGGTCAGTCCGTAAGCATAGCTTAGCGTGCTTAGATTTTTTTTAACTTGGGTCTTTTATTTTTTTTACTCATCTTTGTCTCTTATTATATAATTTTCACTTAAACATTCTTCAAACTATCTTTGTCCTTAGTGTAAAAAATACAACTGATTTTAACTGCGATTGAAAGTCTTTTAAGACAGATTGTATTTTTTAGTTAAAAGCCACACAGAAATAAGGCGTGGCGCCCGCTAAAAGCAGCTTTGACAGAGCTTTTCTTTTATTAACAATGTCTTGTTCAGCGAACAGTCATCAATAATAAACAGTGTTTCAGTTCCCTCAAATAGCTAAGTTAATGTTCTAAACGTCGCTCAGTTTGTCGCTAGGATCAACTAAAAAATATATTCTCGTCTGTCCAAATAAACTTCCTTTCTTTGTAAGACTTGTTGTCTTAATGGGTGTGCAGAATATACAATGTGCTCGTAATGAAACCTGTATATTGTTTGTAACAAATCAAGTACGAAGACAGTTTTCCCACACCAGTAATCCCGCAGATAAGAGAACAGTGCGGATCTTTAGGAAGAAACTTCAAGCTATCCCTCTGTTTTTTATTAGAATATTTCTTCTACATTTTAATTTAAGCCGCGTCTTTTAGCCTGTTTTCTTCATGTTAACTGGCATCACAAACCATAAAATGTGCATTTTTATTGGTGCGTTTCCTTCTGCTTCTTGTGAATATTTATTTTTATACCATTCTTGCCCTATCCCTTTCCTCCACTTCCAAACAATCTGTTGTCAAATTTAGATCTAAAATCCAGCCATAGCCCATATTTAGTTATTAAGTAGTCTTCAAGTCTTACATCAAAAAAGGCGAAGTTTTTACCCTACACGAAACAACTGCAGGATCCCTTTGCCTACCTCCAGCGAACAACTTTCTTATTCATCAAAGTGTTGGTGAGGTAAAAAGACCGCGACCCGAATACAAAATGATCAGACTGCATTTATTGCACAGTCGACCTTCTCAATTTTTGGATTAAAAAAACGCTTCTGATTCTCTCTGGAAAAGGAGTTGTTCCTTCAGTAAACAAGAACAAAATTCCTTTTAAAGACTTCAGAGACTGATTTGATGTATGTTCCAGAGAGTGTCTCGCCTGTTTATTTTCTGTAATTGAGTGTATAACGTTTTCATAATAAATAACGTTTACTTTTTACTGGGTTAAGATTTTTTCTGGCCAGTCCAGGGTTAGTAACAACGTCAAATCAAGAGGATGTCGCTTATGTGTATTTGCTTCAGGGTCTCAGACAGAACGAAGAGCCGCTAGATTAAATGTCAGATGATAAGTAGTTTTTCTTTTAGCGCACCTTGGTAATATGGCATGTGCGTCTTTAACAGCTCAAAATCTAGACGGATGCAGAATCTGTTGCAAATGCTTTGGGTACTGCCCATCTTTAACATCATTCTTTGCATCCCCCCCCTTTAAGCCTGTGCTTGGAAACCCTTTGGGCTTTGATTCCTGATAAACTTTCTCTTTTCTTTCTTTTTTAGGTAGCCATAGTCAGAATAGAGGGCAAAAATGTCTGCCTCGCTTAGTTAAAAGACTTCTCTGCCTCCAGTTTGATTGCTATTTGTTTAACGATGGCCCTGCCTAAATTAGCGACAACAGTTGCATTAGGAACTGCCAATGTAATATCTATTTTGAATGAAGTTTAGCGGTGCCTGGCATTATACATCATCAGCGCCAAGATCAGGGAAATTAACTATTAAAGTTTGTCCGGGCCCCAACTGTTGATGGAGTATTTACACTAATTACTGTCTGCCTTATACCTTTTACGCCGTGGGGTTCCTTTCTTTTCTGTATGGATCGAGGTCACAACCCTATGAGTTCATTTTTTATAAAAAAAAAAAGAATATAAATAAAAAATATGGCTGAAAATTGCGCAATTGATCCTGTTTTGGGGGAGAAGAAGATGAAGAACTAGGTCCCTCATTGCAAGAAGAGCTTGAAGGAGCCGCAGCAGGCCCAAAGGGGTAGGATTAAAATCAAATGCGATTGCTAGATAGAATTTAATATTTATAGCCATATGGGCGAGAGCAGCCAGGAGCATTAGGTTTCTGAATTTTTCAACAGATAAAAATAATATTTGTATGTAAGAACAGTAAAGGAAAGAGTGTACGGCCTAGCAAAACCAGACACAGGCCCTTTTTTAAGCAGGGCCACAATTCTTAGAGATCTCCCCGTTGTTGACAAAGGCAATTAAACTTTATTGCGATTAAGGCCTGAAGCTGTTAGTCTATTACAGAACTTGGGCAAGAGCTGCCAACACAATCTGAAATACAAAAACATACCTCTTGAAGAAATTAATCGAAACAGCAGACGAACTAATAGCAGAAATTGAAACGAGTTTTAATGAGGAGACACAGTTAAAAAAAATTGAAGATTTCCATTTCCTATGCGTAAAAATCCTGGGGCTTAATGAGGCTTTACGGACAATAAGGGTGAACTAACAAACAATTTAGCAAAACTTGGTGAGCTGGATAGAGAGATTGACTTGACTTGACTTGGTCCTTAGACGTCGGTCCGGGGGGGCACCCCTGAAGCAGTGACAACCATCCTTCCATTCTCTTGTTCTCTGCCCTCCGCAATGTATTTCTCACCCGCAGGCCTGTCCATTCCGTGATGTTATCTCCCATCTTTTCCTTTGTCGACCTTTCGCCTTTGTCCTGGTACTGTGCCTGCATGTTGTCTTGGCAAGGCCTGTTGATCGTGTGATGTGTCCATACCATTTCAGTTTGCATCTTTTACTGAGGTTAGGAGATCGACATATGGACCAATTTCATTCTCGATGCGCTTTTTAACTTCCACATTGCTGATGTGATCTCTGTTGAGATGGCCAGGGAGTCGTCTGAAGCACCTCATTTCCATTGTTTGGTCTTTTTCTAAAGGGTTTCTGATTTCAACGTCCATGACTCACAAGCTATAAGAATATCACCATGACTAAGGATCGCTCAGTCTAATCTTTGACCTGATGGAGATGTTTTTATTTTTTCCAAAGAGACGTTAGCTTAGATAGCGTAGCTGTGGTCTGAGCGACTTTGAGATGATTTCAGGTCTTGATCCTTCATCTGAGATTGTTGCCCCAAGTACTTAAATGTGTTGACTGGCTCAAGTTTTTTTGTTGTTGATGGTTATGTCTTGGGTAAACCCGATTGGGTTGTTAGTCTTTGACCTTTGTCTTTTCCGCACTTATTTCCATGCCATAATCAGCAGAGGTGTTGTTGAGTCTGTTGATCAGGTGCACTAGCTTTTGGGTTCGTTTCCAGCTAGTCATTTGTCGTGGGCAAAACGGAGGTTGGTGATGGTTCTCCCTCCAATGTTTTACAGTTCCTTCATGGTCTTCTAGCGCATCGGTCATAATTCTTAAAGGAAAAACATTGAAAGTGGGGGGGAGAGTAGACAGCCCTGTCGCACTCCAACGGTAGTTCGGAACCACTCCCCTATGTTGTTCCCGAAGAAAACGGCACTGGTGGCTTTATTGTAGAGGCTTTCAATAGTTCTGATGAGGTTGGCATTGATTTTGAAGAGTTTCATTGTTGCCCATAATGCTTCGTGCCACACTCGGTCTCAAAGGCCTTTTGAAGTCTATGAAAAAGTGGTACAGATGTTGTTGGTGTTGGTTGTACTTCTCACACAGTATTCTTAGGTTGAATATCTGCTCTATGGTACTTCGCCCTGGCCTGAACCCCGCTTGTTCTTCAGCGATGGATCTTTTCTGCTTGTGGGTTTTTCAGTCTATTCAGGATTACTTTCAGCAAAACTTTGCTGGGTGGTGTGAGGCTAATCGTGCGTTTAATTTTTGGGGCATTGCTGTAGGTTGCTTTCTTTGGTAGCGTGATGATAAGTGACTGCGTCGGGGAGTAGGCCATTCCCCGGTTTCCCGATTCTGTTGAAATATTGCAAGTAACATGTCCACCATTGGATCACCTCCTGCCTTGATCAATTCTGCCGGTATGTTGTCAACACCGGGCGATTTTCCTGCTTTCATTGATGATAAGGCTCTAATGTTTTCATCACGTGTTATATTATCCTTGCTGTTATTTGTTGGTTCTGGCGCGAAAAGGATTGATGAATTTTCCCCTCAGCGTTGTGCGAGTAAAGCTCAGAACAGTATTCTGTCCATCGTTGTAGTTATCTTTCATCATCGTTGAGACATTTAACCGTTTTTGTCATGGATCGTTGTTGTCTTGGCTTGTTTCTTTCCCCTTGGTCCTTGACAATTTTGTAGGCTGCTTTGCTGTTGTTGTTTTTCAGATTATTATCAATCTCTTGGCATTGGTTGTCAAAAACCCAAGTTTCCATTGCTGCCTTCATCTCAGTTTTAACCTTCTTGTTAACATCATTGTACTCTCTTTTTCCTTCTGGGTTGTTCTTTTTGTTTTTCAATTCCCGACGTTTGTCACAAAGTTCCAGAATTTCGTCGGTGACCCATGGATTCTTCTTCGGGCCCATGTTTACCAAGCACTTCTGCTGCTGTTTCTGTGACAGCTTTGTTGAAGGAGTCGGTGAAGGATTCTATGTTGATGTCTTCGTTTGCCAGGACAAGTAGAGGTGCGAATTTTCCCCCAATATTTGCTTGAAATGCTTCCTTTATGTTAGGGTCTTTTAGCTTCTCCAGATTGAACTTTAACCTGATGTTTCCTTTCTTTTTGTTGTTTTGAGGCGGGTGCGAATGTCATGAGGACCATTTTCGTGGTCGCTTCCAATGTCTGCTCCAGGGGAAACTTCTGGGTTTTGGCAATGTTGACACTCGATTGGAAGCGTTGTTTTACCATGATGTAATCGATTTGATTGTGATACAATCCTCCAGGACTATGCCATGTTATTCTCCTGGACATCTTGTGTGGACCGAAGGTGTTCGTTATCTTCAGGGGTTGTGACTTTGCAAATTCCCGGAGTCTCAGTCCTCTCTCATTTGTTAGAGTGTTACAATAGGGTCCACATTGTCTTTCCGTCTTGCACAAGTCTTTTTCCCATCTTAGCATTCAGTCACCTTGTGCAACTATGATATCTTTTTGGGTAAATTTCGTTTGAGCGCTTTCCTGTACCCGGCCATAGAATTCTTCGACTTCTTCGTTGCTTTTAGCCGAATGTGGGGCATAACCCTGTAGGATGGGGATGTGAATGGTTTTGCCCCCAAAAGTTTTAAAGGGCATGATTCGACTTTAGACCGGTCTGCAAGCATTACACTATTGATTGTGTTCTTGTTGGGCTAGAAACCCTACCCTGTGTTCATGATAAACTTCCCTGCCACTGTAGTAGAATTTGTGGCCTTCTGGGGTGTTTATTTTCTCCGAAATTTTTCCCGCGTACTTCGCACAACCCTAGGATGTTCCAACGATATCTCTTCATTTCATGTTCCAGGTGTTCCAGTCTTCCAGCGCCATTAAGTGTGTTGACATTCCATGTGCCGATTATGATGTTATCCCTGGCACGGATGCTTTTTGGTCCACCAGTAGCATATTTTTTCCCCTCGCCTGAGCGTCGACGGAAGAGAGGGTCCTTGTTGTCCGGCGACGACGAGCGGTTGAATTTTTTGGTTGTCTTTCATGGGGTTTTGTCTTGGGCAGAGGTGAGAGGAAAAATAAACTGGCTGTGCAGATGTAACAATTTGGGCGGAGAGAAAGGCTGAATACAGCAGAAAATACAGATTTAAGGCTACAAGGGCAGCCAGGCTGAAAGTTTTTGTCTACTAACAGAAGCAGCTAGCTTCACAACAGAGAATAAAAGAAACTATAAACACTTACTTTATGAAAATATACGCTAGCTGAAGAATAAGGATCTTGGTTCAGGGAACAGGGGTTAAATAGTTAGCTATTTAAAAGCTGTAGGTTGCTATCCTACACTCGTTTATGCTTTAACAGGTAGTGCGTTAACAGGGTCAGTAGCGCCTCAAGCCTCAGCCGGTAAAAGTTGGATTAAAACAATTTCCATCATCTAGCAAACCTATTTAAAGAATTAGCTGCCAAAGCGCTTGATGCTCTGCCTGGCCTTAATAGGCAGTGTTGTTAGTTGGGTTTTGGGTTATTATAGGGAAAGTTGCTGGTTATATGGCTGACCATCTGTGGACGTTAGGAGTGCTAGCTGCTGGATTAATTTTTAGTGAAGTAAAGTATGGCTAACCAGTAAAAGTTAAAAACACAACAAGGGCTGTCTTTTCGCTAGTGTGACTGTCAGTGTGAGGCGGATCAACAGGTGGAGTGCTTTCTGGGCTGCTTTCTGGCTGTGGGGCGCTTATAACCAGATCGCTTTCTTCAGGGCTAGGTACTTTTTTAAAATGGACGGCGCAGGCCTTGTGTTTAAGCCTTGATTGTGCCCTAAGTTTTGATCGTCTCCAGCTATGAGGATTTCATTGTTATAATTCTGTATCATGCCAATCTGTAGTCTAAGGTCAGAGGGCAGCATGTATAATCCATGGCCTACAACAAAGTCAACCTTTGACCTAGTATGTGCAAGAACGTCTTGATACCTCTGTATGCTGGCAGGTAAATCAACAGCAGAGTTTAATAGCATCTTCTAAATTGGCTAAAAATTGTTTTCTAGCATCAACGCCTGTAGACTGATCTAGTATGCTAGACTTGGTCTGTGCTTGTGCTCCTAATAGACACAAAACGTATGTCACAAGGGGAGTATTGTGCATGTTTTTTGTCTGTACTTTTTTTTTTGTTTGTCGCTGAGGAAGGCATTTTGCCGAAAATTTCTTGTCCTGTTTTGTGTCGTGCAATAAATCGTCGTTACTTCACACTTTGTTTTGTGTGCTCTTCTGCTTTTTTTGTCGTATGTCCGTATGGTGTCATTAAGTCTTTGCACTCCTGGCATTGTTAGGCCTTTACTTTCATCTAAGATAAATGTTGTCCAGGATTTTAGGATGTTTTTGTTCAATCGATCCTAATCGAACTTGTTTGTCTGGTTGAAAAGAGGTGTGGCCAGGTCAGTAGTCATAAGTATATTCTCTTTTTACACCCCACAAATACAATGTGCCTAACCCATGATTGCGGTCTAACTTTTGTCTAAAGTCAGTTGAAGGATTAATGTTAAATTCGTTGCAGATTCTTTCATATGTATTATTGTCCATTGGTGTTGAATGGATTAAACGCGCTGTCGCTTGGGAGGGCTACTTGTAGTTCAGTAGTATTCGTCTGTGCTGGTAATAAACATGAAAGTTATATACTGACCTTACTAAAAGATTGGGGTGGTTTAAATGGTTTGCATATGAAACACTGCAGCCAGTAGTTGCGCAGTAAATGGCAAAATTTAACTGATTCTGGTAAAAACGTCATAGGGCGGGATGTCCATGCTGATGGTACTCTATCATTATTTATTGGCGGATTTAAATATCTAGTTAGTGGGTTTACAATTACTGACTTGGAAGCCGTATGATTCATCTACTGCAATGTTAGATTGCTGAAGTCTAAATATTTGGGATTATAAAACGCTCCTACATTGTAAGTGGTACTTTCGTTATATTTAAAAGGTTCCATTTTTTAAATTAGTTTTTTAAATAGTATAAAAAGGATGTACATCTATATAACCAAGCAAAACGAGCGTGTGTTCTTAACGTACCCAACTGAAAATAGGCGCGGTGATTGTAGGATTGTCCTTAGAGAAACTGGTTTAAAGTAAAATGGATTAATATATCTGAAAAAGATAAGAATAACTGGGTGGATGTTAAGGACGAACAAGGCAATATATTAAACATTTAAAAATACCCGATGTTACTACAACTTTTGTTCTTTAAGAGAAGTATTTAGAAATTTTGGCATTGAGTTAAAAATTAATGAGGCAAATCTTATAATTACTATAAATTTTCTAGAACTTAAAGAAAAAAGGGAGTATGTTTTTCCTAGAAGCCTTGCTCGAATTTTGGGCTTTTATAATAGTGGTGAAACATATAGCTTCAGCACACACGGCCTTGTAGAATGGGGCATTTATAAATATTTAGGTAATAGACCATCTGATTTCTCGTGAACCCAATTTTGTATGTCCATTTACAACAGTTAAATACAAATACTATTGTTTTAATGGTTATCCATCTACAGTTCTACAAGCATTGCGCCAACTAAGGCAGGGTTTTGTGATTATCAGTTATACAGGTTTGGTGGACAGAGTGAATTTAAAGAATTAATTGAGGGTTCTTTAAATTCATTGGATGTAAAAATAGCTAATCAAGACGGAAAGCCAGTTGTTTGTTCTAATTTATTAATAGTGCTGGAAGTAGAAGAGCATATTAGAAAAGTAGTAAGGACTCAGTCGCGCGGACGTCAATAGCGTTAGAAAGTAGAAGAGCGTGCTGTATTAGATTTTTTTTATTATAGGAGAGAATGTAATATGTTTGTCCACGATCGCCCATCTTATTTCTCTTGTTTTTGTGCAAGAATCAGAAGAAGTTTATGTGTGTGCGTGAGTGGGCAGGGGGTGGGGTGTGCGTGGTTTAATTAACTAGGCCAATGAATCGCAGAGCGTTTTGGCCTAGTTTACTGCACTGCTTTGTAGGACAAAACGTGAGTGGGCGTGCGTGCGTGGGGTGGGGGTGGGGTGGGGGGGGGGGGCGGGGTGGGGGGTGGGGGCGGGGTGTGTGTGCGTGGGTGGGGTGAGGGGTGTGTGTGTGTGTGTGTGTTGTGTGTGTGTGTGTGTGTGTGTGTGTACGTCCGTACGTATCTGTGTGTGTGTGTGTGGTGGGGGGGGGGAAAGGTTGGGTGTGTGGGGGTGTGCAGGAGTTACCTCCCTTAGTATTATTTTCGGCCCTGTTGAGGCCTTTCTAGGGCGCGGCGGTCGTGGGCCGAATGACACAGTTCTGGCGTATTTTTAGTCCTGTGGAGGGCTTTCTAGGGCACGGGGTCGTGGGCCAAATGACACAGTTCTGGCAGGAGTTGCCTCCCTTAGCTGGGCTGGGCTAGTATTGATTTTCACAGCGAGCGCGTTAGTCGCTTTAACCAAAATTCGCTAAAGCCACGTCACTTTGCATATATTTTTAAAATCAGCTTTCTTTTCTCATACAAGCTGTGGATCGAAATTCCGAGCTTGTGGAACTTTGGATAGTAAAAAAAACAAAATGATAATTCCGTCAGTTTTCTACACAGCCTGGGTTCCATCAGAATTTCAGTTTTCAAATAATTATCCCAGGACGCTTTTGGGTTAGATTTTTTAAAAACAGTTTTTGTTCTTTCAAGCCAATACCTAGAAGCAAAGATTGTCGAAGAGTTTTACGATTTTCAGCTTTGATCTCAGAACCGGCTTTCAGTAAAACAGCGTAATTTCAGCATGTTTTTCAGCTTCATAAAAGAACCTTCGTCAATCGGCTCATAATCAAGTTTCTCTACAAAACAATTACGTAAAAAATCATCTAGTTCACTTACTGTCATTTCACAGGTTGGTTTCTTTGTTTCCAAAAGATTTTAAACTCTCTTTTGGCTGGGTTGGTTTCGAGCAAGGCTCGCCACGTTCCAATTTTTCAAGATATGAAATCATTTCCTGATAATACTTTTTGTATTTCAATATTATTCTGTTTTGGTCATCCAAAATAAAGCAAATGCTCAGTTTGGCTTTCTTGGAACTAGCATCCATTGTGGTTTCTTGTGAAGAAGGCCCAGCTTCCAAACTTAAATCAGCCATTTGTTCAGAAAAATAACACACACGTCTTAGCGTCTAAGCAGTCCGATGTACAATGCCGGCACCGGCCAGCTTACCAACTTCCCGACCAAACATGATGTCATACCTCCCCGCCGATTGGGCGAGCGCGCACACGTGACAGCTCAACTGATTAATAATAAAGTATTGGCGGCAGGTCTGTGTGCAGCAGACTGTGCAAAAACAGTTGGTGCTTCCAATCAATATTAGAAGCAGCCTGGTAGCGGGGCTGTAAGGCCATATAAATGCTTAGTTGATTTTATGTGCCTGGAGAGAATGTCTTTATAACGGGTTCACGATCACTCATGTTATTCTGCACGGAAACCCCCATTTTAATGTGCTAATTATGTCGATTTTAGAGGTTTTGGCGTGTTAATCTTCGTTGTAAAAAGGTGTTGATTTTGGCCAAAACTGATATGTGATGGACGTGATTTGTATGTGAAAAAGGGGGTTTTCGGGCAGAAAAAGATGGGTGGTCGTGAACCGTATTTTATAAAGACATTTTCTATCCTTCTTTCTTCAACATAAAGTTATTTCCTTTACTAGTTTTGTTTTAGTTCTTTGAATTTCTGTAAAGCCTTTTCACTAATCTCTTTTGTTGTCTACACTCAACATCAAACAGTCATCAACAAAGAGCTCAACAGAACTGTTTACATCTATATTCATAGCGTCTATGCTTCTCTCTATGTATATGTCTAAACTCTGAAGAATTTAGTTCATCTTTATATATTTCTGCATACATACCTGACCAGTCCACCCTTTCCTCACCCGCCCTGTTGCACAAAAGTGACATCATTTTCTACACAGCCATTTTTGCAGTACATCTCCACAGGTAGGTGCCAAGAAAAAAAAAATCAGCAATTTTTACACCACAAATGGTTTCATCTCTTCTGACACAAGAAAATAATCCACAACACTACTGCTATTTGGGGATACAAAAGTAAGTTCTCAATCTGGATCCATTTGCACAAGCACCATTCACAATCAACAAATCAACAGAAAACAAAAGTCTAACAATGACCTGCCAAAACGATTAATTATTGTGTCTTTTTGATGAACGCTCTAAACAAATAACTTTTATCATCATCATCATATCATGATCATGATCATAATTAAGCATGTTTTCCTCATTTACTTGTTCACTAGCTGTTCTGGCATTCATATCACACACACAAGCAAATAAAATCATCTTTGTCAATATCTTGTAATACATTTTCTTCTAGAATGAGTATCCCATCTTTGAGTTCTGTTAAATTGTGTACAGGTCCACATTCAGGTACAATATAACATGCAATCAGTATAACATCTTTGTTCAGCCCAAACACACATTTATCAATTTTAACAACAGTCACATTATCACATTCGACCTTAATTTGTGAAATAAAACTTGCAAACGTATTTCGTACTAGCAGTAATGGGCCACCAGAGTTTCTGCCGTGGAACAGATAACTTTCTTGCAGTGGCATAGAATTTTGCATAATCAGTAAAAACAACTGAAATCGAATGAGTCATCATAAATGTTTCTGTAAAAACAAACAATGTCAAAAGAAGAAAATCATCAATAAAGGAGGCATCTGTAAGTTCATTGTACAAATTTTCTATGTTATACGATAGAAAAGATGACTCTTTGATACAATGATCCGCCTGTCCTAGTTAGGCGAATTACGAGGGGCGCCAGAAACAGAGAGACCTGCCGTGTGTGTCACATTTCTATCACGTGCCTGAGCTGCTTCGTTCGATTGAACAGACTACCTGCGCAAATAATTGTGCAGAACCGTCTGGGCCCCCGCTCGCACTAACTGTACTGCCACTGTTTTTGCACACACATTGTTCCCTGCCTACTTGGTGTGTTAACACTGTCACTTTGCTGTACCTGGCTACTCGGTGCTCGCTTTGCATGAGACTGACAGCCAGTATCAGGGTCAGTCACAACGCAGGTATATTTTCACTGGCCGAAAGTTGGTCATGTGGGTCACTGGATCCTGATGTGACGTCACCTGGCTGGCAGGGTCGCGGTTTGTCGAGAGGGAGGGAAAAGGGCTGGCCCACATTCTGTCGATCAGCTGTGCGTGGCTGAGGAATCCCTGGCTGGGAAACCTCTGGCGTAACACTAGGTGTTGCTGCTAGTACTTCCATGTACCCCCTGGGATCGGGTCTCCGAGGGCCGATCGTTAGCTTACCTCATACAAAGAAGGCTGATTTCCTCTCTCTCTTAGCAGTAGCAACCAAATCTGCTTGCCTTCGTGTTAGATCATTGGCATGTCTGACCCCTTTCTTTTTCAGATTGCTCCTGAGTGCTTTATCTTGGATGAGAGCCATTTTGTCTTTCCATCGTTTTAGTTTAACAATCATAGGCCTGTATTCACCCATTCTAGCTTGTCCAACACGATGTGCTCTCGCAATATCGTTCTCCACCCATGTTATGTTATTGTCCTCACTGTTGAGAGTTACACACACAGCACGTGCACATGCATCATACTGATTCATAGTCCTCTTGTCACTGACAGGTGCCACACCAATATTCGTAGATTTTCTCGTCTTGAGTGGGCTTCTAATTTGTCAAGATCGTCGTTATAGTTTGCCAAATTCTTCCTTCAGTTCAGAGATCTGAGATGGACAGATGGGCACATTCATTTCTTCTTCCACTGTTTCACCATGCACGTTACCTATTTCAGCAGACATACCTTCCATTTCGTCAGAGAACCTTGCATTATCGTGTTCCAGTTTGCAACAACATTGACTAATGTCTTCACATCTTTCTGAAACTTGTTGCAGATTGTCTTTGGATAGTGTTTAAACTCTGATCGTACAAGCACGTTATGTTCCGACTGTTCCCTCTCATCAGTTTCATTTGATCGTTTTGTTCTCGTAGCTGTGACTGGATAGCTGCTAGTACTTCAGTGAGGGCATCACAGGACACAAAGCCTTGCCTCACCTCTGTTTCTGTTGAAACTGTCAGGTCCCGCTCTCACGTGATGGCACACCTTTTCCATCTTCTCCTTGCTGCGCAGAATGATAGGCCCGGGTTGACCTGAATGTCGCCACTCAACGGGATTCCCCACACTGACAGCACAGCGTTGGCAGCACACAGAGCGACGAGCACTAAACACATGTAGGCACTGTATGAATGGCCTTGACTGTTCGGGAACCACGTGTTCTCCATGTGCGGCATTGTTCCTAACATGTTTTCTTCCTCGAAAGACACCCAGCCACTTTGACAGTTTATAATCCTTGAAATGTTTGTCAACACACACATGCCAAGTCCTGCGCCCAGGAGGAGAAGACAGGACAAAACCAAAACATCGCTCAGTGACACTTCTACACAGCAAACCGTGACACGCAGCTGTGACGTCATCGTTGCCCCAGATTTGAGTGAGGCACAAAAACACCCTATTCTGGCCCTCCACAAGTTTATGACGATCATTTTGGCAGCTAGTTTGGTACTTGAACTTAAGACGACCCCGTCTGCACACAATGTCTCTTGAAATGAAAGCTGGTGACGCCAGGGGGACACTTCTTGTGGGGAAAGGTTGACGGAAGCTGGTAGTTCGTCGCCACATTCGCGCATGCCCCCGAATGAGAGAGAGAGAGAGAGAGGAGAGAGAGAGAGGAGAGGTGTGTGTGGCGCGAAATTAAGTGCGCACAGTCGCACACTGCACCACGAAGATTACGGTCTGTTTTGTGTTGCCTCCTTCATTAGTTCGAACATTCTACAGTCACAACCATATCCACATGCCTTAAATAATTGCTGCTCCATGTGTGTATGTGTGTGTGTGTGTGTGTGTGTGTGTGTGTGTGTGTGTGTGTGTGTGTGTGTGAATGTGCATACGTGCGTGCGTGCGTGCGTGCATGCATCGTGCATATGTGTGTGTGTGTGTGTGTGTGTGTGTGTGTGTGTGTGTGTGTGTGTGTGTGTGTGTGTGTGTGTGTGCGTGTGTGCGTGCGTGCGTGCGTTCGTGCATGCATCGTGTATGTGTGTGTGTGTGTGTGTGTGTGTGTGTGTGTGTGTGTGTGTGTGTGTGACAGCCAAGGACAGTCTGAAGATTTTTTCCGTTTACGCGACAATGTACTAATAATCTGGCCGACGGGACTCAAGGGCCGGTGCTTAGAAACCTATGGCAAATTTGACAACGACGTCGGGTCACAGCTAAAGTACTTCCTTGTGACAAACCGGTAGACGGGAGATACATTACTGTTAGTCAAAACATTATGTCTACGGCCTGATAATGTGTGAATTGACCGTCGTTGCTCATCACCGATACAGTGAGGATTGAATCTGTTTGTCTGTCTACCTCTCAGTCTGTCTGTCTGTCTCACTATCTCTCAGCCCCCCTCCCTCTCAGTCCCTCTGTGTCTGTCTCTCTGTCTCTGTGTCTGTCTCTCTGTCTGTCACTCTGTCTCTGTCTCTCTCTTCCTCAGTCTCTCTCCCCCTCTCTCTCTCTCTCTCTCTCTCTCTCTCTCTCTCTCTCTCTCTCTCTCTCTCTCTCTCTCCGTTACTGTCTCTCTCTGTCTTGATCTCTATCTCAGTCTCTCAGGCAGTGTTATTCATCTCTCTTCTCTCTCTCTCTCTCTCTCTCTCTCTCTCTCTCTTCTCTCTCTCTCTCTCTCTCTCTCTCTCTTCTTCTTTCTCTGTCCCCTGTCTCTCAGCCTCTCTGTCCCTGTCTGTCTGTCTGTCTGTCTGTCTTCTTCTCTCTCTCTCTCTCTCTCTCTCTCTCTCTCTCTCTCCTCTCTCTCTCTCTCTCTCTCTGCTTCTCCTCTCTCTCTCTCTCTCTATGCCGCTCTCTCTCTCCCCTCCCTCTCGAAACAACTTTGTGCTTGGGATGTAGTTAAGTCAACCAACTATCATAACTACCCATGCAATTTTGGAATGAGCCTCCTGATCTAGATCTAATACGACATGTTCATCCTCAAGAAGATCGTTCGCCATTCATAGGATTGTTCAGTGGCCAGGGCTGCCCTTACATGTGACCACGTAGACCAGCTTGCTGCCGTCACTTGTTCACACCAGGTCGGCCCACTGCCTGAACACAGCGTTTTACTCATGTGCCAGCCACCGTGTGTGCGCTTCCAAATTGATTGTGTGCACCCCATTTTGACTGTATGACTCTGTCAGCAGCGAATGTGGCGACCAGCTGGTCAGCCCATAGACAGAGGGCAGAGTCCCATCTGCTTTAGTGATAAGTGCTGCCCCCTTCAGTTATAAGTGCTGCCCTGAAGCAGTTTCTCTGTTTGGAGATAAGGAGTGTGTGTGAGGATGGGGGGTGCACCTGACGGTTGCTGGAGGGTGGTGTTTTTCGCCAGTGGGCTCTGTAGTCATCAAATATGGGGAGGAGCACCCATGGGAACGTTCCTGTGGAGATTCTGTCATGTCACATCCAGTATCCATTGCACAATGGCATCTGCCAGGGAGCAGTTATGTCTCTTGACGTCTTAATGGAATACCCTAAGCGTGTCTGCCTCATATTAAAAAAAAAGTGCAGGTTCTAAGGGTGCAGGATCGCTCCAGCTGGTTTGTTTGGCATTGGGACATCACTTCTCTGGTCCACACGCTCCTTCGGATGTATCTTTTTTTCCTGTCTGCCTTTCGGCTGATTCTGGAGAAGGTCCAAGTAACGGTGAGGAAAGACCCCGACTACAGTGAAAGTCCTGTTGACAGCAGGAAAGACTGTATTACAGGCTCCTGTTCTTGATTGCTGCACCTGAAACATTCCTCTTCTTGAAAATAAAGCTGTTATCTTGCATTTCTATCTCACCTTGTCTTCTCTCATCTTGTCTTGTCATGGCTCGTCTTGTCTCTCCATCAAGCCAACTAGGAGTCACAGACTTTCGTCATTCTTATTATTTACTTTTATTCATTTAAGAAAACAAGTAGGTGTATACATAAGATACATCATGATCATTCTTATAATTATCATGATTATTATTATATATTATTATTATTATTATTATTATTATTATTATTTATTATTATTATTATTATTTTATTTATCAATAGATTTTTATTATTATCATCATCATTATTACTATCATTATTGCCATTATTATTGTTTTTATTGCTGTTGTTATTACCGTTCTTACTGCATTGTCCCTTCTCAGCAGTCACT
This sequence comes from Conus ventricosus, assembly GCA_018398815.1. Classification (NCBI taxonomy): domain Eukaryota; kingdom Metazoa; phylum Mollusca; class Gastropoda; order Neogastropoda; family Conidae; genus Conus; species Conus ventricosus. The sequence goes on along the minus strand of CM031624.1, from coordinate 26,699,529 downwards.
TTGTCATTTCACATCCATGTTACGCCCAACTTGAAGCACAAGTGATTGTCCTTCTTCTTTTCATTGTCTTCGATGTTTGAAGCGACAAGTGATTGTTCCTTCTTCTTTTTCATTGTCTTCGATGTTTGAAGCGACAAGTGATTGTTCCTTCTTCTTTTCATTGTCTTCGATGTTTGAAGCGACAAGTCATTGTCCTTCTTCATTTTCATTGTCTTCATGTTTGAAGCGACAATGATTGTTCCTTCTTCATTTTCATTGTCTTCGATGTTTGAAGCGACAATGATTGTTCCTTCTTCATTTTCATTGTCTTCGATGTTTGAAGCGACAATGATTGTTCCTTCTTCATTTTCATTGTCTTATATGTTTGAAGCGACAATGATTGTTCCTTCTTCATTTTCATTGTCTTCTATGTTTGAAGCGACAAGTGATTGTTCCTTTATTTATGTTTTCATTGTCTTCGATGTTTGAAGCGACAATGATTGTTCCTTCTTCATTTTCATTGTCTTCGATGTTTGAAGCGACAATGATTGTTCCTTCTTCATTTTCATTGTCTTCGATGTTATTTGTCCTGCATTAAGAACACTGAAGAGGGAATGCGTCGTGTCTTTTCTTGTAATTTGTCTCTTTGTTCGGCGGAATAGTAATTTTCATTTTTGAGTCACCCCCACCCCCCCCCCCCTTCCCCTTATATGTCTTGGTGTCGAGAGTGTGAGTAAGTTCATATACTACCCTCTGAGTTGAAGTAAGTGTTTCCACATACACACACCGTTTTAATTTCCTCTTGGCTTATATTGCAGTGTTGAGAATGCAGTCAGGTTGATCAATGGCCATCGCTTGACACAATTTATAGCTTGGATAAATGGTACTGTGCTTGTGGCGCGCGCGCGTGTGTATGTGTGTGTGTGTGTGTGTGTGGTGTGTGTGTGTGTGTGTGTGTGTGTGTGTGTGTGTGTGTGTTTATACTGGATTATTGGGGTATGGGGAAGGTTGATTCAAAACTGTTGTGCCGAGTCTGGTGTTCCATGATACCTAGACAGTTGTCTTCTCGTTGATTTCGTAGCATCGAGAAAGACACGTTGAATCATTTCCTGCTGCGTATTGGAAGTGTTGTCAACTGCGACGCGGTGTTCGTGTTCTCGTTGTTTCTATGGACGTTCAGGGCACACTCATGGCCTGTTATGTCATTGGAAGTGTTGTTCAACTACACAGGCGGTGTTAGTGTTCTCGTTGTTTCTATGGACGTTCAGGGCACACTCATGGCCTGTATGTCATTGGAAGTGTTGTCAACTACACAGGCGGTGTTAGTGTTCTCGTTGTTTCTATGGACGTTCAGGGCACACTCATGGCCTGTTATGTCATTGAAGTGTGTCACAGCGTGTTATGTTCTGTTGGCGTCAGGCACACTCAGGCTTGCTGATGTTGTTGTTAGTGTTCTCGTTGTTTCTATGGACGTTTATGATACAGATCAGGTTCATTCAGGACCATCGCCCCACAAACCCTGCTCTAAGATGCCTGCACAATTTTTGCTTGGTTGGTTGGTTGGCTGGTTGGTTGGCAGGTTGGTTGGTTGTTTCTGTTGCAGTGTTGAGGGCAGGGTCAGACTGTGATCCAATCAGTGAAGTTGCAGTCTGTAGCGACGTGTCGACTTGTGACAACAGAAAGTGCAGTAAGTATTCAGAAACAAGCAGTGCTCATTGCTCCTGTTTCTTCTTCATCATCATCATCATCATCATCATCATCATCATCATCATCATCATCATCATCTTCATCGTCTCATCATCTTCTTCTTCTTCTTCTTTTTCTTCTTCTTCTTCTTCTTCTTCTTCTTCTTCTTCTTTTCTTCTTCTTCTTCTTCCTTCTTCTTCTTCTTCTTCTTCTTCTTCCTGCCCTCTCCTTCACCTTCCTTTCTTCTCTCCTTCTCCTCCAATCTCCAATCTTACTCCGTCTGCTCCTCTTCCTTCTTGGCTTATTCTTTACCAATGTGTTTTCCTACAATTTCTACGCCTCATCCTTGCATGCTACTTCTTTTCAGTTACCTCTACGTTCTTCTTTTTCCTCCAACACCATGCTTATCAGTTTTGTTACTTGATTCACCTTTCTTCTGTTTCTCTTTAGTGTACCCTTTAAAATACCTCCTCTGCTATCGCCCTCAGATAGTATTCGGTTGCAAGGACTGTGCCAAAGATAAAACCAATACGATAATGTCTTTTCGTGTTGTTATAGCGTAAGAGAGCCGAGTAACAGCATGGTGTAAACATGGGATTGATCCAAGTTGTAAGATATATGAATGCTTGAAAACGTATCTTAAAACGTGAATACACGTGATGACCTGGACATCTACAGTGGTCGTCCAGCAACAGCCTGAGAGAAACTGACCATCCCCTGCATCTTCTTTGAAGCTATTGCGGCCATTCATGAAGCTGACAGCAAGAGAGGTCTGTTGCACAACCATTCTGGTGATGAACGAATAGAATTCTTCTGCAACTTGTTCTCTTTACTTTCAAGATGGAAGTCAGAAACCGAGACGTCGACAGCCAGCAACAGACAAAAATAACAACGCTCTTGTTTGTCAGGAATTTAGTGAGCATTTCATCACAACGGACCTAGTAAGGAGAAATGAGAAAGATTTGACAACAGGTCTTCAAGGAAGAACACCTTCCCCCTCCTTCTCTGACTCCCTCAGACAAGTATTTCGGACTTTTACTCCTTACACTCTAGGGGCCAGACCGCATCCAGGTCATTACTCCCAGATACCTTTCTGCTGCAATTTTACCCCTAGCGTTGTTGGATTTGAACCCGCAAATCTGAATGGGTAGGGATCTCAAGACATGTCTTTTCAGACAGATGTTTCTTCCACATCTCTGCCAAACGCCTCTTCAAGGTTGGGAAATTTGGAGGCGTATGGAATTCACTTCTGTTCTCTCCCACCAGATCCAGCCAGAACTCTTTCCAGCTGGCTCTGCCATTGGTCCCTTCTTACCGGAAATTCCGAGAGTTCAGTGAGATCATGGGTGATGAGCCTGCAAATTTCCCTGCCCATATATACAGTGAGGACTTGGTATGGAACGTTCCTACCGTGGTTATTGGCATTCTCTCAGTCTTGTAGGTATGAGCTCGCTCTATTCTGCATTCATAAGGCATGGTGGGTTCCACCAGAATCCTTTGCTTTGATGAACCTGAGTGAAGAACAACGTGCCGATCTTTCTGTTGATCTCTGGATGGTTTCCCATTTTGGAAGATCTGTTGTGCATTTCCTGTCATCCACTGCTTCCAGTAAACGCTGCTTCCAGGCTCTTGATATTACCGCTGTCCCAGGCCTTCTTAGGCGTTGAGAGCAGTTCTGCTTGTATTTGCATCAAAATGGTTACCAGTCTCTTGAGTCATGAATCAAAACTGTGGCAAAATAATGCAGGGGATGTTCATTTGGCAATTCTAAATCAACGCAGAGATGAACTAGTGTTCCAGTGCAGTGATGACGCAACGAATTAGTTTAAACGTTGTTAGAAAACTTTCAATTCACAAAACAACAAAAACTGTCTTGAACAGATCTAATAGAACAAGTTTGTGGGATCAATGTCAATTGACACTAATAAAGTTTGGAATGTGCATAAAAAGGCTTTGTACCCATAACTCGGTCAGCGAACAGAACACGCTAAGCAGAACACTTGTACTCCAAACGCATCCTTGTAGCAGACGATGAGCCACAGTTTGCCTTGAAGGAATTGAGGAGGTTCACAAAACCCTGGGAAATACAGCACGTAATATTGTCCCATTTCACTGTCAGTCAAGCAGGGAAGTTGACCTTCATAGTCTACTGACAGAGAGAACAGAAAAGCAAAGACAAACATGTGGCACTGTTGATGTGCCACAACACACCATTGCAGAATGGTTGTAGACCCTCTTAACTAAGCACGGGTTGGAAACCCCGAACACAAGTGTGGTGTAATCCTGAGGAGCTGTTCTCCTTGTCCCAGAACCTGACCGTCAAGAAGGAATACTAATCAAAACTAAAAGAAGGGATGACAGATGACGCACAACAGCCAACGCAGAATAGCAAGATGTTGCGAAAGACTGGAATAACAAAACACAAACAAACAAACAAACGAAGAAAACAAAACAAAACAAAACAACACAGCAACAACAACAATAAGAACAACAACATCATCACCCAGTAGTAGTTATAGCAGTGGTACAAGCAGCAGTATTCGTTACAGCGAACAGAACATGCTAAGCAGAACACTTGAACTCCAAACGCATCCTTGTAGCAAACGATGAGCCACCGTAAAGGAGGAATGCAAATCAAAACTGAAAGAAGGGATGACAGATGACACACAACAGCCAAAGCAGAAATGGCAGTGGGTGACAAAGATTGATTTTGTAAAGAAAATTGACCATATGCCTAAAAAACTTTTTTTTTTTTTTTTTTTTTTTTACCGCGATTAGTCATCAAAGCCCCACAAATGGCAATGCTGAGATCTTGCTTGATGAACATGACTTCATCGCTGTTATGGATGCATAATTATTGAATCTGTGCTGATAACTTGCTGAATAAACGCCACCAAATGACAGTTGTGCATACAGAAGAGTTGAATCCGTGCATATGACTTGCCTGACAGACATGTAACTCTGGTGTTGCAGGAGTGAAAGTTGCTCTCTACTGTAAGGACACTACGCTGTGTGTCACAGGAGCTGTCTGTGACAGTGGCTTCTGCAGTGAGTCCAGTTTCAATCAATGCGTGCGTGCGTGCATGCGTAGGTGCGTGCATGCATGTGTATGTATGTGTGTGTGTGTGTGTGTGTGTGTGTGTGTGTGTGTGTGTGTGTGTGTGTGTGTGTGTGTGTGTGTGTGCATGTGGTTGTGTGTGTGTGTGTGTGTGTGTGTTGTGTGTGTGTGCGTGTGCGTGCGTGCGTGCATGCGTGCGTAGGTGTGCGCATGTGTGTGTGTATGTATGTGTGTGTGTGTGTGTGTGTGTGTGTGTGTGTGTGTGTGTGTGTGTGTGTTCTTCCTGTAAAAAATGTTCTTGAGTTCTACCTGAAGGAGGCAAGTCGTAGCCAAGCTCCATGACAAAACATTTTATGCACATGCACGTCACACAGACAGATACACAGACACAGACACACACACACACACACACACACACACACACACACACACACACACACACACACACACACCACACACAACACATGCGCGCGCGCACACACACACACACGCGCATGCAACCAGCAAGCAAACAAGCGAGCAGGCATGCACCCAGACATGCGCAAATGCACCACACACACACACACACACACCACACACACACACACACACACACACACACCACGCACACACACACACACCATACACACATATGAATCGAATAGTTGATACACTGTGCAGAAATGGGCATCATGGAACCTGCAGCCCTGGTAAACAAAAGCAGTGTGTGACTGGTACAATCTGTGACAGCTCCACCTCCAGATGCAGTAAGTCATTGTCCTGAAAAACACCATGTTTTTATTCCTTAGTGGCAAGTACGACTGACAGACCAGCTGAATGATTCCGTAGTTGAAAACATGATCTTGCCAAATCGCAACTGTGTGTGTGTGTGTGTGTGTGTGTGTGAAATCTTAGTCGTTTATATTTGGAGCGCTCGCTTTCGTATAAATTTTCTATTAACGAGTGATCAGTAAGGATCTCCCTTTAAAACAAAAAAGTGTGTGATTGTGTGTGTGCATGTGCGTGTGGTGTGTGTGTGTGTGTGTGTGTGTGTGTGTGTGTGTGTGTGTGTGTGTGTGTGTGCGTGCGTGCGTGCGTGCGTGCGTGCGTGTGTGTGTCTATCTCTCTGTCTGTCTGTCTGTCTGTCTCTCCATCTGTGTGTTTAGGTGTGCATCGTGTTGTGTGTGTGTGTGTGTGTGTGTTGTGTGTGTGTGTGTGTGTGTGTGTGTGTGGCGTGTGTGTGTAGGTGGGTAGGTAGGTAGGTAGGAAGGTGTATCAAATTCTTTGCGGTTTGTGTTGTGTGTATGTGTATGCGTGTGTGCATGCGTCCGTGCGTGCGTGCGTGCGCGTGCGCGCGCGTGTGTGTGTGTGTGTGTGTGTGTGTGTGTGTGTGGTGTGTGTGTGTGTGTGTGTTTAAAAGGAGGTTGAATGGAAAGGATGGAAGAGAGCAGTGAAGATAAGTTGAGAATATATATATATATTATATATTTATATATATATTATATTTATATTATATATATATAATATATATATGAAAATCAGGTTAAAAAGCCATCAGGACGCAAAAGGTGCTAACCATGTAGGGAGCGACATACCAGTATATATATATATACAGTATATATATATATATATCAGAATATTTAAAATGCCTAAAACATTTTTTTAAGTGCTCAACCTCTTGGGGAGCAACATTAGTTAAAACAAGTTAAAAGAGGAATCTTAAAACTATCTACAAATTTGTTTCGAGCGTGTTGCGCTGTCATCAGGATGGTTTTTGGTTTGCCCACCGCCGATGTTATATAGCGTGTGGGCTCCCGTTTGCGGTTGTTTGCACGTGCGGGTTGGCTGCACGTGTTTTTTGGGGGCTTTCAGGTTTTTGTTTTGGGTGTGTTCACTAACAACGATTTCCATTTATGCCTGCAGTTGTTTACTATTTCTGTTTTGGTGTTTAAAGTTGCTAAGTGTGGTTTGCATAGTATTAACCATTTTTCAGTTAAACATAGGTTGCACCTTTTTGAAACATTGCTGTATGGTGATGCTCTTTTTATGATTTTCCAGGATATATTGTAGCTTGTTTTTGCGTCTTTAAGTTTCCAGATATATTTGCTCAGTTCTGTTTGGTTTTTATATTTTTCTTTATTAAATGACTGTTTGTGGTTTGCATATCTGGTTTTGAAGTGGTTTTCAGTGATCCCTATGTATGTTTCTTTTTCATTTTCTGATGTCACAGTAGCCTGGTATACAATGTTGTTGTGAAGACATTTATTGTTTAGTGGGCACTGCTCCTTTCTGGTGCAATTGCAAGATTTCCTTTCTTCACCATTCTTTGCTGTGTTGATTTTCATTTTGTTGGATGCGTCAATTAGGTTTTTGAGGTTGGGCATACACGAGTACGATAGTTTGACAGTGTTTTTGTTAAATATTTTGGACAGTTTGTGTTCTTTTGGAAATGAAGTTGTTAGGATTTTGAAGAATTCTTTCCCTATGTTTGTTTTGAGTTTCCCGTCGTATGGGGGGTTATACCATATGACTTTTTCTTTTCCTATTTTTCTTGCTTTTATTTGTGTTGTTGTCTGGGTTGTATTGTAATTTGTAATTGTATCCACTTGTTTGTAGTGTCTCCTGGTATTCTACTGCTGCATTGTTGAACACTCTCTCACTGCATGACAGGTTTGATAGTCTCTTGTTTATGCCATGGGGTATGGTCTTTAATACAGATGGTGGATGGTTACTTTTGGTGTGTACATAAAGAGGTGCATCGTTGGGTTTCTTGTATGGTTTTATATATGATTGTTGAGATCCAGTGTTATGTCTAAGTAGTTCACTACCTTTTTGTTTGCTTCAATGGTAATCTTTAAGTTGTGGTTTTGGAAGATTTTGCATAGTTCTTTCTTCTTGTTTTCGATGGTTCTTGGATTGTTGGTTAGTGCAGCAAGGCCATCGTCTCTGTATAGTCCGACTTGTTTTCCGAGTTTTTTCTTGATGTTGGACAGCATGAATAGTCCGACCAGTTCACATGTTTCTGCACCATCATATGATCCCATGGTTACGTCGAATGTTGAGTTTCTGTTGGTTCTCCTGATCCAGGTTTCATTTTTGCTGTGTAGTAATGTTTTCTTGGTGTGGAGAATGATTTCCATTTCTGACCCTGTTATGTCTGTGTGGTTACTGGCAAACTTCAGGGCTTTGGTGAGTAGTTTCTCATCTATAGATGGGTAAAAGTCTACTATGTCAAATGTGATGAATACTGTATTACTTTGTTTATTGAGTTTTTTGAACCATTGGATAACTTCGTATGTGTTCTTCCAGAGGTTGTATTCAGAGTTTGATTTTACGTTCTTTATTACTTTTTCCAGAATTTTCTTGCTTATTTTGCCTAATTCAGATTTAGATGGGTTTATTAGTCTACATGTTGGATTGTTATGAAAATTGGGCTTGTGGTCTTTGAGTGTTATGAAAGCTTCTTTTGTTGCTGTCGCTTCTATCCTGTCACTTAGGTCTATGCGCTGTATATTTTTGTCGGCTTTTTTGTAGTTTTTCTGGATGTTTTTGTCAAGGAGTTGAGAATCTTCTTTTGGTTCCATTTTGTAGTAATTGCTAGTTTTATCAGCCTTCACAAATATTTTTTAGTCATTTTGTACTTGTTTTATTTGTTTTTTTTAGTGTTGTTTGGACACCGTTGTTAGATTTCTTGAATTCAATATTGGTTATCATTCTTTTCATTTGATCTTCAAAGGGTTTCATTTCGTCTATGGCTGGTGGTGATCGCCATGATTTGAAATCGTAGGTGTTTTTGTCCTCTTTTTTTGCATTCGGGTTCAGAAAAAAGAATGCTTTCCATCTCATATTATGTACAAACTTTTCTGTTTGTTCTATTAATTTTTTATATATATGATTGCGGATTTGAAAACGGTATATTTTTTGTTGACTGCCTAAAATTGGTTTCCTCCATTTTAAAATCCTTCAGGCCACAGTGCTCAACGTGCGGAGCGATTAAGATCAGTATATTTAAAATGCCTAAAGCATTTTTTTGTGCTCCACCCTTTTGGGGAGCAACATTAGTTAAAACAAGTTAAAAGAGGAATCTTAAAACTATCTACAAATTTGTTTCGAGCGTGTTGCGCTGTCATCAGAATGGTTTTTGGTTTGCCCACCACCCACTAAACAATAAATGTCTTCACAACAACATTGTATACCAGGCTACTGTGACATCAGAAAATGAAAAAGAAACATACATAGGGATCACTGAAAACCACTTCAAAACCAGATATGCAAACCACAAACAGTCATTTAATAAAGAAAAATATAAAACCAAACAGAACTGAGCAAATATATCTGGAAACTTAAAGACGCAAAAACAAGCTACAATATATCCTGGAAAATCATAAAAAGAGCATCACCATACAGCAATGTTTCAAAAAGGTGCAACCTATGTTTAACTGAAAAATGGTTAATACTATGCAAACCACACTTAGCAACTTTAAACACCAAAACAGAAATAGTAAACAACTGCAGGCATAAATGGAAATCGTTGTTAGTGAACACACCCAAAACAAAAACCTGAAAGCCCCCCAAAACACGTGCAGCCAACCCGCACGTGCAAACAACCGCAAACGGGAGCCCACACGCTATATAACATCGGCAGTGGGCAAACCAAAAACCATCCTGATGACAGCGCAACACGCTCGTTGGTAGTGTCGCTCTTAACTTGGTTGAACTATTTTATCTGGTGGTTATTTAACTTTGATTTTATATATATATATATATATATATTGATAATGCTGAACTATATATATATATATATATATATATATATATATATATATATATATATATATATATATACATAATTATATGAATAGTAAGTTGTAAGTAAGTGAAGAAGCGATACTTAATTGTAGATGAATACATGGATATAGATCTCTCCCCTCTCTCACTGTCTCTGTCTGTCTGTCTGTCTCTCTCTCTCTCTCTCTCTCTCTCTCTCTATTCTCTCTCATTTATCTTTATTTCTCTTGCATGCCAATTGAGATTAGCAAGGCACTGGGTAGAACACAGAACCCCACCAGGTCGACCACATACCAGCATGCACGTGGAGTGAAGAGGCTCGATCAAAGGGATGCAAGACTGAAAACACACAGTTTAACCATTGTCATTTTCTTGGATCGCGACAAATAATGAAGTGACGTTAATTAGTTCACGCAACTAGCGATGTCACCATGTCTGTGAAAGCTTTTGTTGTAACCTTCATGAAAAACAGGTTGAAAAAATACAGAAAAACAAACCACGTTTCATGCGGTTCCACTGTGACGAGAGTTGGGGATGGGTAGGTGTTGTCCTCTAGGGAGAAGACTCTATAAAAGTTATATTAAAATTTCATCTCCATCCTCTTATTAATAGTGGAAGGAGCAACTTTCTGTTCTAGTCATTGAAAGAAATTTTTGCACCGGACTTTTAAGAATATTCAAGAGTGGCTCAGAAATAATTCTTCTTAGGCTTGTGCGCTTAAAACTGTTTGTAGCTCTGAGTGACAGAATTAGAGATAAGTTCAAACATTCGGTATTCTATGAACACAAAGAACTGACACAAGTTAAATGTATTTTCACACATCAATTATACTTGTATATACAAGAGTAAAATATACAAATGGATAGACTTTAGTCTTTGTTAGGGCTGACTTTTTCCACATTATCTTCTCATTAAGAGAGGGAAAGATCTGGATGAGGTGAATTGGAGTCCACTTGGTATATCAGAACTGATTTGACGTTGGAGAGGATTAGGATCTCTTCCTGACTGCTGGTGACTGGTCACGTCTCTATGGCAGTGATCTGTGGATGCGGGCTGGTCCACCATCTCTATGGGCAGGCTGATCTGTGAGGACTGCTGGTGACTGGTCCACCATCTCTATGGGCAGGCTGATCTGTGAGGACTGCTGGTGACTGGTCCACCATCTCTATGGGCAGGCTGATCTGTGGGACTGCTGGTGACTGGTCCACCATCTCTATGGGCAGGCTGATCTGTTGGGACTGCTGGTGACTGGTCCACCATCTCTATGGGCAGGCTGATCTGTTGGGACTGCTGGTGACTGGTCCACCATCTCTATGGGCAGGCTGATCTGTTGGGACTGCTGGTGACTGGTCCACCATCTCTATGGGCAGGCTGATCTGTTGGGACTGCTGGTGACTGGTCCACCATCTCTATGGGCAGGCTGATCTGTGAGGACTGCTGGTGACTGGTCCACCATCTCTATGGGCAGGCTGATCTGTGAGGACTGTTGGTGACTGGTCCACCATCTCTATGGGCAGGCTGATCTGTTGGGACTGCTGGTGACTGGTCCACCGTCTCTATGGGCAGGCTGATCTGTTGGGACTGCTGTGCTGGGTCAGTCACAGGCAGACCTGGGGCCAGGGGTACCAACCCAAGATCTATTCACAAAAGAGAACCTGGTTTTTAGTTAAGTAGCTGCGAGTCCGGCTTGTCGAGTTCTCACACCTGCCCTCTGGCTTTCAGTGAATGTGCGAAACTCAGCCAACAAAAGATTAGACTAGCATAGATACGTCTGCCATAATCATAAGTCGCCCGGAAACAGATTGGTCCTCAACACCAGGACCAATCTGTCACCCATTCAAAGCTTTTGAGGGCAACAGATTGGGTCGAACTTTACAGTCCAATCTGTCGCCCCTTGGCCAATTTGTCGCCAACTTACCTTGCTCTCAATAAGTTGATGTTGGGCCACAGTTTCTCTCATTCCCACACTTTCTCTCACTTAAGGAGAAAGTGTGGGGGCTCACTTTCTCTCACTTAAGAAGAATGTGTGGGATTGAGAGAAAGTATGGTCCTTCCCCTTTTGCACTCTCCCATGTGAGAGAAAGTGTAAGGGCGCCCCCACACTTTCTCTGATTGTGAGAGAAAGTGTGGAAGTGCCCCATATTTCTATTCATTTTTTTATTTTCAATTTCGTTATTGGTTTCTTGTCTTTCCTTAACATCAGACTAAGAGCCAAATGATAATAAACTATAATAAAAAGTGATGGAATGAGACAGGAGTTTATTGGTGTTTTTCTATTGAATGGTCACACTGAGGAATCTTCAGAGTGCATAATCAATCAGAAAAATCAAACATGCAAGTGTCAAGTAGTTAAATCAACTAGTTATCAAATCCAAATAATATAATTCACGCTGGAAAGTAGGCAAACACACAAAAAATGCTGCTTATGTTATCTTGGTAAGTTTATATGGACATTGTATTAAACATTGGCCATAAACGTTACCTGTCCAATACACTCCCTATCAAATGGGGTGACCACGAAGTAGTTCAGTTTATTGTAAAATCCAAATGTTCACTACTTGGGCTGCGTATGCTCTAATCGTAATTTTGTAATATTGATAACCTAGATAACTACTGGTCATTGCCAAAACCAGTGGTCAGCTTCATGAAGATTTCACGATTCCACTATTTCACTGCATATTGGTGTGCTATAAACGCTTCTGTACAGTTTACAATATAGATGTCGGTGGTCAACAAGACTGACCAGTGGTCAGTTTCATGTAAATATAATATTTTCCTGAGTTCACTCAATATTGATATGTTTAATGCTTTCTTTGTTTTAATGTAGATGACCAGTGTTCTGCAAGAAAGACTAGTGGTCAGTTTTATGTCAGTTTAATATTTTCACTATCTTATTCTGTATTGATGTGTTATTGGGTGTATACGCTTCTTAAAACGTAGTATCACTAGTGGTTAGAAACAATGACCAGTGACCAGTCTGGAAAACATAATTGCTTACTGTATATTATATGAATATTTATGTGCTCCTTGCAATCTAGATGACCAGTGGTCAGTGGCAATGACCAGTGATCAGTTTGATACCAATTCCATATTAAAAAAGTGATCAGTTTGATGCCAATTCCATATTAAAAAACGTTTGACAGAGTGTTGTTGTCATGGTCAGTGACAATGACCAGTTATCAGTTTGATGCTAATTCCATATAAAAAAAAAACATGTTTGACAGAGTGTTGTTTCCGTGGTGGGTGGACAATAACCAGTGATCAGTTTGATGCCAATTCCATATTTAAAAAAAAAAATGTTTGACAGACAGAATATTGTTGTGGTAAGGGCGTTTCTCTGCTCCTTACAACGCAGATAACCGGTAATCAGCAAGAATGACCAGTTTTCATTGTGATGTAAATTCCATGTTTTCTCTATTTGATTGCATCTTATTGTGTGATGAGCATTTTTTTCTACCTTTCATGACGTAGATGACCTGTGGTTACTTGATGCAGTATCTATCTATATATTTTTTATATGTACGTCTCCTCTTGATATGATGTAGGTCAAAATAGGTTGTATAGATTCTGTATCAAAGAGATCATGAACACCACTGAACTGACCATGTACAGTAAAACCCTGTCAATTGAAAGAGCCTTTGAACCACCTATGGACTTTTGATTATCCGAATTTAGAATTATCCACGTGTTGAGTTAATCTACATTTTTGCCCAATCTAAAACAAACTCAAAATAAACCTAACAAATTGAAATTAATTGAGCAAGTCAAGGAATCGACACTTTGGATAAATCGACCCTATAAACGTAAACTCTTCTTCCATAAGCAACTATCATTACACACACACACACACACACACACACACACACACACACACACACACACACACACACACACACACACACACACACACACCATAATCATATTTCTTTTTATAGCAGAAGACTGAAAACCTATTTACCATTTTTTTTCACGAAAGATTTTGAAGGAGGTTTTATGAAAGCCCCTTTTAATGTGTGACATTGTTTTAGGACTTGTTCAATGTTCCATTTTTACTTTTCTTGAACGGTGGTCTTTTTTTCTTTTCATGTTTAAATGCATTTTCACGTCATTTTTGTTATTGACGTGGGCATGTATTCACATCGGGATAGCATGGGGCCAATAGAATTTAACAGGAGTTTTGGAAGAGCTTCTACGCTGGCATGGTGACAATTCTCATGCTATCTCTATGTGAATACAGACTCTGAGTGTTCTATGTTGTTTTTTTTTCTAGACTAAGAAAACGTGTGCGAGAGGTGCCTGCCAGAAGTGACTATCACAAGAGGAATTGGTACAATAAACCCTCACACCAAATTAGAAGAGAATTGGCCCAATACCCTGGAGTTACAGGGGCCGCAATTCTTTATTGCCCCACCGCAGGAGTAGATCCTGTGTTTTTCTATCCGCTCAAATATTCCTTCTTCAATCATGATATCTTCCTTATAAGGTCCATCCCATCACAATATGCAACACCCGGGCCCAATCTGTCGCATGGGCGACAGATTGGTCCTGGTTTGAAGACCAATCTGTCGCCGGGCGACAATTGGGCAGGGGCGATAGGTTGGTCAATAACAGCGCTGTCATGATAAACGCTGCACTAGTTGTCTCCACATCTCGAGTACCTAGATCACAGTAACGGTTTTCCGTGTCCACCAGCAATGTTACCTGTCCGCCTTTTCCTGTGTCTGCCTCGTCTCCTCCTCACCTGACAAGTGCTATAGAGAACAGTAAAATGCCGGTATTAGCTCACCCGCCTCAACAAGTTTCGGGCGGCTGACCCTAATACCGGCATTTTACTGTTCTCTCCTAGTAAACCCTACAAACATACTGTGTAGGATTGTCTGTTTTCAATACTAATTTACTAAACTTTTCAGATTTTAGTTTTTGCTTAATCCTGTGTTTTTCCTGATCATTTTCAATAACATCATTTTCGCGCAAACATTCATCAAATGAGTCTCTGTCTTTCATGTGAAATAAAACTAGTCTTTAACTGTTCTCTAAAGTCTTTTAAAACTGAGTTATATTTTTGGCATAAAATCCACACACTTATCCCAGCATGTCTTCCACTGAAAGCACGTTTTGACAAAGTGTTTCTTTTTTTAACTATGTCTCTTTCTGCCGAACAGTCATCTATAATAAATAGTGTCTGCGTTCCCTCAAACAATTTATAAAAGTGTTCTAAACACTCACTCAGTTTATTGCTAGGATCAACTAAATATATGTCATCATCTGTCCATATAAACCTTCTATCATGATATGCTTTGTTCCATTTAAGTGTTGGACAGAAAATCACAATATGATCAAAATTATAGCGATAAACTGTTTGTAATAGGTCTAGGATAAATATTGTTTTTCCACAACCAGTCTGTCCACAAATCAGTGAACAATGAGGGTTTTTTATCATAAAGTTTAACTGCTCCATGGTTTTTATAACAGAATTTAATCTAATCCAGTTATTGTTTTTATCATACTCTCTGTCAAAACTTGTTCAGTATAATAAAATCCTATAAGATTTTAAATGTGTAAGATTAATCCAATTTAGTTCTGTAAGATTGTTTCTATTTAAGCCAATATTGATTTTGCTGCTTGTTGTTATGAGCTTAATATCCTCGCCGTTGTTAAGAACGACGACAGTAACTTTAAGTTTTTCAAAGTCTAAGTTTTGCCAGTTAATTAGAATTCCTTTTAAAAGGACGTCACTAACGCCCACAACCCCATCCCTCTCCTCATCTTTTAAGTACAGAAATTTCAAATATCATTGTGAAACGTGTCTCCTAATTTCATTGTGGAATGAACTGTAATTTTGTAGAAGCATCTTTCAAAACTGATTCTCTTCTGTGGAGGATGTACTGTTTATTCCCATACGGCTTTATTTCAATCTCTTTCCGACTATTTGCCCTCTGGCATAAGACTTACATGTAAAGGGCCAGAGTTGAATGCTTTTCTGAAACTTTTTTGACGGCTAAAAAAATGTAAATGGGCTTATAAATTCAAATTTTATGTCCCATTCTAAATATGGTTTAAGTGCCATTTGCTGTCAGGTTTTCGAACTATTTTATATTCATACTGGCCAGCATTATTTGCTTCTACATTGCGTAGTTGTTCTAGTTTAGGAAACTTTTTGTTGTCGCCAACCTCTTTGCGTTTATAATCACCATCTTTAGTGTACTCAAAACCATACAAAACGCCTATCTCACCATTCTGTTCAAAGTCCGCAACGTCTGCAAGGTCTTTTAATTCTAAAGTTATACACCTCACGGGCGCTAATGCAACTCCGGATTCTTCTGGTCCGCGCGACATTATTTTTTAGTACAGTTTATTATTTTATTTCTAAAACAATGTGCAGGTTATCACATTTCACGACTTTCTGCTTTGTCTGCGATTTTTATATTAAATGATCCGACCCCCCCACAAACTAATCTTTTAAACTGTAAATTAGGGAATTGTATAATTTCATAATCGCAATATGCAGCTTTCCCTGATGGAAGAGCTCTTAAAACAGTTGAGGGCCTTCCATCATATAAGTTTTCATCAGTGCTCAGCTCATCCAAAAAAACATAGAGTAATGAATGTAATGCAAGATCGAGCGGATTTTCCCCCTCATAAGTAGTTATTGTTTGGTGTAACTCTAAAACTAGAAAGGGTTGATCGTCAGTTGTAAAGCCTTACATTTTAGCTAGCTCTCCATCAAAATAGTAACCTACTTCTTCTTCTTCAGGTTTGGTCAACATTATTTTCAGATTTCACATTGTCAAGTTCGAGAGTAATGTCAAAGTTACTCATTGCTTCTTTTAGTGAGCAAAACCCGTAATAACCATCGGGTATTGTTAAACTGGCTAACTTTGTTTCCTGCGTTATCATATTTTTCAATCTTATTATTCTTCTTCGATTCACTTATATTTAACCATACAACTTTTGTAAAAAATTTCATGAAGGCAACCATTCTGGTTCCGCAATTGTTATCAAAAGCATGTTCTAAAAACGAAGGACGGTCTTGAGTTGTTATTGTTACAAACATTTTTTAAACGAAATAAAAATGAGTGCATTCAAATATACTAATGCAAAATATTCTGTTGGGCCGCACTACAATCTTAAAAATATAACAACTGATACTCTGACATTTCTGTGACCCAGACTGACACCTTTCAAGTAAAAGGGGAGTACGCCATTGAAGAGCTATCTTAACCCCCCTATTAAAAAAAGACTACATCCCAAAAGTGTGGTTTAGTCATCCGATGCAGTTTTACCAGAAACCAGTTAAACTTTGCTGTGTTTTGTGCATCAATGGGTGTGAGTGTCGTATGCTGATCACTTAAATCATCCTGATCCTTTGGTGAGGTCAGTGTATAGATTTCATTTCTATTACACCTTCAGACGTATTTTGACTGAACTGCAAGCGCCATTGCCAAATGACAAACCGTTTAATCCATTCAGCAACAGAATAGACATGAAGGCTTTTGAAAGGATCTGTAACGAATTCAATATTAAGGCTAAGACAGATTTTAAACAAAAGTCGGATCTTAATCATGGTCTAGGCACCCCTTATTTTTTGGGCGTGCACAGAAAGTATAACTATGACTGGAATCCTCCTTACACATCTTTCTCTTCAGGCACAGCTGTTCGCCTCGGGTCCATAGAGCAAGAGCATAAAACAGCATGGACAACCATTTATCTTAGACACTTCTAAGGGCCTAACTAAAGCAGGAATAGAACGAATAAACGACTCTGTTCGTACTTACGTTTGGGTTTGCTAGGTTCGCAAGCGCAAACGAGATCGAGCATAAACTGATCCTTCTACTGGTTTTGACGCACACAAACAATACTTAGCAAATTTAGAGGATGCCATTAATTCTACAGTTGATTTACCTTCAAGTATTAAAAGGTACCAAAATGTTTTGCAATACGCAAGATCGAAAGTAGACTTTGCTGTTGGCACTGGTTTATACATGCTGCCTTCTGACCTCAGACTCCAGATAGGCACAATAATAAACTACAATAATGAAACCCTTTTGGTGGCAGGCAATGAACAGAAGGTCGGAAAAAAACGAATAAATTCTGAGCCAGTAATATTGCAAGCAGTAAACAAACAAGATGACCCCAAAGAATAAGTCATCCAATCCCCGCGGCCAAAGCCCTAAGACCGTTGAAGAAGTCAAAACAAATATGACCATGAATCTGAAAAGACAGCACTTGTTTTTGGATTAACTGGCCTAGGATTACTCGGTCTTTATTTCACTAAAAATTAACCCGACTATTAAGAGAACTAATGCCCATAAGTGCTCGGCCATAAAGCCAACTACTTTGCTTGCAGTAGACAAAAGCCAGCTAACAACACCCCTTAATATACCTGGTAAAGCGTCCATGGCTTTACTGGCTAATTTTTTTAATAAACCCGCAAGATGATTAAGCTGTTTTTTTACCCATGATTTATCAGGCGGTGATGGGGGGGATGGCGATGGAGGCACTGGGATTTGACCACCGCCGCCTGTAATAGCCATCACCAGTGTACTTATTGCAAATCCTAAGGCCGTTATAACGCTTGCTAATGTGACTCCTTGCTCTCTAAACAGTGTTCGTAATTCTTTCTGCTAGTGTTGTGTCTTCATATAAAATTTTTGGATTGTTTCTCTTATTCTGATCACTTGAGTTCGTAATTGTTCTTGGTCAGTATACGCCGCTTTTTAGTCTTGCTGATCTTTCTTGTTTAAGCTCTTTTAGTGTTTGGGTTATTCTTTCTTTAACACCAACCCCCAAGTTGGCGTCATCAGCCTCAACGAGTTTTTTCTTTTTCTCTTTTTATCTCCTCATCTATTTCACCCAGTCTTGCTAAATTGTCTGTTAATTCGCCTCTGATGTTTCTTACAGCACGATTAAGGGCCTCTAATTCTTGCGTGGGTATCGGGGGGTCGTGTATAGTTTTTAATTCTGTTTCTTCTGAAAAACTGGTTTCTGCTTCTATTGCATTTATTAATTTGTCTGCTGTTTCAGTTTGACTTAAATCTTGAAGTTCCATGTTTTGTATTTGGTTATCTGTTGGAAGTTCTTGTAGCGTGTTTTGAAGTTTAGCAACTGCATCCTATCTAATTTTGGTTTAGCAATGCCAAGGCGATTTGTACGCTCACAGGGAGTCTTTGTCTAATTGTACCCAAAAGCATAAAACTTTGATGGGTCTCGTTTAGTTGTAAGCTGAACAGGTTCTCCTGGGTCGTTTTTTTACATACAAATGGCCATCATCTTTTACTTCAAAATCATTAGGGTCTATAAATTCGGGAGGTTCTAGGCCTAATCTTTTGTAAAATGTTTCGATCGTACTTTCTGTTAATTCACGCCGCAATGAGAGCGTTGAGCGATGCTGTGTCAAAGGAGTCATTTCACTCATGTCGTCTCCAGGATCAGGAACATCATAATCTTCTTCACCTTTGCCTGCCATGTTTTTAAATAATTAACTTTTTATTTTGTTTTATAAAAAATGTCACAAGCATATGGTTCAATTCTTGACCCGCATAGAAGACTGAAAGAGCCCTTGGCGTGAAGGGAAATAAAGGGAATATTACTGTTCCAAATAATCCATCTACTATTGACGCAGATCAAATTCTTACTGTCAAATTTCCAGATCTAGGAGCAGATGAAGTGATTGTGCCAGGCTCTGCGCGTCTTACTTTCAAAATAGAACTCGCTTCAACAACAGACACAGCCAGGACAGTTGTCCAGAATCTAGGACGGGCAATCGTTAAGAAAATTTCTATAAAACTTGAGGGGCAAGAAATATTTTCTTTACACAATGCAGACATATTTTTAATCTATTCTGATCTATGGCTAACCGAGAATGAAAGGGCTGATCTTGCGTTTCAAGGAATTGAAAATGAAGTAGCACTAAAACATAGAATAGGCGCTACAGTTGATAAAGACAACAAAAAGCATGTAGCTGTAAGTTATGCATATGGTAATCGCTTTTTCATACCCCTAGATTTTGAGTTGTTAAAAGCGCATGCCCCATACTTTCAAGGAGCATTAAAAGACAGATTGTCATATGAACTAACTTTTAATGACTACAAATATGTTATTATATCTACAGACACCGAAGCAAAGTACAGCATTTCTGACATCTCGTTAGAGTTTGACATTGTTAGCAACCCTAATTTAGCAAGGCTGATTGAGCAACAATATCAGTCAAAATTAGCAATATATTACGAAAGAGTGATTCATCATTCTAAATATCCTAAAAGCAGGGCAGACACTATATGGAATTTTAGTTTTAGTGCCACAGCAAGATCGCTTAAAGGTATTTTATTGCTGTGTGAAGATGAAGAACCATTCGAAAGAGGAAGTGAAAAGTTTATTAATCCTAAAAAAACAAAAGTGCAATGTACAATTGAGGGTAGTCCTAACCAAATCTACGCTAGCGGGCTTAAACCTTATCAGCATTTTGATGAAATAAGAAAACTGTTTGGAGGCGGGAGGTGTAGAAATCCAACAGTTGACCTTGTGTCTAAAGATCTACATCTTCACAGTGTTAGACTCGATGATTATTTAACAACGAAATACGGTTTATCGATTGACCTAAGGTCAACAGAGGATAATCAGTTACATGGAAGCGGGAGAACTGTTAAAGACGGAATAACCATTCAAATTGATAAAGAAAAAGATGGCGATAAACCAGTTAATGTACATTTGTTTTTAATATATGATGCGCAGCTGAATATTCAAGATAACAGATTAAAAGATATAAAATACTAAATTATTTTTATTTATAAAAAGCATGTCTGTTAAGCATTATCCAAAAGTACCTACAGCGCCAGAGTCGCCAAAAGAAGAGATAGTAGGCAACAACGACTCCAGGGTCGTCTCTGCTGCTATAGAAACCCTGACATAAAAACCTTCAGATTAACAAACATTACACAATGCAACAAAAACTAGAGCAAGACCTCTCAAAATACAGCAAAACCAAACGAAGGTATTCTGCTACCTTTAATGCTGTTACATATGTTAATACTGGAGCATCGACTATAAGTGCTCTATCAGCAGGAACAAGTGTAGGCCTCTTAGCAACAGGCGTAGGTGCACCCGCAGCTTTACCTCTAGGCGGTTTGTCTTTAGCTCTTGGCCTGTGTTCATTAGCTGTAAGTGCTGCTGGCAAAAAATTAAAAACTAAACTCCAAAAGCACACAGCTAGGGGTTCAACTAATAACAGCTAAACTTAGTTCGTTCAAACTGACAATAAATAAAGCGCTAGTTGACTCAAACATCACGGATGAAGAATTTAGTCGCTTACAGGCTGATTTTGATGACTAAAAAAAGACAAAAATTTGATCTTCAAAAAGGCAAGGGCAAGTTTTTCTCAACAGCCAGACACCAAGCAGATAAAAAAGGAATTTTTTAAAAAAAGTAAACGAGACATTAAACTCTGTTCTAAACAGCTCACATTAACAACATCAAAGGGTGTTTATACTTTAGTTTTATGGTCCAAGCACAAAAAGACCGTTGATATTGATTCTGATTAAGACGTTGTATTTTTTTTTAATTTAAATAAATGTGTTATGTTTAAAACTCAACATGGCTAAGATATATAAGGGCCGGACGAATTGTTTGAAGGAATGCTTGAGGGAGAGCGTTTGTCAAAAGCTTTAAACGATATTAATCTAGAAGTCATTGATCCTGCAAACGTACAGGCAAGTGTTGCTCATGCTATTTCTCAAGTTCCAGGTAAACTAACAGTAGACCCGCCAGTTAAAGTAATGTTAGCTGTTTTAATCGACTATATAACAATAAATGAAGAAAATCTAGAAGTCTGGGTCTCGACTCAACAACAGGTTATTCTTTCTCATAATGACTTAACACCTGGTTGGGCAGACCAACTGCTTGCACAGTTTGATGTGGCCGCTGAAGAAGCTAAAATGAGAGGCTCTGGTTGGGCAGAGGGTGAAGTCTTAGAGATCAAATTAAAACAGTCTAAGTATGCACCGATTGTAGGCAAGTCTTACATTCCACTGCCCCCAGCATTGGTAGCGAAAAGAGCAGTTCTAAACATAAAGAATTCGGACGACAAATGTTTTATGTGGTGTGTTCTTGCAAGGCTGCATTACGTCCGCAAAAACGCAGAGAGAGTGTCTAACTATTGTTCTTACATCAATGATCTTAACTTTAGTGGAATATCCTTTCCCGTTAGTGTAGATCAAATTGATCAGTTTGAAGAACAAAACAAACCAATAACTGTTAATATCTACACATGGGATGAGGGAAACGAATCTACAGCCCATCAGAGTGTCCAAAAAAAGTCCATCAATTGGCGAACCAGACAAAAATCATGTTGACTTACTACTGATGTTTTCACCAGCAGGGCTACCACATTACACATTGATACGAACAATGAGTAGATTATTGGCGCATACTTCAAAGAATGAAGTTAGAAAGGGCATTTACCCTTACGAATACATGAACAGTTGGGAAAGGTTTGATGAAGATACAAATTCCGCCTAAAGGCGGTTCTTTTCTAGTCTCAGAGGAAAGGACATCAGTGATTCTGATTACCAGCATGCTCAAGATGCGTGGCAGAAGTTAGAGTGTAAAACGATGGGAGACTATCATGATGCATATTTGATGGCTGATACATGTTTGTTGGCGGACGTCTTTGAAAATTATAGAAAGACCTGCATGAAACATTATAGCCTGGATCCCGCGCATTACATTTCTGCGCCCGGGATGAGTTGGGATGCTTTCTTAAAGTTTACTGGAGTACAGATTGATTTATTGTCAGATTTACCAATGCTTCATGATTGAAAACGGATTGCGTGGAGGAATTAGTATGGCGTCGCATCATTACTGTAAAGCAAACAACAAATACCTAGATGATTATGATCCAAGTAAAAGGTCTAACTATCTCATGTATTTAGATGCAAACAATCTGTATGGCTGGGCTATGGCGCAATCACTTCCATTACGTAACTTTAAAATGTACACAGACAGCAGTACGATAATTCAAAGAGCATTAAAGTGGTTGAGCAGTTTGTCGCCAGATCAACAGCGTGGATACATTTTAGAAGTTGACTTAGAATATCCTCATGAACTCCATGACCTACATAATGACTATCCATTAGCAGCAGAAAGTCTAAAGATGGCAAAAACAGAGCCGCCTAAACTTGTGCCTAATCTTCGAGACAAAAAAAAATTATGTCTGCCATTACAGACTTCTACAATTTTATTTAAGACATGGTTTAAAGTTGACAGCTGTTCATCGTATAATTGCTTTTGATCAAGAACAGTTCATGAAACCATACATCATGAAGAACACTGATCTCAGAACTAAATCCACAGATGCTTCAGAAAAAGACTTTTTCAAGCTGATGAACAACAGCTGTTTCGGAAAGACTATGGAAAATCCGCACAAGCGTAAAGATGTCAGATTGGTCACCAAAGAGAACGAAGCAATTAAACTGACTTCAAACCAAATTATCAGGACTTCAGAAGATTTCATGATCAGCTTTTTGCATAATGATGAAGAAAAAGAAAGTCATATTGGACAAACCTGTTTTTATTGGGTTTACTGTTTTAGAATTATCAAAGCTTTTGATGTTAGAATTTCTTTATGACTACTTAAGCCCTCGTTCCAGAGTCCAGAGTACTTTACACAGATACAGATAGTTTTGTTATAGATATCCCTACTAAAAGACATCTATAAAGACATGGAAATAGAAGTAGCTAAAGGCATGCGGGATGGTATGACACATCTGATTATCCTAAAGATTCGCCTTTACATTCAACTTTTAAATAAGAAGGTTTTAGGAAAGATAAAGGGATGAATTACTGGAGGGGAATAAGGGTTTATTGGTTTAAGGTAAAAAATGTACAGCCCTTCGAGCCAGGAGAAAACCATTAAGAAAGCAAAGGAATATCTCGCAGTGTTGTGCAGTCAAACATATCACAATGACAACTACAAAGAAGCATTGTTCAATAAACAAACTTTTCACATGACAACTTTAAAACTACGATCTAATCTCATGAGTTTTAACAGAAACTGTTGTAACAAAGAAGTCATTAGATAGAACAAACACAAAACGAGTTTTTGTTATTCCAGATTTTTCAATGCAATCAGGCATTGAGAACAGCATAATAATAAAATCTTCTTCGCCCTGGGGTATAAAATTTTTTCCTTAAATTTATCTAGAAAATCAATCATATCATCTTCCAATTCATCCAAATTTTTTCTCAGTTTGCTTGACGTGCTCGAATTTTTTTATTATTTCAAGATATTCTTTTTCCCATTTTTGATAGTCAAAATTTGGGATTTTGGGCTGTAAGTGATCTGGATGCTGTCCCAAATTGTGCCGATGAATCCTCGTAATTGTTTTTAACAGCAGAACACGCATCATAATATTATGATTCTCGTATTAATTCCAATTCTCTTCATTTATCATTCTTGCTTCCGTTCCATGTTCTTTCTTTTGGGCTTCCATTTTAACACAAATTATTTTACGAAAATCAGTTAAAGCGGAACTGTGTCTGTGGGATTATTTTGCAGTTCTTCCTTCACAAAGATCTTTGTGGAGCGGTTTTTTGTTGTGCCCAGTTTCTCTAAATAATAAAACGGCGGATTCATTTTAGAATTCTTTTTATTTCATATGGACAAGGGCTCCAAACTGGATCTGTTGCCCTGATGCGAGTGTCCCCTTCTGCTTCCCCCGGTAAATAAAGGCACCTTACTTTTAAACAAACGGTAATATTTTGCTTGATGAACTGGCATCTCCTTCAACAGCATTTATTGTTTGTTTTTTGATTGCTTGTACTGGTTTTAGACCTTTAAATTCTTCATTATTCATTGCGCGCAAAACTGAGGGCAGTCTCTAAACCCATTCTGTGTTGCGAGAATTGTCAATCAGCTCTCTGTGATACTGGTAGGAAAAAAGTCTTCAGATAACTTTTTGTTAAAGTTTTCAACCAAAGCCTGTGATCTGTGCACTCCTGGAATGCCTCTTTTAATGGTAACTCTATTTTTTTAACAAAATTGATTCACTTGGCCTTTAAATCTTTTCCATCATCGACTTGAATCATGCGAGGATAAGTTAGCGGGCCTCGTTGGTATATCATTGTATGGAAACCCAGCAACAGCAGAAGCACTCTTTTTGTTAAGGGTTCCGCATCTTTGTATCTTGAAGCTATGTCAATGACTGTAAGTGCGTACTTAAATCTTTTTCGCCCTAATCGTATCATGGGGTAAATATAGAAGATCCATTTGATGGGTGTCGTTGGGTATTGTATTCACAAAGTGTGTCTCTGTATTCGTCTAGGTGCAGGTAAAAAAATTTTTGGCCAAATCGCTTGTTTAGTAACCATTCCTTTGCTGTTGTTCACTAACTCCAGCTTGCTTGGCTTAGCTTTTTGATTGCTTTTTACCCCCCCTTCCAATATCCTTTTGGCGAATAATATTTTTGTTCATTTTTATTCAGCCAATATTATGCGAAAACAAAATACACAACAGTCATACCAAAAACGATAAACACGATTTCTTGCGTCTTTTGTTTTTCTGATGGTTGATAAAAGTCACTGAATTTTGGTGGGGGCAATGTCTCGTTTGGGTTTGGCCTGTTACAAGATAATATTTTTTTAAAATGCTTGATAAAACGTCTTTAAATGTGTAAGCCGCTGTCCCTGTTTTCAGTTTGTTATTAATAAAATCTAACTGCTCAATTCCTGCTTTTCATAGTTATCTTGTGCAGCTGCTAGTTGCTCCATAGCTTTTTTATGTCTTTTTCTCTCGCCGTCATCCCGCAGTTTACTAAATGCGTAATTCTTCCGCTAAAAGCAAGCGCATTCACTACTGCGCCGCCTATCATCATTACGAGTGAAGCCATTTTTATAAAGTATTTTTTTAATTTTTTACATATTGATACTACGGGAAATTATTCCTTGCTTAACTAGAAAATTTTTGGGTAGCGAACGAAGCTGTAATGATACAATTAGCTTTGCTGAATCCTCAAAGTCTAGTTTCCCAAAGATCTGCTGGTTTTTTTTTAACGGGTTTTTAAACCAAGCATTGGTACCAACACTTGGCCCCCAATA
Organism: Conus ventricosus; assembly: GCA_018398815.1. Lineage (NCBI taxonomy): Eukaryota > Metazoa > Mollusca > Gastropoda > Neogastropoda > Conidae > Conus > Conus ventricosus. The sequence goes on along the minus strand of CM031624.1, from coordinate 26,673,950 downwards.
ACAGCAGAATGGATAAAAGGGTTGGTAACATTTTTTTTTCGGTGCTCATTTTTAAAAAAAATAAAAATAATATAATTAATAAAACATGAACAGCGATGATCTACTACAGCTAAAAGAGCACCCTAAACCTTTTTGGACTTACAAATGAACAAGTTGATGACCAAGCTTTTATCCCCAAAAAAGAAAGACTGTATTCTTGGCAGCATGGGGGAAAACCAAAAAACAGTTCCTCGGAAATGAATTCAGCATAGAACAGATTCAACAAATGTCCCCACAAGACATAGTAAAGAAATCATAACAGGTATGAAGCGAAAACTGGATCAAGAATGGTAAAAAGTGTCGGGCAAACGGTTCTTATTTGTACACTAAACTAGTAAGTAAATTTGCGCCTATTGATTCTGAAAAGATTTTATGTATGTTTTATACACAGGATCCAGTTTTAACAAAGTCATTAGAGTCTCTAGGATGTGATCTATATTACAGATTTGGAACATTATTGTCGCCGCTAATCATGGGATAAATTACTTTTAATCATATAGATTTGTTTCCCCTAAAAAAGACCGAGCCGAAAATCAGCAAATCAGAAAACATTGAATCAGGGGGAGAAAGTGACCATAAAAATCCTGGGCGCGTTGCAGCGGGAAAAAACCAATTAGCAGAGTGGAACAAAAAAATAAAATTAATTTTACAATCACAAAACAAATAGCCCATAAGAAAAAGGTGCAAGAGCCGCAGCCAGTTGTTTCAACGCCAGCTATAAAAAAACACCAGAACAAGATGATCAAGACCTACGCCACCAAAGTCTTCATGGAATTTTTACTTAAGCAATTGTCATTTGGCGGCATTGCTGTTGGGGGGGTTATTACGGTTATAAAATATATAAACAACGACAGCAAAACCGAAGCACCAAAAAAATCTCAACCACTAAATTACAGAAGCCGAACACAAAAGCATGCCAAAACCGCCAACAACAAAAGTTCATTTTGATCCATTTCAGATGCAATAATACTTTAGGAACTTAATAAATAATTATAAGTTTACTTGAATAAGAATTTGGGTTGTACTTAGAGGATGACTTAGTTATAAAATTGGGCTGACTTAAGTTAAGAACTTAGAAGTTACTTGGGGATGACTTGAGTAAGAACTTAGAAGTGACTTGAGGATAACTTGAGTAAAAACTTAGAATGACTTGAGAAAAGAACTTAGAATTGCCCTTAGTAAGAACTTGAGACGACTTGAGTAAGAACTTAGAAGTGACTGAGTAAGAACTTAAGTGGATTTGGGGTAACTTGAGTTAAGAATTTTAGAAGTGACTTGAGTTAAGAACTTGAAGGGGACTTGAGTAAGAACTTAGAAGTGATTTAAAGTAAGAACTTAGAGAAGTTCAAATATAATATTACCAGTAAAACAACAAAACAACAACAATGACAGCAGCGACAACAACAACGATAAACAGCATATATACAAACACGATGCACGCTATAATTTTAAAACAGCTACAAATTATAATAATAAACTTACCTTAAATGTCTTGTGAATCCTCTGCTACAACCCATTGAGTATTTTAATTCATCAAGAGCAGCTTTCAATTTTGTTTCTTTATCAGTCAATGATTTAATTTTTGTCCTTCTAGTTTTAACTTTCTTCTTTTTTCACCTTTGTTTCTTTATCTTTCTCCCAAATCTTTTCTCTTTTTCGCTATTTGCTCTTCCAAATGTTCTTTTTTAAATGGAATATTGGCCAAAAAACTTTCAACAGTTCTTTGGGGTTCCCGATGTTTTGCCTGATCCGACATTTGAAACTAACTGCATGTCTCCAAGAACACGTAACTATAAACAGTGCCCAATACCTTTTTATATGTCAACAGCAAGAATAATGTCACTGGTCAAACCAAAATTAAATGGGGTTTCACCCGGGAGAAATAATTCACAGAACTTTCTTTGACCCTATATCCGTTACTGCTGCGAAGGAAAAAAATAAGACAACTAAAGGGGGTTCCTGCTGTTGCTATAAAGAAACCGTCGTGCGTGAGTGCGCTGCCAGCCCGCCCCGTCAGCTAATTACAGGTATCACAGGAGCCACATGGGGCCCCTGTACCTATTGCTGCTTGATACGCCCTGCCACAATCCACAAACCCTGTAATTAGGTCTGCAACACAGGGTTCTCGGTCAACCATACATGATTTCCAGATTGTTGCCGTTTACAGAGATGCATGAAAATGATGTTATTTAAAATGATCAGGAAAAACGGGGGATTAAGCAAAAAAATAAAATCTGAAAAGTTTAGTAAATTAGTATTGAAAACAGACAATCCTACACAGTATGTTTGTTTGTTAGGGTTTACTAGGAGAGAACAGTAAAATGCCGGTATTAGGGGCGGGCCCCCCGAAACTTTTTGAGGCGGGTGAGCTAATACCGGCATTTACTGTTCTCTGCTATGGAAGATGGTCTTCAAAGACTCAGTTTTTATCATGTCACATGTTACACACCGCCCAAGCTTTCTTTTCCTCGATGCGTCATCAGGTCACAGTGAATCACAGTCCACGTGGGGTTTTCCATGGCTTTTTTCCTTTGTTTTTTTTTTTTTCTTGTATTTTTCAGGCGTGATTGTTTTTGATCTGCTTTAGCACTGGAAAGCAAATAAATTCATTTTGTGAAATATCTGCTCTCGTCTGCTTTTTTTTTCCCCTTTCAGGTTTGCTGACAAGAGCCCGTAATTCGGAATCACACAGACCGATAATCGGCACAAACGTAGTAAATGTAAATTTCCTGAAATCCCCGCGTGTATGAAGGGGAAAAAGCTTTTTTACTCAAAAGGGAGGCACCTGGCTTTTCGTTCCAGACAACGAATGTAGAAATAAGATCATGTTCGGAAGGCGAATATCAGTTTACCTGATTTTGTGTTACAGAATCATTGGAAGGCAAGTGTTAGTTTACCGATTGTCTGTTACAGAAATGATTCGGAAGGCGAGTGCGATTTAACCGATTGGTTACAGAACAGGATTTGTAAAGCGAGTGTCGGTTAACCCATTGTCTAATTACAGAAATTATTTTGAAAGCAAGTGTAGGGAACCTGATTGTTGAAAAAAAATGGAGGGCGAGTGTAAGTTAATCGATTTCGAAGGGAAAAGGTTAATCTAATTGTCTGTTTCAGAAATAGTTCGGAAGGCAATTTTTTGTTTAAACGTATTGTGACAGAAAAGGATTTCGAAGGAAGGGTAAACTAACCACTGTCTGTGCAGAGAAAGATTTGGAAGGCAACTGTAAGTTTACCTGATTTTCAAAAGAAAAGGACTTGGAAGGCAAACGTAAGTTTACCTAATTGTCTGCTACAAAAAAAGGATTTTGAAGGCAAGTGTAAGTTTTTCCCGACTTTCTGTCACGGTAAAGGATTTGGCAGGCAAGTGTTTAAAATTTAAATTACTGTCTGTTGCAGAGAAGGGTGTGCAAACCTCATGTTCGGAAGGCGAGTGTAAAAAAACACAGTGTGTGATCTTTCTGAACGCTGCAGTGAGTGTTTCTTCTTGTTCAGTTTTATGTTTTTGCATAATGCTTGTTTATAATTTATTAACGACAACAACAATGGCAATGACAACGATTTTTGGTGATTATAACAGTAAGAGTAGAAACAGCAACAATACAATAACAACAAACACAACAACAAAGTGAAAGTAATGATGATGATGATGACAATGATCATGAAACTACTACTACTACTACTATCTACTACTACTACTAGCATTA